>OX411306.1:203050690-204284996 GCA_948150685.1 Rhaphigaster nebulosa
AGGGATATTACAATAGTACTCTTATTACAGCGATTTTTTTATTAAATTAACCAGAATTTGAATTAAGCCATGTTAGACACATAGGTACTTGTATTGGAAATGGTGGTAAGAAACTAGTCTGGTAAGTGGGCCTATTGGTCCGGCTATCTAGAGGTTACCATCTTGTACTGACCAGTACCACGTCGGGCCACTGAGAAATAAATTAACAGCCCCAGATGGTAATCAAACCCACACAGTTCTGAACTGGTTACTCTAGGACCCTCGTCTGAATATGCTCAGCCATCACGGCCTGAAGTCAAGTAAGACATTATCAGGTCCATAATTGTAAGGTAAACTACCAAACTACATGGCAGCTCCACAGGAATTACCACATAAAAGGAGTTATACTAACTTTTAAAACTAACTAACTGAAGCAAGGTGAGATATCTTTACCTATTGTCTGAATTGTTGTAAACCAGTAGGTAAGGTATTATTTTTTGGGGAGGAAACATGTTACAAGCAGGGCTACAGGTAATAGGCATGCTCTATTGAAGGTCTACTCAAGAATTGATAAGATGAAAATACTTGCCAATATATTCATTACACTGCCACAATATATTAGTCCTTTTAGTGTCAACCGAAAGTATAGTTTCATTCAGTATTGATTTATATTAATTTACTTTCAGATAAAGTTCTCTCACAATGCGAATACTAAACCATCATCTGCACTCTATATACCATATATAATATAATAATAATATATCATATAACTTTTCCCAAATGTTACGAACAATGATATATTGTCATTGGCACTAGAAGAATCAAGCATTCATGTCCTTATGTTAACACATATTTTCATAAATTAAAAGAAAAAAAAATCAATATTACTACTTGTTCATCAGTAAAATAAAATACTTTGATAGAAAAATTGTAAGTAACTTAGTTCAATGTTTTTCAATTAATTTTTCAAGAAATCTTTGAATTTTCTTAGAATAGAAAGTAACCAGCTGTTTTTCAGATAACTATACCTATTCCACAAGTGTTTCAAATTCTGAACCATTTTTTAAATAAAGAAAAAAATATATACCTTAAAAAGTGTTGCTAAATCTAAAATATTCAATTTTAAAAAACAGGCTACATTAATAAATCAAAAGCACACAACTGCATTTAGTAACTTATTCAAGATATCTTAAAAACTGAAAGCTTTAAATCATAATAAATCATTTATTGATCCATATCTACATTTAAATATGAATTCGAAAATGTTAATAGTATTTTTGAAACAAAGCATTGGAAAATATCATATATTAATAAGCAAAAGCTTGAATATTGTCTACACACACACACGTTCTACAAATTGATTTCCAGTACTACCATGGATAACAGGAGGATGACTTTGTGTGAGAGGAGATCTTGCAGCAAATAATTCAACTTCACTGGCGAAAGGTGTCACCTCTATAACAGAGTGTTCTCTGCTTGAAGATTTACTATGCACAGGAGAAGCTGATAATGTTGGAGTCAATGGCTTCTGCAGAGAAAATTCCTTAAGCTTCTCAGGTATTGATGAACCACTGCTGGGCCGACCCGATGAACTGCTGAGCTGTAAAATTGGCATTGCAAGTTTCTAATTATTATCAAAAAAAAAAAAAATTATAACAGAAAGTGGAATGAAATTAAAATATCAAGGCATCACATATCTTTTCAACTTAAGTTAAAAGACCATATAAAAATGGTTTATTTCTACTACAAATCAAAAATTTAAGACCAAAAATTTGCTTAGTAAATTTTCTTTTATCAATAAAGTGAATCCATTAGTTTTGCATAACAAACAATTGAATAAACAACAAATTCCATGTTCTGGTAATATTGGAAACTGCTCTAGAATATTGTGGAGCAGTTCATTCCAGAGAAGATCAATGGGGTTGCGATATGATAATTGAAATTACCATTTTATGACCCTGAGATTTAATTTACAGCGGAGTCTCAATAGCCCGAGTTAGATGGGACCAGGGCTCCCTCGGATCATTGTAATAATCCATATTTCGCTTTTTATATACTGTTGTGATTTTTTAATTCAAATAGAAATATAGCACCGAGTGCATGCGCATATAATCATAATCTGATACAAGATAACAAACATGGCATGAGGAAGAGTGGAGTGTCTCCCCTTGTGCTGTTCGCAATAGCTCACGAGAATCCAATATGTCACTTGTCCTATATTAAGTAACGTCCTCCAATTGCAGTCAGGACCTTTGAGACAAGCTTTATTTAAGATCATAATCATGTCATATTGTAGTGGATGATAGCTCAGTACCATAGAGCATCTGAGATATTGCTATGGGATGCAGTGTCAATAAAAAGCAATATGTAATGTAATATCTTATAAAAAGGGCCCTCCCTTTTTTATTATTAAATACTGTATAATACCTTCTAAAAGATATTCTCCCTTCTTTTATTTCATTATTTAATAATATGTAATATCTTTCAAAAATATACTTCCTTTTAACTATACACTGTAATTTTTAAAAAAATTATAAAAATTATTAGAACATGCGAAACAAGGGTAATGGACCGCTGCCACAGCTGTAGAGGACCTCTCTGCTCAATGGTTGTAACAGAAATGCCAGAGAAAAAGGCAGCCTGGGAGACTGATGCAACCTAGGACTGGCTATATGAACTAATTTGCATGCTCCACACCCATTTTAAGCGTATTTGTTAAAAATTGCTTATTTTGCAAATAATTAGTGTATTTATTAACATTCAATGTTTTTTGTATAAACTATGATATATATTGCTATTATAACAATAGGCATTGGACTGAAAGATGCTCTGATCTAGCCAGAAAAAATTAAATAATTATTAAACTTCTCAGTGTAAAGATTATCCGGCTGTCAGTGGTAAGTAGTATATAAAGAGGAGCCTTACATTGGCCAAATCAGAGCATCCTGGGATCTAGATAGCACTGTACTCTGTCAGACTAGATGCCAGTGTTCTCATTTCTCCTTCTACCTTTACTTCCCTCCCTCCCTCTTTCGGTAGCTGCGTGCATACACCTTTTGTTGAAAAAAAGAACGTCTGCAAGGTGATTTCATCTTGTTATTCCACGTATTCCAATGCTTATTTCAGTCGATGAATCTCTTCTGTGTGGCTGATTATGTGCATGTAATCTTAATTTCCATCATTGTTCTTCACTACTAACTCATCTCAATTTATTAAATCAACAACCATTTCGTCAGCTAGCTCCTAACTATTGTCACTCACAAGCATGTACGATATAAAGTGCAATAATGCTTGATAATCTTCATTGTTAATATCACCATTAGATTCTTTGTTACCTTGTGTTTCCCCTTCTCTGCTGCTCAGTTTAAAAATTTTTGACCATGATTTTTGTATAGTTCCCTTGGTAATTTCTACCCAAGCATCTCCAAAGCAATATATTGCACATTTTTCTTGGAAGAACATAATAAATAGGTATTAATACTTACGAATATTATAATGTTTTTATAATTTGGAAAGAATCTTTAGAGAATTAAAAAAGAGAAAATTGTGGAAAAGACCTAGGATTATTGGAAACGGATTATTGGAGTTCAGATTATCGAGACTCCATGGTATCTATTTTAATTTTAAGACAATTTCAAAAAGTAATTAACATTTGGGCCATTACTTCGTTCCATTACTCAGGAGTGAAT
Organism: Rhaphigaster nebulosa; assembly: GCA_948150685.1. Classification (NCBI taxonomy): domain Eukaryota; kingdom Metazoa; phylum Arthropoda; class Insecta; order Hemiptera; family Pentatomidae; genus Rhaphigaster; species Rhaphigaster nebulosa. The sequence goes on from OX411306.1 coordinate 203,054,359, forward strand.
GGAGGTTCTATGGAGTTGTAACATTCCAATGAAACGTACCAATAAAAGGGAGTAAAATGGAAACTGTATAGAGATAAAAAACTGAAGTACAAAAATAAAACCAATTCTACCTTGGTTGGCGAAGATAATCTTGTTGACGGCAAAAGATGAGCTCCTTTAATTTCATTAATATCTAAAGGCACACTATCATATCTATCTTCTGGTGATGGAGGTACATTCTCATCTGAAAAAACAAAACAACAAATCCAATCTAAAACCACAAGTTATTAGATCACATTGATTATAATCACTCATAATAATTAATAATTGTCATTGGTCATTGTCAGCATGGCTAAAAATAAAAATAAACATATTTAATTTTCATAAACAAGAATGATTCTGAATCCTCAAAAATCACGTTTGTAAGGACAATATTTCGAATATATAGAAAAAGTCGAATATCATAAACTTTACAATATATACAAATAACAAATTTACAGTCGAATATCATAAACTTGAAACTCAATACTTCAAAGCACATTGATAACTCGAAAACACCTAGTGATCCTGATAGATTCCTATTTTATTTGTTTTCACATTAGAAACTCAATGTCTCAAACCAATGTATAGATAACTCAAATACCGAATAAAGTGACGAAAACCATGTTAAATGGAAGAAAAATCATTAGAAATAATCTATAACTCGAATAATTCCAAGAAGAAAGAAGGAGGGAACCAGAAAGCCTCAATACATCAAAGCTAAATTTCTAAAACACCTCAACTTTTTCGAGGAAAGAGGTTAACTATAAGTTGTTAATTTCTCCAATCTAGACCCTTCTAGATCCATTAAATTGAACATTTTTAGTTTACAGTCTAGTTTGTATAGCATTGTGCAAAATAAACTAGTATGTAATAACAGTACATTTTTTTTCTATTCATATCTCCAAAAAAGGATCATACACTGACTCTTAAGTGAAAGATTTTAAATTAATTTAAGCTGCAGAGAAAAGAGGTATGCGAACAAAGGATGAAATAGCTGCTGAATCCAAAATTGCAGCAAACACGCTATCAACCATTATGAAAAACAGAGACAAGATACTCTGACATGCTGAAGCACATTCGTTAGGTTCCATTCCCAGAGACTCATTTCGGCTAAAGAAAACCCTGAATTTCCAAACATTGAAGAGTGTTTAGTGAAATGGTTTACACAGTGTCATAACCAATGTATCAATTTGAGTGGACCAACGGTAACAGAAAAGGCCATTCAATTTGCGGAACATTTGAATCATCCAATTCAGGGCATAATGTTTGGCTAAATAACTTTTTTAAAAAGTATTCGATTATATTTAAAACTATGTGCTGGGAGAATTCCAGCATTTATCTCTTAGTTTGTGATGATTGAAAACATCAGTTGACTGGTTTAATTAAAGATTACTCACTGAGGAAATCTTTAATGGGAATGAGAGGGGATTATATTATAGATGTTTGCTAAATAAGACTTTGGACTTTAAAAAAGACCTCTTGCAGAAAATAAACCAAGGAAATGTTAACCTTTTTAATGGAATTTGACTGGAACAAAAAAACGAAAGCCTTAATTGAATGTTAAGTCAAAATATCCAAGAAGCATCAAATCCCTGCCAGTGGTTAAAGAAGTTAATCAAAAGGTATCCAAAATTATTGTCAAATGGGTAATCAACTGGGATAAGGTGCTACAAAGAAAAAATAAAAGTGCATTAGTGTTCATAAACATCTACCTCTCATGTTATTCCAACTGAAATTTCGTTTTTGAAAATTCTATTCCTTCCACCCAACACGACATCCAAATTACGCCTGTACAACAGGATCATTAACAATTTTAAAACTTACTACCGAAAAGAAGTAATATGGAACATGATGCAAGACTTAGAATAAAATCTCGAATAAAAACCTATAACATCTTACAAGCAATATGATTAATCAAAAATGTTTAATGCTTTTTAAAAGGCCCTTCATTTTTTTTTTTTATTATTAAATACAGCAGCATACCTTCTAAAAGGCCTTTCTTCAATTTTAACGTCAAATAATATGTTATATTTTCTGAAAAGACCCTTATTTTTATTATGTACTGTAATTTTTAAAAAATGTATTAAAACACACTAATCGTTCATAGACCACTTAAACACAAGACTAACACAGAGAAAGGTTGCCTGGAAAAGCGGCAGCGGCACCATCTAGCAACTACTAGGCAAACCTTTTTTTTTACTACAAGCTCAGTATGAGCTTTATTTGTTAATAATTGCTTTTTATGTATATAATTAATCTATTATAGATATTTTATATAACCTTTGATAGGTATGGCTATTATACCAATAAAAGTTAGACCGAAGGATGCTTTTAACTAGCCAAAAAAACATTCTGCAGTCTAGATAGGCTGTCAGGCTAGAGGCCAGTGTTGTCATTTCTATTTCTACCTTTTGGTTTATTATTTTCAATAATAGACCTTTGAAATCAACCAAGAAAAAAAATCATAACCCCCCCTCAAAATTAGTGGTTTTACATTTCAAAATACACAGAATCCAAATATTGATAAAAAAAATCTGTCCGTCCGCAGCTTTTCTCCGAGACTACTGAACCGATTTGCTTGAGATTCGACACCACAGGTCACCCCAGGAAGATCCTCGGAACTCGACATTACCATCCGTCTTTATGTTTCCAAATGGCTGCCAATTAGAGATTTTATACGCCCATAACTCAGCCATTTATAAAGATAGAGAGGAAATATAAGGTGTTTTGGAATAAGCATACCAAAGCATTTAAAAAAAAAAATCTATATAAATGCTTTTGGTTTATTATTTTCAATAATAGAACTTTGTAATTGACCAAGAAAATAAAACTATAACCCCTCCCCCCCCCCCCTCAAACTTTGAGGACTAACGTTTCAAGATAGGTAGAATCCAAATATCGAATAAAAAAACATCCGTCCGACCTAATTTTTTTATTTATTTCATTTTTGTTATGATCAATAGAAAGGTGATCAAATTTCCTTCAAATTAAAAAAAAAAAAAAATCATTTAAACAGATCAATATTAGCTGATATAGTGTAATGAACTTTGTAGATTAATTCTCCACTGCTAAAGGTCTGCGTGGCCCTAGGCCTCCTGACTTATTATTTGTGGCCACCTGGCTTCTTGGCATCTTTCTACTTCATCCTTCGTTGGATTAGTTCTCCACTTCCTTCAGCTTCTTGATCTTTCCTTTTTCTTTTCTAACAGAAGTGTACCTCCAACATTTTCCTCTATACCATTTCACCCTCTGATTGAATGTCCTAATCATCTCAGCCTACTTGCTTTGGCACAGTTCTTCTTAACATTCTCAGTTTGGCATTCTCACGGCGATCATCTTGGGGCAAACTTCAAATTGCTGTTCTATAGGTCCCTAATTTCTTCGCTGAACTTGGTAGATATCTTTTATCAAATATTCTGCACATGTTCCTTTCCCGAAACATTCCAAATGCTAATTTGAAAGATAATCTACTTATCTGAACTGTAAACCAAAGTGATATGTAAAGTTCTGTGAATGGACAGAAGAATTTTAGAAATATTACTATTTGGAAATAATAAACCATTGTGTAATAATAGGCAGCATTTTTTCTCTTCCTCCCAGAGGTGGATGGCTTCATTTCCAGTATCACTAGGTGTACCTTTCCCTTTGCCTTCCTGAGGTGGCTGACTTTATCTCCAGTATCTCAGTCCGCTCCTATACTTTCCTCTTATTCCCAGAAGTGGCTGACTTCATCTCCAGGATCGCTGGGCATACCTTTTCTTCTTCCTCCCAGAGGTGGCTGGCTTCATCTCCACTATCTCGGCTCCCATATTTTCCTCTTCATCCCACTGGTCACTGACTTCATCTCCAGAAGTGGATTTCATAGAAAATAATTCACAACAAACTCTACATCAACTCACTTTGGGCAAATTCTTCTTGAAAGATACTTAGGTAGCATTGCTTAAAAATTTGTTTTAGAATATTTTATTTTCATCAAAGATTTTGTATCCATGAACACAATGTATTTATTTTCCTAAAACACAAAAACATGAACTCAAATATCAATTTTGTTTTGTAAGTACTTCATAAAATACATACAAATGTATACTATATATATATATATATATATATATATATATATATATATATATATATATATATATATATATGTATATATGTGTGTGAATATAATTTACATACATGTGTATGTAAGATATATTATATTGTTCAATAAATCATTTAAGATATTTTTTGTTTATTTATTTACTAGCAGTTACCCACGGTTTCACACGCGAATTTCACATTTCGTTTATACCATTTCATTTTAATTTATATGTATTTATGTTAAAGATAATTATAATGCATATAATAATTGTGTTAAGCATTGTGTGCACATGAGATAAGCCCTGCTTCTGCCCCTCCACAGAAAGCATATAACACCTACTTGGACTAAAATGGAACCTTTAGTCAAAGCATGCACATTCGAGCTATAATATAATGCCTGCCATGAGGCTTTTGTCTGTCTTTTAAGACATTTCCAATTTCAGACTATTTTAGGTTACATGTAAATATGATAAACAAATCAGGGCCCTATTTCATAATAAAGTGCAAAATAATACTATTAGTCTTGTTGTTTGTACTTTGTGCAATTTCGTTTCATAACAGCAAAGTACAAAAGTACAAACTACAAGTTATAAAATTGATAGTACAAGAAAAAGTCAGTGAGGACTTGAGGGAAAAATACATTGACGCTTACGTACTAACGCTATTCTAACGTTGGTTCCGAGACGGTTTTTAACCAACCTGTGTGATACAAAAAACTGTGTGTCTGTATGAAGTTCATTTAAATTATTATGGAGGACAAAAAAAAAGGAACTTTGTCACGAAAAATGAACGGCTTCTTTTGTGGCAGTGCTTTTTGGCCTCAAAAATAAAGATGCAAATTTCGATATATATATGTATATATATATATATATATATATATATATATATATATATATATATATATATATATATATTATATATATTATTAGTAACGATAGTTTTCAAATATATCGATTGTTTACTTAATTTTTTTTTTTTTTAAATATCGGTTTTTAATACTCAAATTTTAATATCGATATTACGATGTTTCTATAAAAAAATCGATGTTTCCAACATTCCTAAATTGTTTTCAAACCCCTAATTTGTCATATATAATTATTATAATTTAAAATGTTTGTGATATCCTTTTCCATAAAATTCATTAATTGTTTCAAATCTATATTAATTTGTTTATTTAAATTTTATGTATTCCATTTGATTTTATTTATACTTCTTTCACTTGTATCTATTTTTCCATTTATTAATTGAATCATGTCACAATCTATGCTTACACCCTCAAAACTGAAATTATCTCCCAGTGATAGCAAATTTAATATATTGTTAGGAATCTCTTTTTCTGTCAGATTAACAATTCTCTTTTCTTATATCAGTTTTTATAAAGTTCTAACACTGCATTATAATTATTACTATGCCCTATACATTATTTAATTGTATATTTTCTATTAAGCTATTTGCCCTATGTATGGTTTTTTATCATATTTAGTATTACTTTTTTTAATAATTTTATTTAGTATTTGTTTTTTGAGTATCTATATTTCAGTTTATTATTTGAATGATGTCTTCATCTATGATTACACCCTCAAGACTGAAATTTTCTCCCAGTGATACCAAATTTCTTAGTTACTAATGGAACAATTTTCCAAGATACAACAATTTCCACTATTGTTAGCGCAAAACACTATAAGCTTATATAGGCAAACTTATCTATAATGCTATAAATATCTATATTTTGTTAATCAATTATGTATATATTATGTAAATGACCAATTTGGTATATTTTATTTTTAATGGTATAATAACTTTAATAATTGATCACCTATATAACTTAATAATCTATGTGATTTTTAATTTGATTTTAGTTTTCCATTACCCAATTTATCCAATCAAATAATCTATAGGTTATTGGCATTTCCACAACACTTGTTCTGACATAAGCATCATGTTAATTTTTACCTACTCCCATGTTCTAATCATTATTCAGTTTTATGATGATTAATTACAGTGTTTATGAGAGACTTAAGTGTTTTATTTCAACATTAAGCCATCATCATCATATATATTTATTTAAAAAATTGATTTTAGCTATCATATTCATGTATACAATGTCATATCATATGCATGTATAAGAACTATCATATTCATGTTTCATCTTATCTACAAACTAATTAAAATTATTCTGAATTATTTAGATGTCTATTACATACTTCGTACAATTTTTTTTGTTTTTATGTCTTTATAATCATTTTTTTAATTTTAATAGTATTAAATTTATTTGTCAGATTCTCGGCCCAGTACACTTGTTTGATTTTTATGTTAAAAATTGGCATCTAATATGTTACAGAATTTAACTAACTTTATTATTATTAATTAACAATTCATTTATCAATAGTGGATCCAAGCAATCTAAGATCTTCCATTATTACTTTGATTTAAGTGTCTCATAATGAAAGCATCCTATAATCAGGGCACGAAACAGTTATTGAACTTTTTCAAAAGGTTTCAGTTTAACTATTTTACAAGAACTTTTATAATTAAAATACTAACATAAGAGTTCTACACAAAAAAACCTTCTGATAAAAAGTACCTTAAGAACTTATATCATTAGAAGTTTATTTTTATAAATCTTCTGTTGTTAAGTTCTTGCCAAAACATTTTTAATAAAAATTATGATAAAAGTTTCTAGTGGAACATTTTAAATATAAGGTCTCACAAATAAGTTTTCACATACCTGTGGGGCACATCTTTTTTTATAAGCTCATTTTTCAGAGATCATTTGAATGAAATAAGGAGATAACCACAAAAAACCTGTCAAATAGATACTCAAGACACAATTCCATCAATATTACCCATATTTAAGTGGGGACTTTAGTAGTGAGAACTTTTAATGTAATAACATTTACTAGGTTCTCACTAAAAAGCTTTAAGGAGAGCTTTTATAATATAGAACTTGTACAAAAAGTGTCAAGAAAAAGTTCTAGGATGAGCTTTCATCACAAAAGTTTTTTTGACAAACTTCTCCAAAGAACTTACTCATTATCTGACATAGTGGTAGTAAAATGACAATCTAAAATAACCTGATAATTCACTTGAGGACTTAACATATTCTTCTTAGAGATAAATGACAAATTTATCTCAGCCCAAGTGCAGGTTATGTTTATGAATATCAATAAACTGTTTTAAGGAGATCACTGTTTGATCAAAATGTAATTAAAATAACTACTAAGAAAGTGTATATTTATTGAAATCAGTGGTTTAATCAAAATGTAATAAACATAACTACTAATAAAGTATATATTTGCTGGAATCAACACACTTTAAGAACACAGTAAGCATCACTGTTATTTACAGAGCCTAGATCTAGGCTTTATCGATTCTTAGTCACCAAAATGTCATTCATTATTCTGGTTCTACAAACAATTTAATTCTTATAAATTTGTTTTATAACACATCTAATTTTCCTTGTTTGTTGAGTAACAATTGGCCCACTGATTCCTTACATTATAATAAGATAGTAAATAGTACAAGTTCATAAATATAAGAGTACAAATTACAAGAACTAATATTTTTTGTCTCATAATGGGGACGACTACAGTAATAGTATAATACCTTTTATACAAGTTAGGAAGTACAAAAGTAGAGGTTAGAATTTGGGAAGGTTTATTTTTAGATGTTGCAGATTACTTATTGTCATTAGATAATAATAATATTTTATTCATTTTTTTTTTTAATTTACAGTTTTGTAAATGTTTATAACTATTGGAGGGCCACGAATTGAATTTCGTTAATATCTTCCTTCGGATATTGACCGGTCGGTCCTTGCAATATGAAATTTTTTTAATTTAAAGGCCTCAAAATGTGTTCCGAGGACACAAAATATCTTTTATACGTTTTAATTTATAAATGAACTTTTTAATTTATCTCAAGTTATGCATACATATACCCATACAAAGATACATAACAAAACAAAGGACTTATTCATTAAAGAGTAATAATGAGTTTTAAAAAAAGTCAGTTAATATAAAAAATTTGTCTGTATATTCTGTATAATTCTTGTTGATGATTTTGTTATTATTGAATAAAATGAGTTTGATACGCCTGCGTTAATGTATTCTTATATATTCAACACTAGTCCATTAGATTCTAAAATGAGTAAGAGAGAAGGAAATAGAAAAACGCGCATGTGTGTTCTATCACACATCTTAGAAAATAAAAAGATATTAAGTGGTGTGTTCAATAAGCTCACCAAAGCAGACAAAATGTGGGTGTGGAAGGAAGTTGGCGAATATGCCAAATCTATCGGCGTTGTGCCGAATAATAAAGAATGGAACTACATAAGGGGTGTTTGGAGGCCTAACATGAGAAGATTGACGATGGTAAGTAAATCAGTTGCTGTTAATTTTTCAATCGTAAAGTATTTTATAGGAAAAATGATTTCAATCAAATGCTTTGGAACTTTGTAGAGAACTAGTTTTTGTCATTCTGAGCAAAAGTCACAGTTGGTCCAAAAAAATTCGATGACAGGATTATGCTAATTAAGATTTACCTATAGCGGTATAGTAAAGGCATCAGATACCGAGATACCGTAAGGTATTCAACCGTATTTACTTGATTCTTACTGGTTCAGATGTATACACACACCCACGCACACAAGAGATATGTATATATATAAGATATCGCTTATCAACTTGCACCCATTCATATCCTCAGTGTGCTATATAATATATAATATAATCATATATAGATACACAATATACAAAATAATCATATATAGGTATACTCTATGTATAACTCTGTGTGTATATATATATACACCTAAGTGTTGAAGTACATTTTTTGTATTAAGAGAGCGAAATATCAACATTATTGTCCGATTGTAATTTTACGTTTCTGTTTTTTCGCACTTTCTTTGAAATGAATTTAAACTTGATTTAAATTCATTTAAATAAAATTCAAACTTAGCATTTAATTTCTCTTATTAAATAACTTTCATTAGCTCTATCTTTATTAATTATTGAAATTCAAATAAAATTCAATTTGGTAGTTGTGAAACATCTTAATATAACTATAACAAGGAACAGAATCTAATTTCAAAGAAAGTGTGAAAAAACAGAAACGTAGTTAAAAAGAATGGCACTATAAATCGCTCATGAAACTGTTATGTTGGCATCGCAATTCTGGAATTTTTCCAAATTACGATAGAAATGAGACTTGTATTAATATTACAAGAGATCTGAGACTTATATAAATAATACAAGTAAACGCTAGTACATTACAAAGATTTGTACTATTAGCCACTGTTTATGAAACAGAATCACTTGTACTATCCAATATTTTGCTTGTACTTTCAATTTTAATGCTTGTAGTTTGTACTTTTGTACTGTTTCATTATGAAACGGAATTGTAACAAGTACAGACTACAAGAATAATATTATTATAGACGGAAGGCTTGAGAGAGAACCTTGTGTTGCATAAAAATTCAGTATCTTGAATTTTTTAAAAACATTTTGATTAGTTTCTTTTTGTTCTAGTAGTGTTTAATAATTCGTAAGTTGATTGTTATTTCAATCCATTAAAAAAATGGCTTTAAAATTATTAATTTGTTTTGTAATTTATTTATTGTTATAAAAGCAATTAATTATTTTATTTAATTTTTTGGTACTGTTCTGATGCTGCGGTATTTATGTTTTAACAATTAGTGTAGTTCTAATTGCAAGATCTTCAGACGTTTCTCCAATGTACACGACCGCTCATGGAATTATAGACACCTTTAAAAACTCAGTTACACATTGAATAACTATAATTTTCAAAATGCATATGAACTTAAGTTTTCACAAAATTGAATCCATTACTAACTCATTAGACAGCATTGTTTTAAAAAAAAAATAATAAAGTCATTTTTACAGCATTTTATCACAAGGATTATTAGGACTGAAACAGAGAAATGAAATTGTGATCCTTTTTCGTTCTGAAATGTCTCTATCCTTTGTTTTAGATATTTGTTTAAGTTAAAGAAATTTCTCAGCTCTGAGTTAATTATCAGACCCTGTGCTTCTTGATGATTTTGATTTTATGTTCTGTGCTCAGTGGTTCAGAAACCCCCAATTCATGGCCAAAAGTCCTACTAATACGTTCTATAGTCTTCAAAACTTATCCAATAATGAATTAAGTTATAGGTTTATAACAATATTAATTCCTCATAAGATTTTGGTTAGTGGGGGGAAGGGAGATCAGTAATTATTTATTTAATTTTTTATGAATAAGTAAACAATTTAACTATATTTGTAAAATAAACTAAAAACTAGGTTATGGACATTAAGACGGTACAAAACTTTGTCACTATCTACGTACATCGGAATTCCGTAAAAACTGAAATCTGGTTCCTTGCAATGTACTGTTGCTAACAAAACAGTGAGGAAATTAACATTACTGCACTGATTCGGAATAAGAATGTAATAATTGAGATTAATCGTTTAACGTGATAGAAATAAATAAATAAAAACAATGGGATTATAGCTATGAAAGTATTACAGAATGAAAGACAGTATTTAAGTACCGATTATTCTTGTCGAATGATACTTTTACTTCATTAAAATATGAATACAAATAATTAAATTAAATTCACTTATTGCATACAAATATGAGAAATCAACTATAAAAGATTTTAAAAAGTTGAGGTAGGCAAGTGCATTATTGGTTTGAGTGCGTACGTTTATAGGCTCTCAATGATTAATTATGGAACACAATAGTGTTGGATTGGCTTTTTATTCTTTTATTTCTTCCTTTTAAAACAGAAATTGGAGTGAAAGCTGAAAGCTTGTAGATCTTGACGGTTGTCTACTTTATAAACCTTCTAAGAAAGAACCTTCCCACATGCTAACTTGTACTATTTCACTTGTAGAAATCACTAATATTCACCCCAATCTCTTAGGAACAGGAACAAGAACCACCAGTAAAACAGGATGGCAACACAAACATCTTTCCAATATCTGAAACGATGCCATCCCCTTACACACAGCGTCTTTAAGATAAGCATAGTTTTCCGCTCCCAGCATGCTCTGGTTGAATCTTATTAAGTTAAGCCTTTTTATCTCTATCTTAGCTTAGATATTAACCAAAAACTGGTTGAAAAGATTATGATACAGCAAAATGTAATTAATGCTAGCGTTTTAGCTTCTAAACATAACCATTGTGTACCATCGTCACACATTTAAAAAATTTAATTAATGCTAGCATTTTAGCTTCTAAACATAACCATTGCACACATTTACAACATAAATGTGATTTTTCCCATCTGTAGTTGAAGCCTTCCTTCTGTAAAAAGTGAAAAACCCGAATTTTTTATTTTTCAGAAATAATTTTTTTTAATCAATTAAAGTATAATTGTTTCAAATCATGCCTTATTGCACATCTTCAACATAAGGGAAGCCACCCTTAAAAATTTGAGCTTCCTAGACAATGTCGTTTTTGAGATACAAGGATTACTTAATCAGTCAGTAAGTGATTGGTATATTTCTATCATGCAGATAATTTAATTATAATCGTTTAAATGAGCATCTGTGTGTGCATGTGAAATGTATAGTGTTTGAATTATTTAAAAAACAAATAAAATTTGAACGGGATTCCATGGGAATATGTGCTGAAAGCATTGATACAATATCCAATATGCTTTTATATATTGTTCTTATACATCTAGTATTTTTGCTAACACTGGCTCGGTTTAGATGATTTTGTTTTCATTTTGTAGAGAATTTAATTATTTTTCAAATGAGCACTGATAATGTTCCAGATGTAATAGTTTTTGAGTTTTTCGAAAAACTAATTTTTTTCTTAGGTTTTAGAAATAATTTTTTTTTCAACCACTTATGAATTTTTATGAAACCAGCCTTATTGCATATCTACAGCATAAGAGGAACCACTCTTAAAATTTTCAGCTTAATTGGTTGTCGTTTATGAGTTACAATGATGACGATATAAGTGGTAGTTTTCTTTTACAGATAAAGAAAAAGATTTATTTATTCCCATCTACATTGATTGTAGTTTTCATTTAAAATCTCAAGAAGTCAATCATGAATCTTGACCTTGATATCAATCCCATGAGATTCGAGTTATTGTCTATTGTCTATCAAACAAAAGTCTTTATAGGTATATAAATATTATATTATAGGTCTATTATAAGTACTAATTGAGAACCCTCTATTTAACTGGACAGGGCTATTGTATTTTCATGGTTATTCAGAAAGTTACATTAAGACTGACCTCATCTTCTATCCAGAGGGGAAATTCAACCCTTAATGACATGGCATTGTCCTAACATAAACTTCAAATACCTTAGAAGCTAGATAAAACCTACCTACATTAAAACCTAGATCTGTACCATTCACATGCTGCCCAGGGATATGGTATGAAAAATTCAAGCATAATTCAAGGATGAACTATAAAATTCAAGGCACTTTTCATCAATTTATTGAATTTAATTTAAAACCAAATCGGAACGATAGAATGTTGTATTTGGTTAGGTTCTGATAAAATTTGTAATGTCGGAGTGAGAATAAATTTGAATGATTATAAAGGTTGTATCTCTGTTTGAAAATAAACAATTGTTACCTAACTTCTTAAATTAAGAGCTCAATGCATCACAAAAAATAAATAAAAAAACAGAAAATACAGCACAGAAACAATAATTTTAAGTGTAAACAAATAATATTCATTGTTGGAATAAATTTCACCATTTAAAAAAAGAAACAAACTTGCAATCGAGTTGTACATGCGCATTTATCTTAAAGCCTAACATATGCTTTTCCTAATTTTCAATAGTTTGTAAGTGTTGTAAATTTCTTACAGTGACGAAAATTTGGCTATTCACATTTGTTAGAAAGATATCTGTTCCAAAGGAGTCTAAATTCTTTTACTTCCAGACCGGGACATTTAAAAATTGTCCATTTTCAGGTGTGTCCATTGGAGAGAGGTGTTTGTTATTAGTTTCACAGTAAATAGAATTAAAAATGAGTAATATTATTAAACATATTTTTAATTAAAGTTTTTAAAATATATATTTTATTTGATTTTGCTTGGTTTGCATATTTTTCAAGAATCAAAACTCCGTGCATATATGCGATATTACTCATTACTATTACTCATAATTACAGCCCGGATTTCATGCAGTAAAAAAATTGTAAAACGTGCAATAAAAATGCCAAAACGTGCAAAAATGTGCAACAAAAAATAAAATTCTGCCATATACATCGTTTATGCTTAAAAAAAAAATCTACATAGGTATTTTGTTTTCTTTCATAAATTACTATTTTTCTTAATAAATTGGGTAGGTTGATATGAAACTGGTGTGAAAATGTGAAAACTTCACGAGCTCTTATTAGGGTATTTTTTGCTATTTTTCGCATGATCATACATGATTTATGCACTATTGTAACGCATTTTCTGCTTAAGTATTTTTTATTGCCAACTGATAAATTTTTCAATAATGTATCACATGGTCAAGTGAGACAATCCCAAATTTCTGTCTATATATTGATAACACAATCCTTGTCGAAAAAGTTTAACCATCATCTTTGCTGGTAGAACTTAACTCTTTCAATTCTGATCATTTTGGATTTATATTTGAATAAGATATAATTAATTAGATGAAAACCATGAGCAGATAACTAACTAGTTAAAATCACAACTGTTACAGCATGAATATTTTTTTTCATCCTATAATTTTGTCCAATATTTGTTTTTAATTAGGTTGTACGTATTTTTAATTCCCTTCACTCGTAAAAATTTATGCAGGATGTTATTTGTTATCATATCCACTAATTAATTTATTTTCAATAAATTACTGAACATATTTTTGTCTGAAAAATTGTGTGTATGAATAATTATTTTGCCAACTATAGACATAGTGTAGCAATGTAGAACATAAAAGGAACTGAATGGATAGATAAGGATTAGCTGGCTTTCCACCAATCTAAAAAGAGCAAAACAAACTGTAATTTTCAGTTTCAGTTCCTGAAAATTGAATCATATTTAATGTATTATAAACAGTAAGGTATTACTTCATGAATCTGTCCTATGTAACTTTGGTTCAATGTTTATATTTTCAAGCAATTTACAAATATCTTTAAATTTGCAAATATTTTTTTTTTTTAATTACGGCTAAATGTGTACTTTAATGCAGCAAAAACATAAAACATGCAATTAACCTAAAATTGTTTAAAATGTGCAATTTCATGCAAAATAAAACTAACACATGTTAATCCGGATGACTTAATTCATGTAAAAAACTTGGCCCCGATCGATTTCAAGCAGCCGAAAAAAAATTACAATTGCATGAGAATCCAGACTCTACTCATAATCATAATTATGGGAATAAAATAAATCATGACAGCCTCTTATCCTTGTCACTCTCTTGAGGCCGAGGGGTGAACCAGGCGAACAAGCTGGGACAATTGGAGTTTATACATTATTTTACCATTCTAAAATATCTCTAGTTCATATAGCGACAGCTGAAACGAGCCGTGTAGACGAGACAGACAGATAAAGTTAATGGAAGGAGGCTTTTTCTAGCTTTGTTGGAAATAGAAATAGTCAACCCTCTTCTCAATATTTTATACACTTGTTGCAGACGCAATAAATTCAAGCAGTATTCCCGATCTTCAAGCAATGCGAGGCTGCTGGACACTCTGATTCAGATATACAAGCCCATCATGACACAATTCAATAATAACTAAAGCTGTCTTTAAAAAATATTATTTAACAAGATTTTAACAAAAATCTTAAATAAATAAAAGGACCAATAAGTAACTGAACTATAATATAGTCATATTACCTTGAGTCCATCGAATTTCAGCTGCAGTTGGGGCATGGGATGATGATTTGGAATCCTTAGTAGAGGTGCTCTGTTTGCCTCTATATAAAGAATTAAAAAAAAAAAATAGCAAAAAAATGTAATCATACATGTCTCAATTTTTGACAGTTGACATAAATAACTCTTAAAAAAATTAAATTTGATAAATCTTATATATATTTTTAATATATTTACCGGGAAGATAAAAATGGTATTGCCCCAGTAATATGGGCTCCTGAATAATCTGGTGGCTCAACCATCTCTCTCGAAAAAGGTTTATCTTCTTGTCCTTTCTCTACCAGACCAACCCAACCTTCTTTCTTCCGCTGTTGCTGCTTCACAGAACATCAATTAAGATCAATGAATTATAAAAAGATTAGAATAAAAATTGCAAAGGTCAAAGAATTGCGAATATGATTAATTACCTATATCTAGATAAGATAAGATAAGATTAAATAAGGGGATAATAATATTAGAGATAAGTAATAACAAGAGTTGTCAAAAATGAAAATAAACAAAAAATAAATAAATAAAATTAAAAAAAAATATATATATATATATATATATATATATATATATATATATATATATATATAAAATGGATAGGAAATAAAAATTAAATAAAAAAATTAACCAGATGTTATTATTGATAATGGAGATAAGAATGTATAGCCTTTGGTTATCAGTTTTTTGACAGGAACGAATTCTAATTGGATGTAGATGCTTTCTGAGAGGAGTCGTTTGTCATGGTTAAGGAATGAGGGGTAAATTCTATATCATATTTTTTATACCGATACATTATCTATATTTGTCTAATTACCTATATCGCACGCTGGGAAGAATACTGGTATATATCCAAAAATGTGTTTTCGAGGTATTTATATCATTGAGCAAAGTTCGAAGAGCTCTAGCTGAGGATAGTAGTAGAAGCATAATTGTTTTTCTACTCTCTAGTGTTCATTCCTTGAACTATCGTTAGTCCATTACTACCCACAGCTAGAGCTCTTCGAATTTTACTCAATGGTATAAATACCTCGAAAAACACATTTTTGGACTTGTACCAGTATTTTTCCCAGCGTGCGATAATATTTATATATTGTCATGTTTGATAATTTAAAAAGGTATATTAAATTGGTTGTTCTATTGTTTCTTTCTATTTAGCCCTGATGAAGGCCTACAATGTAAACCGAAAAGTTGGCACACCAAAAAAATAAATTCAACTAAGTTCAAATAAGTATATATATGAGTATATATATATATATATATATATATATATATATATATATATATATATATATGTGTGTGTGTGTGTGTGTGAATAAATATATAGATTATGTTTATAGCATCAAGATATTAATTGAAAAATTGAAATGTTGTCTTTTAGTTCAACCATCTATTTTATCTGGAAAAACAATTATCATACGCACCGAAACATCAACAAACCAGTCACATTTCCATCCAAATCGGAACAACACACCAATTATCTGTTGAAAAAACTGACAGGAGATGGATAGTCGTGCTCCCTGCGTGCTCTGCTTCAAAACCCCGTGCAAATAGAGAGAACATGCTGCTCGTGCTCGGAGGATAAGCGGATCGGACTGCCAATGTTTAAGCACCTTTATGGTTAGAGGATATATGGAAATGTAAAAATGTTGGCTAAATGGCTTCCTCAAATTTGCATGCTTCTTATGTGAATGGGATAGTAGGTCAAAGGATCAATATTGCTCCAGAAAAACCTGACCTTCATGAAAATAGGTAGGGTAATAGGAGGGCTAGAGAAGGAGACGGATGCAGCAGTCTCCCCCACTCTTTATGGAACAATTAGACTTTAATGCCCTGCTATCTTCAGCCCTCCCTATCTCTATCAACCCTTGTCATTTCCACACAGTGCTCACCCCCAGAGAGTCCTACATGACTCAGGGCAACAATGGTGGGATCCAGCACTCCAATCAAGTTGATAGCTGTACTGGGATTTCATAAACACCCAAGCCAGGTAGAAGGAGCTGAGATCGAATGGCAGAAAATATCAACCCACTTAGGAAACCAGGCACATCTCATTGTATAAAATTGCGGCTGCAAGGACAAGGGAAAGTACCTGCAGTGTATTTTAAGAAACCCTATGCTCGTGGGAACAAAATGTCACATCACTCTTGTATTAATGAATCTCCTTGATCTATAGAGGACACATCCTCTTTGGATCTCCTAAAAATTTCAGAACATCCCACACAACTTGAAGTGATTGTTGAGTCATCAGTCAGAGCCTTAGTTGCCTTGACTACAGCCAATCTCGCCATAAAGGTAAGCATGCCTACTCAATGGATATTCACTAACCATTCTGCTACCGGTGAGGGTTTTTTTGTCGGGCACATGTTTTGCATCTCAAGATGTGGAGAGAGTCACACTGCCCATCACAGAAAACCAGAAAAAGCACAAAAGGAAGAAGTTATCAATTTCAATTGGCAAGGTCTGATGCGAGAAACACCCTAAAGGTTATAAGGAAAAACTGGAAGGTTCCTATTAGAACCAGCAGCCAAGGCTGGAGAGTCCAAAGAGCAGGCACTGAAACAAGGACAGATCGAAGGCGCAATGTGGCTGCCCCCAGGGCTAGCAGCAATGACAGGAGCCAAGGAAGCAGGAAGGTTGGCTTACAATTTTTATTAAAAAATAATACTTGCTTTAGGAAGCTTCTTAACAGAGTTGGCTAGGATACGATGCTGAGTCTCTTTCAAGCGCTCCATCCGTGACCTCTGCTCTTGCTCAGCTTTCTCTTCTAGCTCCTTCTGTTCACGGAGCAGCCTTTCCCGCTCTACACGCTTACGATGTATATATTTTCGTGCAGCACGTCTCTCTTCCTCTGATTTGTCAGGAGCATTACCTGTTAAAGAACACATAATTCTAAATAGATGTTATTCAATCATGAAAATAATATAAAAAATAAAATACAAATAATATGTAAATAAAAAATAAAAAAAAAAAGGAAAAATATAATAAAACTCATAGAATAATTCATTATTTACAACTAATGCTAAATATTCTTTGCTGAAATCTGAAATATTTTTTTCATATTACAAGTGATGGGGTGCTTAACTGTGATGGTGAACCCAAATAATAATTCTTTTGTAGAGGATCAGGCAGGTTTTGGTATACTACTCTGCTCAAATTACTGACTCCAGGTGAGGGTGTCTCTTTATTTTTTAGACAGGATTATCTATTATTTTTACTTTAATTTAATTGTTTTAAATTGAATCTTAAAAAGAATTTTAATTTTTTATGCATTCTGCATCTCTATTTTAATATTGTATCCAAGTAGTCACTTTGTTTGTTTGATTATATACATTTTTTTTTTCTATCTATGTATGATAGTTATTATTAATTTTTATGCATTTCTTATGGTATCATATAGATCAAATTATCTTATAATTTTGGAAATAATATCATTATTTCAATATTATCTTTGATTTTATTATTTCTATCATCTCAGTTTCAATTCTGAAGTAATATCAAAGGTCTTGGTTTTTATTTACAGGAGGACTATTTGATATACTGCTGAAATATTATAAATAAATCAACCTTGCAGCAGCAGCTCATGACAGGTCTGGAGGGCAACACTGGTAGAGATGTCTTACTTTCGATTTTATCTTATTCTTGTGAGTTTATCTTATTCTTGTCCTGAAGTTTGGCCAAATCATTGGCTGTTATATTAGAGAAAACTAAAATCAACTAGTTTATTTCGTTTTTTATTTATTGCACAACCTGGCTTATCACAAAAAAAAAAATTGTTTGTAATTGCTGTATTTGTTACACAGTTCTTAGTAACAGTCTCAATTACAGTTAAACCTAATGATAATTTACACTTCATGGGTTGACTCAGCATTATAAGGATTGCATGGCATTGATCATAGGATAATGCAGACAGTTCCTGATAATATTTTAGCAATTGCTGATAATCACAAGAATAAGACAAAATCGAAAGTAAGACATCTCTACCAGTGTTGCCCTCTGGAGCTGTCATGAGCTGCTGCAAGGTTGATTTATTTATAATATTTCAGCAGTATATCAAATAGTCCTCCTGTAAATAAAAACCAAGACCTTGGATATTCTTGCGAGGGTCACAGAGTGCCCGGTTTCAAACGGTATAGGTTAGATTTCCTCCTGAGTCAGTTAATATTTATTTTGCAGTGGTCCCGAGAAAGAAATCTTGGCACTAACACCCTGGTACGTGAGGAGCTGCAACCTCTATGTAGCTCTTAGGGGTTGGTAAAAAGGATCTAAAGGCCCATTGGCTAGAATAGTTCTCCCTAGTAGGGTATACTTAGACAAAGGAGCTGCTAACTACTTATCAATAAACGCTTTTAATACAGAACAGTTAAAAGTTGGCAAATAACATTAATAGAAAATGCGTTTTGAGAAAAACATTTTTGAAAATTTTAATCTATTGCCATTTTTTGGTTTTGAGATGTATATTAATACGGATATCAAAATATTATTTTTAACTGTGTGCCCCGATACGAGATTTCGCTGTTAGAAATGCAATTTTTAAAAAATGATTTAGGGTGCCTTTTTTTACTGAGAACGAATGTCAATAAATTGAACAGGAATATTTTTTAAAATAAATAATATTTAGCTTGCTCAATTAAAAATTTATTCTTGAACAATTAGACAATTCTTGAACATGTTATCTAAAATAGGTGAAATTTTCTATAAAAAGTTCTAAAAACTAAAATAGCTCTTCATCCTAGAATTCCTTATCACCTGAGTAACAATCCTCTTGCAGGTTTGCTGAATCACTAAGCAAAACTGTGTTCCCCTTCGAAACCTGTTCAATCCAACATTTACTGTCTGTATCTATATGCGCAGTATTATTTATTAGAGGATGCACGAACTATAGCACCGGGGAGAGAGAGGGGAGGAGAGAGAGAGAAGGTTTTCCATACTGCCCAGTCAGGCAGAGGATTCTGGGATATTCCTCAATCCCCTGGAAATTTTTTTTAAAGTAAGCTGTCTAAAATGTATTTTTAACAATTTTAGTATTGAAATCAAACTAAAAATTTAACACTCTTGGGCTACAACAGCATTTTAGTTGGACTTTTTGAACTTTAGTTCTAAGCAACATTTTTTTTTTTAAGTTGAATCTTAAAGCTTTGTTTCTATCTAATGTTTTATAGAGAGAAAAAAAATGCTGGTACACAAGCAGGTACTTGTGCACATGCCTATGCACAGGAGAATAAAGAAAACAGCAGATCAATGTGAAATTGTTGTAGACTAGAATCAGTCAGGGATCATTTGTTTAGTGGCACTGCCCTGGCCAACATAAAATCTGTTCAAAAATTGTTCTAAAGGGAATCTGTTCAAATATTGTCCCATAATAATAAAGTTATTTTTCTTTTCATTTCTAGTGATATATATAAAGTTAAAGAATGAAAGAAAAAAGTACCAAAAAGTCTGACAAGCAGCTCTGAATTAGAAAATTAACATTAGATTACATACGAAATAGTTTACCAAAGTAGAAAATTAACAAGTGTTTAAATAAGTGTGTAAAGTGTTTAACTACTCTCACAGCAGATAAACCAAAATGTTTACAATATAATTTTTTTTATCCATAATTTTGCCTATGTCGATCAGCAATACTAAAAAGTTGTTCTGTTTTTATTTAAGAAAACATAATACTGAATCTTTTAATTATAAAACTGATGGAATAATTCATGAGATACTATTTTTGTTAAATAAAGAAAATTACCTGATTTTGAATTTGGTGAAGGTTCAATAATCGGCTGTACCTTAGAAGCTTCATTTAGTTCAAGTTTTTTTTGGCATTGTAGCTTTTTCCTAACTGTTATATGCCTTTTCTGAGCTGATCTATCCAGCTGAAAAAAAATCATAAGCATATAAAACCTGAACCACTATAGCTCATGAAAGAAATGCCTTGGGTTCTCTACTAAATAAAGAAAGTACTGTTTCATGGCAAACGGACAAGAAAGTGATCTGGCCATATCCACTACTCACTATCCATATCAACTAAGCCACTACATTTTTATCTCAATCAATTGAAGATCTAATTTATAGAGAATAAGGGTACTCCAGGCATGGCAATGCTGGCCGAGAGGGTTAAGGCGTGACCTTAGCAACCTCGAGTCTGCTATGGTGCCGGTTCGAATATAATAAACCCATGGAATGAATCTTGACATTCTCACTCTGGAAAAAATAGGTTGGTAACCTGTAGGATAGCCCGTCCTGTCTGCCTTAATTGTAGTTGGTAAGGACGTTAAACACCAAAAAACAAAAAAAAGTGTACTTCAGAAGAGTCTCCCAAACCTACAGTTCTGCCACAGCCAAGTTCAAACCAAGGCCCAGGAATTATAGAATCCATTCCCTTACCCACTGAGCTACCCCTCTTCCTTATATATAAATGTTATTATAGATTATACAAATATATCACCGTTATGCTGGATGCTATTCTATGCTATTATGCTACTTTACCTGTTCCTAAACTGTTATGCTACCTATTCCTATAATAATATTGGTAAGATTACAAAAAACAGCTCCTGATCCTCCTACGCCCACCAGAAACAGTTAACCAGGAATCATTATTATTTGCTAGCCAAAATTGATGTATATTCTTATGAATTAATTAATATTGAATGAATGAATGAATTAATATTGAAACAGGTGCATTTTTTTTTCAACAATATAATTAATTTTTTTAAATAATATTAAAAGTTTTGAAAAAACTTTTATTATTATAAGGATATTTATTATTATAAGGATATTTATTATTATAAGGATATTTATTATTATAAGGATAGCCCGTCCTGTCTGCCTTAATTGTAGTTGGTAAGGACGTTAAACACCAAAAAACAAAAAAAAGTGTACTTCAGAAGAGTCTCCCAAACCTACAGTTCTGCCACAGCCAAGTTCAAACCAAGGCCCAGGAATTATAGAATCCATTCCCTTACCCACTGAGCTACCCCTCTTCCTTATATATAAATGTTATTATAGATTATACAAATATATCACCGTTATGCTGGATGCTATTCTATGCTATTATGCTACTTTACCTGTTCCTAAACTGTTATGCTACCTATTCCTATAATGATATTGGTAAGATTACAAAAAACAGCTCCTGATCCTCCTACGCCCACCAGAAACAGTTAACCAGGAATCATTATTATTTGCTAGCCAAAATTGATGTATATTCTTATGAATTAATTAATATTGAATGAATGAATGAATTAATATTGAAACAGGTGCATTTTTGCAATAAAAGGTTTAAAAGTTTTGAAAAAACTTTTATTTTTCAATAAAATAAAACGTAGCGATGTTCTTGAAGAAGAAAAGTACGAGCATTGCAATTCATTTTTATGATTGAAACATAAAAGTTTTTTTAAAAATTTTAAGAATATTATTAATGAAATTTAATTAAAGTGTTTCAATATTAATTAATTTAAATAAATGTTTATCAATAAGTTACTTTTTTTATTAAAACTTTTTCCTACAGTTTAAAAATAAATTTATAAAAAAAAGAATTATTTTTGTTTGAAAAATGAAAGTTTTAAAAAAAACTAAGTTTTTAAAAAAATATGGCATTCCGCTACATCCTGTGTAGCCAACTTCTGTTACAATAAAAACATTACCCTCAATGCGCAAAAAGCAATATAACTTTTTTTAAATTGTTATGAAAAATTAAATTTTTTTAATAATCTTTTCCCCACACAATTTGAAAATAACTGTTATTATAGAACTTTTATATTAAAAGTTGAAAAATAACTATTATTATAAAAGTTAAGAAATAAAAAAGTTTTGTTATATAATGAAACATTTATTACGTCAAAAAAAAAATTGAAGTTAATATTTTTTTTTTATAAGAGTTAACAGTTTTTTCGGGTCCCTGATTTCAACATATTTATATATATTAAGAGATGCCAATAAACAGAGTAAAACTAATATTGTTTCTTTTGTTTTTTGACCTCTTGAACTATCATAACAAGAAGAAACTAATATCTGGGACTGATAAACCTACTGATAAGCCAACTCCATGATCTTTGTCAGCTGTGATCAGACATATAACCAATAAGGACATTAAAGTTGAAATAAAAACAATATTATAATAGGGAAATAAATACAATATTATAAATATTATAATAGGGATTCATTTAAGAACAAGACCAATGATGATTTTGCAATAGATGCTGTATTGTATTGTATTTTTATGATATATTTCATGGCTCAAGTTTTTTTATTTTGAATATAATCTAAATGTTTACTTTTGCTGTATAGTATCAATCAACTGCACTAAGCCTGCTTTTCTAAAAAATAAAGGAAGCTTACACATAACTGTGATATAGTACAAATAGAAACTATTTCATAGTACAAATAAATAAATCATTTACTCACTTTACTGGATCTGGAGTCAGCAAATGGGGAAAATGTACTTGATAATGTTGATTTTAAAGGAGTGACATTACAACCTAAGGGAACTAAAACAAAAATGAAAAAAATAAAATAAACAAATCAAGCATTACCTAAATTTAAAATGATCAATTGTTTAGTACCTTTTGTGGGTTCAGGCAGTTGAGCAATTTTAACATCACTTGTATGCTCGCTTATATTTTCTATTACCTTTCTATTTATATTATCTTTAAACCCCGGTTCATAGACGCAATAACCTCTCCTGCGGGATACTGTGAAAAGATATGCAATTCTACAAAAACAAATATCTGTGAGCTACTTACACAAAAATTAATTAATACGTACTGTCAGAGGAGCTTCGGGGAGGAGAAAAAGGTAAGGACCAAGGTGTATCTTTTTTCTTTTCAGGAGAATTGATGGTAGAAAAGGAAGGAAAAGCTGAAAATTTCTGAATCCATTCCAACTGAGCTTTTTGGGTTTCATCTGTAGTAGACCAATGCCTTATATCCTCCATCCATTTTCTCTGAGCATTTTCAAGTGCACTTAACTTTTCCTTAGTAAGAACGTTTAAATCTTTTAATGCTGTAGGAGTCTTCAGAGAGTCTGATAAAAAGAAAGAACTCTGATCCTTTACACTAGAACTCTCACTATATAAGGATTTACGTTCTCTTTCATTTTTGGCACAGTATTCTTTATAATTTTGCTCCATTTTTACACTAAAAAAGGAATAAATAAATAAGACAATCTTTAAAAGAAAAAGTTGATAATTAAAAATTTAAAGTATTTACCTTCAAATAAAACGAGAAAAAAAGTATTATAATCTAGATTAGAGACCATTTTATACAGAGTATTTTTTTTTAACTGACATGTTCTGAAATAATACCACCATGGATTTTTTGAAACTGAAACACCAATTATGTGATAAAATATCTACTTAACGGTCAAACGGAAGGTAATGTACAAAGGTTACTTTAGCATAAATAACGATAATTCTCTTTGGTTTGTATTTACTTCTTTATTTGAATAACCTTAAATTGTATAGTAGTTATCATTTTGTAACAGAAATCTGAAACTCTTATAATAACATAAAAACAAATTATTTAATAATCGGAAAACTATTAAAGAATGCAATATCCAATGTCAACAGTTAAAAAAAAAATGATTCTTTGAATTCAAATTCATAATTTTAAAATCGTATACCTTCATCGAAGAAGATTTGTATTACTGTGAAAAATTAAACAATTACTGCAGGAGCATAATTCATCACCGTCAAAATATTTTATTCTAAACATATTGCATAAATGGCGAACCCCACATTTAATGTAGTAAATAATGCAGTTTTTGCTATAGTTGTCTCGAAATATTGCGATTTCAATAATCTCTAAATGAATCATTTATGTCATATAAGATTCTGGACTCCTAACTTACAAACTCAAATTCGAGCCTGGTAATGGTTGAAAATTAATTTTCATTGTTAATTTCATTCAATGGTGTCTAGAAAACCTGCGACATAACCAATCTCTTTAAAATGGGTACCTGGTACCCAGTGTTGTCGGATCAGTTCTGTATTTTACCCTAAAACTCTCTAAATGTTCTCCTAAATCCACCAACTTCAACCCTAAATTTATCTAAATTTTCATCTAAATCCACCAATTTTAACCCCAAACTTATCTAAATTTCCTCTAAATCCACCAACAAACTCTAAATGTTTAATTCTTATTTTTCTATTATTTAATAATTAATAGTTGACCATAAAAATTACATGAAGGAATGAAATGGTCCGGGAGGCAGTCAAAAAGAATGGATCACAAATAGTAAAAACTATTTATTAGAAACCGACGTTTCGGTCCACTTTGCATGTCTTCATCAGGGCTAAATAAACAAGATAGAAAAATAAAAATAAAACAATGATACATACAGTTAGTTAATGACATTTAAACTTACAAAGTAAATAATTTGTCAATATTTCATATATTGTACAAATATTATTTTGTAAATTTTAATATCATTCACTGTAGATATCATTGTTGTTTTTTTATTAGCTCTGATGAAGACCTACAAAGTGGGTCGAAAGGTCGATTTCTAATAAATAGTGTTTACTATTTGTGATCCATTATTTTTGACTGCCTCCCATCTGACTGGACCATCTCATCCCTTCATATTTTTCTATTAGTTTAAACAAAATTACCCTCTGGTATAAGATAAGAATAAATAATTAAAAAGTATTTAAGGTTTATTTTATTTTATTAATAGGTCAAATTACTGATGACAAGCAAACTAGAAAAACACTAAACAAGATACAACAGAGATGAACGTTAAGTATAGCAAAAAAAAAAAAAAGAAGAAGATCCAACATTATTAGTTCAACATTGTCACCATTAAGATTTCATCATATTATTTATGGAATATTCTAGTAACAGAATATTTAGCATATATCTAATACGAAGTAGTTTTATAATAAACAAATTTAAAGAACAAGTCAAAGTAATAATTACGAATAAATTACATTTTCGTCCTATTTACAACAGGCTATATTAGCTATAGGCCCTAGCGGACAGAAAATGTATAAACATTGAGAAGATTAGAAACAATTTAAAAAATAAATGGGTAGGTAAAGATAAAAATTGGGAAAATTGTAGGAAATGTAAACATTTAGAATTGAAAAAGGTACAAAACTTTGGCTAATAATAATGACGACACCTATCCAGATATTATGAAAGGATTAAAAGGTTCTATATCATTGTTAGTAAATGATAAAGAAACTCTAAGGATTGAATAGTTCATCTTTTTACGGTGTTTTAATAGTTTATACTATGAGAGATTAAAAATACATATAAGATTAAAAAGTTGTTTTGTTTATGTTTCATCTCGTTACCATTAATGCCAATATGACTCGGTGACCAGACAAAATACATCGATTTTCCAATATTATGTAGCATTTTTATAAGGCTTAAAATGCAGTGTGTTCCTGGGTGGTCCGGAAACATGTTATTCATTGCTTATAGGGCACTAAGAGAGTCTGATACTACCACCAAATTTGCAACTGGGGATTTCATCACATGTCGGAGAGCCATTGCGATAGTGATGTTTGATTAGGTCAAGGTGAGATCACGTGGCAGTTAAGGTTAAGTAGAGGTAAGTGTCCCAGAAGCCTCTTTTTTCCTCTATTAGCAAAGGATGGACACGCATATTTACCTTGATAGACGCAAATTCAAAATGGCCGAAAGTTCGACTGACAAGATCTGCACCAATATCGGCAGCCTCCATTGACTTCCTGAAAGATATTTTTATCGTTCACGGGCTTCCAGACATTATGGTATCTGATCACGCTTAGGAATATACAAGTTTAGTTTTACCATTTTTTGGAAATTAGACCTCATTTTCGGCGAGTTATAAAGGTAGATACAAGAGAAATATTTCATGGACATCAAATGTATAACATTTTGCCTACTTCGATTTGATAGAGAATGGTCTTGCTTGAATAATTTCCCAGATATAGATGAAAAACCAAGATTTCGGGCAAAATATCTGTCAGACTACCTTAAGTTCAAGTTCAGAGACTCAAAAAACTAGAATTTACTAGCATTTCCGTTTACAACAAACCTTTTCCCTTTTCTGTCATAGTTTGTCAGGACCACCACTTATATAATTTTATTTATTTCTTATTTCCGCCCTCCCTCTGGAAAACCCAAAAAGGCCACTTTCGCCCTCTCCCCAGAGATTTTTACGACGCAGCTTAACTCCCGCCTTTGGGCACCCCTGTACCTCCTTAATCCAGACCAAGTGTGGCAAGCTCGACATACTCTGAAAAAAAGAGGGTGAGTACAACCAGTTCCGGTTCGCTGGAGGTCAACTTTTAGAAAAACAGACTATACCATCGGAGGTCTATTTAAAAATAAAACAGACCTCTGCGTGTTGCGGGTTCAGTGTATCCAAAAACCCTTTATCAAGAACCCCCTCCCGCCCATCCTCTCCCCAGAAAAAGCTTGATTCACATTTTTCATCTTCTCAACCCGGTATTTATAACTACTTTTAGTAATAATGATGTCATCAAGGTATTTAAGAAAGAATCGGATGAAGGCAAGGTCTATGAAAAACTGTGGATGGATCGGTGCCGGAGGTAATTTGAAAGAATGTTGGTAATGGAAACGCATGACAACTCCTTACTATCATGAGAGAGGTGGAAAAAGGGCTAGTTGTGGATATACTTTAGACCAGTTAATATTTCTGGAATAATTTTTTTGATTGAAGAAAAAATTATTCATGTTTAAAAATTATCATTCTTTTACTGTTACTGGTTCTGTAACAGTGTTTTATCTTTGTATGTCAGGTTTTGAAGATATTTGAATGGTAAACTCCCGGGTAGTTTTGGTTACTTAGAAATGAGACTTTAATATGTTAGTGTTTTTATCACCTTTTTCATATAAATAATAAATTTCAGCCTAAGCAAGGGGTGAAGATTTATGCTTCTATCATTTCAATTTTGGAGGAAAAACCCGCAAGTGTGTCCCACCCTGCCTGTTGGCGGAAAATGAGCTTCCTATATCCAAAACGGAAAACTAGCTCTCCTACCTACACAGGTGACCAGAGGAACAGGGGCAGAACTTAGTCGCCTATTCATACATGACAAGGAGTCGGCTTCCTTTTCTTTAGTTGATACGGGGGCGGATATATCTGTTGTTCCACCATGCCCAGACTACAAGAAGAGACTATCAGAATGTAAACTTTTCGCAGTAAACAGCTCAACAATCAACACCTACGGCCAGAAGCTGTTAAAACTCGATTTAGGAGTAAGAATCTTAGCTGGCCTTTCGTCGTCGCAGATGTTAATAGAGCCCTCATCGGGATGGATTTTTTGGCGCATTTCAACCGGATCATCGACAGAAAAAACAACCAGGTAATCGACGGTGATACAAAATTAGCAACCACCGGCACTATTTCTTCAATTACTCACTCTTTTGTCAGATCGTTGGATTACAAAAATCCCTTCCATGTGATTCTCTCTGACTTTCCACAACTTATCCGTCCTCATACTTTAAACAATCGAATTAAAGAAGCACTTCATCGAAACCACAGGCACAGCTGCAAAAATGAAATTCGAATTCATGCTGCGAGAAGGGTTGTGTAGACCTTCCAAAGCAGCTGGGCCAGCCCACTTCACCTCACAAAATAGAAAAATGGTGATCGGAGACCCTGCGGGGACTACAGAGCTTTAAACGCCAATACCACGCCAGATAGATATCCTATTCCATTTTTAACAGACTGCAGTCATGTCCTACACAACATTTGCATTTATTCAGCTATCGACCTAGTGCGCGCTTATCAACAAATTCCAGTACATGAAGCTGGCATCCCCAAGACGGCGATTACCACCCCTTTTGGGTTATACGAATTTCCGTTTATGACTTTCGGACACAGGAACGCTGCGCAGACATTCCAACGATTCATGAACCACATGCTCACAAGTCTCGATTTCGTATTTGAGTACATAAACGATATCATGGTCGCGCCACCGGATCCAGACACTCACAAAAGGCACCTTAGGATTTTACTTAAACGTTTAAACGAGTATGGACTTTGCATAAACCTCAACAAATGCGTGTTCGATGCAGGCTGCATTCAATTTCTCGGCTATGAAATCTTCCAAAGTGGTTTACGCCCATTACCAAACAAAGTAAGTACTATCCGTGAATTCTCAGAACTTCGCTCTGCAACAGCTTTACGCCGCTTCTTAGGTATGCTGGATTTTTATCACAGATTCATCCCGAAATGCGCACCTTTGCAACTACCATTGGTCAAGATTCTGGCTGGCCACAAGAAGAGCAGTACCTTATCGCTAATTTGGACAAACGATACAAGAAATGCGTTTCTTGATGCAAAAGAAGCTTTAAGTCAGGCCGCCATGCTCACCCATCCAGCCCCTGAGGCTCGTCTCTCTCTTACAACTGGTGCTTCCGAACTGGCCATCGGCGCGGTGTTATACCAGCAACAGGACGTCAGCAAGATTCCTCTGAGTTTCTTTTCTCGTTCTTTATCGCCAACTCATCTAAAGAATAGCGCATATGACCGCGAGTTTTTGGCCATTTACACAGCTATAAAACACTTCAGACACCTTCTAGAAGGGCGACACTTTATTATCTACACAAACCATAAACCTTTGGTTTACGCTTTACAACAGGACTCCAGCAAAGCGTCGCCCAGGCAGGTTGGACAACTCAACTATATCGCAGAATTCACCACAGAAATACACTACGTGGAAGCGATAATGTGGTAGCAGATTCGCTCTCGCGTCTGGAAACGATAGAAATCCCAACTCCAGTAGATTACGAGATGCTGGCCATCTGCTGACAGACGCCCAATGTTCCGACCACGAACTAGAAGAAATGCAAACAAGTTCTAGCTTACAACTAGCAAAGTTTCATTTCCCAAATTCCTCTAAGCATCTGTTCTGTAATATATCGACAAAGCGCATACGTCCCTACGTACCAGAATGTTTCCGTAAAACCACATTTCAGGCACTCCACAATCTTTCTCACCCTGGAATTCAAGGTACCACCAATCTTATCAAAGAAAGATTTGTGTGGGAAAACATCAACAAGGATTGTCGAGAGTGGACAAGAGATTGCTCAGGCTGTCAATGCACGAAAGTGCAGAAGCTCACACGCTCTCCACTACAAATCTTCAACGTACCGAACGCCAGGTTCCATACCCTCAACGTTCATGTCGTTGATTCATTAGCACCATGCCACTATGGTATATAATGGTATATAAAATGTATCACCGATATATTTTAACATTCGTCGATCGATTCAAACAATGGCTTGAAGCCGTATCAATCAGCGATCAAACTGCCGACACTGTTCCCAAGACACTCATCAGCACATGGTTTGGAATTCCTTCACAAATCACAACGGATCAGGGTCAACAGTTTGAGCGTCAGCTCTTCCAATCATTAGCTAAATATCTTGGGTTCCGAAATACCGTCTCTTCAGCGTACGACCCACAGGCCAACGGACTGATCGAGAGACCACCGTACGATGAAAACAGCACTAAAATGTCATACTTCAAGAGAACAACTGAGTAGATTCCCTTCCTCTCGTTTTGCTCGGCATGCGTACAGCTTTAAAAGCGGACCTCAATTGTTCAGCGGCGGAATTAGTCTATGGTTCTCCTCTGGTGCTCCAGCTGAATATTTTTTTAAACAACCGACACTCGACCATCACAGTTTCCTCACAAAGCTGCAATCTACTATTCGGGAATTACAACCGACACAAACGACAACTCATGGATCGAAACCAACGTTCGTCTCTCAGGATCTCCAAACCTGCTCGGATGTATTTTTCCGAAACCCTACTACATCATCATCACTGCAACCCACATACACGTGTCATTCAAAGGCAGGTAGACTTTTACCATCAATGTGTATGGTAAGTCCAAAAAGATCTATGTGGACGGACTGAAGCCTGCCAATACGATTCCTTCCTCTGCATCGCAAGCAGAAGAGTTGCTTACCCAGCGACCTCTGACTGACATAGCATCACCCCAACCATCGCCGAGGAGTTTGGCCAAACCCGTCGCTACTACAAGATCAGGTCGCAAAGTTCAATTTCCAAGCTTGCTGGTTGATTACGTGACTTAAGGGTTATCTCTCCATTGACAGACTCTAGGGGAGGAACGTGTAGTGAAGACAGTGGCAGTGTCAGGTTTTGAAGAGTGTTCCATGGTAACCTCCCGGGTAGTTTTGGTTACTTAGAAATGAGACCTTAATATGTTAGTGTTTTTATCATCTTATTCATATAAGTCTATTATAAAAACTAATATTGTGTTAGTAGTTAATTTTGTAAAGGCTTTCTGCTAATGAATAGTATTACAGAGTTAAATTCTGTCCTTACGTTTCCCGAGGTACCTCATTACTTCAATCTTGTTTTTCTTTTAGCCGTGATGATAGCCTGGAACTTAGACCGAAACGTTGGCACAGAATAAATAAGTTATCCTTATTTGTTATGTGTTAGTCTTTGACCGCTCCCCTCGGCCAACTTCTTTCTTAATAATCTTTACTTTTTATTTTCCAAATTTCTGTACATTCCCGGTACAAATCTATTAAAAGAATTATAAGTTCGCGTTTATATGGAAGTGACTGGGGTCCTCTATAGTTCTGCAGAGAGCGTGATTGGGTGAATGCTTGATCAAAACCGTCTACACTGTCAAGCGCCCTCTTCATGCAGTCGCGTCAATCACACTTTCTATCAAATATCGTCAATGTTTTCCTCATGCGTCAAACGGGTTCCTAGACAGTCAATCATATTTGACTCGAAAGATTGACTCAAACATTTGATAAAATGTTAGGCCGTCTAGAACAAACTTTACGAAAAGCTCTGGAGAACCACAGTGCATCTTCTTATCAATCTTGAAATATGTTGGAAGAAATGGATAAGACAAACTGAGAAAACCTGATGAGCCATTGAACAAGAGGCTCTACAATGGAATCCTCAGGGAAAAATAAGAGGAAGAGACCTAGCGTAGATCGGCATAAGAAGGCCTGGGCCGGACCGACAAAACGTTGCAATACGCAAGACGGACTGCTGCTAGGAAGAGCGGAAACGAACTCACTTGTAGATGCTTTGAGACAGCTACATGATTCAACTCGTTAACCGGGCGGGTGTCAAGGAGTGTAACGGTATAATAATAGAAGGGTAACCGCCTGAACCCTTTCACACGAGATCAACTTGTCCGTCCACGCGAGTGGACAACAAGCAAATGTGCCGCTCACGTTCTCATCCCCACTAGTTGACTCAACTGAAAGGACACAGCTCGGCATTAGTCTGTCCCACCAGTCGAATAGTTGATTCAACCGGAACCTGGTAATACCAAGTCACAATGGAGAGGAACCAATTTTCGCCTTGTTTTTCTTCCTTAAATGTGGAGGAATTCATTGAACAAATTCGAAGACACACTATTAAAATAAACACTGTAACATTAATTATATTTTTTTAACAGTGGTGTAATTCATTTTGATTTATTTATTCATTCAGTTCATGTAAATAAAAAAGTAATTCGCATTTATCATGATGTTTCATTTTTTCGTATTTCCACGGATCGTTACCATTCAAATACCAATAATAATAAAGTAAATAATAAGAGAAAGATGTTGGTAAAAGGATGAGAAGATTTGCAAAACTGTTTCGAAATTTATAAGGTACGTAGGTATATCTTACAACAATACTTCATTACTTACTACAGCGTAATTGCGCGTCTTTCTTGCGTTGATATAGCACTTTAATAGATTCTCATAATCATGTCTTCTTTGTTGGATTAAGCTGTGAGGCTCTTCAAAAGATGTTCGCGACATTCGGAAATAGTTAAAGAATTTACCATCGTGACTAAGAAGTTGTGGAAATGTGAAAATGCGCCCGTTTCCCGATTTTGTATCAAGGGATTACCCACAAGTTTCTCCGACTGCGTCTCTTCCTCGTTTCCTCTTCTTGCAAGAGAGCAACCACAAGAAATGCTCCTACTTCCTCGGTTTCCAACATCATAGTGGTGGATTTGGGACGTGAAGTTCATTCCATTAGCAGCCTCGTGTGAACGAGCGCAGAAAATCTCTTCACACAGGAGTCAACTTGTCTAGTTGAATCAACTAGAACCGCCTCGTGTAAAATAAGCCTTATGTTTCACTGGAGTCATTGGAGATAAATTAGTAAGTATACATAGGAGTCATACGTATTCTTCTGTACATACTGATACTTCATCAGGCAGTTTCGAATCTTTCCTTAATTATTCTGAACATGGTGGTTTCTTTACTATTGAGGATAGTAAATGTTTGTCTTTCTATAATTTTAATCACTAAAACCTCTTAGTTGTTAAGGGAGGTGAAAAATCTGAAATATGAATCGATACATGTATATATTATACATATATATAAATAATATACATTATTTATCATTAATGAAATATCAGTAAAAATTCAAACGACATACTTACACATCATAAGAGGCATATTGATTTCTAGTGATCGAAATAATTTTTTAACTGTATTATTTGTTTTCTTTACGAATTCCAGTTGGTAGATATCCAAAGAACACGACAAGTATATCGATACTCTATACAAGAAACAACATATTTTTTATATCGATGTATCGTTTTCATTGGCTTCTAGTTAATGATACTAAGTTGTTATCTCTTAAGTGTGACGTGACTCAACCGTAAAGTGTATCTGTCGGTTGGAATACATTTATTGTATTAATATTTGGAAATTTTTAGATGTAAGAAAGATGAGTGATCTTGGAACTTGGTATAGATCAATTCCTACATTTACAAGATACTGGCTTACTCTTACAGTCGGTTTTACCTTAGTTGGCAGGTTTGGTGTATTTAAACCTTACCAGTTAGTGTTGTTGTATGAGCCGGTTGTACACAAGTTTCAGGTCAGTAATTAATTTCATCTTCCTCAAGTTTGAGTCAACCCATTGGTGGTTGTTAATCATTCCATGTGATTGGGTTTTTTTGTTTTTGTTTTCTGTGTATCTATTTACCAATTTGAGAAGCCACAGTGTTGCATCATTTGATATTCATTTTCTCTTAACATTTTTTGATATTTGATTATTGAGGTTAAAGTTTGCAGTGTAAACCTTTAAGCTTAATGAAGACAATATATACTGTTTTAGCAAGTTCATAAATAATAGAAATTCTGCCTGTTTAATCTTGTATGTAAAACAGAGGTGAAATAAATGTTAATAATAAAAATAAAAAATATGATTTATTCAATTTTCTCAACACAAACATTTTGTTTTTAAATACATCTTAAGCATTTGGTTTTAACTTATTCATTTATTAAATAAAGCCCTGGTCTAATTATATCCTCTTCTCTTAAATGTTTTATTTTAAGAAAAGTACCAGTTCATTATTTATAGGTGTTACGCCAATCAACCATTGCATCAGCTTTAACTTTACTAGTTAAAACCAAGGATTCAAACTTGCGGTAGTTTTCCCATTGTTGGTGGATGAATTTGTGCAAATAATCTAAATAGCATTCTATGACTTCTCCAATGATGTTATTGTTATTCATCACTAAAAAGTACCATTTTGTAGACATAAATTAATCACTCTGTCCTGAGTCAGCATCTTTGTTGATGTAAGTGACTAGTCTTATAGCTCAAAATTATTAAGCTGACACACATTCTTTTGATTTGGTATATTAATATCATATGGTAGATATAAATAATATTAATCGTGATTTAAGTTCATTGACTGTAGTTATGCCTTGCAATTTTCGAGTGTGCATTGTTATCTTATTTTTAATTAATTAAATTTGTCTTCCACAAGTAAGAATTGAGTCTATGCAGGTAAGCATTAGTAGAGTTCTCTTAGGGACAATCTTTAGGATATCTGATTTATCCCGTGACTAATTGCAGATACTAGCGTACCCAGAAGCATCTGCCAAAGTATGGTCTCTAGTTTGAAAAGGTCCACTGATTTTCATCCCTCAGAATATGTAGTCTGCCCAAACAGAATTTGAATTGTTTTTTTTGTTTTTTTGTTGCAAATAATAACTTGTAAAGTAGTCTTACTAATTAAGATGAACCATAAGGAACTGAGGTGGGAATTCATCTGGTTTGTTATTAATTTTTTTCTGGGTACTAAGTGTGTGGTTACACTATAAGTTATTATTAATTATACAGTTTATTAATTTATTTGTTATCAAGAATTCTTAATTTTTAATTTATTTTTTTACCATATTTTTGGCAATATATTACTAACCGTTTTAGTGTTGAATGAAAGTTTTGCTTTATATTATGTTTATTTATTTTGAGAAAAGGTTCTATCACATTGTGAATATTAAGGCATCACTACACTATGTACACTCCTGTTCATTGAAGTATGGACACTCTATGGCATTGTAGCATAAAATGCACCATCAAAGTATAAACACTTAACTTTTTTCTGATATTACTGGCTGATAGCCTTCCTTGGTTGAATCTGAGAATTGCTGAACAAGTTTCGGTAGAGAAAGGCTTACAACGGGCCATTGTTTATTAAAATTCAAAATCAAACAATTAAGCGGCACGAGAGCTGAGAGCTCAGAAGTTTCTTTAATATAAACAAATAGCTAAATCAAGGGTTGGAGACTTTATAGGATGTGAAAGGATTAGGATTGATTTATATTGTGGTTTTCGGCTTAAATAATTTCTGTGATAAAAAGACATATTAGTGGCTATATTATTTTCTTTCAAAACAATTTTGTTCAATGAGCTAGTATTGGGTTCAATATAATATTTATTGTGAGTATTATAGTTATTAATTGTGTAATTGAATTTTTAAAGGAGTCTTTACTTCCATGAGTAGTGTTGTATATGATATACAATATATCCAAGGAGACCCGAATTCGAATTGGAAACCTGGTCCATAATGGACTGAGGAAAGGGAAATGAGGTATGTGCAAATGATGAGAAAATATTGGAACGGATGAAAGAGAAAGAAACAAGGAACAAAAATTGAAACTATTACGTGGTCCCTAGCAGGCCTCAAAAAAATATAATATATCATTTGTCATTGGCCCTTTTCCCAAATGTTAAGAACAATGATATATTGTCAGTCGGCATTAAAAGGGTTAATTATATTTTTAACCCAATGAAGTTTTATTTTTTTAGTTAATCTGAACTTATTTTACTGGTCTTAGCAATGCATATGATGATCCACAATTATATTTGATATCTAGGTTTTTGTATACTATTATATTACATTTCTTTATTTATACATTATTATTATAGATATGGAGACTGCTGACAGGAGTTTTTTACTACCCACTATCACCTGCTACTGGCTTTCATTTTCTTATCAACTGTTATTTCTTATACAGCTACTCAGATCGCTTGGAAAGAGGTATGAATTTATTTAGTGATTTAAATTGTTATATACATATGCATGAAATGAATTTTTTTTTAAATTTCAGTCTTCTAATTTGGCTAACATTTTGAAATAATCTGATTCAAACAAGTTTTTCAGAAGAAAAGTTTTGTTTTATTTTTAATTATTCTTCTTACGGATTTCCTAATACAGTCCACTATTGATAACTTAAATCTCAAGGGTAAAAACAAAAACTTGAACTATCAAGTTTTTTCTACTCATCAAGGTTCAAGGGTATTGAGGTTTAAAATAGCTAACTTCGAGTTGCAAATGTCCCAAGTTCATTGACCTTTTTTACATTCCTAGAAATAAAGGGTATTAAACAAAAATATCCTGATATATTATTTATTTGTGTACCTATTTTATCTGTGCATACTATTTATTTTTTTAATAAACAAAAAATATTACAATAACATTATTATTAGCTTAAAAAAAAAAAAAATCATACATTTTGCACTGTTTCCCATTAAAAGAATTTTTGTCATTGGCAGAGTCCTAATGTGAAATAGATCAAACAACACTTTCACCCATACCAGATTTCTCCTGAAAATAATGTCGTCGCATATCAATTGAAGCAAAATCTTCTTTAGACATAGGAATATCAAGAACCATTTTCAAAATGTATGCAACATAGCAGTCCGAAGGTTTAACTTTTTCTACGTGACTTTAGAGATGATTTTAAATTCTACAGATAGGTAAAGTAATTATAACCAAGGGGCACTATGTAATTAAATCCTAACATTCTAGCTAAACAGTAAACAAAATATTTTGCTGAAGACACGTTTTTTGCCTGTCCTTAACCTGGCTGTTGCACCTTTAATTACTCTTGTCTATATATAATTAAATTTATTTAAGGATGCAATATTGTCATAATGTATTATTTGGATAACTAGTAAAAAAGGGTTAATGCAAGATATAGCATAAAAATTATTGTTACAATATCAGTTTATCAAATTTTAGTACCGTTCTAAAAATCTGTCATGAGTGTTACTTCAGGTGTGTTATCTGGTTTTTAAAGGGATTTATGGGAATCTTTGTTCTTTTAAGTTGGTAGAGAGTAGCCATTTTCTTCACAGTTAACAGCAGATGTGTGTTTTCCTGTAGGGATGGGTTGATACAAGAATTTCTTGTATCTGAATACAATTGATACGGATACTTTTGTATCAGATACGTATCAACTGCCAATCTGTATCAACGGGAGTATCTGTATCAACGCTAGTATCTGTATCAATTGCTTCAGTATCTGATCGATAAAAGTTAACCCCGAATTTCGGATCCTAATCCTACATTGATTCTACTGGCATCTGATTTCCCAGAATGTCAATAACTAGTTTTACTTAGGAAATTGCTCATAGCAATTCATCATTATTCTCTTTAAAGACTTTGTAAATTTAATTTTGTTTTAAAAGTAAATAATTCTTCTAAAGATTTTAATTTATAAATATTAAATAAACTAATAATATATAATATATATATATATAATAATATATATATTTAAATAATTCATATGTTCCTCCTTCAATAGGATAGGGAGTGGACTTGTTATAAATGTAACTAAAATTTTAAAATTATTATGTTTAAAAACATATTTAAGAATCTAATACAGGAACAAATGTTGTACTAAACAAATAAAACGTAAATAGTTACACACATTTAATACATATTTAATTATCTTGTAAAAATATTTCAGTCATTTTGTTTGAAAAAGTAGATGTGAAAAATACATTCATATAAATATGTACATATTTGGCATATATATTCATTTTATTAAAATTGTTACATTAGAAAAGTGTTTCAATATTTTTATTTTACTATGTTAATACATTTTTTTTTTTGTAAAAATGGATTCAAGTTTATTATTTATTACTCTCCTATATCCTATTATAGTTATCTGTTAAAAAAAAATACCATTTTTAAATTCTTTATTATAATTTTGAATATTAAGTGGTAGTCAGTCGCAATGAATACGTCCTAACGGTTAGATTGGGTGGATATTTCAAATATTAAAGGATTCAATATCTGTATCAATAGGAGCCTGTATCTGATACGACCCAAGGTCAGGTACTAGGTTCTGTATCAGATACAGCTCATATCAACTGATCCGACTCAGAAGTAGTATCCATTGAGTATCTGTATCCGGTTCATTTCGACTGTATCACCTCCTTGTATCAGATACTTTTCAGTATCTGATACAACCTAACTCATCCCTATTTTCCAGGCCAAGTTTAATTTTAGAGAATGAAAAGTTTGAAATCCAGTATAACATGGTCAGTATTTTAATTAATTTTCATGAGTGTTTCCGTAATCATTTACTTAAAATGTTTTGAATTACATTAAATTCATTTATAATCAAATTTAGTTTCCTAGTGCGTAGTATTCTTGTTCAGCAAGCATATAATCACAAAATTCCAAACCACATTGTTAGCCATTTATAAAATGTGCAATCCTAATTTGTGAGGAATGTTACTGCTGTTATCTTAAATAAGAAAATCTCTATGAACCTCCTTATGAAGCAGTAGGGTGTTAAAATTAAAAGTCTAGAGGCATTCATAAATGAAATGTACATAAATAAAATATTAGAGAAAAAAATAAATAAGAGTTTATTAACTAACACGTTCAGTATGGAATCTCCAACTCTTGTCCAATCCTACTCCCGGCTAGGTATGATAAAATCGATCACTAGGGCTGGATCGACTTTTTTAGAATAAAAACAAGTATATTGATCTTATTTAATAAAAAAAATTATTCAATGAAGCTTTTTTGGGGAAAAACATGAGCGACACACAGGTGGTTTTAAATTTCTTTTTAAATAATGTAATATTGATCTAAGTAATGCAGTATTCAGAGGTATAGCCAAAGGGAGGGTTCAGGGAGTCCAGACCTCCCTCCTCAAAATTACAAAATAATTTTATTTATCTTTATCTGTAAACAAAAATTTATTAACCTTTTGATTGTTATTTCATAAATAACACATTTTGACATGGAAAATATTATATATAGAGAGGGCTCCTAGACATCTCCGGTTGAGGTGGGTTTCTTTAAATTAAATCCTTGGATGTCCTTATCTAATATCTGGTCCATTAAGGTCTCTAGAGAATATACCTTGTCAGTGAATTCATTTTGAAAAACTTCGATGAAATGAGCAGTATTTTTAAGTTAAAAATTAAAAGGCCAATGAGACACCAACAAATATTTTATTCCAATTTAGGCATTTCGGTCATCTTGAGCCATTTCAAGTCTGCAAGAAAAATGTTAGTTATTTAGTCATTATATATATTGTTAAAATATATAACTTTTTATGCTAGTTTTAACTTTAAAAATACAATGATGGATTTATTTAATTAAGGATCAATCTTTTGATTTAAAAATAAATCATATAAAAGACATACAGAAAAACTCAATTTATGAATATGAAATAAAAAATAGTATTTAATTAAAAAATATAATGGCCAAAGGAATTAATAAAATAATCTATATAAAAGCATTAAAATTAGTTTCTACAATTTTACAAATATCTGATGTGCATACCGCATAACTTCCTTGCACGCCTGTTAAACTATAAATCGGTGGCTCAAAAAGTGATCCTGAATTTAGTTAGTAGTTTTCAAAGATAGCAGTATCTCTAAAACGATCCTTGGTGCCGTGACGTCCATCTATTGAAACTCACACGCACACGTACATGATTATAAAAATGTTGAAAATGGTTCGTACGGACCTTGAAACATGATTATCCATGAAAATCTCGATTTGGTTAATGTGGTTAAATATTACTACTATTCAAACTGGTCTCAACTCACTAACTTCTTAGTAACTTTTACTTTTAAAGCTTCTATATTCACTTAATGCATCCAAAAACAACTTTGTTAGATAGATCTATATATATAAGTCCTACATGATGATGCAGAATAAATGCTGACCCCTAGGCGGTCGCTATATAAATGGTTAGAGAGACATCCTCTCTCCTTTGCAGCTTTCAGCTTGAAGACTGGGAATTCTTGCATTTTTTGCCTAGGAAAAATATCAGAATTTATGCTTAAAAAACAGCCAGCTGTCAGGAATTTTTAGTTTTTAGTCTAATAATTCCATTTTTCCATCAGTACTAAGCATCAAGTGTATAAAATATTGAAAAGAAGGTTTGTGTAGTTGTTCTCTTTGCCATCTCTAATACAATGAAAGCTGGAAAAAGTCTTCTTCTACTAACTTTGTTAATCAGTCCCTCTCTCTCAAACACGTTCTCGTTCTATGTCTGTCTCATGCTACCGGTTTGCTAAGTGAACTAAGGATGTTATGGAAAGGTAAAATAATGCATCTCCAAACAGCTCCGAGATTCAATATCAGCCAATTTACACTAGTTTTCTTATAATATGTTTGCCAGTTCGCCCCTTGCCCATGAAGCCAAGAGTGGATTGACAAGGATAAGGGGTTGCCAGAATTCATTTTATTCCATAATGTAATTATTTTATTTTGTTATGTGTTAAAATTTCTTCCAACAGGTGAATTTTATTTATTTACACTTATAATTGTTTTTGTCCTAAAGGCCCACTCGCCCCTCCTGCCCGCCGTCGTTATAGTGTTAATGTAACAAATTTATTCCACAACACTTTTTTTAATATCTAAGAAAACTCTGCTTTCTGATTGCCAAGTAAATCAAAATCGGATAAACTGAAGACGAGATACTGAGCTTCAAATCATCAAATTTCAAGGCTTACAAAATTTAAAACTGAAAGCCTTTCATCGGTTTTAAACGACGGTTGCAACCATCATACAACTCCGAGTTTCAATTTAAACCGGTTTATATTCGTCTTTCAATGATCAGTTTGTCCCTTGTCCTTGAGGCAGAGGGTGGTGTGACAAGAATAAGTGGTTGTCATGATTTATTCTATTCCCATAATTATGAGTATGATTAATAATAATATTACTCATATGCACGAAGTTTTGAATCTTGAAAAAGATGCAAACCAAGCTAAATGAAATGAAAAATATTCTCGTTGTTATAAATTTATTTAGCGGTATTGCTCATATTTAATTTTATTGACAGGAAACCTCTCTCAAACGGACACACCTCCCTATAGACAATTTTTAAATGTCCCGGCATGAATATGTATGTGTATTGATGTCGTCTTTTGAATTCCGATTCACAATATATTAGGAAAAAATTGAAAATGGTCTATAAACACACTATTGATGATGTAAGCACCGCATATTGATATGGCATATTGAAGCATATTGATGGCCTCAGCACCAAATAATGACGATTCTCAGTTGTCACTCTGCCCTTGACCAATGCTGAATGCCTTAAAAATATATTGTAATTATAATGGGTTGTGCCACCTTAATAAACTTCTATTGTATACAATAAATAATAAAATTAAAAATTATGAATTGTTATTTGGGAAAAAAAAATGTTTCATGTGTTTTCTGTTGAGTTTGTTGAATGGTACTTACGCCTTTTTCAATAAAGTACATCAATATGTATTGTCTCATTTTATTATTTGTTTGTATTTCTTTGTTTACACTATAATTAATCGATTCCTCCTTCTGATACTTAGTCTCAAAATATGGTCCTCTTATTCCTCTTCTTCATTTTCAGGATTCTGAGTGGACTGATGTCACATTGTCAGCACCCAATAGGTCTCTGTCTGTATTTAATTGATTTCCTTAAATTCTTCAAACTGCAATCTCTCAATGTCTAGGGTTTCATTCCAGCATATTGTCACCTTCTTAACATCTGAGCATGCCTACAGTTGCTAGATCACGAAATCGCACTTCTTGAAATAACCGGAAATTGTACTGGGGGCACATTGTTCCAAGCTTTAATCAAAATCCACTTAGTGTCTAGATGTTAATTTTGGTGGGTGTTTGGGACTAAGGTTGGAACATCGAAAGGAAAATATCGATATTCAATATTTTGATATATAGCAAAGCCAAATATCGGTATCCACTGATAATCGCTAGAAAAATATCGATATATCGAAAGGAAATGGATGAAAAAGCAAAGAAAGTGCATCAAATGAGTATAATGTTAAACTGTGAAGAAGGTTATGAAATAATATAATGATTATTATTTATTAAACAATATTTTTATTAGCTATGAATCATTACAAAAAAAAGATAGAAAAGAATTATACTTCAAAGAAAAAAAAATGTTATAACATATTTTTATTTTGAAGACTTTTAGGCATATTTGATATATTATAGTCTTCTAGAAGTTTTTCAATAATAAAACCTTCAAGCATCTCAAATTTTTATTTATCATATAGCTCTTCCGACTATATTGTGCATTCTCAAAACATTCATCTAATAGCGTGTAATTTATTTGATATACATCTCAGTACCATCATCATTTATATAAATCATCAATTTGTCTTTATATAGGATTAATAAACATTATTTGTTTGTAAATCTTATCTACTAATAATTGTTTGATAATTAAATATTGTTATATTTATTAGTAAAACTCCAGAATGGTAACCCCAACATGGAGGACATCTAGATTTTTAGGGCCTGGCTGATTTTAAAAATCTTTACCTCCGCCATTTTGGGGTCACGATTCAGGAGTTTTGCCGAGTAAAGGAAATGGTTAAAATAAAATACAGTAGAATCTCGATAATTCGTATGGTCAAGGGTTGGAAAGGTAAATATGAATTATCGAGATTTCCAATAATCGGCGGTAAAAAATAGGAAATAACAAAATTAATACAAAATTGTATTAATATGAATGGAAATACAAACAATATATTTAGATCAACAAAAAAATTCGGTTATTTTCTTATAGTGCAATCCTTGAAGACGGATCTCATTGATGGCTTCGTTAAGCATGTTCAGAGCAGAAAATAAATTTACACAAACATTCGATTTTGCTTAGAAATGACACATGTTGTAGATGCATTATTTCACCATTTTATAA
This sequence comes from Rhaphigaster nebulosa, assembly GCA_948150685.1. Lineage (NCBI taxonomy): Eukaryota > Metazoa > Arthropoda > Insecta > Hemiptera > Pentatomidae > Rhaphigaster > Rhaphigaster nebulosa. The sequence goes on from OX411306.1 coordinate 203,097,522, forward strand.
CTAATCGTCGGCTCATCAATTTCTTCTTCATCTCCTTTTTTACGGAGTCAAAATTTCCTCGTCAGTTAGGATCCAAGCTACTGCTAATCCTTCATCAAAATTGGCGAAATCTCGAAAAATCATGGGAGTTCTTAATTTTGAGGTAGGTGATTCCCATCCTTGATGCTTTCTATAAAAGAGTTGCATCACTACTTTCTTGCGTTAAATGTCTAAAATCGTTTAATTATGGCCAAGTTTAGAGATTGCAGCTTAGAGGTTGTGCTGTGAGGCAAAAACAGTAGATAAACATCGCTGAGGGATGTGGTAATGTTGTGGGCTGTACAATTATCAATAAACAGTTGAAAATTGTCGTTGTTTTTTATTCCATATATGTATCCATTCGTTGAAAATTTCGCTTAGGATATATTCTTTTTTGTTTGCATAATAGGCTATCGGTAACGTTTTTTTTTATAAAACATCTTGTTTTCACGGATTTGTCAGTCACGAGCGAACTTAATTTTTCAGATCAATCTATGTTGTCGGCTAACAGTAAGGTTACAGGTTTTTTTACAATTGTATTTAAAGAGAACTGAATAGAAAAAAAAAAGGGTAAACCGACCGAAATTCATAGAAACGATTGCTCTCTCACTTACCTCTCCTCTTGAAAAGATTAAGAGTTAACCAATTTTTTATTTGGAAATTCGAATTATAAGGCGTTTACATTACTTGGAAAACGAAAATAAATCCGGTGGAACCGGATTGCAGTGTTTTTATACGAAATAAAGGGAAAATCTATACGAATTACTGGGATATGAATTGCCGAAATTCTACTGTAATATAGTTTAGCATGTGGTGTGATCGTTATATCGTTGTAAAATATCGGATGCTAAGATATCGATTTAATATATCGGTTTTTCAACTCCGATATATCGATATATCGCGTGTCCATATTCCAATCCTATTTGGGAATGAATATTTCTGGAATCTGCAAACAATTTCCTTCCTTTATCACACTTTTAATTTTTTTTATCATTCCCAGGTCAAGGGTTTTTTTTTTAGCTTAGATGCCATGTTCAGAGGTAAGTGGGCGACTTTATCTTGGGAGGAAAATGGTAGATTACCCTGAACTATGGTTTTATAAGTGTATGCACTTGTCTATGGACAAGAGGATTTTAGTTTTACCTTCATCATTTCATTATATATATCTTTAAATCACTCGGAAAATATCTCATTTGTCATCCAAGATATTATCAGCCACGCATTCAGTGGAAAGACTAACAAATTCTTTAAAGCAGTGTGGTTTTGGGACCTTTCCAATAACTAAAGGTTTGAGCTTCTAGGAACCATCAGCATTTGTCCTGTAATAGCACAGTTAATTATTTCTTGCTGTTTTTTTTTCCACCATTGCATGGGTCTCCTTTGAAAGTCATAATTTTTTCTAGCAAACATTTAAAAAATAATGCTGTCTCATCAGTATTTTGTACTTAGTAATGAAAATGTTTTATAATGCATACCATTCAGTAAGTCCTTAAGATTGTTCAGCCAGTCCGTACAAACATTTTCGTTAATACTCATGATTTCACCACATATTTTTTAAAAATCAATATCGTTTCTTTTGTTTAAAGGTTTGGAGCCTTCTATTTGAAACACGAAATCCTTTATGCCATAATGTAAAATAGGCCCTCCGATGGAATGTTCTGTTCCAGCATTGTTTCACCAATTTAAAGACACATTCATCAAGATCAGTTTTTACTACTGATCCTTTGCTTCTTCACTGGGTTGGCTAATCCACTCGCTGTGTCATACTTATCCCAATTTTTTAATATTGTTGATAAGCTGTTTGGCAATATGCCGAATTCTTGGGCATTGTCATTTCTTCATGCTTTCATCTACCGCTATAATAACCTTCTGTTTCTCCTCCACAGTCAATGTCTTAAGATAATGTAAAGAATAGAATAAAAAACAGGAATGTACTGTCAGTAGGACTGATGAGATAGCGGGATAGAGGAGAGCCCTTCAAATAAGTACACGACTCTTCTTATAATCATCTAGTCATGTAGACATCTGTGAACTCTGGAATCAAAACTTTCATTTAAGAAGTTTTCCATGGCTCCTTAAACTAAAGAAAATTCCTCTAATCAAGGTTTTTATTTTGAAATATTTTACTTAAAGGGATAAAAGTGAGGACAAACACTGGAGAAAAATGTAAGAATTTGAAAAAAAAAAATTGAGTTATCAAGGAATTCGAGTTATCGAGAGTCCACTGTAATTAACAAAAATTTATTTTTTAATGTTATAATGATTTTAAAATAATAATGACATGCTATAATTTTCAGGAAAGTTTGATGGCAGACCAGCGGACTACTTGTTTCTTCTCACATTTAATTGGTTGTGCTCTGTCATTTTAGCTCTTTTGCTTGAAGTTCCAGTGAGTTTTTTAATTTAAAAAAAATGTAGATATCTATTATTTTTAAATCTTAATCAGTATGTTCATTGTTGCAAATGCATGTGTGTTTTATGTTTATCCTTTCCTTAATAACCTTCTAGATTAATAGCATTCTTTTACTATGAATGGAGTCACACAATAAGTCAAGTCAACCATATTTTCTTAAATATTCCATACTATTGAATAATTACAAGAAATTAATCAAGTTCCTACTGTCATGTGCTTGAATTTCTATTAGGCTATATTCTACGTAGTTAGAAATAATCAAAACATTTAAACAGTATTATTATCATTAGTGAATTAACATATTTCTTACCAACAGTTGTTAATGGACCCAATGGTGCTGAGTGTGCTCTACGTTTGGTGCCAGTTAAACAAGGATGTGATGGTTAACTTTTGGTTTGGCTCTCGATTTAAGGCCATGTATCTGCCTTGGGTACTTCTTGCCTTCAATGCTATTGTGATGGGAGGGTAAGTCTATGATTTAAGTCATTTTAGTATGAACTTTTGTTTTCTTCTTGTTTGTTTCTTAGTTCTCTGTTATTTTTGTCATAGCTAAGATATAACATAATTATTGATTGAATCAATATTAATTGTGAGGAGTAAGTTACTACCTTCATTTGATACAACTGTGTCAATTTTTTTTTTCTAGAGGGATTATGGAGCTCCTGGGAATCGTGGTCGGCCATTTGTATTTCTTCTTGATGTTTAAGTACCCTCAAGAGCTGAATGGGCCTCAGCTAATCTCTACACCAGATATATTGTAAGGATAATGGGCTCATTTTTATGAATTGCATGTTTATATATTGGTTTAATAACATTGTAATGGTTAAAATGGGCTTGTAAAGTTTTGTGGGGCTTATTATTATTATTAGCTTAGCTCTCTAATCCGGTGTCAAATCTTGGCCACCTACAGCAGCTTCTGTCAACTGTCTCAGTTCACCATCCAGTTCCAAAGCCCTAGCAGCACCTCCTCGCATCAGCAGCAACACCATCAGCCAATCGCAGCTTAAGTCGCCCTCTTCTCCTGGTTCCATAGAGTGGCTCCATCAGCAGCTGTTTTGGTGGTTGATAGATGCTCATCCTGACAACGTGCCCTACCAAGACAATATTGGGCTCTTTAAAGATTGTGTACAGCTCCTGGTTGGTCCTCCTTTTCCATTCTCCTCTGACCAAAACTCCACCATGTATATATGTTTGAGGATTCTTCTTTCAAAGGCCAGGAATTCCTGTCATAAACCCAGGAAGTAGTCCAGGTCTTACAGCAAGACCAGATGCACTATCGTTTTACAGTGATGCAGCTTCGATTTTCGGGAGAGCTGCCCTCCGAAACTGCCTTGCCATAGAGAAATAGCACTGATTTGTTGTTATAATCCTATGCCAGACTTTTTGTTCAGAGGGCTTGTCTTGAGTCACCAATGAGCCGAGGTTGACAAAACCCTTAGTCTTCTCGAATTGATACTCTCCAAAGACCATCTCTTCTCCAGGTCTAGGCAGCTCTCTTATTACCAATTATTTAGTTTTGGCAGCATTGGCTTCCATACCAAGTCTTCTTGTAGGCCCCATTAAAGCAAGAAAAGCTTCCGATACAGCTTGGAATGAGCGTCCCACGATGCCTATATCATAAATATACCTTGCTGTACATATCTATTGGAGATGTTGCTGTTAGTCTGTACAACAAGATCTTCTCTTCTCTTTTCTTATTTTCTTCTCTTCTCTCTTCTCTTCTCTTCTCTTACTTTCTTAGATTCTTCTCTTCTTATTTTCTCAAGTGCAAGGTCAAACAGAAGGCATGTCAACCCTTTAACTGCTGTGAATAAAGAGCTTTGCGTCTATCACAGCTCTATGTGGGGCGGCTACCTGCCTACAGGCCTGTGCTACATACTTTTTACCTGCGTTCTATCCTTCATTATGCCCCTTTACTATGATCTGTTGACGTATTTCATTGTTTCAATCCTTCTTTTTGATTCGGGCTGGGGACTGACACTGGCGAAGTTAAAACTTTTTTTTTATTATTTTTTTTTTATTTATTTTATACTAAAACTTATTGCTTAATAATTTAATTTTGAATGAAAATCTTCATAGCATTTGTCTGTACAAAGACCAACATTGTAATTTCGTCATTCAACTGTTGTATCGCGCCAAATTTTTTCTTTGAACTAACAGCACATCTTCGATACGTTTGTTTTTTTGACGTCCCTTCGGAAATTTTGAGGCTGGGAAAATGCCTCTCTGTCAGTCGTAGGGGTAAATCTTCATTAGATCTTCTTCCTCCTCCAGATTTTTTTCTTTCCCTATGGAATTTTCCAAAATTTCTCTTACTAGAGATAAATGGAACTTCTTCATGGTCAGGTTTTGTCCAGTCACAATCTTGTGCAATATGTGATCATTCAACACAGACAAATCTAGTATATGAAGAAATAATTTCTTATACTATTTTATGCTTTTTCTGACGGATTCTATTGAGCTTAGAATCATATCCACCCTATTCACAGCTCCCATATTTTTATAATATTCTACTACACATTTTTTTTATTTTTTTTTTTTTTTATCATTTCACCAGTTTTGTAATCTTTTTTTCCTGTTGGAATGATATCTGCATTGTGTGCAGTGGATAACTTTCAAACCTCTCGTCGATCTGACCACTTCAGAGTTAACATTGTGTCCGTCGACCTAAATTCAATTTTTCCTTTTTTTTAGGTACTCCTCCATTTTCGGCATGTCTTTTCTAGTTCTTCTTAACGTTCCACATGCATTGGTTGCCATATTGTGTAACCAACAACAAAGTGCTAGGCTGGTATACCAGTTGATGGCATATATAATATGCTCATTTCTCAAATATGGCTCCAGGAGTGTCAACACAATGTCGCCTGACTTGCCAATATTTTCAATATTATCTGATTTTTCTCTGGTGTACACAATGAAATCAATCAGATATTCTGTCTCGCAGTCACACAAAACGTAATTCAGCATTCGTAATATCAGATCTCTGTCTCTAGAAATTATTTTTCCTAAAATTGGGAAATGTAATAACAGATCTTTGGACCAATAATTACTGTACGATTTCTTCGCGTTGTGTGGCATCAATAGAGCAACAGCCAAAAAACCATAATTTCACTCTCATCAACGTATTTCTACTTCTGCAATCGAGAATGATTTGAAAATTCTTGTTTTGATTTTATAAACATGAAAAAATTATTTGTTTCTTCAACGTTATAATTTATAACTTCTAGAAACAAAATATTTGGAAAAACCGGCTTTATCTTGGCCAATAAATGGATAAATTTTCGGGTCTAAATCCTTCATTTTCCAATCAAATTTCTTATTCCTCTTTTGAGGAAGTTCTTCTTCATCCTCAGATGTACTTTCAGATCCATCTGTTTATATACGAAATATACTTGAAGAATATGTTCCACGTAACTGAGAAGTTGAAGATGTAGATGGAGCTGATGATGTAGAAGGAATGGGTGATGTTGAAGGAATCGAAATGTCTGTATCTGTTCTTTCACTGTCACCCCATTCAGAATCTGAAGGCAAGAACACATCACCACTTTCAGTAGCTTCCTCAGCACTATACTACTGTTTCTCCATTAAAAAAAAATATCTGATGTGGGCAACACATGGCTTCCTTGTACACCTATTAAATTATAAATCCGTGGCTCAAAAAGTAATACTGAATTTGGTTAATAGTTTCCGAAGATTGCAGTAAAAACGACATTCGGCGTCCCAACATCCATTTATTGACATATACACACACACACACACACACACACACACACATACAGAAACACACACTTGTTACTGGAGGTCTCATTCCGTTATTATATGTCGTTTTTCTTCATTAGGTAACTAGTTTCCAAGATATTTCTTCATATGTCGTGACAACAATAAAACTATCAATATCACTGGATAAAGCATTAGAAATCGACAGTTTCGACATTTTAAGCGGGAAAACCCACATAACTAATATCTTATTCTCATGCTGCAGACTTGTTGATCTCACAAACGGGGAGGAAAACTAGTATTTTACATTCAATTTTAACAGTTAAAACAAGTAATAAAAATGTTTAATTGTATTGGAAAACAAATTGCATTTGTAACTTTTATTACCGAAACATATGATTCCTCTTTTAATTTAAATATAATTTTTGATGTAAGCTTATTATGACCTTCAACTAAAGTACTCTTTTCGGCTCACGAATCTTTACCAAAATCTAGTAAATACATTTATATCGATATAAAAGTCCTATTTACCAAATTTGAGATATTTCACATTATATTTTGATATAATTTTTGATGAAAGTCTAATATGACCTTCAAGTAAAGTACCGCTTCCGGTTTTCCAATTTAGACCAAAATCTAGCATGTTATTTAAATCAATATATAAATTATAAATACTAAATTTGAGAAGTAATTTAATACAATTTTTGATGGAAATCAATTATGACCTTCAAGTAAAGTACCACTTCCGGTGATCAAGCAGTGACCAAAAAGGTATGTTCACAACTAGATTTTAGGACAATCCTTAATACAAAATTTCAACTTTCTACGGCTAACTGTTTTTGAGTTATGCGAGATACGAACGTACGTACGTACAGGCACCACAACAAAACTAGTCAAAATGGATTCAGGGATGTTCAAAATGGATATTTCCGTCGAAATCTGAAAACTGAAAATTTTCGCGATTACAATACTTCCATTACTTCGTACAAGGAAGTAAAAAGGAATGATGAAACATAAAACTAACCACAAAAAAAAATTTATAGAAACTAAATGAAAGCTAAAGGCAGATTAACTGAGGGTTGTTTCACACTGAGTGCAAAAATAAGAATGAGAATGATGACCTAGCCAAGGCAGGTAGCCACCCAGAGCCCTAAACAAATGGTATATGAATTCCACAAGAAAAGCTCCAAAGTAAATCCCCACCCCATCTGAAGGCCCTACTTAGAACCTTTATTTCACTGAGAAAACAGTAGAATGAAGTAAGGTCGCTTCATCTATACTCAGTATAAGTGTCAGCATATATCGTCGTTAGCAGTTACAGTTAATGCGTCTCACTGAGGAAGCCCTTTCCCTGAGAGGAATCCTTCCAACTGTTCTCCACTGATTTGGACTATGCACCTAATCTTGCTCATTGTGAGCCTCACTAGGCTTATGAGCTTACTGGAGATCTTAAAATGTTTTCGAACCATGTACAATGCTTCTCTTTTCACACTATCGTAAGCTGCCTGAATCATTAAAGACGTGAGTTTTGATCTTGTATTCCCTCTATCGTTCAAGAATCATCCTGAGACTGAATATTTGGTCGGTGCTAGACTGCCTTTTCTAAATCCACACTGGTATCCGCTGAGTTCTCTGTCCGAGTTAAAGAGAATGTTCAAAGACGTTGTTCGAAAAAAAAGAGATGAGTAAAAACGAAATATTTTCGATAGTGCTTTCCCAGGATCCATCGCATCTGATCTGATTGAATGTTTCACTAATTTTATTCGTTCTTTACTGTAAAAAAAATTCTAAGAATCCCTTCCTTTTCTTACTTTATTGCTTCATTTCTTTAGTTACTTCCAGTCCTTACGAAGTATGACATCCATTAAGAACTATAAAAAGGAAAATGAGTGATGAAAGTGTACCGTCTGGTATCGTTTCTTAGAAATGGCATGCAATTACACTGAAAGTGAAAAATAATTTCATGAAATTAAATGATAGAGGTTTATCAAAAACTGAAATAGGAATAAACAAAATTTTGTTTATTGAGAACTACAGTTTAAACAATAATTAAAGATTAGGGATTGATCCTTCTATACCATCATGTGTACATTAACTAAATAATTAAAGAGAAAGTGAAACTACTTAATAAAATAAAAAGTGCTTCCTGAATGGATTTGACAATAATTCAAACTTTTATTTTAATTTATTGAAGGTATAGTTTATAAATATAAAAATTAAATAAATAATTATATTGAATAAAATAAGTGGACATTATACAAAAGACTTTTTGGTAAATCAAAAGCCACAAAATATGACTTTATGTATGTATATTCATTTTTGTCGAACAGGACTCGACTTAAATCACTTTCCACCTCAAGTCACCTGATGTAAGTATGAGGACCGCCTGTACTTTATTTGTCTTATTATTTCTTTAACTTTTTTTTTAAATATTGATAAACACCCGTTTTAATAAATGTGAATAGTGGTTTGGGACTACCAGCCTAGAACTAAAAAAAATTTTGTTTTAGCTATAGTTGGTTCCCAAACCAGAATAGCAGCCATGGTTTTGGTGCTGCACCAACAAGGAGGACTGAGGCTGAACCAGGACTTCGAAGACATGATTGGGGTGGTCGTGGTCATGTTCTTGGTCGTGCTGACTAGTGAAAAGACAGGCATTTGTGATAAATACTATGGCAATACAATTATTTGTAGGCCTACTGTTTGAAGTATATATGTCTAAAGTGTTACTGTTCGGTATACTTGTATTGTTACCATTATTGGTACACTGACCTAATTGTAAAGTTAATATTGTTTATAGTCAGTTATTTTCACGAGTATTGACTTGTTGACCTATTTGTTTATTTACATTATTAATAATGTAGATTTTCCTACATTAAAACAGTCAATGTTTTACTGTTAATATATTTAATTTCTATTAATTTGTTTAAGACTTTATTTAAAAATTATCGAAAAAAGTTTATATGCAGATCAGAAATATATATATTTCTTTTTTAGACTTTTTTTTTTAGGGAACGTATAAGAGTATAGATAGAATTACATGATTGCTGAGTTCTATTTTAGGTTAGTAAATATGGAACTCATATATTTGGAATGATATGTTCCTTTAGCATTCAGGTACATTAATTCTTTTCTACTTCATATTTTAAATCACCACCACCTTTCCTCTGGTTTGAAACAATTTTAGTTTTGACCAAAACAAATGAAACAAAGAATTGCTGTTTGAACTGTTGCTTTCATTTATTCAAAATTTGTAGTGATTTTTTATCTCCATTAATAATGAAAGAATGCTATATCTTTTTTATGTTTGAATAAAAGAACATAGATTCCATTCGAAAATCAAGTGTAAACTGAAGCGGAAATATGTGTATTTGTTATTGCTTTTAGAATATTAAATCAATGTGACGTTTAATAATCCTAACATTTCAAGTACAAGTAATATCAGCTGCATTTGATCAACAACTTAAAAACGTATATATTTTGTTCCATTATCTACATCAGGAGTTCCAACCTTTTTCTCCCAGGAGGCACAGTGTACTTAATGTAACCTTTTTCATGGTAAATTATTCATTGGATGTTGTTAATGGTATATGTGTTTATGCATATGTATGTAAATCTATACATACAATAAAAATATATGTAAAAACGGAATACTTCAATTATAATGTAATTAACAAATTCAAAAAAACAAATATTAAAAAGTAGAAAAAACAAAACAATAATGAAGATTAAAATTAACAGAAAAATATTGTTGAAATGTAATGCTATAAATAAATAACTAATATTTACTCTTCTATTTAATATTTATTTATTTTATTTTGTGATTATTTTATTAGTTTTATGTAAACCATTGTTTGTTACTGAACCCTTATATCTTATGCTAATATGTTATTTCAGTATGTATTATTTTGTGAGATAAATAACATGCCTTAAAATTTATACACCCATTGGAGTGTTACTGTAATACGAAAAACAAGAAAAAAAACCCAACTATTTTATATGCTTATATTTCTCATTAATTAATAATATTTTATATAAAAATTTGTTGAAAACTGGTGATAAATGACCTAAAACATGAGCTTGGAGACACAATCCAGATTATGTGGGCACCATGGCACTAGCGTTTATCGAGTTGGGGACTCCTGATCTATATTGTAATAGATGTTTATATTTTTATTTTCTATACATGCTGTTCATGTTAGTAAAGGTAAAACAAAAAAATAAATAAAATACTTTTTGTTGGGATCCATAATCTCAGCGGTTTAATTTTTTACTTATTAATATTTATAAATTTGTGAGTAAAGAAATGAAACTTGAAAAAAATGTTTTGATATGAAATGACTGCTGCAAATCTAGAAATTTTATAGTTTGTCAAAGATGCATTCCGTCATTGATTTTTTACAAAATATTACTGATAGTAATATGATAGAATTATACATTTTTCTTTATTTTTACAAAGGCTTCTTATTTATTTATCTTTAATAATGCATCATAAGTAGTTTTTGCTACCTTTGATTAGTTTTTCCATCCAGTGGTCTTTGCTTTTTTTAATTAATTTTTTTTATTTTATTGTCCTTTTTAACTGAAATTTTTAAGTTAAAAAACGTCATTTGTTTTCAATAAGAATTAAGATTCAATAAGCAATATTTAAAAAAAAAATCAGTGTTTGCAAAAATATTGTTGTACATTTATGTAACTCAGTTTACATAAAGCATATGATGTATGCTCATGAAAGTAGGTGAATTCTGTTCTTAATTTTAATCAGTTCTTTGAAAATAATGTTTGATTTAGTAGATCTGGAAATAAAAGAAAAAGTGATCTATTATCATAACTATCGCACAATTAAAGGACTTCCTTCTTTTCCCTTGTTATTAGTTATTCTCCTCTATATATTTATCTTATTATGTTTTATTTTTGTAAACAAAACCAAGATAATTGCTTGCTTATTTGGGGATCATTCAAGGTATTATAAAGGTAAAAGTTATATTTTTTTAAACATTATTTCCTCCCTCCTCTTATCCAGTTTATTATGAGCTCCAAAGATGGCCTATATAATGGTGAAATTGAAATGGTGGTTAATGCAATAAAAATAGCTTCTGTTTTATAGGTTATTTTGATTGGTCCCTAAACTAAGTGATTGTTTTAATTTACCATCACTTCTGTAGAAGAACTAAAATGACTGGCCTTGCTTTTGGCGTTCATTTTACAACAATCTGGGATGTCTTCGAAGCTTTGTTGAAATGATGTTGTTTACTTATACCAAATTCTGGCTTGCATGGTGTGTGTGTAGATATTCAGGTCTTCCTGCCATAAGGGCTTATCGACCATTTTGAGGTATTTTGCCAGTGCATTCTCTTTGTTAAGGAGTGCATTGTGTCAATTATTTATGAGCGCAGCTAGAATATTTACTGAGATTTAGAATGTTAATCTTTGGGTGTATAGCTTAAATTAAATAACTTTGTTATGGTAAAAGGGTATATGTGCCACATAGCTGAAATTTCCTGAGCAGGGTCACACTTAGATGGAGTATGATTTGATTCATGCAATAATAGAAAAATATAGTTAATAAGTAGAAATTTATTGGCCCAATGAGTTGATCAACGTTATAAAATTATCCTAACTGAGAGTGAACCCTTATATTGCGAACTGGCTTAGTATAGACGATTTTTTAAAGTTCACAGCCTACACTAATTAAGTGTTTAAAAACAAAAAAACATCCGAATTTGCGTCATATTTAAAAAAAAAAAATCGTTGACAAGGACATATTATAACGAGCTAAACTAATGAAAAATAATGAGAAGATAATGAAAAATATAGCTAGCTGAATTCTGCACCACAAATTCTCTAAACACCCAAATTTTCATCCGATTATTAAAAGATTTCTTGAAACGGGCGACATTAGAACTAAATATTCTGCTCTAGAAATCTTCAGTACACGTCAATGTTCGTCCGTTTTTCGTAAATTTCCTTGGAAAGATCGAAATTAAAACTAGCCGAATTCTGCTCCAAAAAGCAACATTTTTTTCAGATTTTTCTCGAAACCGGTGAAGTTTTAATGAATGAAATTCTGCTCAAAAAACCGCAACCGACTCAAATTTGCGTCCGATACTCAAAAAATGTAACGAATAAAGGCAAAATTGCATAAATTACCTATATTTCAGATAAGTCTACTATATATTTCTAGAACCGTCCTCCTCTAAAGAAATTCCTGTGTACGCCCTTGAGGATAACCCGTACTGTCTGCTTAATTGGAGTTAGCAAGAACTTTAAACACCAAATAAAAAAAAAATTAAAACTGTTCATCTTTGAAAAAATCAGTTAAGTTTTACAGAACTTCCAATTTAGTGCGACTTCCAAAGAGTCACTTTTATGCATAAATAGATTGTGAAGGAAATTGCTTTGAGAAAATCGACGAAACTACTCAGTAAAAACATTTAGATAAATTTAAAAAAATGAAGAGATATCTTAATTATAGATAAGATAATATTTTGAAAACATGATTTTAGATTTGAATATTTTTAATGTGATTTATACTTTTTAACAGTTAAGTTAATCGAGAAATAAATCATTGCTATAACTTTTGTTTATTTTCTTTACAGGTATTGCATAAATTTCATTACATTACAGTCATACCTATGATTAGTTTTTTTTTTTAAATGATATTAGTTGTCATAAAATGTTTATAAAATGTTACCTGCCTTTCTACTAATTTGATTTATTATTATAGAACGTGTATTGAAGTGAACAGGATCAGGATGATTGGCAACATAACAAATTGTATATTAACACTATACTTTCCATCATTGTGCCTTTATTTTTTTTTATGCAATAAAATGTATTTAATTGAAAAAGGGAGAGTGACCCCGTGACTTGTATTCCTTAGAGCTTCTTCATGGTTTAGTCCGGGCCTCTTGAGTCACTTTAAAAAATATCTGATGTGGACAACACATAACTTCCTTGTACGCCTATTAAACTATAAATCGGTGGCTCACTCGGCGTCGTTACATCCATCTATTGACACACACAAACACACAGACATATTCTGGTTTCCGAAGGTCTCATTCCGTTATTATATGTCATTTTCTTTCAGTAGGTAACTAGTTTCTAAGAGATTTCTTCGTATTCCGTGACGACATTAAAACTGTCAATATCATTAGATAAAGCATTAGAAATCGACAATTTCGGCATTATAAGCGGAAAAACCCACTTAACTTATATCTTATTCTGCTGCTGTAGACTTGTTCATCTTACAAACGGGAAGGAAGACCAGTATTTTACACTCAATTTTAACACTTAAAACAAGTAATGAAAATGTTTGATTGAATTGGAAACCAAATTGCGTTTGTAACCTTTATTACCGAAACATATGATTTCTGTATTTAATTTTAATACAATTTTTTATGTAAGTTTATTATGACCTTCAAGTAAATTTCTCTTTTCGGTTCACCAATTTTAACTAAAATCTAATAAATATATTCATATCGATATAAAAGTCCTATTTACCAAATTTGAGATGTATTACAGTATATTTTAATGTAATTTTTGATGAAAGTCTAATATGACCTTCAGGTAAAGTACCACTTCCGGTAATGATGCAGTGACCAAAAAAGGAGGTTGACAACTAGATTTTTCAACAAACCTAAATACAAAATTTTAAATTTCTATGGCTAACCGTTTTTGAGTTATGTAAGATACTAAAATTTATCTTTTTATTTTAAATTTTTATAACGTTCGTACGTGCGTATCTCGCATAACAGTACGTACAGACGTCACGACGAAACTAGTCAAAATGGATTCAGCGATGGTCAAAATGGATATTTCCGTTGAAATCTGAAAACCGAAAATTTTGGCGATTACAATACTTCCTTTACTTTGTACAAGAAGACTTGTTATCGGTTCTTTCCTCAGTTGATGAAGACTCATGATTTTTAACAGAATCTACTTACCATTGATGATGCTGCAGAGTTCGAAGTTGAAGACCTATTAACTGGGCAGACCCTGGCAAAACTGACTACAACATACAACATTGATAGTATCGATATATACATATAAATCAACTAGATACTTATTTTATGCATTTTTTGCTTAGATTATTAAATAAATAGATTAAACTAAGCCCGATGCAGAAACAAGGCGCAGAGCTTGATAAAAAGAGAAATTTTCATCTCTACAACACCTTATATGTTCCAGTACATCAACAGTGGCAATTTATTTGAGTATGAACCATTGTTTTTGTAAAACAAAACATCCGTTTTCTAAATTTTCAAAATAATATATTGAAATATTTTTAGTTTTTGGAGGGATTGAGATAGGTTAATAAGAGCATTTTGTAATGATTTCAGAACAGACCAATCTTTGCTTATCAAACTTTTTCTGATGGGGTTTGTGTTCAACCATCTTTAAATAACTAAGTTGCTGCACATTATGATAGTAAGCGGTACTTTGGAATAATAAATACTATCTTCTATAATATAATAAATATTATCTTATAGTTGACGCACATCGATCAATTAGCACCGAAAGAATGTTTCATTTAAAAAAACAAAACTGAAAGCTGTTGAATATAGTGGACAAAATATTTCAATCAGAATAAAAAATGTATTAAAAAATTCACAATATTGAATGTATATTTTGAACAATATATTTTGTTTAACGTATTCGTCATCTTTTGAATTAAAAAAAAAAATTTTTTGTTGTGCACAGTAACCAAACATGTATATTTAATAGCCACCTATATTTCTTATTTATCTAATATCCCATATATTTAAGAATATTTTAAAAGAAATTTGGTCATTCTATCAGGTTTGAGACTGTAGATATGGTGTTTTTTGTCAAATAAAACACTTGTTCCGAAAATTTCTAAAAGAATCTACTTTAAAATTCTTAGGTTTTTAGGAAATGGAGATATGTTAATACGAGCATTTTTAGGTATAACACACAAACTTCCTGCAAAAACAAGATGATATCTTGAATAGTTTTCAAGAATAATAAAGTGGTGAGTGAATGCTTTAGGCGCGATTTCCTTCTGTTGTGCCCACTAACTAAACATGTTAAAAAGACATCTATTTTTTTTATATATCTAATAGGTCATATATTTAAGAGTATTTTAAAACAAATTTGAGCATTCTATCAAGTCTGAGACCTAATAAGATATTGTGGGTTTTGTAAAACAACCTGTTTCCTAAATTTCTAAAAAATACATTTTTAAATATTTAGTTTTTTATGGGATTGAGATAGGTAAATAATAGAATTGTTCGATGATTTTAGTTATAACATAAAAACTTCCTGCAAAATTTAATGATGATATCTTAAATAGTTTTCAAGAAAAAATATTTTTAAACTTGCAACTGCACGTCAGGGCGCGATTTCCAAGATTTCGAATAGTGCCAAATTAAAAAAACAAAACAATTATTTTAACGAAAATTATAAATGATAGGATAAAATAATTTTATAGGTGTTATAAGGGTGGTAATGGGATCAATAGCTCCAAGTTTCGTCATAATCTGAGCGGATGGGTGTTTTGACCGGGTGATTTGACATGGGATGACCCAGATGCATTTTATTAATTGTTTAATATTTTTATTCTGCACTATCGCATATCCCCTTCATTTATCTTTTACCCTTTTCTACAGATTAACGTACGTTTTAAACTAAAAGTGAAAATACTTTCAAAATATCACTGCTTTAATAGAGCGGAAAACGGAAAAGTGGGAATACTTGGATTTTTTTTTTACATTCTTACCATTTATTTAGCTGAATTAATCAGTCGTATATGATTCTCCAGTGCTATCCAGGTGTAAATTTCACGCTGGTACATAATTCTAAATAAAAAAAATATATGGTCGGTGTGCATACATAACTTTGTAATAAAATGTATTTTTGTTATACTATTTTTATCGATACGATAATTTTGGTATTATATTGATAAATATAAATATCTTCTGAATTTAAGAACAAAAAGTATTTTTTATTTTATTGCAATATTCTTTTATGAGACGTATCTAGGGAAGGCGCATGCTCAGTATTGATTGGTTGCTGGAGCTGGAAGCTGGTCAACTTCTCCATGGATTGGAAGGAAGGTTTGACATCTGATACTGGGCAAGCTTTGCCCATTCCAATACAGATCTTCCTATGGCAGCAGACTAGGTAGTATTAAATTTGATGGGGAATGAAGAAAATATTAAATAATGATGTTTACTTGCTTAGGTAGTTTTTTAGTAGGGATATTTAGCTTGTTATTTAAAAGAAGTTTCCTTGGATGTCATTTTAAATTTATTAAAGATATCCATAACTGTAAATAGATTTTTATTATTGCTCTAAAAATGATAAAATTACCTCGATCTTACTAGCTAAACAAATTGAAAGAAGCTGCCATTTGGAGGAGAGATGAATTGATAGAATAAATGACTAAATAAAACAAGATGGCCATTTATATGGTGTCAAAGATTCATATCCTTCCTTTTCTATTCACTTCCCTTTTTATTTGTTTATACTTATGATCATATACACCAGAGAAAAAAAAGTTGGTAACTATTCTGATTTTCAATCAGCTAATTATTAATACTTCCTCAGTCTTTTACAATATATATAAGGCCATATGAAATGGATTAGGAATATAATTTTAACTGGAAATAAAAAAAAAAGTTTTTAGGTTTGTGGGTATAGTTATGCTTCTCTTCCATTATTTGCTTTGACAACTCATCCCATCTATGCTCGGTTAGGTCCAGATCTGAACTACATTTTATCTACTCTGAAATCTGATTTTTCTAGGAATATAATAATGGTTTCCACAACTGTGAAACAATTATTATACTTCTTTGCTGTGTTTTAAGAAATGTTTTAATATTTTAAATTTTTAGGGTATCTATGGTGTTATTTATCTGATAATTATTATGTTATTAAATGTTTAACATTAATTTTTTTTAAATTGTTCTATCTTGAATGAACTGTTATTTTAAGAGTCTATATTGAGATTCCTCATACATTAACCATTCTTCTTTGATTAATTGAATGCCTCATTTATCATGTGAAGCAGCATAATTTTCCCGTAGTGATTTTTTGTGTAATTCCAGCCCGTATTTTATTAAATTTTATCCTATTATTGAATCTTATTTGTGGAAATATCAATGCTCCTAACAATTTTCATCCAATTTTTTCCTTAAAAATTCTTATTGAACATTGTCATGGTTTTCTTTTCTTCTTTTTTTCTGTATATGTTTATATGTAATGTGAAATTTCCATAGATGATGAAATGGAAATTAAACTAAAACATTTAGATTAAAATAGAACCTTTTTTTGGTAGAGATAGTGACATAAAAAATTATTTATTTATTTCACAGTTAACTATTGAGATTAAAACACCTTGCTTTACAATGCTCCCCAAAGAAAATTAGGTTGACCTATAATTTTCTTTAATCTGTACAAAAACGTCTTGTAGTATAGATACTTCTCCCTTTTCTTTTGGTGAGGAAACTCTCTGACTATCAGGACAGAGTTTACTGTCTCCCTTAGTAGAATGAATGAGAATGAGAAATGTAAGAGTGTAAAAGTAGCAAGTAGTCTGTCTTTCCCCAGTAGCAGGTTTTCCTCAGGTGAGACCTATACTCTTTAGTCGCCCATTCAGTTTTATCCCACCATCCTTGGTGGAGATTGCTTTTCTATTCTAGGTAGTGACAGTTGGTTTCAGTAAACTTCTAGCTTTCAAGCAGTGTACTTTGTCCTTAAATCGACTAATGTGCTCTTTTATTATTAATTTTTGAATTTCAAGTAGTATTAAGAGTATTAAGAGAGTATTAAGTAGGACCAACTTTACTTATTTCAATAGACAGCTGTGTACATCAAGTTGTGGACCTATATATTTTGTTTTTTCTTCATTCACTTCCAGACTCTAGATGCTGCTATCTGAAGGCAGAGGAAGGCATTTTTTAAATCAGTAGGGGTTCTTCCAATTATACCTATATCATCTGCGAACACCAGAGTCATAATGGATTTGTTAAATATTGCTCCCCCAACCTGAATCCCAGATTTTCTCACTGCACTTTCTAGGACCAAATTGAACAGTAAACATGCGTGGAAATCACTCTGCCTCAGGCCTTTCAAGCTTTGGTGGTTTCAAGAAGAAACTGGTACAGCTCATTTATTTTTATTATATCATAGGCTTTCTGAAAGTCTATGAACAGGTGATGCGTGTGGAATTATACTTCCAGCACCTTTATAGGATATTTCTGATGGAGAATATCTGATCTGTGATTTTAAGCTTTCCTCTCGTGAAGCCTGTCTGGTACTTTCACATGTTATTGCTCAGAAAAAGGGAGCAGTTTTTTACTTGTTAGAGAATCTGGGAGAACACCTTATAAGCGCAAGGCAAGAGGATATACCTCGATAGTTATGACAGTCAAGCACATCCCCTTTCTTGTAAGTCAGACAGATAACTGCTTTGAACCAAACTGAAGGAATTTCCTCTGTCTTCCAGATATCCATTATAATATTATAGAAGAATCTGACTAATTCTTCTCCTACGTGCTTGAACAATTCTGCAGGGAGTCCGTCCGGTCCCAGTGCATTATTATTTTTTTGCTGCTCCAGTGCTTCTTCCACATCTTCCATATCAGGTGGTTCTAATTCTCCTGTGGACATCTCTATTTCCTGTCTCTCTTCTTCCACCACATCATTTAAGAGGACATTGAAATAGTTCTGCCACAGTTCCAGAAAATGTATTCTGTTTGTGATCAGATTTCCCTTGCTGTCTCTACATGCATTAATTCTTGGCTTAAATGATTGTTGGCTGCTATTGATTTCCTGGTAAAATTTTCTTACCTCATTATTGTTCCAGAGGTTTTCCATTTGTTGGAAGCGTTCGCGTTCCCATGTTCTTTTTACTTTCCCTTACCTATATACGAATTATATAGTAAGGGGAAGTATTGCGATCATGAAAATTTTCGAATTCGAGTTTTCAACGGAAATACATGTTTTAAGGTCCCCTGAGTCCAAATGACCAAGTCTCGCAAAATGGTCTGTGTGTATGTGATCAGTCTAGCTCAAAAACGGAAAACTGTACGATACTGAAATTACATATTTAAGGTTAGCACATACATGTGATGTTACAGCAACATTTTCGTCAAAATCGACTAACCGGAAGTGCCACTTTATATAATCGATTTTACACATTTTTACAATTTTCTCGAAAACGGCTCTAAGGATTTTGATTGAACTTGCCTAAATTATTCTTCATAAAGACCTTTAACTTTTCATATATATATGGTACATCACCGAGGAATTGCAGGGAAAAAAGTTATGATGAAAAGAATATTTTATTTACGCATAACTTCAAAAGCGTGCAATTTATGGTAAATTATCTATAGACTTGTATAAAAGATAATTAAATTATCTAAAAAACAATAAAAGAATCATCAAAATCGGACCAGTATTAGCAAAGATACAGCGCATCAGGCTAACCGGAAAGAGCTATTATATTATGGATATTACACTTTTTTACAATTTTCTCGAAAACGGCTCTAATGATTTTGATGAAACTTGCCTAAATTATTCTTCATAAAGGTCTTTAACTTTTCATTTATGAAGTAAATCACCGAGGAATTGCTGGGAAAAAAGTTATGATGAAAAGAATATTTTATTTACGCATAACTTCAAAAGCGTGCAATTTATGGTAAATCATCTACAGACTTGTATGAAAGATAATTAAATTATCTAAAAAACAATAACAGAATCATCAAAATCGAACAAGTATTAGCAAAGATACAGTGTATTTTATGAGGAGCATAAAATAGATGGATAACCAGGCGCATCCGAAAGGAGATAGAAGTGACCGAACCTCCTCCCACCAATCCGCCAATCTGTTGTAAACAATACGCTCTGTAATAAAGTAATTTAAGAATACAAAAGCGAAAATTAACTTAATAATTTCTACTTTCACATTATTTAATGGAAAGAAAATGTTTCCATAGAAACTAAACCAGCAACTTTTTAAATATATTTGCAACTTGGCAAAGTTAAGATATATTCGTAGTGTACAGAATTGTTGTACTAAAATTGTTTTAAAAACTATTTTATTATACTTAAGTGGGAAAAGAATTGAATGCTGCTGAGTTTATTTCAAGTATTGTTTATGTGAACTCTTTAGAATTATATTAAAAAGATAATTATTATAGGGTGGTAAGGGAAAGTTGTGTGATGCGCGCACCGCACAGATTTTTTTCCTCTTGTGAGTGTGTTTCTCTTCTCTTCTTCTGGATCTGCATTCCTCCAGTGATCTTCTAATATGTCTCCACTGTAACATTGATCTGTAGGCAGGGTTTTTCTGATTGGTCATTCTTTGGCATTCTTCATCAAACCAGGATATATTCTTGGTTGGTCTATGGCATTCAAGAACAGAAATTGCCAGTGCTTCCATGGTTTCTTTACACTTTTGCCACTGTTGATTCATGTCACCAGGCTGATACAGATTTTTAAATCTACTGTTTATACTTTCTCTGAACAGCTTTTCATTGTTGATTTTAGGGGGTTGCACTCCACGCTGATTTCTGATGTTCGAGATCTTTGTTCTGACTCTAGAAATTGTGAGGTAGTGATCGTAATCAACATTGGCTCCTCTATAGATCCTCACATCCATGAAACTGGTGATATGACAACTGCTCATTTACAAATGATCTATTTGATTACATGTGAATCCATTGTTGGAGTGCTGCAGACCACAAGTCCTTTCGAAGCAGCAAAATTTATCATCCTCATCCCATTATCATTTGTGCGGTCACGGATGCTATGCATACCAATGGTAGGCAAGCATTTCTCTCCTTTCCTACCTGTGCATTGTAGTCACCCATAATAATTTTAACATCAGCTCGTGGGCAGGAGTCAAAGCATTGTTCCAATCTGCTATAGAAGATATCTTTAAATTATTATTCCTAATTTTGTTTCATCTTCTTCACTTTATTTGATATTCTTCAATTTTTTTTTATTTAATTAAATTACAATATTTATTATTTAATTGTTTTTATTTTAACAAAACAATTATTTTATTTATTTTTACAAAATTTTAAACAATAGATTTGAAATAGTAAAAAAAAAAAAAAAAAAAAAAAATACTCTTCCTCTTTTTCAGCCCTTTCACAAGGCCGAAACTTGGCAAACTGCATGAATCTTCGTGTATGGTACGTTATAATTGCATAATTGTAGCTAACACTAAAGAAAAAACATATATGCTATAGTGTTAATGTTATTCAAATGTTAATTACATGTTGTGTTACATGTTTAAGCTAATTGTACATAGACTGCACTCATTGTTGTGTTGTCCTTTCTTAACCAATGCTTTCTGTCCGTCTGTTTCTCGTGATCTACTGCTTACAGTTCTGCCAAAATGCACCAGGGCATCATGTAAGTACCAGTATTCATTTCAAGATGAAAATATAAATATTCTCAATAATGTGGTTTGATGATATTTATTTTTTGTCGAGGTAATTATGTTTGTTTGTGTTTGCTTTTATTTGTTGTAATTTTTGTATTATTCTTTTACAATTAACAAAACAATGTAAATATACAAAATGCAGTATTCTTTAATCTTCAGATACTAATCTTAAGTTTCTTTAAATTTTTCTCTTAATTGCACTGAAAATAAAATACATAGATGTTTTCAGAATTCAAGTTTCAACTTGAAAAATATTAATGAAGTAATTAAAGAAAACACATATTTTTCTAATAACCTATGGTAGTATAAGTAATAAAATCACATTTATATTAAAACTAGCAATATAATAAAAAAATTATTTTTTTGAATTGACTGATGTGTTTATTCAGTTTATCTATGTTCATTATAATACTTTTATTTACTTTCCCATTCATGTCATATAGCAATAAGTATGATGAAATATGCAATATATAATTAATGTGTTAAAAATAAAATAAAAATCAAAGTTAAACTTAAATATTTTCTATTTTTTTAAAGTTATTTGAAAAAGTTTTGTACAAACTTTACAGTGTGATGATGAATGATGATTAGGAATGATAAGAAAAATAGTTCTATCTTCTGTTACTCACATTATCTTTTAAAAGTTTAACATGTATTTAAAACACTTGAAATTTGGGAGGATACTTAACTCGCAATTCTTTTCACAGGAAACGTCTTGTGGGCATAGCTATTATGTGCATATTTTTAAACTGCTGTTAATCAAATCATGATTACCTTTCTGGTATTAATATCTTTATAATAAATTGTTTTTTATTTTGGATTTTATGTTGATTGTACATTACTCAAAAATGCCAAAAATGAATTATGCCACATTACAGCGTTATTGACTATTCTTGTCTTTGTCCAGTTGGAATGTACAATATCTTTCTTTTAAAAGATCATTGATTTTTTTTAAATCTTTGGGCGGAGAGATCGGCTTGAACGAATTTCAGCTGGTTATTATTTATTAGTTCATGCTTTATTAGCTTCTTGTATTTTTTATTTATAATTTTATAAGATATTTTATAGAAATTAGGGGGTTATGGTTTATGGATTATGATTCATTTGGTTATAGAATTTATTTGTTTTCTATAGATCAGTATGGTTATATTTATAGTGGGTTATCTTTTTTTTTTTTTTAATTCTTTTAGTATTCGTAAATATATTCTAATTATCTTTCATTTTATTCCTCTTAATTTTTTAGCATTAAACATTAATAATTTATTAAAATAGGAAAAGAGCCTGAAATTATATATATCCCTCAACTAGAATCCAAAAATGAAGATCTCATTTTAGAATAAATAAATGCTTCACCATAAATTATATAGGTTATAAAACCAGGTATATATCACAACCTATGAATTCAGTAAAATAATTATAAGAAACATCAAAAATGTTATCATAAATTGTTAATATAGATAAACTATATTAAATTATAATACAAGGTTGGATTGATTGGATTTCAAGTTGGATTGAAAGTTACACTGTTAATTTTAAATTTTATTTAAATAAAAATATAAATCCACTTAGTAATGATTGATAGCAGATTCATTGTGTCTATTAGTGGGCTATCATCGTTTATGTATTCCGTCTTTAACCTTTTTTGGCGGTAATTAAGGCTTCAATCCTGGCCAACTTGAAATATACATTAACTTTTTGAATTTTATTTCTTTCCTCCTATACCAATGCGTAATCTTATGTATGCTTGTTTCCTTAAATTTATCTTTACGATTCATCAGTTCACTTTTACAAACATTTTGTCTGGATGAACTATAAGGCTTAGTGCTAGCACCTACACATAAGAGGGTCTTATCTTTATTTGATTATAATTAGAAGTAAAATTTGAAATTTCTATATTTTGTATCATCAGTTTCTATATTCTGTTAATCTTTATGACTCTGGTTTATTACCTTAGTCAAAATCCATCTATTATAAAAACCTATATTACAATTGGATGATTACCGTGATTAATTTGGAAACAATCTTTGCACGAGTTAACAAAATGTCTAATTAATTAAGATTGCTAACAGTTATATTATTTTTACTTATATTTAATTAGGTTCATGTGATATTATATGTATTAATACTGTATTTGGTTCTTTCTATATAATGTGACCGGCAGGAACTTAAGGAAGCTTGCAAGGTATTTATTTTTTTATTTATTTGTCTTCTGTATTGGTAGTCAATTGCTAATTTTTATAATGTAATTTTATTTTGCTAAATTTTCTCTCCCTCTCTTGAATGGCCTCATTTCAGTGTGTTTTAAAATTAAAGCAAACTATATTATTTATGTACTTTGACGGAATTTATATAACTTTTTTTATTGGTAAGAATTAAAAATATTTAAACTGAAAAATAACATTTTTTAGTTTTGTTCTAGCTAATTTAAAATATATTATTTTAATTTAAATTGGCTGCTTTCTGAATCTGTTGAACTTAACTATTTTTCAGGCATTTGAAAAAGTTCTGGTTCAAAATCTTCAATTCGGCCTATCTCCCAGCCTCACAGAAGCCATCAACTCTATCCCTCGCTGGAGATTGATACAGGCAGCATTTCCTCATATTTTGCACTGCACAGCTTCATTACTCCATAACAGGTTTAATCATATTCTATTACCCTTTTTTGGTTGTTCAACTTTTATAATTGACCAAGAAAACAAATTTTTTAACCCTCTCTATAAAAATTTGAGGTTTTACAATTTATAGAATCCAAATCTTTAATTTAAAAAAATCTGGTTGTCCGCCGTACACCGTATTTTGTACACTTTCTCTCCGAGTACTGAACCGATTTTCTTTAAATTTGGAACCAAAGCCACAGTCCAACCCAGGATGATCGTCGGTACTTGACGAGGATTACAATCTTCCTTCTCGTTTCAAATGGTGACTGATTAGAGATTTCATATCCCCAGATATGAAGAAAATAATATTGATATTCTTAAAGGAAATATTACCAGCTTTGAATAGAACACATTTTTCTGTACTATGCATCACTTTCGAGATATCAGTGAAAAATCCAAGAAAGGGCTCAATGCCCCCTTTTTTTGTTATGGTCAATCGAAAGATAAAAAAATTTCCTACAAAACAAAAACAAAAATCATCGAAATCGGACCAGCATTAGTTGAGATTTAGTGTATTGAACTTGTTAGACCAACTGCCTGACGCTACAGATTAGCTTAACCCTTAGCCTCCTGAGTTTTCAATTGCGGACTCCCACATTCTGCACATATACCTATGGAAACCAGTTCACCATTGGTTATTTATTTGGAAACTCGAACGTTACATCTCCTGGAATATTCCACATGCTTATTTTAAAGTTAATCTAATTGTCTGATTTCTGAATGAAAGCGACAAGGAAAGTCATGTCTATGGCCACACCAGATATTTTTGAAATATAACTATTTGGAAATATTAAACAGTATTATAATAATAATTTGCAGCATTTTTATATTCTGCAATGCCTGATTTTCTGCTTGCTAGAGTTTGTTCCTTTATGCCTTTTAATATAATGCCATTCCAAAATATATTCATTGTGTTCATATATTTTAAACATATAATTTTGAATATTTTAAATTATGCTCTTGCTTTTTTTTAGGCAATCAGCAGCCCGCTTAATATGTTTTGTTTATTAAATATTTTGAGAGAATAATGGATAAAGTCATATAACTGTTTGAAAGTTGTTAATTAAAATATTTTGAAAGATGGTTGACTGTCATAAATTAATCCAGAGTATTTTTTAATCAGGGATCAGCTAAGATGTACGCTTAAATTATAGCTTTGTTTATTTTAAAAAGCCAGCAGTTTAGGCTTCATAAATGCCGCTACAAAGATATGAACCGAAATGATGAAAAATAAAAAATATGTAAAGAGTTGTAAATAATGGTGAGTACGGTACATAGAAGTGAGAATATTACAACAAAATAAGGGGAAAAGATTCTTTCTTTCTTTTTAATTTTTCTATTATGTTATTCTCACTTCTATTTACCATAATTCCCTTTATCTCTCTAAATAATAAACTATAAACTAATAAATAATAACCAGCTGAAATTTATTCAAGCTGATATCTCCACCCAAAGATTTTAAAAAATCAATGATCTTTTAAAAGAAAGATATTAAATATATAATAACAAAGAAAGTTATCATCAATGGGCCTCTTAATACATTCGGCATTTGATGTACAGACCGTGCATGGTCGAAATCTCTCTATGCTTCAGACGATAAATACACTGCATGCCACATTCTTTATCAAAGCTCTTGTTTTAACATAATATTATTATCAAAGTTGAAAAAAAATTAAATTAAAAAGAATAGAAAAAATAAAATCATTAAAACTATAGAGCAATAAATATCAAAGTAATGATTTATCGATTGAGAATAATTCTTCTTTTACAACTTATTTCAGATTTTCTTTATAATTTTTAAAGGTTCACTCTTGGCAAGAGTCTCCTGGTCATCATAAAGAATTACACCTCATATTACATTTGACCTGTTTCTGTGGAATAGTGAAAAAAACAAATTCAATCAAAAAGTTATTTGCTATAACTAAATAATAAATATCTAAGATCCTTTGTACAATTGTTTCCACAAAAAAAAAAAATAAAGATATCTATGCATTGAATATTGATAGGATACCGTAAACTGGGTTAACATTAGGACATATTTTACAGATATTTTCTTATATCATCCTGATCAGAAAAGTTTAGATCTTAGTGAAATGGAAGCTATTTTCTTTAGTTATCTTACAATACTCAGATTCTTTAAATATCTTGAACAGAGAAAGAGAGAGAGGGGATTGTTTTTGTCTTAATTTTACCCTATCATTCGGGGTTACATTAAGACAGACATATTTTCTTATTTTGAAATCAGTTGGTCTGGAAGAAAAATTCTAAAGGTAAAAATTGTAGAGCGTAATGTTTTCTTCCAGAATATGCCTATTGCTTGATATTTTGGCATCCAAACTTATTTCGGTTACAAGAATAATTTACGTGATTCCGACATATTTTTGTGTACTCCCTTTTTAATAAAAATAGTATTGAGCCGGTAAAGACAGTGTTTTTCCTAATTAATGCAAATTAATTAATTAAAAATAAATAAAGATATCAAAAATAGTTTTGCACCATTCGTTTTAACTTTTACTACCCTTAAAATGATCTGCATAAAAGAGCCAACTGCAAACCTCAGTTTGGACATGCGTCATGGCATCCAAATTTTATTTAATGGACATATTCTTGGAGAAAACGTTAGGCTCTACAGTTTTTTTCTCTCAGACCAACTGTTTTGCTGTAAAGTACGTTTGAGCCATCTTAAAATGATATCCTAATGCTACCCTAGTACTTTGAATAAGTTTATATTTTTTTAATTCAGCCTTCAAAATATTTGAATATAAGAATAAATCAAATGATAAAGTCATTGTGATAACATTTATAATTGTTTAACTACTTGCCTGATATTCCCTGATAATAACAGAAGACTGGGCAATGGAGGTTTTACAATCATTTTGTAAATTCCTAAACAACACCTACTGTATTAATTATTGCAAAGAAGATAACAAAAAGGCTACAGGTGATTGACCTGACTAATGGCCTATAGTGGTGTTACAAACAAACTAAAATAGGAAACTAAATGAAAGGTGATAACAATAAATTCCTATAAATATTTATATTTTGAAATCCCGATTGGATAATAGTTCCACAGAGCTTGCTGCTGGGCGTGGCCTCTTGACAGGTCTGCTAATATTTTTGGCACGGTCTGTACATCAAATGCCGAATGTATTAAGACGCCCATTGATGATAACTTTCTTTGTTATTTTATATTTAATATCTTTCTTTTAAAAGATCATTGATTTTTTTAAATCTTTGGGTGGAGATATCAGCTTGAACGAATTTCAGCTGGTTATTATTTATTAGTTTATACTTTATTTGCCTTTTGTATTTTTGATTTATAATTTTATAAGGTATTTTATTGAAATTAGGGGGTTATGGTTTATGGATTATGATTCATTTGGTTATATAATTTATTTGTTTTCTATAGCTCAGTATGGTTATATTTATAGTGGGTTATCTTTTTTTTTTTTTAATTCTTTTAGTATTCGTAAATATATTCTAATTATCTTTCTTTCATTTTATTCCTCTTAATTTTTTAGCATTAAACATTAATAATTTATTAAAATAGGAAAAGAGCCTGAAATTATATATATCCCTCAACTAGAATCCAAAAATGAAGATCTCATTTTAGAATAAATAAATGCTTCACCATAAATTATATATGTTATAAAACCAGGTATATATCACAACCTATGAATTCAGTAAAATAATTATAAGAAACATCAAAAATGTTATCATAAATTGTTAATATAGATAAACTATATTAAATTATAATACAAGGTTGGATTGATTGGATTTCAAGTTGGATTGAAAGTTACCACGTCAGTCTTAAAATTACCTCAGTTTATGCTACTGTATGTCTTTTGTTAGAATTATACATACAAATTACTTGAAACATTTTGGAATTTTATAAAGGATTTATTATCGATGTATGAATTTGTCAGATTTATTGTATTTGTAAACAATTTTATTTGTAGAATTGTTATGTTTTCTGGAAGAAAATTTTAACCCTCTTATACTTCATTCCATTTATTAGAAAAAATTCAACAAGGTTTTGGGCTTATTTACCCATTTTGAAGTTCGTTACCTTCTACAACAAAATATTGCACACAATATATATTTATATATATAACACATTTATTAATAAACATACTCATATAATTCATGCATAATAAAAAATGTTATTAACAATAAATAATTGGTACAATAAATATTTCCTTCTACACACATTACTGAGAAAAGGTCAAAATACAGTTTAAAAAAATTATTAATTATACACAATTACCTTTTTCCAATGGTATTTGTATTTGTTTAAACCCATATTTTCTTTTAATGAGAAATTGATGTAAAAGAGTTTAAACTTATTTTAGTAAACAAATTTTTTTTAATTTTTAGGAAGGATACTAACTTACAAAATTTGGGGGCTGCTGAGAGTAAGCTGCTTTATATATTGCATTGGATAATCTTGGATGCCGCCGAAGAGTGTGCTGAAGCAGACTATGAAAATGGGATATATCACACATCACCATTCTATTATCTGTTCTCGATCCCTTCTATTACGGTTTGTTTTTATTCATTTATGCTATAAAATCCATCCATATATTTTTATACTATATCCTTCTATTTAATTTTAATTATTTGTGTGACTGCCTATCTCATTAGTGTTTGTATAGAATTACTGCCAAACTTGTCATTAGTTTAATTTTTTTATTAAATTGTATGAAAGGCTAAATGTCATAAGTTTAAAAAGTATTTGGAAGACTGTATTGAAAAATAAATCAAGATTTAAATTTTACAAATGAATCGTTGAATGTTAAAAGGACCGTTCTCCACAAGATCCAACTTTTGAGAAATAAAAAGAAAAACTGTTTAACTTTTTTCCACAAAGCATATTTGCAAACTAAAAATATTATACTTGTTCAGCAATGCCAGATACCATTGCAATTAATATATTCAGATCATTTAATCAATCCACGGCACCTAGACAAATTATTATAATAGGTGGAATTCGGTTCTTTTAACATGCCGCGACATCTTTTAATAGAACTTTCATCATTTTTTAACTTGAAAGTTCCAAAAAATAATTAAACATCTGAAGTAGAAAAAAATGATATTTCCTTCAATAATACAGATTATTAACTTAAAGACAAAAAAACAATCTTTTAATCAGATATCTTGAGAAAAACTATGACAAAGTATAAAAAATGACTAGGCTTAAAACAAAGCACTGCAAAAAATCATTTTAGAGATCACTGTTGTTTTCTGTGGTGGACCAACTATTGATTATTTCCTCATAGAAAAGTATGGCTCTGTTTAGAACGAACTGCATAATTTTTTGAAGGTCCTCTACCTTTTTCTGATTCAATGGGACTTTTTCAGATGGATAAGTATATGTTGCTGGCATTTTTAAGCAGATGAAAAGTATGATGAATTTTGTCTTCGTATGCTGAGGCAACTAGGACTCCTTTGAGTTCAGCATCATATACGAATTTCTGAAATCGGGAGATTGAAAATTGGACTCTGTTTGCTTTAAACAGGCTTGCAGTTTCCAGCAAGCATGTGATTTTTTAAAAATTATTTGCTGACCATCAACCACTGCAATAAAAGTTAAAGAATCTTGGATCTTCTTCACTGTAAATTTACGCGAATTGCTACTATTTATGATTATATTAGTGACCTCATGAAGAGAAACAATGCTGTCCGTCTTCCTCAATTTTCTTTTAACCATTGAGAAGTCTCCATCAGAAGGCAAATATCTGTGTCCTCTGATAGGTAATAAGTGAGCAATTTTCTTGAATATTTTAGTCTCCACTAAAACAAGGAAGTGATGACTTGAAGAAAGTGACCAAAGTTTTGAGAAAGTGACTAATACTATTTTGTTCATGTATTTTTTTTAAAGACATGATCTATTCAATCAACTAATAAATCATGAAATTTACCAAGAATCTTGGGTTTTTATTGCTACTTTTTTTAGTACATAACACTCTTATCCTTAAGAAATAATCAATATCTGAAATTTTGTTACATAGCACATTCATTTACTCATTTCTTCAAATATTAATTAACATAATACTCACAAGTGAAAAGGATATGGTAAGGTAAATTTAGTAGTTGAATATATCTGATAGTGGAGGTACTTTTGACCCTAGAACTAATTCAAGAATTTGGTTGAGATGCGATCAGGAAAAAAAAACACAGATGAGTTAATAATCATTTTAATGTGCCATTATCTTCTTATATTACTATTTATTATGTTCTTAGTTTTCTTTTTATACTGTTTTTATCCTAATTCATACTTGCTTTGCTTAGCCTTGGTGAAGGCTTGCAGCTTAGGCCGAAACGTGGGCTTGAATGAATAGATTTATACTTATCTGTGTTTGTCTTTTCTGACCGCACCACCCAACCAACTTCTTAATTATATCTATTCTAAATGTCTAAAGGAAATATGTGGTAAAATGTTTGAAATATTATACCATATGTGTGGAAAGTTCATTGTAGTTGAGATTCATAGACAACTTTGACACAACTGCCGGCTCGCTGCATGTTAAGAGGGTAGTACTCCGGAGTTCAGCTCTTTTATCTTGCAGTGCTCTGAAACTGCTAAGTTAACACTGCTCTTTAATTAACCTCCCAAAGAATGTCTCTTTCTACTTAAAACGAAGCGATACATCAAATAGAACATGATAATGAAGATAACTTGTAACCCCAAAAAATTGGAGAACGGCGCTTTTAACATTCAACGATTCCAATATATTTAAATCGATCCTTATTTACCATAAATATAGCGCTATGTACCAATGCTATTAAATAATATTTTAATTGTTTGGAGCTGAACTTGTTTATTGAAAAGACAAATTGATTTATAAAAAAAGAACAGTATTTTGCTACTAGAAAACATTTTTAGAGGACAAGTTCCTTACTATTTGAAAGTTTTGGCCTCGAAGTCTTAAATCAGGGGTTCCCAAACTTTATGTCACTATGCACCACTTCCACTTTTCAGATAACTGGGCCTATCACTACCTGATCTTGTGATATCAGTATTAAAGATTCATCATCATACAAAATGATTTACAAAAGTTTATTTAACAACCAAAATAATATATATAACCTGTATAGGACTTCAATGGAAGACTTAAGCCAAAAAAAAGTAAATATAAATTATATTAAATTTGCTTAAGAAAATAATAAAACTCAATACTCAATTGATTTTGAAGTTAAAAATCAAAAGTTTATCAATTTCACATTACAACAGTAACAGTAAAATTCACATAACAACACAAAAAATAAAAGTGTATCCATCAAAGTTATACATTTGGTCATTGTGAAGATAAGCATCAATCTTTTTCAGTTTATTTACAATCAGAGCATCAATGTTAAGCTTGATGGAGCTCAACTTGATTCTTAAAGCCTCTTCAGAAATGAGGGTAACCATTCTGAATTATTTTTATTAATTGTAGATCGTATTTATTCATTTTATAATTAATAAGTTCAATAAAGATTAAAAAAAAAAAAACTGTTATCCCTCATTGAATCTGTTAAACTTTTGTTTGCTTGTATCCCCTGGAACTCCTTGCAGACTATTCTCTGGGAATCCCTGTCTATTGTGCTACAATCTCTGCAAACTTATCACAGAACATTGATAAACTAATGATTCTGTGATTCTCAAAATACTTCATGTTTTAACAGTATTTGGTGTAGTCCCATTGTTATCAGAGTGTTATTGCCTTTTGAGTGTACATAGCTCTTAAGAGAACCCACTATGTTATTGGCCTTGAGATCATATGACCTTACACTGACTTTTTGAAGGGTGATTGATAAAGTTTTTCTTCTGCTACTTCTCACTTACATGGATTACCTTAAAATACTTGTAGAATAATAACAATTAACTTTGTGAATTATTACATGTCTCAACATGTTCAGAAGAAATTCTCATATTGCTTTGATGAGAAGATTGATTTTGTCATAAGCCGATCAAATACATTTTATGGTTCCAATTTGTTTCCAATTTAATCCAATAAAGTGATGAAAAGCACCTTGAACTTTACAGTTCACACGCTTGAAATCCTTGGATTTTTTCATTATATATTGTTGGACAGCCTGAATAAAGATGGAGGTTAGCACATAAATTTTGGGCATTCAATATTGGTGTTTCTCATATAAAAGATAGAATGCTTGTAGAGAGTCAAATACTATATAGTGATTAAGATGTTATCAGAGGAGTATAATAAAAGTAAATGGTTTGCTAGGTTTATTAAGTATTTTAACTTGGAGAGTATTCTGTCTTACATTTCTGTTGGGTAATAACTAAATTTAAGCTTGGTAAAAAGCACTCCTGATGCTAAATACTGTAGAGATATTCAGATTAAATTTCTTTTCTAGTATTTAAAGTTTTATTTATTTTTTTCAATTTTAAATTATAGTAACACATTACATTATAATAAAATACTGATATTTAAATTCATTTTACTTTATGGGTATACCAATATTGTTGCACCTTGGCTTTTTGACATTGAGATTCTCCTGAGAACTCCAGAGGACTTCACATGAAGGTCTAAGAAAAATATGATAACATAGCCTCATTGATGTAGTATTCAAAGAGACAAAATATTTGCACATGTCAACAGTATTTGCATGAAAAATCAAATCATGCCAAATGTTGTAAACCAGCCCTCCCCTACAGGTTGTCATTATAATAAAATGTTGCACACTGTTTCAATTATTTATTTAGTTTTGGAATGATTGTTAATTAATGCAGATGCTAATTATAACTATTACAAGAAAGATTGATATTAATATTTTATAAATTGTTTACAATAACTTAAAGTGCTAGGTACTTGATCATTCCTAAGAATTGTAAATTATTTTTTTACTGAAACCATGATTGTATTTTTTCTTTCAGTTGTTCATCTACCTTCTTGCTCCCCTGTGCCATCAGGTAAAGGAAGGAGACCTGCAAACGTTTCGCCTGGAAAATGGAATCAAAGTGTGGGAACCTATGTGGGAGTATCGACATCCAGATGCTGGGTGCTTCACAGCACTTGCCAAGCCCAAGCCTCTGTCTTGGCCTTCATCAGGCAAGGCTTCAGGAACTACAACTGCTGGAATTTTTCTTGGACGTTAGTATTTATTTTTATAAAGATAATTATGAAGAATGTGTATCTCATAGTTGTCTGATTTATATCATAGTTAGCCGTTTTTTTATTTAGCTTATTTATTTATTAGTTGCTGATAATTTTGAATGCTTGGTACAGAACATAATGAATGCCGATGCCCCCTAGCAATGCTCTTTGAAGGTAGCTGCTATCAAAAGAAATTTTAGGAGCCTCTTTAAAAATAATAATCTCTACGAACCTGCGGACTATGAAAAATGCGTCCAATTTGATTTCCATCAATGTCCAATCAGCATAAAAAAAGCAATCAAGTTGACATCATTTGACACATCCCCGGGACCAAAGAGAATTTTAGTCCGCTCAATAAAATACTTTGATGTATCACACATCATCGGCGCAATTGCGGAGATCATGCTGAAGGTGCCTCTTCGTCAGGGGTGCACAATCTCGGTCTAAGAGGTGATGCTAATAATATATCCTCACGGAGACCTATTACCATTTACTCAATTGTGTGCTGAATCATAGAAAAGGATCTAGATCACGACTTAAGAAAACAGATCACCTTCACCCCTTGTTAAGGGCCTGTCAGGAACACAAGTCAGTGTAAGAGTCATCATAAAAGATGTCATACAAAATAAAAATGATTGCGCAGTGGTAATTCTTGACCTTGTCGGCGCTTTTGACAACATTGGGCCTGATCACATTGTCAGCTCACTAGAACGAAGAGGTGTCACCAGACCTGAAAAATGCGATAGCAGCTCTCCTGTAGACTAACAAAATTATGATTTCTATAGGAGCCCTCTCAAAAATCCAGATCAATGTGCTGTGAGGGGTACCCCAAAGTGGATCCTTGTAGCCTTCGCTATTCAATGTAGCCATTGATTATTTATGCCGTGCGATCACTGTGATCAAGATTTCTCCAAGCGTTATGGATACAACTGAACTGACCAACAATGTGTGGTCCTCACAGGGTCGCAGATGATCAGGCTGTCTCAACATGTGACAAGGGTGCAGCTGAGGGAGTGATAAGTAGTGTACTCAGGATACTGGCAGAAATTGGTCTGGTTATAAACCCACAGATAAATGTGGGTGTCATAATTAGTAAAGGAGAGCTGCAGTTAACACCTCCCTTGAGAATAGAATTGTCATCCAAACATCACGGGAAGGAGATACCATCAAATATTTATTATGCACATTCTCGAGAAAGCTGGCATTTAATGAGAAGACAGAGAATGAGAGATGACAAAACTGAGTATTAATCTTGAAAAATTAG
Source organism: Rhaphigaster nebulosa (assembly GCA_948150685.1). Classification (NCBI taxonomy): domain Eukaryota; kingdom Metazoa; phylum Arthropoda; class Insecta; order Hemiptera; family Pentatomidae; genus Rhaphigaster; species Rhaphigaster nebulosa. The sequence continues at coordinate 203,132,113 of OX411306.1, forward strand.
TGAGCTCTTGCTTGCTAAAGCCAGAGCGAAAATTCAACGTTGACAACCAGTACTTGTTCCCAGAACTTACATACCATTTCCAGACTATGTTCCTTTCAAAAATACATCCTGCGATATTAGAAGGTATGGATACAAATATCCACAGGAATATCAAGGCCATTATCAGGCTCCCTACTAGCAGCTCGATGATATACGCACTGGGGAGGTATTGAGGATTGGGAGTGATCCGCTGTCAATGGAAGATCCTTTACAGCAATTGGTCAATTGCTCATCGACTGTTGAATGTACTGGATGCCCTGTTCCAGTCCAAAGTCAATTTTATAGTGGAAATAGTTGAATGTGCTGAAAGACTGAGTGTAGGTCAGGGCCACTGAAATGTGAAATCTCCTTGACATTCGCTGCGAGAAAATGCTTTTGAGAAATGGGCTGATTGTAGGTGGCATTGGTGTTCGTAATTTTGAAGACCCCAAAAGCCAACAGATACATATGCGAGAAGCAAGTTCTTTTGGGTTCTGAATGGTCCAGCATCCTAAAATTCAATATTAACTATGAAACCCTGCGTGGAATCCCAGAAGCCTGCAGACAGCTGAGGGATGTTTGGTCCCTCTGTTGCAAATGTGATAAAGTGTCTGAAACGCCAGCCCAGCATGACTGCAACATAGGGTAAAGCCCGAATTGATAAGGCTCCTTAGGAAAAAGAACTTCACCTGCTTTAACGGGAATGACAGTGAGGTTTGAAAGTTACATTCTTGATTAGGCAGGTGGGGTGGAAAGGGAAATGAGAGAAAATTTATGAGAAGTGCATCTCTTTCCTAAAAGAGAAATTCTGTAAGACTTTTGGAGAGAAAGAGTTCATCGTGAGAGGCCTCTGGTTTGGGTCTCATGGAACAATCCCAAACAGAACAAAGAGCTTTCTGGAAAACCTAGGTGTTAGCAATAGGGAAGTTGCGATGTTGGCCGAGAATATTATACTGGACTCCCTGAGAATTATCCACCATCACCTGTATGGTAGTTAACTGAGTAGATATTTATTTATTATGGTTATTTTTTTCTTTAAATATATTTATTTCCATTGCTATTCGTCATGATATTTTTATTTATTTATTATTTCTTGTACTTCTTTTGATGCTTAGGTGTGCATATCTAAAATGTAAATATTTGAATAGTTTTTAATTTTTTTTGTTTTTGCATTTATATAAAAGCTTTATTTTAAGTTATGAAATTGTTGAGGGTCACCGGTAAAGAGAAATAAAGGATAGATTAGAGAGTAATAGAAGATTTATAGCAAAAAAAAAAAAAAAAAAAAAATTGATTCACCCCTCATCGTTAACAGTGAATCAATTTATTAGGGATATTTTGTTCCTCCAAACCTGCATACAATTTTTCTCTCTTAACACTGTCATATACACTTTTGAAGTCAATGAAAAGATGGTGCGTGGGTAGCTTATATTCATGGCCTTTCTTCAGGATTGTCCTTATGGTGGAGATTTGACCCACAGTAGATCTGCCTCGACAAAAGCCAGCCTGATACCCTCCAGTTTCACCTTCTGCAAATTTTTGTTTGCATTTTTTTTTTTGTTGTAAAATATATAGAGTAAACCAATCAAAAATTTCTACTCAATAAGAGTCATTGTTCTTATTTTACTTTTATTTTGAATATTCTCTTAGCTCAATCTATAAGTTTGTATTTTACACAATATTTGGCATCATGTCATCAGTGTAAAAGAGACCAACAATCAGATACAGTGTTTTTTGTTTTTGCTCTTTCAATAACACCTGAAACCTCTCTCTTAACACTGTCATATACACTTTTGAAGTCAATGAAAAGATGGTGCGTGGGTAGCTTATATTCATGGCCTTTCTTCAGGATTGTCCTTATGGTGGAGATTTGACCCACAGTAGATCTGCCTCGACAAAAGCCAGCCTGATACCCTCCAGTTTCACCTTCTGCAAATTTTTGTTTGCATTTTTTTTTTTGTTGTAAAATATATAGAGTAAACCAATCAAAAATTTCTACTCAATAAGAGTCATTGTTCTTATTTTACTTTTATTTTGAATATTCTCTTAGCTCAATCTATAAGTTTGTATTTTACACAATATTTGGCATCATGTCATCAGTGTAAAAGAGACCAACAATCAGATACAGTGTTTTTTGTTTTTGCTCTTTCAATAACACCTGAAACATGACTTGCTATGTTGTGTCTTCTGAGACATTGTTTTGATATCGCCTGAAAGAATAATAAAATAATTTGATTTTTTCTTGAGTTTTTTTTGTTTTTTGTACTATATTCTTAAGAAAATCAAGAAAACTAATTTATAAATATTATTTACTAAAGTTTTTGCAGTGTTAAGTAAATAACAATATAGTGAAACACCAATGATAAGACTATATTGTCAAAATAACAGTAATTCTCAAATCAATACAATGTGCTACGTAATAACAAACTGAAGAAGTCTAACCTTCTTCCAGGTGGTTTCTCATTTCTGCCAACTCATACTACAGTTTCTAAGAAATTTCTGATGGGCTTAAGTGTATAAGCAATCGAAAGAACGTAAATTTCATTTAGAAACTATATTTATAAGTAGAGTATGTCTCTCAACATTAATTTTTTTATTTATTTATTACTTACTAAAAATTTTGATTCAGTTTCTTGATTAATTAGATCAGCTTCATCAATTTCATGTTCTGAATCTGAACTGTTTAAACTTTCTAATTTAATTGGTTAATCTTCAACTGCATCATCACTAGATAAACAATCATTACTTTCTAAAAATTCTTGTATTATTTCAATGCCTTTCGGGTTTGATAAATTTAAAAACATTTTAGATGAGCTGGCTAGTTTGCAAACAAAGTCATGCTGGAGAGAATTTAGTGTCTGATTGACTCATAAACAACTTTGAGAAGAAATAAAACAACACTTTTTCAAGAAAACTCCCTATTAATAAATGTCAACTGTTTAACAAGCTTTAGTTTGAAAGTAGACTGATTCATAAGTAAGAAACTAATTTTGTTATGTTACTAGAGCTCTCCATAGATGTCTCTGGGTCATAAACCCAATGTTTCCATTGCCGGGTTAAAAGGAGAATGCTGCTGAATTCATTTGGAAAGTATAGTATTGGAATAAATTATAACACACAGATATTTTATTTAGTATTTGAGCTGTTATTATTCACTATTTTGATTATCTACAATTTTATACTAAAAATTGAAATTAAATGATGCTTTAAACAGGTAAAACACCTAGTTGCGAACCACAACAATATCCTGGTGCTGAGAGTCCTCCAAGCCAGACTGCCAGCATCGGTTTTTTTGACCAACAGACCAGTACTAACAAAGCTGATGATGAGGTATCCTTATTATTCTTCTATAAAATTACTGAATTGTCTCATGACGTATATTAAATGCAATATTTGTATTTATTTTATACTGCAATTTGAATCTCTCTGTATAATAACTTGAACAATTTGAGTCCATGTTTTTTTTAGGCACCTGAATCTTTTTAGGTTTTGGTATTTTCCTTATAGGAACTTATTCAATGCCCCAAAGAAATAGTTCATGGTTGTGATTATTGTTCTTTTATTATTTCAGATAAGGCTAGAATATATAATAGAAAGGCTTTGGGCCAGAATCTGACAACCCATAATTTTGAATTCAATGAGCATTCTGTGCAAAAAGCCACTTTATCTATATAGATTATCTCATGGAATATACCCATTTTTAAGAGAAAGTAACATTTTGCACAAAATTCTCACTCATTAACTTCAAAATTGTGGCTTATCACATTCTTGTCCCAAACCCTTCAATTCTAATAAGTTCAAGGCATAATCAAATAAAATTGAAGTTAAGTCCTATTTGAAAGATGTGAACAAAAAGTGAAACTAAAAATTATTGATTTTGGCCGGCCACCTTTAAATCATCTAAACCTAGATTAGTCATTCTTTAATGACTATGTATGTGTTTGTGTTTTTTTTTTTTTTTATACGAGGGTGGGTGGAAATATTCAAAAGACACGGATAAGCCCGTACCTATCCACGTGTGGGGTTTCTACCCACTAAAACCAGCTCCCTACACCTCTTTCCCACCCTCCACACGGGACCACTGTTAGGCATTACTTCATAAAGGATGATTGGCTGTGTGCCGCCTCATTGTTTTAGGCTACCACTATTTAGGCACACCTCTCCTTCTCCTCCTTCCTCAGCTTCTTGATGACCTCTGCTGCTAGGCGCTGGCCTGCCATCCAACACTCCTGTGAAAGCAGCATCAGGCTGACGATGCTGTCTACTGTGGGTCCAGAGCCACAGATTCCTAGAAATTCTTCCCTCTCTTCTTGAAAGCGGGGACAGCTAAAGAATACATGTTCTACAATCTCATCTATTGTTGGGCACCTTGGACATACAGCGGTATTGTCCAGCTTGAACCGCACTTGGTAGACTCTGAAGCAGCCATGTCCTGTTAGCATCTGTGTTAGGTAGTAATCTACTTCCCCATGTTTTCTATCCAGCCAAGGTTGACACTCTAGACAGATACCATTGGTCTCCTGTAGGCCAGTATTTCCAAGGCCTCACTCCATATCACGGCTGCGTAGAGCAGAGTAGATGGGACCACACTTGCTACCAATAGTCTCCGATTACTTCTGGGTCTGCCTATGTTGGGCATCAGTCGGGCCAACGCTGTGCTCACTCTAGCCGCTTTATGGCATGCTTGTTGGATATGCTCCTTGAACCGCAGCCTCTCATCGATTATAACCCCAAGATACCTCAGGGAAGACTGGGACCTAATTTCTTGTCTACCCACTCTCAAGGTTATTTCTTCCTTCCTTTTGCGACTACTAATAAGAAGGGCCTCTGTTTTCCTGTCTGCCAGCTGGAGCCCCACCGATGCCAGCCAATCTCGGATCAATGAAATGCTCTGGTTGGCCTTCAAGGTCACTTCATCTTTGTATTTTGCCTGGATCACCACTGCGATGTCGTTGGCAAAGCCCACCGTCTTGGCACCCTCTGGCAGGCTAAGCCTGAGGACCCTATCGTACATGACATTCCACAGTAGTGGCCCAAGCACTGAGCCCTGGGGTACTCCACCAGTCACCTTAAACCTTTTTGGCCCATCTTCTGTTGAATACATCAGGGTTCTGTCCCTGAAATAATCTCGAATAATGCTCGTCAGGTAGGTGGGGACACCCATTTCCTGCAGGGCATTCAGAATACAGCTCCATCTAGCCGAGTTAAAGGCGTTTTTAACATCAAGCGTGATTTAGCGTGCGTAGCATTTCGCACCTCTTCTCCACCTCTTCCCCGCAATAGCCTTCCGAGCCCTTTCTATCACCATGGTGAAGTATGTATGTGTTTGTGTATGTGTGTGTGTACACGCATGTGTGTTGTAATATCTTGAAATAAGGCCCTCATTTTAATTTATTATCAAATAATATATAATAACTTTTAAAAAGACCCTTCCTTTTAATTATATACTTTAATTTAAAAAAGTTATTAAACCATGCTAAACAGCTGTGAAGCTACTGGTAATCTCTTTATTGATAATATAAATATAATATAATATATATTGATAATCTCTTTATCAATAGAGGCAATAGAAGTATATATATATATAAAGATATTACATATTATTTAATACATATGATGAAGAATGCCGGGACGCAACATCTAAGAAAAATGAAGTCTGTGGAAGGATGATCCAGAGACGCACCAGACAATCCTGCAAATCATACAGGGAATGTAGAAGAATTGAGAAAAGATTCAATCAAACAAAGAAGAGAGCCTGGGAGAGCAAGAAGCTGGAAGAGTATCTAATGATACGCGTTTGTTCTTTCAGTGAGTCAATGAAGGAAGAGCAACCTTTAAGCCAAGAATAAAATTGTTTAAAGGAGAAAATGGTATGCTCTTAACTGAAAAGAATGCTATCCTGCATTGTTGCTACATTGATGGAAGCGGCTCTTCGGGGAACTCCTTAACAAAGAAAATAGTAATGGACGAAACGTGGAAGAAGAGAATGAGTGTGGAATGAATGATGAAATGAGTGCAGAGCCACCTGATGATGAAGAGGTAGAGGAGGCAATAAATAAACTAAAAAATCACAAAGCCCTGGGATATGACCGAATTCAAGCAGAACTCCTGAAGCACAGTATGTAGGTCTAAAAAAGTTCTCCATGAAATAATAATATCAATATGGGAGCAAGAAGACCTACTAGAAGCATGGAAATGAGGAGTGATATTACCCATCCACAAAATAGGAGACCAGGCTGATTGCAATAATTATAGGGACATCACGCAATTGCTGTGCGCCTGCAAGGTCCTATCCAATATTATCATTTGCAGGGTTGTCCCCCATACAGAAAAAGTTCTTGAAAAATACTAAGCTGGCTTCAGGAAGGCGCAATCCACCACCGACCAGATCTTCTCTATTAGGACAATTTTTGAGAAGGCATGTGAATATAAAATCACAACGCACCATTTATTTATTATTGACTTCAAGTCGGCCTATGACAATGCTGACTGACGAGAGTTGTATCAGGCTTTGTATGATCTCAATATTCCTCCCAAACTAATACGGCTCGCCAAAAGGATGATGAAGAAAACAAAATGCATATTGCAGAATGGATCAGACATGTCTGATGAATTTGATTCCAGTACAGGAGTTAGGCAAGGAGTTGCGATAGCCTACCTATTTTTTAATCTTGCTGAAGAAAGAACAGTGAGGGAATCTGAAATACAAACGACAGACACAATTTTCAACAGAACCATCCAGATATTCGGATTCGCCAATGACTTTTATATTGTTGCCAGATATCAGACTGCAATGAAGGAAGCACTTCTTTGTCTAGAAAAGGCTGCTAAAAAGTTTGGACATGTAAACAAAACAAAAACTATATATGCAGGCTGGACCATAGCATTTCGGGGATGAGGATACTGAGATTGGGACAGGTTTGAGAGGGTGCAGCACTTTGTCTGCTTGGGGTCGGAGATGAATTCGGATAGCGATGTATCTCAAGATATTAAACATCAGATCGCAGTTGCAAACAGGTGCTATTTTGTCCTCGCCAAGCATTTTAAAAGTAGATTTATTACCAATGAGACCAAATTGAGGCTTTACAAAATACTTGTTCGCCCGGTCTTCGCGTATGGATCTGAATCTTGGGCATGGAATAAGGCTGATGAGGATAGGCTGCAGATTTTTGAAAGGACGATACTGACAAGAATTTTTGGTCCAATATGGGAAGGTAATGGCTGGAGAAGAAGAAAAAATTGTGAGATATACACACTTTTCAAGAACGCAGACGTTGTTAAATGGATCAGTGTGAGAAGACCCAAATGGGTGGGACACCTCGCCAGAATGGATGAGAACAAAATCCCCAAAAAATTAGCCATGAAAATCCTCTATCAAGCTAGAAGAGTTGGACGACCCAAAACGAGATGGCTGGATAGCGTCCGTGCAGATGCCAGCAATATTCTTGGAATACCAGACTGGGTGTCTACTGCGCAGAATAGGGATGAATGGCGAAAACTTTTTTAGGCTGCCCTGATTCAGCAATGAATTGTAGCACCGCATATGTATGTAGATATTATTTGATAACAAATTAAAAGAAGGGCCTTTTTTTAAGATAGTACAATATTTATATTGTCATAAAATTAAGAAGTTTTTATTTAAATTATCTATTTGTAGGGTAATGAATAATTTAATGTAAAACACTTTTTGAAGGAGAATCTTGGTTGGGAATGCGGTCAATAAATGAACTCACAATAAGAAGAAACTTATATAATGTGTGCCGACATAAGTTTTAGGCCATCATCAGGGCTAAGAAAAAACAAGATAACAACAGTGGCGGTTCCAGTAATAATAAGAAAGCTAACAAATAGTGAGATGAAAAAGTATAAAGTATTAAGAAAAATATGTTCATCATAATATGATAATATTAATGTCAAAAATAATGAATATAGAAAAATATGTTAATAAACTATAAATAATAACGTTAATAAGGTTTAAATAAAAATTGCTAACCAGAATGTGAAACATAATAAATGATAAGAAATAAAGAAAAATATGTTAATGGACAATGACAAATACGTATGGACATATATGCATATGTATATTGACATGGAAAAATGCATGTAAAAAATAACAAAGTAAAAAAGGTAGTAAGATATAAAGTTATGTAAGCTTAAAGATAGAGTAATATAATCATAAGTTTTAATCGTATGTAGGGAAGAAAAATAAAATAATAAGGATAGACAAACAGCTTACAGAATGGAAAGAATTAACATGATGGGGAAGAAGGAGAAAAATAATAAATAAAAAGGAAGAGTATACTTGAGTGGCGCATAGTATAACCACCAGCCAACTGAATACATGAGAATTTTGACTGTTAAGAACAAAACAATGTTGCCATCATATTGGTTTGACAGATACTAAGATATTATTGCAGAACTAGATTAAAAGGTAAAACTATTGATTTTAAAGACAAGTTAGATTTACTGATAAATTTAACTTTTATTAAATTTTTAACTGATAAAAGTTAAATTTATTGACCACACCCCCAACCAAGATTCTCCTTCATACTTTTGTATGGTCCGCCATACTCTCACCAATAAAATACTTTTTGGAATTGTATAAATGATTTAAATGTTGTCAATGTCTTATAATTATTCTTGTTTAATAGATTGATTGGTATGCTGTATCTTTTATCAACCTAATGTATTTGGGCAGCATTGCTTGACAAATAAAATTTCTCTCTATTGTTAGTTTGAAAGTTGAAATCAATTCAAAATGATACGTGTTTAGACTTAAAAAAAAATAAAAAAATTAATGTTTACTAAAGAGTTTTCCGGTTTCATATTGTTATCTTAGGATCTGATGATCTGTTGATCAAGAAGAATGTAGTTTATTTGAAAGTTTAATCAATATTTGCAGTTTGGTTATAGCCAAACAAAATTCATAAAGTTATTCACACATGAATTATTCATATTAAATGAAATAATTTGATTTTGAAAGACTTAAATATTTTTTAATTTAATATTTATTAATGTTGTGATGTATAGGGATGGGTCTCTTCTCCAAAGGATACAGTTTTTCCAGAAACAATCCCTGAAGAAAGTTCAAGTACAGAAGAAGAACATGTAGTTAGTATATTTTTACCTAATTGACCTCACTAAAATTTATTGTTATTTCTATGTTGTGATCTTTTACTTGGCTTTGATTCAACAACCTATCATATCTAAATTTTAAGATTAATTATCAAACAAATGTTTTTCTTTATACATTAATGCTTATAATTTTTTTTCTGAATGAATTCTTATTCTTACAGGTTATTTTTCGTTTACCTTCACTTGCTGATTCAGAAGGATTAAAAGAATCTTCAATTTATACGGTGAGATATGAACAAATGTTTTACTTAAAAAGATTACTTTCAATGTATTGAACATTGAATGATCTTTTTATTACATGGATTATATAAATAAAATAATATTTCATTTTTCTTGAAATTTGAAAAGAAGAATTGTTTCATCTTCTTGTTATAGTTATTGCTATTCACTAAAATTAAATGGTATCTATTAATTTCAAATATTTCTGATATTACCAAGCAGTTCACAAACAATTATGTATTAATTTGTTGAAAATCTTTCATGCTCCTTTTTGATAGCCATACTTTACAAATACCTATTTAGTACAGGCTCCAGATGCTACCATTTTTCAAGCTCCTCCGAGATTTTCAAAAAGTCCATCTGATACGCCCCTGGACAGTCATATGAAACATTCAACAGGAGGGTATGTGTTCACTTTAAAAAGTACATTAATAGAATAATTTAAAGTATATATCTGTGAAAAAAACATGAGTAATTATGTTATAACCAATTTCTATTTCCATATAACTATGGAGTATTCAAGTTTTTACTTTCCTTACCACATTGGTAAGAAAAGTATTCTAATCGGGTCAAAATTTCAATGTGCAATTTCCAATGGATCTATGCATTTCACAGCAACTTGCCTAAAGTCTTCTCCTTAAAGCTCTTTAAATTTTTATATGTATTAAATTCCTGAATAAAAGCAGGAAAAGATATGATGAAAAGTAATTTTATTTAAAGTGAAAAATAAAAAGGGATTGATAAGCTATTTGCCACTTCTATAATTTTGTTTTTATTGAAAACTAGTTTCGAATGTTATACATTCATCTTCAGTTCTAAAAACACACAAAAATATAAAAATAAGCAAATCAAAATACAGTTTGGTATTATTATACATATTAAATTAATTTATATTACATTATATTATGTTACATTTAATTTATTATGTATAATAATACCGAACTGTATTTTGAATTGCTTATTTTTGAATTTTTGTGTGTTTTTAGAACTGAAGATGAATGTATAACATTCAAAATTAGTTTTCAATAAAAACACAATTATAGAAGTGGCAAATAATTTATCAATCCCTATTTACTATGTATTGTTATTTATACAATCCTTTTTTTTTTTTTGCCAAATTAGTTTTTTTTTCTGTTACCATTTGATTGTTTAAACCATACAGTTTAACAACTTTTAGAATATTATTAATAGTTTCTGAAAAGATTTTTTTTTTTGTTATTTTTTCATTAGGAGGCGTCAAAGTTCCATGGATAAAGAATCTATGGCCAGCAGGGCTGCTGCTGTAGAGTCTAGCCCTGCTGCAACACTTCTAGATGTAGCTGTCATGCGTTGCCTTTTCATTTCACAATGGCCTGAAGAAGGAGTCTATTGGGCTCTTCAGTTTCTCTATCATAGGTAAAAATGATTAACTGAATGTTAATTATATAAATTAACATGTAGTACAAACACTGGGACAAGAATCTTTAAAATAGGGTATTTTGATGAAATCCTAATCTAAGAAGCATATTTTCTACATTGTTGAAGAATTAGAGGGTCATCTCAATATTAACCCATGGACAGATGGGTTCTTGTTGTTGAGAAGAATGAATTTAAAAAGTTTTTTGAAGGAATAAGAGGGAACTTATTGTTAGAATCTGAATATTAAGAAAAAAATATATTATCACTCATAATTTGTTTATTTTGTAAACATCTGAAATTCCTTATTTTACAAATTGAAAATTAAGTGGTATATATACATAGTAGCATAGGATAATGCATTTTTCCAAGAAGTGTTTACATTTTGTGGTCCTATAGGCCACTTTATTTTCAATTTGTAAAATAAGGAATTTCAGATTTTTTCATTTCCTTTAATTATTTTAATCATGGTGGAATGAAATATCTACATTTCAGATCCAAATAAAACAATCTTCATGTTTCATACTTAATTTGTTTGTAATAAATAACTTTAAGAAGATTAATGCTAGGATACAATGGGGTATATACATATGTCACAGATTTCAGTGAAACAACTTTTGGACAAAAGATTTGCTTTTAAAACTAAGATTTCCCTAGTTTGACATAAATCTGTTCGTTACTTAATTTTTTATTAGCTAATACATTTTTTAATCATCCAAAACCCACAATACAGCCAACATGACGTCACACCTTCCATTCTGAGCAGAGCTAGTGTTACTTTTTTGCAGGTATCGGTGTTCTTAAAGTTTTGTATACCTCTCCTCTTTCGTTCAGCAGTGGTATACAAGTATTCATTAAAAAATGAATATGTTCATGCATGTATCAAAATTAGTTTATTATTTCAAATTAATGAAGTTTATGAATACAATTTTGTGTTCTATTTACACACATAATATATATGTATTTATGTATAAACATATACATATTTAGATATTATTTTTACTTAGTTAAAGAACAGAAAATAAACTTGGTGAACAAAATGTTTAAATTATGTATGTATTTACATAATATTTTTTAAAAATATCCACAAATCAAGTCTTTTCGATTTTAAAGTTTTTGGCTAACTTTCACTCAGAAAACTGTTTTTTTAATTGAAATTTACATTTTCTTAATATTCTATGGTAAAAGAACAAAACTGACTGTGGCATATTGGATTTTAATAAAATATGATAAGCATAAGGCAAAGTGATTTTTATGAAAATCGCCTATAGGACCACAAAATGTATGGAAAAATACATGGACCACAAAATAAATGGAAAAATACATTATCCTATTCCAAAGTGCGTTTCTAGTTTGGTCTTCTGAATAAGACTGGAAATACTACTTAGAAGAATTAAAAAGAATAATTTTTTTGATGTGATGACGTTCTTTGGCTTTAGGTTTTTAATTAATAAAACAGTTGTTATTTATTATTAAAAAAGAATGACTTCAAGATATGTAATTATTTTAATGTACATACATATTTATATTGATATGAAAAATCATTAAATATGATTTTCTTAATTTAAAAATTTTGTAAGAGTTCGTTCAGAGGAGTAAATTTATCTCTCTGTGTTCGTTGCAAGAGGTGTCTGTTGCAAAGGGGTATAAATTCATATATTTCCAGACCAGGAAATATAAAAATTATCTGTTGGGAGATATAGAATGCTTTAAGAGGGTTAGTAAGTGTGACTATCCCATAACGAAAGAAGGATTCTGATTTATAGATCTGTTATGCTACTATTATTTGTTTATGCGAAATAAAAAAATAATAATGAAATGATTATGAGCTAATTTACTTTAAAGACAATATCTCTGGTAATACTTTATTCCTTTGATAAAAGTATTTATTTTTAAATGTTTTCGAATTTCTGATGGTGCTTTCTCCGAGGGACTTGATGTCATACCAGCCTCAGCTGACAAACTTCTTATCTGGGATTCTAATCAGTAAGGCTGATATCGTGACTTTGAAAATTAATATCTTTTGAACAGATGATCGTAGAGACCTCACATAAATGTTTTATAATGCGTTCGGAATAATAAAGATACAAAAAATAAAAACATGCTTATACACCATTGGAAGATTCTTAACGCAAAGCATTACGTCTCTAAAATATTGATAAACAAACTAGGTAGTCAAGATTTCGCCAATGGACAACTAATCTGGAGTTTTTTATTCTCCTAAAAGATATTACAGCAAAAATATGAGCCCTTCTTGCTCTACTGAAATCCATAATATATTTCCATAGAAATAAAGGACAGATATTTGAACGATGTAAGTGTTGCACGAAAATGGTTCCTTTATCATCACGGCTGCCAGTGATGTCATCGTTCGTACATCTCCATAAATTATGCTTTTATAGTTGTTTATTTTTTCAAGTTTGTGAGAGAGAGAAAAGTGAAAATTTCAGTTAATTGTTTTATCGGTTTCTACAAACAAAGCTTAATAATATTGCATAGATATTTTGATGATTCTATTTTATTGATTACTAAGACTTTCTTTGAAAAGCTAACAGGAAAAGTGTGTTTTTTGCTTGTAAAAACGTTTAATTCATAATAAAAAATCAAGGAAAAAATATTTTTCGAAAATCCTAAATATTAATGACTATATCCATTGGCTGTTTTATTATTATTATATTATATTTTTAAAATAAGATTTTTCTCGTGTTTGCGGGTTCAGAACTGAGGTAGGGAACAAGTCCAATTTTTATTATTATTATTTATTATATTTTATTATTATATTTTTATTATTATTATTTTAGTTCTGGTATAACATGAAAAATGGTGTCTTTTACGAAGTTTATAACTTAAAAATCTCAGGAAATACAAATCATAAAAAAAAAAAAAAAAAAGTGTTATGCATAAAATACATTATAGCCATCAAAAGGGATTTAAAAAAAAAAATTATATCAATAACAGGCACATGGTATATGATATAGCAAGCAATGCCCTCTTTCTCTAGTCACTCCCCGAAACACTGGACTAAACCCCTTCCCTCTTATCACATTACAACTCGATATGTGGATGACCCCGTAGGGTTCTGAGTTATATAGCTAATTTTTTCAAGCTTATAAGTTTCTGCAGTTCCTTTAATGAAAAAAGTGATCATTTTCTCATTTCTATGAAGTAAGATTTAATAGAAATCAGAAATCTGAGGCATTATTGGAGACGCTGATATGTCATTTTTTCATGTTTTGACAAATTAACTTTTTTTGTGAAATATAAAATAGCACAATCAAGTTTTTCATTCCAAATGTTTATATACTTGAGGCTGAAGATGTATATTAACTATAATATATTTGTTTTGAAAAACTTGATTGAGCTATTTTATATCTCACAAAAAAAGTTATTTTGCAGGAGACATGAAAAAATGACGTATCAATGTCTGCCTTAACGTCACAGATATGAACTAAAAAATAATGTTAGAACTTTAGAAACTTAAAACCTTGCATGTTCTTTTTAAGCATTAGTTTTTAAGAAAAAGAATGGTTGGTTGCAGGCTGAGGGATGTTGTTGACACCAAAAAAATGGAACCTGAACCTAGGAAGAGAAGCAATTCACTTCCCAATCCAGAGCTTAGGCATCTGTCTTTTGAATCAAGTCAGGAAAGAAAAAAAGGAAAAGATTTCATAGAAGTTCCTGAGATCAAAGATGTATCTCCCCTGGCGGGTGAGGATAACTGTAAATTTTCCTGATAAAAATTTGAATTTTTTTTTACATATTTTATCATTAAAAAAGGAAAGGAATGACTGTGAGACTTATTACTTTTTCTTGAGAACCAAACGATGTATATCATTAGATTATATTTAATGATGTACATGTACAAATATGAAATATAACATGGCAATATTCTATTGCTAATTTCTACATTAATGGACGCTTCATTTTGATGTTAATTTTCAGTGTCAAAAGTGTTATTCTTGACTCATTAAAACAAAATTTTTGAACGTTCTTAAATTATGGTATGTTAGTATTAAGGAAATTATAATGCTAATCATTGTTGTACTAGTAACCATATTTTAAAAAAAAAATTTTTTAATAAAGATTTTAAATAAGGGAATACTCTGTTTATAATTTAAATTACAGTAGACTCTCACTAATCCAAACTAATTAAAATCAAGAGGATTCGGATCAGCAAACAATTTAGATTAACAAACAGGAAATCAAGAAAACTGCATTAATTACAAGTCAATTTAAAAACAAAATATAGATATTAAATATATTTTTACAGTAGTTAATCATTGTTCAGAAAATCTTTTAGTTATTTTTTTGAGAAATAGTCTAAAATTTTTGTTTCTTGGAAGAAAAGCATCTTTTTCAAAGTCTCTTACTGCATCTGCTTTGTGATGATGAGTAAATTGTTTCATAAAATCAAAAAAAAAAAAAATTTACATTCGTGTTGCACTTGGACCTTGTTAAATGGAAGCAACAGAATTTAAATGTAATCTTTATTTTTTAAATATCAGATGTAGAGGACTTACAAACATTATATTGCTAAGCTAATTTTGTTCCGGATTCACCTCTCTCTAGATGATTTATTATTGTTAGTTTCTCATCCAAAGTTAATTTGAGATGTTTCCTTATTATAGTACATATTTGAAGTTAAGAAAATAGTTTAACACATATTAAATATTATTAATTATATTAAATTATTTTATTATATTAAATATTATATATTATATTAAATATTGCACTATTAAATATTGGATATTTATATTTATAATTTTTTTTTAATTACTGATTGGGCTGTAGGTTGAAGCGTTAGTAAAGAGGTAATTCCACTAAGAAGAATCCAGGTGTTGGAATGTGTTGAAAGGCTATTAAAACGATTTTTGGATAATAGTCCTTTTTGTATTTTATTTAAACTCATGACTCAAAGTTTATTATATTTTTAAATAGTGCAAACTATTCATTGTATTAACAATGCAATTTCACACTGAATATTAATTTTTTTCAATGAAAAGGTTAATTTATATCCACCAATAAAGAAATTGATAAAATAAATATGAACCTAAATTTTTAGTTTGAATAAAAAATGCCAGCCAGCTTTCTTACAACCTACTTTTAGATGGTTCGCCAAGCTAGGTCCCATCTCCTCAAATTCAGATGGGATTTAAGGAGTATGGGACCTAGCTTGGCAAACAATCAAAACACAGGTTATAAGAAAGCTGTCATTTTCTCCTAAAATAAAGATAAAATTTAAAACTTTTAAATTAGAGCTGGCCAACCAACTGGTCTTGGTCATGATTCCATCTTTTGGCGGTAGACATCAAAGAGTTGGACGTTAGAGGGGCATTGGGTCCCTCCTCTCCTAGTGTAGACAATATAATCGTACATAGGATGTTACTCGTAACTTGGCTTGGCTTTTCAACAGATGTCTATGTATTTATTTTGTCTTGTGAGAGACGACAGTGCAACTAGAGTTCTCCTCATTATAATTATTATACTAAATTTATGACAAGAAAATAAATATTTTCCTTGTATCTATTGTGCTTGAACTTAAAACTTAAACTTGAACTTAAAAAAGATTATGATACATATGACGATTGAGATATGACCATTCTAGTTTTTTTATTTTGTATTGATTTTAAATTTAACAAATTATATTTTCTAATTAATTAATTATCCTTATCTTTTTTATCTATCTGTATATCTCAAGTATGACAAATAATTGATAAAATATTTTAATTTATGTAGTGTGAATTGCAAGGATAAACAAAACAATAAAGAAAATATCAAGCATTTTTAAGAAATAAAATTGAGAAAACAAAAATGTATTTATTAAATAAAGCAATAGATTAGGCTGCTATTATTTTATTTATTAATTTTTTTAATTTATTATAAATTTTTTAATTTTTTGGAAGTTTTAATTACTACCTTCATTATTCTGCATTTATTTCATGGCTTTTTGGATGACACTTTGTCTATTATCAAACTTAAGTTTTTTATCCTAAACTTTTGTAAGTTTATTTGCCATTATCTCTTTTTTTCCAATATTTATTTAAAAGTTTTATATTTTTAACTTAAATATATATTCCATTTATTATCTATCTATACATTGGCTCTAAAGGTCTTTGGTCTCCGCCATTATCCTCCTCCACTTGATCTTGTCAGCTGCATGTTTTATCCATCTTCTCACCCCTATCCGGCGCAGGTTTGCCTCCACATCATCAAGCGATCTCAGGCGTGGTCTTCCTCGCATTCGCATTCCTTCCAGCAATTGATTTAGCAGCCTTCTTGGTAGACGATCTGCTGGCATTCTTTCCACATGACCAAGCCATTGTATTCTTGCTATCTTGATGAATACCACAATATCTGCTTCACCATAGATCTCCATTAACTCTTGATTTTTTTCTTGATCGCCATTGTCCTGATTCATTCACTGGTCCATATATTCTGATTCATTCGCTAGGAATGGAAGGGGTTGCGAAGACTGACCTACCCCATCCATTCCTAGTCCTGTCTAATCCCGGCTAGTGAGAGTATTCGAGTAAAATACTCAGTACTCATTACTCAGACTATTTTTTGGCCATCTCTACATTAGATGGTATATATATATATATATATATATATATATATATATATATATATATATATATATATATATAATATATATTGTTTTTAGTTTTGTAGTGAATTGAATTATCTTTCAAATGAGCATTCCTATAATCAATGTAAAACGTAGTTATGCACAAATAAAATATTCTTTCCATCATAACTTTTTCTCGGGGACGTAGCTCATGTTTGGATAGTTTAAGGGCTTGGGTAAGTTTCATTAAAATCTTCTGAGTCGTTTTGACATTACACTCTCGGGAAGAAATGGTTTTGAGGCTTTTGCACATCCCCTATATTGATATCGGTAGATTTTATTATTGCAAAACCATCAAGGGACCATCAAGATGATATAGTTAATATTTGGTAAAGATTGATTCTGTAGTTTTCACAGTTAGCGCTAAGAAATGAAAAATGGGCTGTCCTTTTACATAATAGTATGATTTATTAATATCTAGTTGTTATTTTGTATTAGATTTGTTAAGGATAGCTGTAGGTAAGATTTTTATTATACAGCTGATTTTATTGAATGGACTATACTTCAAATCAAATCTTCATTTTTCTTTTGGTGAGTTTCGGATTAGCGAGATTTCACGGTTATAGTTTAGACTCCATCTAAGTAATATTGGGAAGTGTCACAATTCTGTCATTGATTAATTTACTACCTTTCCAATTATTTTTCAAAAAATAACTGAAAAATTAATTTAAAAAAATTAATACCCTATTACTCGCACAATCCTGACGGATATCTTGAATTAAGGAGATCCTCTTAGTACAGATAAAAGTACAGCCAAATATATCTTAATCGTTGGAAGGTTTATTTCCAACTGAATTATTTCCTTACCCTTACACATGTTTACTCTTGTCTTTTTAAGACAAGAGTAAACATTCAAACATTCATTCTTAAGCGGAATGAATAAATTCAGGATTGCTTCGAATAAGGAAGCATATAATTACTACTTATTGAATGAAAGGATGGGCTTACTTTCCTGGGAGGCTTATAACAATGAGAAATAGATGATGATGTGCATGCTTTGTTTATGTGCAAGCAATTTATACCTCTGGGAAATTGTTTAAATAATTCCAATTTTTTTTATTGTTGTTAACGTCTTTTCCTACTTCTATTAAGGCAAACAGGATGGATTATTCCTACAGGTTACCAGCCTATTCTAACTAAAGATTAGAAAAGTCAAGAATTCATTCCATGGGTCCGCCACAAAATAAATTTCAAACCAGCCCAGGCCGGTTTCGAACTGGCGCCCAAGCAGACTCGACACACTTAAAACAGCGTTGATTGATTCAAAATAAAATCCTCTTTATGTCGACTGTAGTGACCTGGAATTAGAGTTATAAATATGATTTAAGAATATGAAAGAGAAATGGAAAGGAAGAGTTCCTTAAGGGAACTTATCAGTTTTATCTCATGATATGAAGGCAATAACATTAATTTGGGCAGGGAAATGTAGCTGAAAAACTTTCCATTAGGGAGCCTCTAAATAACCATGGTTGTAATAGGTTTGGACAAAACAACCTGATTGGTAAACAGAATGAACAAAAATACTACAGTGCTACTGGGACTGATCCAAAACTTTGTTTAGTACTTAACCAACTTTTTCAGGCTCACTAAGGATATTAGTCTGCCGTAATTTAGAATTTTATGGTAGGTATGTGATAGGCGTTCTGTGCTAGAATAATTTTGAGGTAGGGAGGAGTATATTATATTTGCCAGGATTCATACCTGGAACCGGAAGTTAGGAGCCCATTGATTTATTTACTGGGCTCTTTCACTTCTTATTTAAGATAAAAGTTTTCATATTTTAATTTTTTATTTAATTTTACCCTCCATTTAAAAATGTTATTTAGGCATAAAAAAATATCTGATGTGGACACCACATGACTTCCTTGTACATCTATTAACCTATAAATTGGTGGCTCAAAAAGTGATCCTGAGTTTGGTTACTAGTTTCCGAATAACGCATTATCTTAAAAACGAAATTCAGCATTGTGATGTCTATTTGTATCGGTTACTTGTGATGTTGCCTTGAGTCATGATTCTGGATGTGATAGACGCAGAATTTTATTTTCTAAAACATTTATTTGGCACTTTTATTTCTAAAATTGATAGAGAAAAATTAAAAAAATCTAATATGTTTTTTAAAGCATTTAAAAAAACATTTAAAAAAAAATGCTTGAAAATGTTACCTATAATTGCTCCATTTTGTTTTGAGTTGTCTTCTTTCAGAAGCTCACCCTTCCTTTACCCAAAAAGAGACAAGACATACCAGACGGGCCAGTGAAAAAATTAAGAAGTGCATGAAAATGGCTGATCTGAAAGCATTTGTTGAAATGAAACTCCTGTCTAAATCTGAAAAGGCACTAGAAAAAATTGGTCAAGAAGATAGTAACAAAACTTTATACTCCCAGGTACAACTCATTATTTGGGTGAATATTGAATAGAGAATAAATTAATTAACTCTTAATTCCTTATTTACTAATGAGCTTAAAAAAGCTTTATTTTGTGTATTGATGATTGACCGTGTGGGAATCAGGAAAGAGATGGTCTGGGTGATAGTCAAGAATAAAATAAAATCGTTGTAACTATTTATTTAATGTGACGTTTCTGCCCACATTGTAGGTCTTCATCAGGGCTCTACAACCTATGAGGGATATCCTCAAAGTCTTATCCTATCTATCGTAGGTTGTAGAGCTCTGATGAAGACCCATAATGTGGCTTGAAATATTGGCATTAAATAAATAGTTAAAACTAATCTATTTTTCTCTTGACCGCCACCCGGACCATCTCCTTCCTGAAAAGAAAACTTCAGCTTTTGAATCATTCCATTTGGCCAAAGTAACTGCAAATCTATAAATATGTGTGTAGTTTCATTAGATCTTCTTAAATTGAAGCATTACTGCAAATTAGTTCTAGTAAGATTATGAGAAGGCCAGTCAGTCAGTAACTCAAAATAAAAAAAAATAAAATCATACATTTATGCCCTTATATATAAATGCCTATGTAAAGTATTAATTTTTCTTCTTAAAATATCTATTATGGTATAGAAAGTATAGTCGCTGACCAATTTTAATTTTTGAAACCTCATTAAATTTGAAACTTAAAAAGTTATTTTAAAAATTTTGGTTCTGTTTTCATCTTTCTTCAATTGGTAAAACTTTCCACCAGTTTTCTAAACTACTAAAATATTTTGAATAAAACTTGAGAATAATGTTGCTATTAGTATGTGGAGAATGTAAAGAGTTTTTTAGAATTTTTATTTCTTAGATTGGAGATTTAGACAGACTAAGTACAATCCATTGCTTTTAAAAAAAATTAAAACTAATTTTAGCTGGCTCTTGGAATATTGATATTATAGATGAGCATTATCATTTTTGGTCCATCCTCCAGTGAAATATTATGAAATAACCTCTCTCCATATTACTTAAGGAAATTAATTCAAATCTAGTTCTTTTGAATAATAAATTATTCCTGTACAGTTAGCAAGTAAAGGTATATATATGATGACCAGCCATGCATGAATCCTCAGATCCATGATTTTGGTTATCTACAAATAAATTTAATATCCACCAAAGCAACTTCATGTTTATGGAATATAGCTTTTTCATGATCTGTAAAAATTTAAAAACAATTTATTAGTGGAATGTTCATTCGTGAACCAAGATTCATGTCATAAATGGCCATCATTATAGGAATATCATCGCAGCTTAGACACTGGAGATGATGAACTAGTTCGCAAAGATAAGAACTTATCGATGCGCCTGATTCATGCTGGCCAAATATCTACAAATTTGGTCAAGGGAAAAAGTATGCCCAGTCTAAGGTAAGTTGTTTCTGAATTATTTAATAATTATTTTACTAAAAATATTGTATCGATAATATCTTTAAATATTTGAAACTTTTAGTGTAGATGCAAAATATTTTATAAGCTAGCAAGTATTACATTAGTTTCTATTATCTATTGTTTGGCATTGTAAGTATTGGGTAAAGTATAGTGGTAAAATATTTTTTTATGGGACAACATTAACAAATTTTTGCATTATCAAAGCTGTTTTATCCAGACTTTTTAAAATTCTATCATATTGAAAATAGAATAAAGTAGTTTTAATCTGTGCATGAAATAAAACTTTATTTTAATTTCTAATTGGTACATGCATAAATCTTTAAACAGATGGTACAGCATTTATATACATATATACATATAATTTGCTCCTATACACAGTATTCCTTTTATTTATTTGGGATCTTTTCGCTTGCTTTCATTCTTATGTATGAGTTTGATTAATATTTTTTTCAAGAAAGGCTACTTTTTAATAGTATTTTGACTGTTAAGTTTCATAATTAATTACTTGGTTATCATGCAAAACAGTATTGTAGATTTTTTTTTCTATATTATTTTATCATTAGTATTTATCTAAATTGATCTTAACTGTTGATTCACACAATATCCAATATATTTTGATTGCCTAGCTTTGTCATTCTTTCAATGCAGAATTTTTATTATCAATAGTACGTTTTCACCTCTTGTCTGACAAACTCTATTTTTTCTTTCATTTCATCTTCATTGTTAAATGTATGTATAGGTCCTTTATGTTTCGAGCTACCAAGGCTAATGCATTTTATGATAGTGGCATAATTGTTTATTTGTCAATCTTAGTTCTTAGCATATCTAAATTTTTAGAAATAGTACAAATATTTTAATGTTACGATATCTTGCTACTTTTAAGATTTGGGCCTATTTCCTAGATAATGAAAGTTGGGTAAATAAAACGTTTGATGTATATTAATTCGACATTAAATTTTTTTAACAAGTGGCCATCATTTGTTATTACAATTTAGCAGTACCAAGCAAGAAACAGAATCATTTTTATCTCCTGTTGAATTCATTCTATCCTACAGTTGCTACTATAGCATGTGCTTTTGGCTATTCTTGCTGTGTTGTGTTCAAGTCCTGAAGCAACTCTGATCCTGCCATGCCTGGAATTATTTTGTTCTGTACCCACTGTTGCTGAAACTGTCAGAACAAAGACATGGTCGGGTAAAGTGCCAGATTCTTCAAAAGTAAATTATTTTGAAGTGAAAACTATATAAGTATAGTATTTGAAGGGTTTAACCCCACTCTCTTTAATGATCCATCACCTTCATTCTGAAACATATACAGAGACTGGAAATATGTTGGATAAATTATATTTTCATCAAAATGAATTTTTTATATAAAACGGACATAGATTATATGTCATATATGCAGATGTCTTCAAGCCGTTTTATTGTATTGTACAGCTTTATTATTTATTGAACCAATGCTGTGTTTGTCGTAATATAATTTTGTTTATATTTTTCAATATAAAGATGGTTATTCTTTCTCAAGTGAACAGATCTCAAATTGAAGGGTTCAGTTTTGCAATATTGTTGCAATAAAGAAAATATATTTATCTAAATATAAATGGTTGGTTAGTATTAATTTATATATATTTAGTCCTATCAGTCAACATTTGGTTTATAAACGTAATGAGAAATATTCATTCAAATGTTTTCTTTCTATTTTCATCAAATGCAAATATTTTACTGTTCATTTTTGTATTAAATGTTGTAAGCTCTATGTCTTTGTTGTTTATGGTTACATGTTATAGTTTGTTGTTTTCTAACTTTTACCTTTCTGTCTTCTGTTTTTCTTCTTCTTTTTTTTATTTTGATATTTTCTCACCAGCTGTTTGCTTGATGAATCCGTTCACAATGGAGCGGGGTGAGTTTATATAATCTTATCTCAATAGATTTATAGATGTAGTATAATTGTGTGAACCATTTGGATTTGTATAGTTTTAATCATTGTCATTGAATTATTTGTTATTCATTAAAAGATGCCTTAATGATTTTATCTAAAATATTAATACAAATAAAGTTGCATGGAATGCTATAAATTTTTGCATGAATATTTTCCTCCCCTAGATACATCAAACTTTTAACTCATTAAATTCTTATTTTTAATATATTTGACCTGGAGGAATGCAAAATAATTGATTTGGCACTGTTGCCATTTATTTAGTTACAGTTAACCCCTTCGGACCTAATTTTTTTTCTGTACTCTGGAAAAATTTCATACTTATTAGGCAAACTATTACCTAAAAAGTAACCTACATGATTTTTTTTCAAATTTTTGTAAGCAATTGTTTAGGAGTTATATGTTCATTTTATTGGGCATTGGGATTCAAGTGGCGGTGAACAAAATGCCAATTTATATTTACCCAATGAGATAAATCTAAATAGATATGAGTTTTGACCAGTTTTCATTTCTGTTAAGCATCTATTTATCAAAAATCGCTATTATATTTCTCTTTAAAAAATGATTAAATGTAAATTCTAACAATAATTGGAAATGTGCATTATTTTTATTAAAAAGAAAATAAGTAATAATAATTGAGAATCTATGAGATGTTATGAAAATCATATACAATTTTTGCTCTTTACAATATATAAATGCACTTTACATTTTTTACATTATATATATTTGTTTTGTTGGTAGACCCATAAGCCTTACATCTTGTTTACTTTTTTGTTGTCATCGAACAATGAAAAATAGTTCACTGATCAGAAGTTCTTAAAATAGAGTGAATAAACTCTAAATCTTCTAGATCATTCAGACTAAAAATATATCCTGGAAAGGAAAATGTATAAAATAAAAATTATTGTTGTGACCTGATGTTCAACATACTGGGCAGTTGATTAAACAAAATATATTATACTGGTTGTATCCATTATACCACAAACAAACGTTTTTGAAGGAAAGTTTTGATGACATAATAACAAAATCTATAAGAATTTCTAAAGTCAAATTAATTTAAAAAATAATTATAGTAATATGAGGTTGCTGACTTGATCTCTTCATGATGAGACTGTCTTACTAACAAAAACAAATGGAATTTATCTCACACTGTTATTGTGATAGGCTCACTGATTCACAATTATCTGCTAGAATGAAACATCTTCTATGATAAGGTAAAAAAATATCAGTGAAAAAACTAAACTATACTATTGAAAACAATAAACAAATATTTGTCCAGCATGCTGGATATCAGATCTGAAGGGGTTAAAATGAAAGTATTTGTTTTATATGTATTTAGTTTATTGTTTGATAAAAGATAATTAAGAAGAGCATGCTTCTGATTACTTCTTTTAATTTGGAAATATCTGAGAACTATGTGACACCCTGACTATGAAAATAGCTATCTTGTAACCCTATCCGTCCAATGGGACGGAATGTACTTGCTACTAAACTAAAACGCATTGGTGGGTTGTTAGTTAATTGATTTCTATGAATATTGAAACTTGCTAAGTAATTCGGTGTCTTCCATACTCAAACGAAATTCAAGACTTCAAGATAATACAGACAATACATTAATTTCCTTTCCACATGTTTACATTCACAGAAGCAAGGAACTTTTATGTATGTTACATGGTATAGATGCATGGGACGGAATGTATTCACAAGGAGCCATAACATGTACTGGAAGGCGCCTGGCTATTATACCAAGTTTCAATATTTATAGAAGTTTTATTATACACAAATGTACTTATGTAGAATTGCAAGTACATTCCATCCCTTTGGACGGATAGGATTATTTTTGTAGCCAGCTTATTTTTTTTAATTGAATTATTTTTTGAGCTCAGATTGTTTCAAAATATTCATGGGAATTCACTGAATAATTTAGGCTATCCAACTTAAAAATCAGTTGAGCCGTTTGCATACCCTCAAATTGTCAAACTAAACACATTACCCTCCTTGTGGTTAGGCCCTAGTCAGGTAACAGTTTATTATGAAGCTGTGCCTGGTTACCAAATAAGTCACATTTAAAAAAATATCAAACTTTAAATCTTTATTGAGCACACTTTAATGAAAAAAATTGAGTCAAAAAATCATTTGAATCTAATGGATTTTTTTAATTTCCATTGCGAAGAACATTCAAGGCATAAAAAATGGAGAATAATTTTATTATTGTTTGTATGAATATTTATTCTATAGTATATTAGGCAGTACTTCATCAACAGTCCACTTTTATAGAGGAGACTGAATTGCCATTGGAGGGGAGCAATATTAATAAGTTTTGTGCCAGTCTAGATTCTTGGTGAGTTAAGATTGAACGTACAGCAAGATCAGTAAGATTGAATACGGATTTGACTTGGCTGGAGTTTGTATTTAAAATTATGTATTTAAAAGGAGACGGCGATGCTGAATATGGACTGGACTTGAGTCTGGCCTTCTATTAAATACAAAATATGGGTCTGCTATCAAACTCCAGACAAGTCAAGTCCGTATTCGATGTAGCCGCACCTTTATAGTTTGACTGATGGTTGGTTACTCCGTAGGTAAATCCAACAAAAAAGGATAAAATGCTCTTTCAGTTATTTTGTGTTCTATCTATTAATAATTATTGTCAAAAAGAAGATGGTTGGGCTTGCAGTCAAAGATGAAAACATTTTTAATGTGTGCCTATTTTTATGTTCAAAAATTTCTTCCCCATAATAATTATAGCCTGATATAACTGTATTTATTAACTAAAATATGTAAAATTCTGAAATTGTATCTTTATTAGTTTTAATCTTTCTCATGTATATTTTTTTCTAATGATTTAAAGTAGATATACATGATAAGTATAATAAAACAATGGATTATCGTAATATTTACAACCATGCCCCCTCTATCCAATTTGTAGTGTCATTTTTCAAATCCATCAATGAAGTATCAATTCCTTGAAAGAGAATTGAATATTTTAGATAATCATGCTTGTTTGTTATGCATATCACTGACTTCTGGTATAAATATTGGTTTTGGTGTAGGAAAAAAGCACAGCCAACATTATCAGAAAAGTTATGGTTCAAATATTGTGGTATCAACATTTATTGAATTCCTGAGGAATTTTTCTATGAAGATGTTTAGAAATATATTTGCTTGTTATTTGTTTGCAATGAGATTATTTTGGAATAATTTACTTTGAATATGGATTGAGATCCTAATTTTATCCCTGAAAAAAAAAATCTTCAAATTACTTCTCTATAATCTGCTTCTTTATTGAAATTAATTAATTTTTCATTTTAAGTTGGCCTATAACAACATTATCCTTGATTTATTTAAATACCACAATCTCAAATATCTATCCATTTTCAGTTGTTTGTTTGGATATGCTTTTTCTTTATGTTTTAATAGATATATCTGAAAAACTGTGTTTTAATAGAGGTATCTAAAAAACACTACTATTTCACATACAAAAAGCATAGACTTTCAATAGAAATATTAATAAATTTAAATTCCCCTAATCTTTAGTTTTAATTAGATTGTTAAACTGTTCTTATATGGAATAGTCTAATTTTTATTTGGATTTCTGAGATGAAAACAGGCGATTTAGATTGTGTTGGAGATTTCATCATTACTACTTATTTTGGTATTAACCTGAGTAAAACTTATATATATATATATATATATATATATATTTTTTTTCTGTTGGCACTATAGACCATATAGATCTTTGGCCGCACAATGTGGTCTTCTTAAATTATTGCTTGTGGGAGCTCCGACATCCTGGAGGGGGTCAACAAACCTCATGTTGCTGCGAACCATGGTTTCTCACGAATTATGGCTGTTCAGGGTCAGCAGGCGCACGAGAACCTATATTTCTTTCTCCGAAGCATACCGTCCATGAACCAAAACTTTGGGTGGCTATTTGACATCCTCGAAGACCACAACACGATTCACAATTTAGGTACACAGGGTAGGGTCATCACTCTAGCCCGGTCTGAGTTGCCTCCAGTAGTCTGACGGACTTCATATACCCGAAGGAGGGAGATAGTCATGGGCTGCCTGCATTTTCCCCGGTAGGCGGTCACCCGAATTCGGGCGGTCACTCATCCAAGTACTAACCACGCTCGACGTTCCTCAAATTTGATTACCTATTCCAAGCGTCTTAGCCCGCTCAGCCACCCCGGCCACTTTATATATATTGGGGTCGGGGTGGCCAAGCGGGTTAACGTGCTTGCAAATGCCCACCTACTTGCAAACCCAAAAGTTGTGAGTTGGGTGCCGGCATTAATTTAATTTAATTGAATTTGTATGGAATAGAGCAGATTGTATACTGAATGGGAATGTTCATTGGTTCATGAATAGAAAGAAATGAAATATACGATATTGGCGAATTTATCGAAAGAGGGAAAAATATTATAACTGTTTGTCTTACCTTTAAGCGAGGTTGTCTCTTACCTTAATTGCATTCATGTAAAGGATAGGTAGGAGAATAAGAATAAGAAAGGAAATTTTGAAGCAGTATTGCCAAGAGATGCGATCGTGTTAAGAGACCAGAAGAGACAGAGAGAATGCCGTAGCAACACTCTAGCAGCTAGAAGTGGAAGATGGACCAGCAAAAGGGTGGGGAAAATACCGAAAATGGCAGGTACTGGTAGTGGCAAGGGTGGGGGGACAAAGTCGGGCAAGTGGGCCTATTGGTCCTTATTGCCTATTCGGGGAGTGGTCACTAATAGAGAAAACTTATTAACCTTCCATGTCGAGCCTTCTGGTTTTCCTGATGAAGTTCAAAAGGGACATCCATTCAGGGAGCCTCTTGTTCACTGATTCTATCAGATCCTAACAATCTGTATCTTAATGACGCCTATCTATTGCATTCAGCTATGCAGTGTAGAGCAGTCTCTGGTACCTGCCCGCAGAAGTGGCATGTCTCATCCCATCATGTTTTATGGGCAAAGACTTTTATGCGTTACATTTGGTTGTCTAAAGTTGCTTGGGACGATCTTATAACTCCTGTCATACAGGATAAATAGAAAATTTTTATCCAAAAAAATTTCTGCAATTAGGGGCTTTAAAATTGAGCAACCTTTTTATTCTCGGTATGGGATCCATCGCTTGGTAGGTTTCTGTGACAGCTTTGAAAGGGGATATGATTCTGTCATCTATTTATGCACTGAACTACCTGATGGTAGTCATCATTTATCACTAATACTTTCTAAAACACATGTTGCTCCCATAAAGGTGATAATCTTGCCCAAGTTGGAGCTGTGTGCAGTCTACCTTCTTTATCAAAATTTCAATTATGTGCTTGGGCTTCTTTAGAAAAAAATAAAAATTTCAGAATGCCTTTGTTTTTCAGATGCCTCAGTGGTTTTGGCTTGGATTAATAGCACTTCGCATTTGCTTAAAACCTTTGTTAAAACCTAATCCTGCTGGTGTAGCCTCATAAGGGTCCTTGCCTTTAGAACGTGTCTCACCAGCTTTGGTTTACAGGATATGCTTGGCTTTCTGAGTCTCGTGACTCTTGGCTCCCCTTCTCCCAGTGGTGACTCTTCTGAACCAGACTTTATTGATGAGCTTAAAAATATTAATCTTGTAAGCTTTAGCTGCTGTCTGACCTTTTAAGGATACCAATTGCTTTGAACTCTGTTCTTCATGGACAGTGCTCTCCCGAGCATGGGGTGGGGTCCTGAGATTCACTCAAAATTGTCAATAGCCCTTGGAAAAAAGAAATTTTTTAAAATTCCTGAGTATTTCTGAAATTGAAGTTGCCCAACGCAAAATTTGTTTAATTGTTCAAAGCGAAATCTTTCCTGATATAAATTGTTTGAAAACTGGAAGACAGTTGCCTAAGCAGTTTGCAGTCTTCCATTCCTTTATTGACCAGGAAGAGTTAGTTAGAATCGGCGGTCGCCTTGCCCATTCAGATCTTCCCAAAAGCACCGAATATCCTATTTTGCTGCCCAAAAGTCATCATGTTGTTACCTTGATTATTGAACATTACCATGATAAGTATTTCCATGCTTGTTCTCATTTGCTCCAATTGATTATTGCTTCTTCTTTTTGGATAATTTCCTTTCGCCAATCTTTGTGCTCCACAATAGCAGAGCCAGACTGATCGGAGATACTCAGAGATGTGCCAATAAGTTGGGGGAATGGTATGAGAGGCCAAAGCTAAGCATGGCCGCTGCCAAGATCCAGACAATGTTGCTGAGAGGTTCGACAGATAGGGTTCACCCTATCAGTCTGAACATAGGAGAACGGGTCCACCTCAATGACGAGGTGGCATACCTTGGGGTAAATACCTATATCACCGAGATAGGGTGATCTGCTCCCTGAATGGACTTTCGAGAATAGGGGGTGCATTCTGGGGCCTGAGGTACCCGGCTACTAGAACTATCTATAAGGGAGTCGTGCTTGGCATCCTGAGGTATGCCATCTCATGCATGCTATCTCACACAGAATCGTGTCACACGAGACGGAGCAGGTATTGGCCAGAGGGATGTTTTTGGATCTCATCCTGGAAGAGGACACCATCAAATTTGATGTCAAGAGGCAAGGAGTTGATGCACTTCCGGGAGGACTGCAGCTGATGATAGATGAGGAGCCTGGGAGATGGAAGAAGGTGTTGAGGGAGGACTCACTGGATGAGTGAAACAGACGGTGGGTCACTTGTGAAAAGGGTGTAACCCTTAAAGAAGTTTTTTCCTACCATCTACACCAGACTAGCGGTGAAGTGGGTCCATCCCGATTACTGGTCCTCACAGATTCTGATAGGCCATGGAGGTTTCCGGGAGAAGCTGCGGAAGCATGGCAAGAATATTGATCCCTGGTGCCCCACCTGCGGTGTTCCTGATACAGCCGAGCACGGAGTAATATCCTGTGCTGCCATGGATGGACATTGAGCCTAGCTGTCCAGAAAAACCGGAATGTACGCCTTTGACGAGGCGGGTTTCCTGAGGTTGGTAGAGGAGGGGAATTACCGCTTCTTCATGGAATATATAGGAAGCTAGAGAGAGGTCATGGATCCCACGCTTTTCATTCTTGGTATGGGCCATCAACCCGAAAAAGAGGAGGCTGCTGTCGCTGAGACAGACTGAGGAGGAACCGCAGAAAGAAGCTGAAATCATGTGACAGTTCTGGGCAGTGCAGACAGGAGGCCCAGGGTAGTGCAGAGAGGAGGCTCAGGGTGGCAAGTCAAAGCCAGAGGAAGGAAAGGAAGGACACAAAGGTATAGCCCCATCAGTAAACAGTGTGCAGCTGTGCACCGGGCTGCACCATAGAATACCTAAGTATTGTTTCCATAATTAAAGATACCTTTAAATTATGTATGAGAATAATAAATAAATAGTTTAAAAAATAAATTAATAAAGATGAGTTTAACTGGCGGTAGTTGCATACATACATCCCATGCATAATACCCCACTGCTGCTGAAGCCCCCTAGGCCAGAAATGGCCAGGGAGGGAGAATAAAAAAAAAAAGGACAGGTACATCAGAAACACCGTTTAGTTGGTCACAGGATATAGGAGATTAGCACACTTCTCAGTAGTAAAGCTGATCTGACTGGCTGAATCAAGAAGTCAATGCCCCATAACACAATTATGATGAGAGGTAAAAATCGTAACTCGAACCGTAGCAAGCAAAATAGTGGAAGAGAAATGCTTACAAGAAAACGCGACATTTGGTTGAGTTAAGATCTTTGAAGAATGCGAAGGCGCGGAATCTCCCAAATCAGTAAGAAAGGCGTTTGAAGAAAGCGATTTCTTTGAAGTGTCAACAGAGGAAGAAAGAGTGGAATGGCAATCGGCCTTAAAATCAATAGACTTTACATGAGCATTAGGACAAGATACATGGCACACCGCCTCAGAATTAACAGGAGATAAAGAAGAATGAGAAAACGAAGTTTATCAAAATGCAAAAGTGAATGGTTTCTTTTATGACATTTAGAGCAGGTATTGGTAGAATTGCATTTGCCATTAAAATGCTTGGACAAACAGTTGAAACATAATTTCATATTCTTGACCTTTTCATGGAGCTGTTGAACATTTACACTTAAAAATTATGGACCAGAGTATCTGGAATTTTGACCCATACAAAAAACACGTGCATTTCTAGCATCCTGCGATGCAGTATGGAAAGAGGATACATTTTTCCTTGGTACAGAACCAGAAGTGCTGGGTTTTGATAACTCAGAATTTTTATAAATGAGTTACTGATTTTTAATAAAGCTAATTATTTCTTCAAGTTAAGACATATCAGTCCCAGACAGGGTTCGCTCGAACAGAAGTCTCAAAGTTTTATCTAATTTGTGAAGGAGCAATCTAACTAACTGCTTGGAGTTGCTTGAATCAATATTAACCTTAAAGCATTTCAGAGTCTGAACACTAGTCTGATAAATATCTAAAAAAACCTTGCTGGGCCGAAGCACTTGCAGAAATCGGAGGAATATTCATAATCTAGGGATGGGTTAGGTTGTATCAATCAGATACTTTTGTATCAGATATTGAAAAGTATCTGATACAAAGAATTGATACTGTCAAAATGAACTGGATACTGATACTTAATGGATACCACTTCTGAGTCGGATCAGTTGATACCAGAAGTACCTGACCTTGAGTCATATCAGATACAAGCTCCTATTGATACAGATATTGAATGCTTTAATATTTGAAATATCTAACCATTCTAATCGTTATGATGCATTCATTGTAACTCATTACCACTTAATATTCAAAATCATAATAAAGAATTTTAAAATGGTATTTTTTTTTTAACAGGTAACTATAGTAGAATAAAGGAGGATAATAAATTATAAACAAATTCATTTTCATTAAAAAAAATGTATTAACATAATAACAAAAAAATATTGAAACACTTTTCTAACGTAATAATTTTAATAAAATGGATAGATATGCCAAATATCTACCAATAATACTGCTGACACCCGGATTGTGAAGCCTAGGAAAGTCAAGAAGAAATCGTATAGCTTGATTTCCCTGATAGTCTCATTCCTCACTCAGTCTCGTCTGGTCCTTCCAGCTACTTTCCTTAGATATCTCATCTCTGCTGCTGTGACCTGACTCCTGTGTCGTTCTAAGAGAACCCAACTCTCTGATCCATAAAGCAAGACTGGGAAGAACAGTGATATGGAGCTTGGCATCATTGCTGATTTCTTGTTTTTCTACCAGAGTGGTTGATGTTTGATAAAAGACCTGGTTAGCCTTCTTTACTCTGTTGAGAATCTCCTTGTTTATTTTGCTGCCCGGCTATTTTAAAATGATAAAGCAAGTAGAAAGATTGATATGATACGAAGCGATAGGAATATCGGACGCACACGAGACGAATGAGTTTGAAAATTGAATTTTTCATAATTTTGAAGAATTTATTTAAATTGAAATGCAGAAAAAAGGACCAAATTATGTATGGAATAGAGTGGACTGTATATTGGATGGGAATTTGTGCTGGTTCATGAAATAAAAAATATGATATTGGCGAATTTATCGAAAGATGGAAAAAATATTATAACTGTTTGTCTTACCTTTAAGCGAGGTTGTATTATACCTTAACCGAATTCGTGTAGAAGATAGGAATGAGAATAAGGAAAAGAAAAGGAAATTTTGAAGCAGTAGTACAGAGAGATACGATTGCGTTGAGAGACCAGAAGAGACAGAGTACATGTCGTAGCAATACTCTAGCCACTCTAGGGGCAAGAAGTGGAAGGTGGACCAGCGAAAGGGTGGGAAAAATACCGAGAATGACGGTAGATTTGATTTTAATTCTCTACATAATTAATAATTAATTTAATTTCTCGAGCAATTAATCACTCCTTCCCCCAGGTATGTGTCAGGCTACTGGAGACTATTCACACAAACTGGGCTTAGGAGTGATGACCCTACCCCGTGTACCTAAATTGTGAATCGTGTTGTGGTTTTCGAGGTCGTAAAACAGCAGCCTGGAGGTTTGGTCCATGGATGGTCTGTTTCGGGGAAAGAAATATAGGTCCTCATGTGGCTGCTTACCCTGAACAGCCATAATCCGTGGATCTAGACCGATTTGTCACTGTCCTTGAACCGGAGTGAGCTGATGGGAAGGACACTGCCGAATTGGTCCAAAAGGGACTGGTTATGGAGCTATGGATAACTTACCACTGCACCATGGAAACCATGTTTTTTAGCAACGTGAGATTGGGCGAACCCCTCCAGGAGGTCTGTGTTCCCGCAAGCAATAAATGTCTGTAAGAATACCACATCGTGCGACCAAAGATCTTTATGGTTTATGGTGCCAACAGAAAAAAAAAAAAAAATTGCTATTAATAACTTTTAAAAAAGAAAAACAGTGAAACTTTTTTTTTGCCTTTAGAGTTAAAATTAATGGATATTATCTATTCTAAACCTCAATTGAAACTTGCTTTTCTTTAGTTACTGCTACTGTGTTTTATTATAGAATTTAGCCCTTTTAGTTAAGCTTTGATTTGCCTAAATTATAGTAACTTTAATTTTTATACTGTTATTGTGTGGTTTTGTGTAATTTCATAGTTCAAACTGCTATTGATAAAATAAGAAGTCATGCAACTGAATCTAATTAATGGTAATATATAGATACATTGGAGAGAGCCATAGAGATTGGTGTCAAGAACCATCACCAAACCCTATCATCACCGTTACGGAACACACACCAGCTCCGTCGCCCGATTTCCTTCCTCGTAGGGTGAGTGATCTTTCTGTTGCTATGCCATAAAATTTTCTGTGAATTCAAAGATTAGTCAGAAGTCTTAATTGTATTTTTAAAGTTTAGGTAAAACTAAGTAAATTGGAGTCACTTTGAAAATCTTCAGCTGATTAACCATTAAAGTTATGCATAATAAATTTTATCTAAACTCTTTTGATTTGGTTCATAAGATTAGCTTAGATATAACCTAAACTGTAACACTACAACCCATGAAGGGTCTTGAGTTCAGTATTTTGTAAGGACACTGTTTCTAGGCCAACGGTTGTGCAAAGACGTGATATGGCTGAGATTATGCTCAACCACCAGGTTTTTCCCCCAATTAAGGGTACCTGCTTTATAAAGGCTGGGTGAACCCCTGGAGAGTCTCCAGACAGAGGGTCAATCCACGGCTGATAACAGAATAAATAATTATCGAGCTACTGCCGGTCTCAATCTTGGGACCTGGAGTATAGTAGCACTGGGCCTTACTTACTGTTTTACTCCACTTCTTAATTAATAATAAACATTTAGAATTCATACAATTTACTTTCCTTTCATAACAATAGTAAAATAATTTCAGAAACTACTTTTTTGCATTTGTCAGAAAAATACTACACCTATAGGCTTGGAAATATTTTTATTAGAAAAATGAAAAAATATTAATGATGTATCGTATCTCCATGATTCCAGTTAATTAAGTGCCTAAAAAATAATAATGATTCTGAGAATACAAGGTTCTAAACTGGTGTAAATCCTTCTATAAGAAAATATTGAAATACGATTTGCGGGGTCTTTCATAACTTTTTAATGACCATAAATGAGTGTATTAAAATGCAGTTATTATTTGCAAACCCCAAGTTTTCGCCAGGCTTCAATAGTACGTATTACGTCAAAGTTAAAAAGCAACATTGGTTGGTAAAACTATAGAACTATAAAACTACGCCTTTTTCCTATGGCATTTTTTATGAGATCAATCGTTTGGCCATGAAAAGCATGCAATCCAATTATTATACAAAAAAAATACATATATATATTTTAATGATAAAATGCGTTCGACTAAAAATGTTACTAAAGTGTCATTTAAATATAATAATTTTATATAAAAGAAATAGACTTATGAACAATTTAATTTTAAAGAGAAAAACAACTATTATAGGGCTAAAATCAAATGAGCAGTGGAAAAAATGCT
This sequence comes from Rhaphigaster nebulosa, assembly GCA_948150685.1. Taxonomy (NCBI): domain Eukaryota; kingdom Metazoa; phylum Arthropoda; class Insecta; order Hemiptera; family Pentatomidae; genus Rhaphigaster; species Rhaphigaster nebulosa. The sequence continues at coordinate 203,167,169 of OX411306.1, forward strand.
AGTTTAAGAACAAAAAGTAGAAGTTTTACATGTATTAAAAAATATGCTTATTATAAATTTATTCTACAAACAAGAGAATAAATTTTATTTAAACTAAAAAGTAAAATGTAAATGTGGATATTTAAAAGAAATGAAGAAAAAAAAGGATATTGATGCATTATTTTGATTAAGCCTTCTTAATTAGCAAGTTATTTGTGGAAAGAGATGCGGCACTCTGTGATGTTATTAGCATTTGTTGATGGTTAGCTGGAGAAAAGTGAAACAAGTATATTTTAAATTGTCTTAAAGTCAGTATATGAGTTTTAGAAGTAAAATTAAATACAGATCAATGATTAAAGACCAATGATCAGTCAGTTAGAGGATCTGAAGGTGATAAGTCTTTTAGATATTGTGCTCCAGAGGATTACCTACCTAGACTACAACAGATAAGGATTCTTTTATTTTATTTTTTACTTTTGCCACAGTTAATTATTTGTCTATTTGTTTTTTATCTAATTATATTTACTATTGTAAATACAATTAAAGTAATAGATTAAGTAGTTAAAATGGATGAGCTATTTTTTAGCTCAACAAAAAGACGAAAACGAGGTCGGATGAAAACTCCACCTGATCCGATACAGTTAAATGCAGTTATGAATAATATACCGAGAAGGAGATGAGGGATTCCAAAAGGTATCTCCATTTCTAATACATAAATTTATTAACAATTTGATTGGAGAAGTAAAGAACAAAAAGAAATTACGAGACGGAGATTTACTCATTGAAACTAATAATAATAATCAATCAAAAAAACTTTTAGAATGCAAAAAATTTGCTGATCAATTTAATATATCTGTTAAACTGCATTCAACATTAAATTACAGTTATAAGATGTTATGACTTGCAATATTTAGAAAAAAATGAAATAATAACCGAATTAAATGTTAAAATAAATGATATTTAAAGAATCAAAATCAAAATAAATGGCAACGAAAAATTTACTCATTCATATATTGTGAGCTTTCCGGCACCATTCCCTCCCAAAACCCTAAGAATTGGTTACCAAAATATTAGAGTTCAAAAATACACACCAAATCCTATAAGGTGTTTTAGATGTCTTAGTTTTTCTCATCATACACTAAAATGCACAAACCCTAAAACCATCATGTGGCAAGGAAAAACACACAGATGATAAATGCACTAAAAACCCCAAATGTATTAACTGCAGTGGTGAACATAACAGTTTGGACCGTTCTTGCCCCATTTTTAAAATGAATAAAGAAATTAAGTGTATTCAGTTTACTAAAAAAGTGACGTATAATGAAGCGAAAAAAATATATAAAATAGAAAATCCCCAAAATTTTAATAGACTATTCTCTGAAATAACTAGATCTCATAAATCATTAAAAACACAGGAAACAGGTACTCAGACAGATTTATTTTTCCAATTTGAAGCTTCAGCGAATCACCAAATAAAGGTGACCACTAAACATTCCTCTCCCTCTCCTAGCACATCGGCCGTGTTGGGACCTAAACCACAGTGTACCGTCATGACCAGGGCATGTACGGCTGCGGCCGCACTTGCCCCTTCCCCACCACCGTCCTTATCTCCGGCCCATCCCCCCTCCTTGCCCCTCTCCCCGACTCGCCCCCTCTCCTCAACTCCTTCCTCACCTCTCATTCTACCAACGGCTCTTCACTTGAACACCACGGCTTCAACCTCGTATTCCAAACCTTTAGATATGGCTCCTTTAGATAAAGGCCAATCTGAAGGCGGCGAACTCATCGAGGTAGATCCGTCAGGCACTGAAGACGGATATATCAAAGTTACGTATAAAAAGGGAAAAACTAAAAAGGAAAATCCAGTGAATAAAAGTAAAAACGCCGTAACAAAATAAATAATATGAATACCTACTTTTTGCATACATTTCCGTGTTATTACTTTCTATATCTAGCTTTATTCTATTACGGAATTATCGTTTTTATAGAACGGATTATCGTTTTTACTACAATCATTGTTTATACACTATTTTACTATTAATGTATATTTCAGATCACAACTTTGGTCTATCATAAATACTTCCGCTATTAGAACAAATGTAATTCATACTGCTCACTCTTACTTTAGAAGAAATGTATATACTTTACTTTATTTTTTAATTTATGTTTATTTATTTATTTATTTTATTTTATTTTTTTTATTTATTTGTTTATTTTCTTTCTATTACCCATCTATTTCTATGGAGATCAAATATTTATTTTGCTATTCTATCCCATACCTAAATTATGACTCTTATCCAATGGAACTGTAATAGGATTAAAAGTCACTTTAATGATTTGAAGGTACTAATCGAAGATGAGGATCCATTTTGTATATGCCTCCAAGAAACGCATTTAAGGCCTTCTGATCAATTCACTCTTAAAGGCTTCGAAATTTACAGAACGGATTGTAATCCAAATTATGAGCGCGCATGTAGAGGAGTAGCTATAGCTATAAAAGATACAGTATATTCCCACCAAGTAGAAATAGATTCTCCCCTTCAAGTAGTAGCAACTACACTTCATCTAAATACCACTTTTACAGTTTGCAATATTTATCTTCCTCAAGACAACACCGTAGAGACAGAACACCTGCTCCATATCCATAGACAATTGACGAAACCAGTTTTTTACACTGGAGATTTCAATGGTCACAATCCACTATGGGGCTCAGAAGATATAAACTCCAGAGGACGAATAATTGGGAATTTTTTAGATTTAACTGATCTTCTATTAATTAATTCCGGCGAGCCAATATATATAAGCTCCACCTACGGCACATTTTCAACTATAGATCTCTCTATATGTAGCAATTCACTGATTGATATTATAGACTGGACAGTTCTACTAGAACCTTATGGCAGTGATCACTTCCCAATACGTCTAAAATTTAGGAATGCTGAATACAATAATCACAGAATGCCTAGATGGATTTTAGAAAAAGCAGACTGGGTCCTATTCACTTCTCTAGCTGCCCCACCTCGAGATCTCCCAAATAGTCTGACTATCGATGACGGTTGCCAAGCTATAACCGAGGCTATATTGACAGCTGCAGAAGCCTCTATTCCAAAAAGTATGGGATACTGCAAAAGGCCACCAGTTCCCTGGTTTAATAACGATTGCAAAAATGCTATACGACTTAGAAGAAAAGCACTTAAGAAATTCCAAAAAAACATGAACATGACAAATCACATGGAATATAAAAAACAAAAGGCCTTGTGCAGAAGAATTATAAAATGTCAAAAAAAAGAATCATGGAAATCATTCATAGAGTCCATTAATTCTTCTACCCCTTGCAAAGTTGTATGGGATAAAATAAGGAAGATAAGAGGAACCAGTTCTCCTTATGGATACACCTTGATATGCGAAGGGAAACTATGCGATAATCCAGAAATGATAGGAAGTAAATTTGCCGACTATTATGCTGAGATATACACAACCGCTTCTAGGGACAGTACCTTTCAGAAATTAAACTTCTCCGACAATAATCCTTATCAGGATTATAATGTCCCATTTACTATGTGGGAGCTCCAATCAGTACTTCAAAACGTCAAAGGATTTTCACCCGGACCTGATAATATACATTACTCTATGATACAACATCTCCCAAATATTACACTGAACTGGCTCTTAGATCTCTACAATCACATCTGGCTTAGTGGTAACTTTCCTAGCAGCTGGCATCAGTCTATAGTAGTCCCTATTCTGAAAACTGGCCAAGATAAGCGCTACCCATCCAGCTACCGACCGATTTTTTTAACAAGTTGCCTGAGTAAAATAATTGAACGCATGGTAAATAAGAGGCTCATATGGATCCTCCCAAAACTTCCAATGTGGTTTTCGTAAAGGGAGATCGACTATAGATCACCTGGTTCAAATGGAAGCCGAACTACAGTACGAATTTATCCAGGAAGAACAAGCTGTAACAGTTTATTTCGATATGCAGAAGGCCTTCGATAAAACCGACCAACTATCAATCTTAAAGAAACTGCAATCATTAGGATTCAGTGGTAATCTGCCCAAATTTATCCAAGAATTCCTTTCAAACCGCTCCTTTCAGATCCGTATAGGAACATCATTGTCCAAGCAATGCGAACAAATAAGTGGAGTACCACAAGGCTGTGTTTTGAGCACCACGCTTTTCGCTCTGGCAATTAGAGACCTGGGAAAAAATCTACCACATGGTGTTAAAGTGATGCTCTTCGTTGATGATCTCGCAATTCTATGCCGTGCAAAAGACATCCTCTCTATAAAAGAAAAGCTGCAAGTTGCACTGAATCGCATTAATGACTGGTCCAATTCTTCGGGTTTACGTTTTTCCTCTGAAAAAACAAAATGTGTCAACTTTAGTAGAAAAAGGAACACCCCACAATCACCTGTACTCTTTCTAGGTGAAGTTATTTTACCGTACGTGAACATCTGCAAATTTCTAGGATTGTCATTTGACAGATGCTTGTCTTGGGAACACCACATAAAATCATTAAAAGAAGCTTGTACTAGGAAAATTCAAATATTGAGAGTTTTTAGTGGTACTAACTGGGACGTGGACAGGACTACGATGCTTAAAGTGTATCAAGCTTTGATCCTTTCCAAAATAGATTATGGCAGTTTTATTTACGGTTCTGCTCGAAAAAATACCCTGGCCAAACTGGACTCAATACACCACACTGGAATTCGTCTCGCGACAGGAGCCTTTAGAACAAGCCCGATCTTGAGCATTTGTGTCGAATCTGGACAAACACCTTTGTTCTTCAGACGGCAGAAACTAGCCGTTAATAATATAACAAAGCTATACCCACAAACCACACAAATACGTATTTCAATCCAAATTTTCAGTGCGATTTCAACAGAAGAGGAATACCACATTTCCATTAGCAGAAAGAATGTCCATTGCAATAAATAAGCTGAAACAATTCTAATTGAACACAATAGAAAATGAAATACCTCCTTGGACATATATACGACCCGAGCTATACCTCCAACTCTCAAAACTCAGAAAAGAAAGTACAATGGCAGAAGAATATAAAGAGCAATACCATAAAATAATCCTCTCTATACCTGAACACCTAATAATATTCACCGACGGATCTAAATCAAATTCATCTACAGCATCTGCCTTTGTTACTCCCCATACAACCCACAAATGTAAATTATATCACCTTTGTAATACCTACACCGCGGAGATCAACGCCATCGGAATGGCTCTCCGATACGCCATAAAATCCTCAATTAAAAATATTGGCATTATATCAGATTCACTGAGTACATTAAAAGCCATGAATAACATGTATCCAGACCATTCAGGAATCCATTGTATTCTAGGACTTGTAAAAAAGCTAAAAGATGATGGAAAATCAATATGTTTCATTTGGTCACCTAGTCATATAGGTATTAAAGGGAATGAAATGGCTGATAGGGCAGCGAAAGAAGCTCTCACCCTTCCAGGACGTGGTAAAGCTCTCTTGTCAGCATCAGAACTAGCGCGGCCACTAAGAGAAGCCATACACCAGGATTGGCAGGCACTGTGGGACAACAGCCCAGTTAGCAAACTGGGGACTATAAAGAAGGACATAGGGCTGTGGAGCAGCTCCAGCCGCAGTAGCCGTAGAGAAGAGGTAGCCCTAACACGACTGAGAATCGGTCATACGAGATTGACACATCTCCACCTAATAACGAAAGAAGCTCCTCCCAGATGTCCAAAATGTGGCACCATATTGACAATATCGCAAATTTTAGAGGACTGTCTTTTCTACATCAGAAAGTTAAAGGAAAGTGCAATAGCTTTGAATATATCAGTATCTCTGGGTAATAAGGAGGAAACGGCTACTAAGATAATCAACTTTTTATCCAAAGAAGGCTTATTGATAAATATATAATTCTATTTAACATATTTTTTAAATCTATTTATTATTATAGTTAATTTTTCCTTTCTTTTTTATATTGGAAATAATATAGTATAATATTAGAAAATAAATAGGAATTAATAAAAATAAAAGGCGTTGATGACCAATAGGTTTTACGTCTTGACACCTAAATAACTAACTAAGACCAATGATTAAATAGTAAACATTGTCTAGCAGTGAAACATCGATATAAATAATAAGATGAATATTGCACAGGCGATAAGAAGACATCTAGCAACGTATCAGAATAACGTTTATTAATTTGTAGATAGAATTTAAATTTAATATTTAGAGTTAAGATACTTATAATTTAATTTGTTCTTTCGAATATTCCACATTCTTGAATACTGAATGCAGAGTCAAGAAGCCTGAAATTACTCTTAGTTACTTGTATCCTATTATGATCATCTGCATATCCTTGTATGTAAAAGCCTACTGTGTTGAGGTTGTCAGTAAGAAATCCAAGAGACACCACAAGAGAGGATGCAGCACATCTCCTATGGTCATGCTTCAAGAAATTAATTGGAAACAGTTGTCTTGAGATTTGCCCCCTAATGTAGGCATTGAAAAACCTTATATTCAAGTGCCCCTATTCTTGTATGTCTAGGCAGCACAGCATTCCCCTCAACCCTCACAACTGAAGCTGTTATTTCTTCGGAAGAGATACTGGTAAATCGTTTGGTTACTGAAATAATTATTGAACTTTTTTTATCATATCATCCTGGGTATTGACTCACCAATTTTATTACTAGATACAATTTAATAACGTTTGATTTTGAAATTTTATTACTTTTTTGTTTTTATGAATTGATTGTCTATTATTTATTTATGGCCTGATTAATCCCTATGTATTATGTTTATCATTTATTGTTATTTCCGTAGCCTGGTTCAATGAGCCTCTACTTCTCACTTGATTCTATTATCTTAATGGCAAATATTTAAGCTTAAGAAACAATTTATTTCTTTTAGTTAATATGTATGACAAATTGTAAGTAGCATAAGTGATTGAAGAACAAACATAGATTAGCTGCCGTCTTAGTAAGGTTTATTATTATTATTACAGGAGTGATTAATTGTAAAATATTAAGAATAATTTTATTGATTTCAGTATTTCTAACAGATAAAATTTTTGAAAGGTAAGTCAATAAGCAGAGATTAATTACGCACCACTACGAGGAAATTTATTATTTTCATCACTACTTTTTTTCTTCCTTTTGTTTTGATTGTTTATTAGTATCAACTAGTAATAGATATATTTATACTTATATTTATTAACTTGCTACTTTGTTATTACTTTATTTTAAACATATTTCCCAAACATGCAATGCAATAAGCTAATTAACGTGTTACAACTATGTATTAATGGTAGTAACAGTATCATTATTGGATTTATAATATGTTAATTTAAAATTTTTTCTTGTACATGATAATTATTTGATTCATTAGCTATTCTATTTTAAAAACTCTAATATGAAAAATCAGTAATTATTGTGTTTTGTCTGTTTGATTGATTAAATACCAAGGTCCATTATACCACACATGTTATAATTATTTTATAAAAAAAATAATAATAAAATAACAATTAGAAATCACTTTAATATTTACATTATTTTTAAACATAGGAAAGCATCTTTAGAACCCCTTATAGTCTTAATGGTTGTTATTAGTTATGTATATATTTTTTTATTGAATTTTTTATTACTCCAAAGTGGTATACTCCAATTCATTTTCTAAAAGTACTTGTAATTTTTTTAAATCTTTTTAGTATTTTTCTCAGAGCTCCCTGGTCATACCTTCCTGCATATCTTTTTGTCATATTTTCTTTGGTCACACTTTTTTACATCTCTCTGCAGAGGGATAAGCAAGGATTTTTTTCTTTGCCATCTCTACTTTAGTATTCTTTGTAGATGGCCATAGCAATGTAATCATTTTGTCTCTATTGTGTATATTAGTGTTTCAGAGATGCTGAATTTTTGATATACCACAATATTATCTCCAGATTTCTGCTTTGATTGACAATAATTCATATTTTTAATAATAACCCATGTTTCTGAATCATATAGGCTGAGGCTTTCTATAAATACATACATAAGTTTTCCTGGATATATTTACTAATATATATCTGTCTGATATATATATATATATATATATATATATTATAGGTAATTGTTTATTGATATTTTTTTTAAGCATAAATAATCATTGTTTACATGTTGGATACATGAGACTTGTAGGTTAGGAATTAAGGAAGGAATAAATAGTATTTACAGGTAAAAATACGTAAGGTAATATTTAAAGAGGTATCACAAATATGGAGTGTTTACAAATCAGTTGGGGCTTGTGATGTAATATTATTAAAATAGTAGTATGTCTTGGTACATTGTAAAGAAGACTGGGTGAGGTTTTGGTAGAACTTAAGAGAGGAATGATCATTAGGAATATGACTATATCTGAAACCCCTTCTGGTAGTACTCTCCTCATCAATTCACTGATTTCTGGGTTTATCCAGGAAGTAGGGGGAAGAGAGAGGGGTCTGAAAGTAAAGTTAGTGAGGAATGTGTTGTGAAAAGGAAAATAAGATCAGAAGAGAAGCATTCCACTATCTTATCAATGGAGGAGGAGGAATAGAGATGGGTTCGAAGGAATGGGATAGTAAATTAAAAAAATTATTAATATTTTCAGAGGTTAAGGTATAAAGATCCAAATGCAATAAATAAAATAATAAATTATCTTTCTAACCCGCTGGTTAGTACTCTTTAGTAACCCTTCCATTGGACCTCTACTGCTAGCCATCTGCATTTCATTTTCATTCAAGTAATTTGTCTTTACTTATGCCTAGTGCTAAATTTTAGATTTCTTATCCTTATTGTTTTTGCCCTAGAATTATTGATAGGTAATACCAAAAATAGTATAATAAAGACTAAATACTGCATCAACCCACTATAAATGTAATTTTTATAACAAAAAAATAACAAACCCTGTTCCACTACAAACCATGATGGGTCTTGGGTTCAGTATTTGGTAAGATCCGTACTGTTTCTAGGTCAACGGTTATACAAGGAGGGGATCTGGTCAGCATTCACACTCAATTCTCAGAGTTATCTCCCGCCCTGATTCAGGTTAGCCACTTTATAGAGGTTGGGTGTGTCGCAAAACGGTTTCTGGAATCCATCGTCGATCCACTACTGATATAGCAGAATAGATAAACGATCTGTCACAGCTAAACACAAAACCACGCCCTAGAGTTAGGATTCAAGTGCCTTACCCACATTGCAACCCCTCTCCTCCTTACTTAACTTTTATATCCCTTAAAAATAAAATGATCTAATGATGATGATAAAAAATGATAATGATCTTGAAAATAAAACTTTTTAACATTTTGCAGATTGATTTGTGAACTTTTTTTTATTTTTGTCTATATACTCCCTCCTGTACCAATCCCATCTTAGCTCATTTTCATTGTTGAACTGGTTAAATTCTACGTCTTGTTTGTTTTATTTAATGAGCTACTAAAACTAGGTTTTAATTTCAGTGCGAATGTGCCAATTTGATAAAAAAAATATTTATATCATAATCTAATGTTTTCTCCATTGTTATGATAAGGATGTCATTAATTTATGACTGAAATTCTGTATAATTATTTTAATACTAATCAGTGTACAATTCCATTGTTTGTTACTGTTGGTTTAAGTATTTTATACATATCTCGACTATTTTATACATATTGTTATCTTATATATTTTACTTTAGTGTATACCAATTTTATTTATTAAACATATTTTTCATGTTAAATGCCATTTTGTTGATAAAACAATGCCATTTGGTGGGATCTGAGCCTGGCTCATGCTTTATAGGGGAAGCTGAGGGTTTCATTACTATCATATTCTTTTTTCTATTATTTTTTACCTTTTTTTTTAATCAACTATATTGACTTTTTGTTTTTATTTACTTTTTTTATCATTTTCTTTATTATTGCTATTAGCCATTTGTTTATTTGTTTTGCACTATTGTGGGATGACCATTATATATTTCAGTTTCCTGGCATGTTTGCTTGCTTCACTAGCCGAACTGAACGTGAGGGCGGTGCTGGGCCCACAGAACGGCTTCTCGCGCCCACTACATTCCCCGCGTGGCTGCTTCACTGCGCTTCACAAGGCCAGCCGCTAGGTCTCACCGAATGGCCTGTAATTCAGCCTAATTTTCAAATAGATCTAGCCATAGCTAGCCTAGTTTTAGTAGATGTAGATTATTTTACTTTGCCTGACTGAACTTCTATATAGTTTCTTTTCTTGATTAAAGATGAAACTTGGCCATGGTGGAGCATTTGATAAGCAAGATGTATCTAAGAAGAGAGGGCTTACAAGATCTTTTACTGACTCCAATATTTCTTACTCATATGATGATTGCCCAGAAGCACCTGGTTCTTCCCATTACATCACAGCAGACGGAGATATCGACCTTCTCGTAGTGCTAAAAGTTAGTTTAAATTTCTTCTCACCATTTTGGTCCGATGTTTTAAAAAAAAAAATTAATGTGGTGAGTCTAAAAAATATCAATTTTTATTCAAAACTTAAATGTTTTATTAATAATAAAAAATATTAGAAGATTAAACCTTAGTATTCTAAGGTTATTATCCCTTTTGTAGCAAGCTGTTGTATTACCCATCATTGACAGTCCTTGGGTTTGAGGCATAGGATTCTTCAACCCCAGTGTCGATGTCATCTTAACTGTTCTATATTTTCCTAAAATTAATGTACGTTGATTGAAACATGGTTTGATAATTGGGATTGTTCAGGGGTTGATTCAGGTGCCTTCTTGTGTTACCTTACTGCTGTTTTTCTTTTCCGAATTCGTGGAGATTCTAGTGAATGGATATCTTTGGCAGCCCCTGTTCAGATAATTTGGTAGGTTTTTTTTTTTTTTTTTTTCTTCTGGTTTGGACTTTACATTGATGGTCAGTTACATTGTCATCTATTAAGTTGTCATGAAACCAGCTTGAAACTAGATAGTCAAATTAGAAGAGAATTTGGTTTGCAAAACATTTCAGTTGATATTAACGATTAGTAGTGTTCCCTTGACAAATTAGAAACCAATGGTCAGTAAACAACACAACCTGGAAACTGACTTTTTTTTACTCAACCTATCATATAATAAATTATTAAAATAAAATTATTTTTATAACAAATTATTTTTATAACAAATTATTTTTATGATGAATTCTAAAAACAAAATTATTTTTATATTTTTACAGTAGAGATATGTGAAATAAAATAAAATAAAAAAAGGTAAATATCGTTATCACCACGCTTAAATGACTGTTGAAAATTTGAGAAAAAATCTTCATCCTATAATCAGGCAAATACGGTATTACAACAAACTTCGTTCTTTGAATTGAATGAAGAAATTGTTCTTTTCTCTATCTAAAATTATTAAGTAAAATTAACAAATGACCATTCATCTCTATTTGAGCTCATGCAACTACACTGGCCCACAAAAAAACCGGCTACCTAGTTTTTTCTATTTTATAACTCAAAAATGGAGATAATTAGTGCCCTTATGTAAAAATTTGTTGTTATTATATGATAACAATAATATACCTTCAATTACACCTGACAGTACTCCAAAGGATTAGCAAGAAAGGCCTGTTAAACTTCAAGTTAGTTGATATGTGATAATTCATGAGAACACAGCTCTCCTTTTTTCATAAGTTTATGCGCTGTTATTGTTTTTTTTGTTCTTTTTAATGGCAGGGCTTGAGTGGTGTGAACAGCTCATTGATGGCGATTCCTGAGGGCCAGAATCACCAGAAAGCGTTCGTCAGCAGGGATCGTTCCTCCAGGCTGCCCAGAAACTAGCCTCCTTGTATAGATTCCTGTATACCTGTATCTTTGGATAGGATTCATTCATAGGATTTCAGTTGTGTTGTTCTGGTAATACCCAAAACACTACTGCGTAACGATCACTTCTTCTATCTTCGACTACTGTCAAAATTCAATGCCATTTCCAAAGTAAGGACCATGATTTGAGATTTAAAAATGTTCAACCAAAAAAAAAATCAAAACGAAACAGTAAAAGTGCAAAAACATTTGAAAAAAGAAGAAAAATGGAGAGATGTATTCTCATGAATTATCAGATTTCAACTAACTTGAAGTCTAAACTGGCCCTTATTTCTAATTCTTTAGAGGATTGTTGGGTGTAATTAAAGGTATTTTATTATTTTCATATAATAACAACAAATTTTTACCTAAGGGCACTAATTATAGTTATAATATTTTAGTTTTAAAACCAAAAAATCTAGGTTGACCAGATTTAGACGTATTTTCCCCGAAAAAAATAGACTATTGCAGTGGGTCGAAGGTTGGCGGTGACTGCATTTTCTATCCGATTCATAACCCCTAGAGCACGATTATGGATGATTTGGAGATGTCTGATATATATATATTTTTTTTTTTATCCCACTACATTTGAGCACCTCCAGCAGTTCCCTTTGGGTCAAATGAGCTGAAATTCGGTATGTAGGGCTTTCTTCAAGGCAGAACGATACCATTTAAGAATGAGTAAATGCCAGTCAAAATTTCGGTATGTTTACCTGAAATTTCGGCGTTTTTTAAGTTTTGCGCATCGCTACAGCTCCACCATATTAGTTTATAGGGCTGAAAATTTGTATGTGTTGGGGAAGTATCCTTTGGGGATCTCGAATTGGTTCCCCCACCCCCCTGGGTTTTCTGAAAAAAATAGACTATTGCAGTGGATCGAAGGCCCCCTTTGGGTCAAATGAGCTGAAATTCGGTATGAAGGACTTTCTCTATCGAGAGGCAGAACCATATAATAAAAGTACGTTAGGGAACTGTCTTTTGTGGGTCTCAATTTTTATCTTACTCCTCCGTTTTTATATTTTTTTTGTGAAATTATTGACGTGTTTTATATGTGAAAATACGACTTTAGTGACGGAGTTCTACTGCTCATGGATTTTATTTTTATGGGCCAGTGTATTTGAAAAAGATGTCTAATAGTGGCTATTTAATTTAAAATTAGAAAGAAATAATAAAAGATTTCTATTTGTTTTGTTGACCGTAGATATAATTAAGTCAGAAGTTGATCGGGGAGTGCGGTCAAAGACTAACACTAATAAGTATAACGTATTTATTCTGTGCCAACATTTCGACCTAAGTTCCAGGCCATCATCAAGACTAAGAGCAAAACAAGAAAACGACAGAAAGAGTACCAGTAACAGTAAAAAAATGGTAGTAAACAGAAACGGCAAGCATGATAAAAATATATAAAGTATAAAGAAAAATATGTTAATATAGATATTGTAAATAGTGAAAAAATAAAGTAATGTGAAAAAAGTGAAGAAAAGATTAAGAATTATATGAAACAATAAAATACATTATACACGATATAATAAAATATATGTATGGCCTGAAACTTAAGCTTGCACGTTAAGCGTTGGCACAGAATAAATAAGTTATACTTATTAGTGTGTTAGTCTTTGACCGCACTCCCTGACCAACTTCCTTACTAAAAGATTTCTATCTTTCTGAAATTATTTTAATACTTGAAATATAGATTAGCTTTCGTTTATTTAACTGATATCATTGATACCTGTTATTTTATAATGAAATCAATAAAAAAATATATATATATATATATATATATATATATATATATATATATATATCTTCTAGTGCTTTTGATATTTGTTTATTATTCCATTATTAGAAAAGATTAATTTTTAACTGTAACTTTTTCTTTTTTGATTTTACTGTTATTTAACTTTCTTTTTTTTTTTTAGGGAGTTCAAAATGTTGTTTTGAGGGACAGTGTGATCTGTAGCCTAAGGGTATGTGAGGGCATTCTCAATTTAACTGAGGTAATTCTGTTTTCTGAACAATAGATCTTATGTTGGTATGGGTGTAGTTGACTTTAGATGCAATTTTAAGAAGAAATTAGTCAGGGAGTGCGGTCAATGATGAAGACACTAATAAGTGGAACTTAATTTTTATTATTTAAAAAAAAAATTATTTATTCATTATCTTATTTGTTTTCATTTATGTCGGCATACAATAAAAAATAAGTTCCACTTATTAGTGTGTTATTAATTTACTGCACTCCCTGACTAACATCTTAAAATAGGTCTTATATAATGGAAAATATATTACATATTTATTTATTCACTTGACCTTAAGAAACAACTTTGTTCTATTATGCTTTACAAACATAGTTAGGAATCATATTTATTGAAATACTTTTTTCCGGATATATTGACATGGACATTTCATGGTTTGACAATTATGTTCAATATGATATGGTTTGGTTGTTGCAGGTTGTATTAGGGATGCCAGGTCTTGCAGATGCTAGTGAGAAACAGTTAGCAGCCCAAAGTTGTATTCTCTGCTCACTTACTAGGTACATCTGGACATTTTTCTTAATGATATAATTTTTTATTAATTGTTACTGTCTTAAATTGTGATTCTTTATCTTTTTCATTTGTTTTGATGTAGAGTTTTGTAATGATTCCTACTGATGAATTAGTCCATCATAGGAGCTTTTTGTTCAATTAGCTATTTAGGATGTTTAGTTGGTTTGTTTAATAAATAAGAAAATCACTTATCCATTGATTAATTTAACTCATACTTAAATATTACTTCATTTTCAATTTCACCTCGGTGCAGAGTACTGAAGCACTTAGGTTGTCCTCATGGATGTGCCGATGCCCAGCGAGGTCCTCCAGCCGATTTTCTTCGCTCTCAGGTTCATAGCCTTCTTGGAAGACTCCACAAGGCTTCTGGACGCCACTTTCTCAAATTTTTCAGAAACATGGTCGCCACACAATCAATAGCTGAAATTATTGATTTTTTCCATGCCTTCACTGGATTTTGTGTAGACCCTGGCTCTCTTCTTTCTCCGTTAAGTAAGTGAACTGGTTATTTTCATAGATTTTCTCCAAATTTTATTAATTATTTGCTCTAACTCGCTTTCATACAATTTTTTAAACTAACGTTGTTTAAATGATTTTTAGCTGTGCATAAATTAATAAGCCCTTTATGTAATGATATTTATGGTGAATTTTCCTTAATTTAGTACCCTTTTTTTATCTCTGATAATACTATACTGTTCTTATACTAAATATTTATAATATACTATACTTATAATATTCTTATACTGAATTACATTTGCTGAGTCACTCGCATTGCCTCTCAGCCAAGAAAAATGTGGAGGAGACAGTGGGCGAGTCACTATACCAGAATCGGTAAACATGGTTCCGCATCAGAGTAAAAAGAGAAGTCAAGAGAGTTTTCAATCAATATTAAAACTTTAAATCATAAAAGAGGAAATCAAAGATAAAATTTAGCAATAATAGAAAACTTATATGGACAAGACCATGGCTATTAAGAAGAAATATTAGAGGAGAAACTGCATCTCACTAAGGGAATTTGAAACTGAAGATCTTAAAGGATATAGACCTTTTATGTGATTGGGATTAGATCAGTTTGATTCTTTGCTTGAAACGATCACACATCTTTACTTGAAGGCATCACACATGTTTTTGTCTTTGTAGATCACCAGTTTAAAATTCCATAAATGTCTTAATAATCCATAAACATATTCTTGTATTGATTAAACATATTCTTGTATTGATTCTTAATAATCCATAAACATATTCTTGTATTGATTGATTGATTGATTTGTATATCAGTCAAATTGTTTGACTGATCCATTTAGCCATTTTTTATTGAAGAAATCAAATCAAAGAGTGAGACAGCAGAACAAACAACAACACATCCCTTTGTCGTGTACTAAACCAAAGGCTCTGTCTGAGCACAGCACTTGGCAGGTGTAGTTCAGCCTCATATGCATACTTTTAGATAAAAATTATTGAGGTTGTGGTTTCTCAGTCACACTGGAGGCTGTGTGCATATATGTATATTACATTGTAATACTCATCATTAAAAAAAAAAAAAAATAAAAAACAACTTTAGAACTAAAGATATATTTCACTGAGAGGAAATTGTTACTTAAATGATTGGAGATCATAATCCATTTATAGGAAACCAATTTATAAGGTATTTATTACCATCTTCTAAGGTAGAAGTTATTCTACTTTTGCAAGTATTTCATTCCAATATTTGGAGAGAGGAAGATTACAGCCCCAGTTTCTCCTGCATGATCTGATAGGAATCCATTGAAAATTTGTGGATTATACTTGTAGTATGTCCTGTGACCTACTACAGAATTTTATAAAACAAACACCAGTGCAATTCATTAATTATTTTGGTTTGAATCTTACAACACAGTTTTTTATTTTCTTTATCAGTGCTTGTCCTTCTTTAGGTATGCATAGGCAAACAACTTAATGAAACTTGTGGGTGGAGCTATGGCCGGGAGAGGAAATTCTTCTCTCTCTACATAACTTTGGACAACTATCTTATCAAATATATTATCTTGAATTTTTAACATTTGATTTGTTTTATTTACTTTCAATTCCATTCACCAATTTGTAAATTTCAATATAAAAAGGTTTTTGTTAGGGGTATATACACTAAAAGGTTCTTCCTTAAGTTATTTATTTATAACAGTATTGTTATTACTTATTTTAACAGATCTGTATTTTGCCACTCATACTTCTGTTGTTTGCAGCAAAGAAGAACTTCCGAAGACTAAAAAAGTTTCAATTTTTTGTTGATCAGAGAATTATGGTTGACACAAAATTTTTTTAAAGATTTTGTTGTTAATGAAGTTGGAAAATTGAAACACAAAAATCATCTTGTCTAATTGTTTATGCTATGAAAGAATTAACCATGGCAGATAAAAGATGTATTTTGAAATTTTTGTATATACAAATTTTAGTAAAATATATGGTTATAACAAATTCCAAAAATGGACACTTATATATACGTATATACGGTTTATACTTTTAGATCAAAAACGGACATCCAGTAAGTCACCTGACACTATGCCGCAGTCGTTATTTGGTCCCTCTGCAACTAATTTAGAGGGTCATATCATTGGAGCTGTTTTTAAAAAATTTGTGACGAAACTAGTCAGTGCTTCAAAAGAAATTAAATCTCATGAAAATATGGTAATGCAGATTTAGTGTTCTTCCAAGTAAGTTTAACCATTATTCATTGTTCATTTTAATGAAAATTTTGTGTTTTACAGAGCCTCTACAGTGACATAAGACTTTTCACTAGCTATGTGAAAGAAGTTCATGGCAATGTACTTCGTAGAGTTTCAATGAGTGGTTTAATAGATACTGCTGTTAGACCTCACAGGAAGGAAACTAATTTACAGACAACTAGGGTCATCAGGTCAGTCAAAGGTCACTTTTTTTATCAAAGTAATATTTTTTTTAAAATCACCCATTTTTACGCCCTTTAAAGAAAACCAATCAAATTTATCCTATTCTATAGGATAAATTTGAATGACAATATTATGATGTATGGCATCACTCGTTTTAATGATTTTAGTTCTGATCAATAGAATTCTTCTGTCTCCTCCAAACATTCCATAATCCTTTTTTAATCTATTTTGATAAAAAATATCAACATCTTTCTGTGTTACATACATTTGAACATATAAAATTAATCTTCACTAATTATGTTGCACATATACAGCTGAACTCCATGTTATAGTAGCTTCAGCTCTTCACTTCTCTATTCAAAAACATAAAAAAAAAAAAAAAACTGTCTAAATAATTAACTCAGTAAGTTCACTAAGAAAGTGTTTGAATAGCAAATACCCAGAACATCTGATTATCCGAAAAATTCTGTTATCTATATTACAATGCTAGATAATACTGACTAGTTGTTATGCTTTATATGGGCTCAAAGCCACGTGAGAATCTTTGGAAATGAGCCCAAAAACCTGGCATCCAATTAAATATTTACACTCCCTGATCAAGGTACTGCATCTATGTTCCAAAGGCGTTAGTTTGGAACTTAGTTTTCCGCTGAAAAAGGAAAATTTATATGGGATGAGACACCACATAGTAAATTGAAAATTATCAAAAGGTCATTGAAGCCCTTGGCCCCATCATGTTGCACATAGGAAAGAGGTGCTGCCCTATCTTCGCTGAGAATAGGTCATGCATATTTCATACACTCATATTTAGACATTATTCAGTGGTTAAATTAAATTGTTGGAGGACGTTGTTAATCAAACTGTTTCCCAAGAATGCCACGAGTTTAAAAATAAACCATTTCTAGGAGTATCTGCTCACTAGGCTCTTCATTGGCTTTTGCAAGACTCATTTATTTTTAATGTGTGCATTGAATATTATAAATGGATGAGGCTGTGATGGCCAAGCCCTTCAGGCGAGGGTCCCTGAGTGCCTAGTTCAGGACGCTGTGGGTTCGATTCCCTCCAGGGAATCATATAACTGAGTCAGTTAATGTCTATTTCTGGTTAAGTTGCGGTGACAATCTCTTGGTCATAGGCTCTTAAACTGTTCTCCCCGAAGTCCCTGGGGAATGTGAAACAATTTTGACATTAACTTTACATCCCTCAACTATTCGTTTTTATTCAAATGACTCATTTTATAAGAGTCCTACATGGTGAAGACTTTTTGTATTTGTTGTTACTTACTAGTTGTTTTTACAATGACTAAGCAATAATTAGTAAAAATTTTATTTCCTGGAGTTCGGATTGGGCCTGCAACAAAAAAAATGTTCAAGAGAAGGTCCTCAGACTACTTCAGTTTAAGAACCTCTGTTCCAGGTAGATGCTAGAGGATGGCGAAAAAGGCCAACTTGGACTAGTTTCCTCTCTCTCCTTTCCCCTAATACCAGCACCAGTACTTATTTGATGATTTATTATATTTTAATCTGTTTTTTATGTAATACTTTAGTTTTAATCTAATGTCTTGATACCATTTATTTCAGGCACATTCCTCAGGGTGAACAAGATAGTATTCAGGACCATGGATGCTATGTTGTTGATGAAAATTCAAAAAAATTATTATTTAAAAAGCGAAGTACCTCTTCAACTTGTGCTGTGAGGAGACTTTGAAAATATTTTATTTATTGATTAGAGTGTGGTGCAGAATTTATTAAATAATAATAAATTATATTTGTTTCAGAGTGTGTTGGAAGCTGAAGGTGGTGATGAGCTACAGAGTCCACTTGGAAATATGAGGAAGAAACATCATATTCTGACACCACGACACAGTCAGCGTAACTTCAACCAGTTCCAGAAGAACTCTAAATTTAAAATAGGTGGGCTGGGTATGTCTAATAATTAGAATCTGTGTTTTTGAAGCCCTGTCCATCCCATGGGCCTTTTTTCCTTAATGGTTGCTTCTTTCTATTTCCATAACCAGAATCTCTGTCTTTACAATATCTTGAGATATGATCATTTCTTGTGTATTTTCCATGATTTAATAGTTCTTGGAAATGTTCTCTACAGATAATTAACATCTTTTCTTTGAGTGCAGTTAGCTTGCCTTTTGTTTGCTTTCATTCATATGTGTTATGTTCATATGATGTATATATCGCCACTCCAGTAAAACAATGATACAACTGCAAATTATGAAATTTTACAAGAGACAAAAAAAAAAAAGATTTGATGTATGAGAATGGCAGAGGGGTCCCAACGTAGTGATGCAGTAAGTGTTTACTATAAAATTTACAATAATTAAATAACTATTAAATTTACACTTTTTATTTCTGACAACAATGGAATACCATTTTGACCAAATTTTGCAGTTGCGCCATTGTTCTACTGGGGAGATGATATATTATTATTCAGTTGGAAATTTTGGCAATCAGACTTCCAAATTGGTAACTTTTATTATCCAATTTTATACATTTGTTAATGTTTCGGGGCATTGATCCCTATCTTCAGAACTAAAAGCAATATTTTTATATTACATTCAACAATTTCTTTAAAAACAATTTTTTGTTTTACTATGAAATTTAAATATAAAACAATATAATAATTTAACCAAATTTACCTTAAATTGGCCTATTTTCAAGATTATATAATTATTCCACATTTCACATATTAAATACTAATTAAAACTATTTTAATTTAAAATTTTTGTTAAAAAATTGTAGCACTCCTTTATCATCGCTGCACGATTTAAGATTGATCTGATTGCTCTGTGATCCTATTTATCAATTGACTTTTTATGCCACCACTTCATATTTATTTATTACTTTCATATGTGTATCTTTTATTGTCTTAATATGTCATAAAGGGTTATCTATCTTGTTAGTTTTATGAAATTAGTCTGTTTTTATACTATTTATAATATCTGCATGATGGCTGTTAAGGTTCTTTGTGTCAGTTTTGAAATTTGCAGTTTTTTCTACTTGCTTGGTTATATATTGCTTCTAACATTTTCCTATTCCAATTGTCATAATATTTTAGGCGTGACAAAATCAAGTTTTGAGTTTCCCCAACATAAACCTTCTTACACTTTAGACAGTCCAATCTATATATTGTATTTGAATTATTAAATGTTAAAAGGTTCATTCTCCAATTTTTTGTGGTATATGAGTTATCTTCATTATCATGTTCTATTTGATGTATTTCTTTATTCTATGAAGAAAGAGACATTCTCTGGGAGGTTTTAGGGTATTAAAGAGTAGTATGAACTTTAGCTGTTCCAGAGCACTGCATGTTAAAAGGGCCGATTTCCGTAGTACTGCCATTTTAACATGCAGCGAGCTGGCTCTGGTACCAAAGTTGTCTGTGAATTCTCAACTCCAATGAATTTGGAACCTCTCGTATAGTGTAATATTTCAAACATTTTACCACTTTTAACCTTTAAAACTTTAAAATAGATATAATTAAGGAGAAGTTGGTAGGTTGCAAGCCTTCACCAGAACTAAGCAAAACAATTATGAATTAGCTAAAAAAAACAGTGCCAAAAGGAAACTAAGAAGATAAAAAACAGTAATATAAGAAGGTAATGACATATTGAAATGAGTTTTAATACTTATCTATGTCTTTTCCTTTCCTGACCGCACCCCAAACAACTTCTTGAATTAGTTCTACGGTCAAAAGTACCTCCACCATCAAATGCAATCAAATTAAATTTAGCTCACCATACGGTTTTCACTTGTGAGTATTATGTTATTTAATATTTTAAGAAATGAGGGAATAAATGTGCTGTGTTACAAAGTTTTAAAATTATTTTATTTTGCCCTTTAATAAAATGGAAAAACTATTGTATTTGTACTTTTTTGGATATATAATTGTTGATAATTGGACACATTTTATTTCTTGTTGCATTTATGTGATTTTCAGAAGTGTTTAAACTGTCAAAAATATGTTCTAAATCTGTTATTATTTATTTTTCTTTATTTTGAAACTCAGTTAAAATTTTCGCTCAAACAAAGAAGATTTATTATGTTTTTTGGTATACTGATATTGGTCAAATTTTCTACTCTATTTTATACTTCGTGCAATTTATTGTATTTTTCTAAAACTCCAATTTTGTTACAACTATGAGGTTCTGTTTAATAATTAGCTAGTATTTTTAAACTTACTAGCTTTTATTAAGGTTATATTATTTATGTTATTTCTTATGTTTTTATTTATATATAATTTATTTACTTTTTGATTTTGTATTGTTCTGTTAAGTTTTTGGTTTAATCTAGTTTTATTTTTTTTTTTGGTATTGATCATTCTATGTATTTATGAAGTGAAGAATCATTTTGTTGAGATTTTTATTTTTATTGTTATAATGAGGTTGTAAATTATTTAATATATTTTTTTAAAAATTTAATTTGCTATTTAACCAATATGCCTGCTTTAATTCAAGATCGATAATTTTGTTTCTTAGTTTTGTAAAATATCAATGTTATTCAGTGTAAATGATCTTGAAAATCTTTGGTCGGATGATATTGCTCTTTTACTAACCTTTGCGAGTGCTCTGGTACACATATATTTGGCAAATAAATGTACTTAATATTTTTAGATGGGTAGAAATTTTAGAATTATGTATATTTAAGAGTAGATCTTTCTAAATTTATTTTTTCTTTTTATTTTTTTTTTGTGGATATTCCCTCAACATATCTATTACATTTTGAACATGAATATTACATAATATTAAGATTATATATTATTTATTTTGAACCTTACTTATTCTTTCAGCTTTAGTTTTATTAAAGATGGTGTTTCAGTGAATTGGTTTAGACGTGAAGTGAGACGTGGAGAGTCAATCGACTCACAGGGGAGTGCTGAATCACCAGCCGAGGGGGCATTGATTCATCATGCTGCTCAACTTCACCATTCTTACAGCAAAACTTCTCAGAAAAGTACTTCTAGGTATTAATATATGTTTTTTATATTTATTCTTTTCTTTATTGAAACATCAAAGCTTTCTCTTTATAATGCTGCGATTGAGGACTTTGACCAAAAACCTTGGAGATAGTACTGTTGAGCAGCTATTTAAATAAATAAGAGGTTTTAATTTATCCATTTACGTACCATCAATTATTAAATTCTTGAGTACAAAATATAGAAGATAAGAGGTTTAGGATAAAAGGAATATTAGGTCAAAATTTATAGTTTTGTTGGTTATTTTTTTCCATACTATGGTATGGAGAGTTATGTACTTTATTTTTATCTGAAAATGCACTGCTCAGATTAGTGTTGAAATGGATACTTAAAAATTAATACCCATTGGTTGAAAACTTTTTTGGTATACTGTAAAGAAGCTTATCGAGTTTAGCTAGCATTTTCTCACCACAATGTAAACAATGTTGCTTGTGTCTGGAACTAACTATTGAGCCGATAAGTTATATAGCATGAAGTGATCTGCGCAATCTTTTATGTTGCACAATGCTGATTTTTTTTTTTCAGTTGATACCATTTATTTTTTTAATATTCTTTCCCTTTGTATGTTCCAAATTTATTTATTTTGTTGTTTTAGGTACATGATTTGTCTAATATTGCCTTTGAAGACTGATTTTGTTTTTACTTTATTTAGTTATCATACATTTAAAAGCTTCTGAGTGATTAATAATTCATTTAAATATCTTCAGTTGGTATTCAATTATCTTCACCATTCTTTGCTAGTCTGAGCAAAAATTAGGAGATTAGGGTTTTTTCAATAGATAATATTTACTTTTTTAGTGTTGGAACTACATTGCAAAAAGCTCGGAGAAGAGTGGAAGACCAGTTTACAAAATTCGGGTTTGGTAGGGGAAAGAAAAAAGATGGAAGTATAGAAGAGACACAATTCTGTTGTAAGATCTTAATTATATTTTATAATGCTGATTCCATATTTTAACCTTCTTAGCCTGTTTTATTTTTTTATGATTGTGGCTATACCTATCTGTTTGAAGAGATTTGACTTATTATTTATTTCTAAACCAAGCTTTTTATCTTTTATTTACAACCACTTTTTTTAAGCTTTTATTCTTGTACCATTTGTTATTTTTTAAAAATTTTTTGTTTGTAGTTTTCTATTCATTTCACATTTAGAAGTTTTTTTCTTAATTATATGATTATTTATATTGATAAAACAATAATTCCAAGAAATGATTTGTCATTTACTCATTGCTTTCAATATTCCATACACTCACAGGAAATTCCCAATAACTTTTCTGACCAGTTTTTTTATTCATTTCATTGAATCTTTTATTTCTAACACAAGCGAGTTTGTTCTCTTTTTCATTTAATGGACTGATCAAAGCTTTTTACCAAGTTTCAAAGCTGCTCTCCAATCCTCATTTCCATCTTTAGTTTATATTTTGTATATTTTTTGATTTATCAATTGCCTTCTGTCTACTATTTTCATTTGATTAAATATTTCTTTGCTTTTTCCTGCCGATTTTCAGATTCCTGTACAACTTGTTTGGAATATCCAACTGCTTTTTTCATCAAACACATCAAAAAACTTTCCTACATTATTACTATGAATTCTAAATCTTGATATTAGACGGATATGCCCTAAATAACTTGAATGCCCTAGATTTAAGCAGACGAAATTCAATTGAGACTGCTGAAGGGCGAGGGAGAGATTCTGAGGTGGTGGTACTCAAAGCAAGGCGGATGGTACGCAAAGATATTTTAGTTGCGGGAATGAACCGCCTTAGTATACTTTTGGAAATCTGCCATCCTGCGACACTTCCACATCCTCATCTTTTGGCTGCTGTCTTAGATCTGGTATTTGATAATATAGTTTACAAATCAGTAGTTGGTAATTGTGTGATTAATGATTATCTATCTTCTCTTCTGTTTTATGACTTCTTAATTAATATTTTATGACATTAATTACATCAAACTTTTTATTGTTATAAACCTTAGCTAGATCTTATCAGAAATTAGGAATACAACTTTATTTTTGTTTTGTTTCAATCAAGTGCATGCACTTTTTATAAATAATGTAATGGAGATCCTGCTAAATAATTTTTAAGGACCCAGATTTTACTTTTATTAGTAAAGATTGGAATATATTGTATGGGATATAAATATTAATGTTTTCTTGGAAACTTATTCTTTCTGCAGAAATTACTTAATGCTGAGAATAATCTTATTGCATCCACCTATCTGTTTATCGAATTAATTTATTTAAAAAGATATGCCGGTTTTCTATTTAATGAAATTACAAGCCTAAATATTTAAATAATGAAATATTTAATAGTAAATTTTATTAAATTAAAAAAAAAAAAATGTTAATTCAATATTGGGTCATTCCATATCAAATCACGCAGTCATGACACCCAGCTGCTCAAATTTTGATGAAACTTGGAGCGATTGATCCTAATACTATCCTGATAATACCTGTAAAATTATTCTCTCCTATCATTTATAGTTTTTTTTTAAGTTATTTTTTTGTTTTTTTAATTTGAAATTATTCACAGCCTTGGAAATAGTGCCCTCACGTGCACTTGTAACTTAAAAAACATTTTTCTTGAAAACTATACAAGATTGATCATGAAATTTTGCAGGAAGTGTATATGTTATGCCTAAAATAAGCGGAAAATGCTATTATTAACCTATCTCAATCCCATAAAAAACTTATGGGAAAAAATATTAAAATATATTTTTTAGAAATTTAGGAAACCAGGTATTTGTGTTTTGTTTTAATATCTATGGTCTCAGACCTGATAGAATGCTCCAATTTATTTAAAAATATTCTGAAATATATGACCTATAAGATAAATAAAAAGTATTGGTGGCTTTTTAACATGTTTAGTTATTGGACACAACAGAAGGAAATTACGCTTTTATTAACATGCACAGCAATTAAACGTTTTAACAAGCCACCCATATATTTTATTTATCTAATATTCTATATATTTAAGAGTATTTTAAAATAAATGGGAGCATTCCATCAGCTTTGAGATCTGAGGTGGTAAAGGCACTATTTCTGAGGCTGCAACTAATTTCAAATTACAAAAACAAAAATATAAATTTAATGAAAACTATAAATGATAGAGAAAATAATTTTACATGTGTTATCAGGATAGTAATAGGATCAATTGCTCCAAATTTCATCAAAATCTGAGGGGGTGGGTGTCATGACCGGATCATTTTCATGGAATGATTTTATTATAGAAAGTAATAATTCTGATATTATTTTTCCAGCCTCATGCCCCTATAGTATCAAGGGCTGCATTTTTATTGGAATGCGCTCATTTTGTGCACTCATGCAATAAGGGGCAGTGGCCATCTTGGCTAAAGCATAACTTACCTCTCTTCCGTCCATCTGGACCTCCTCCTTCAAGTCGACCTAATCCTAACAGTGCTAGACGGACTCATCTTCTACAAAGGACTGCTGGTAATATCTTCTACCAGTGGGCTGAGGTATAATTGCTCAAATAATTTATATATGCATTCTTAACACTCATAAAATAAAATACTTTTAATTTTTATTATTGTTACATTTCTCAATAATTGGCAAAAATGATTTTATCAAATTTTCTTGTATCTTCTACCAATAAGTATCAGCCCTGATCAGCTGTCACCTGTGATTTGATAATGATAGTAATGCCAAAAACGTATGTGTTTAAGATGTTTTAATTGCGGGAAGAATATGTAATATTTTGCCTATCATAGTAGAATAGAATAGTATAGAAAAATAAACTTTATTCTGGGACCAGGTCCCTTAAAAATAAGAAGTATGTGTAAGTAAAAAAGAAAACAGAAAAAAATGTCTGGCCAAAGACTACATTAATAAAACTCAATTGATATTTACAATAATCAAAATTATAACATAGTAAAGAAAAAAAAAGAGAAGAAAATTCTTCTGGTAAAAAAAATAAAAATAAATATGTAAGGTTCCATAGTTATCTTACCCATATTTTCCGCCATATCATTGAAACCTTCTACTTATTTTATTCTAATTTATCAATTGTTATTGTTTGCTTCACTCAACTAAATGCGTGTAATTTACTGAATAAATTAAATTACAAGATCTCAAGTAAGAAGATGGAGCAGCTGTTTGTGCAAGTCGTAAAAAATAATGAGAAAGAATTTGTTATTGACTTGTATCTCCATGGGCAAGAACATTTGGTATTTATTCCTGGAAGACATAATGAACTCAGGGCTACACACAGTCCTAACAGGTAAGAAACCTATAATTAATGCTATGTTGGCCATTAAAAATGTAAATGGTTTTAGAACTGTAGCTGTTAAAATAGACGACGATATTCGAAAGAAATATTTTGATGAATTATGGAATGTTTATTTTTGGGAGTTACCATTAGAGGAATCAAAAGGAAGAAAAAGACACCTTACAACACGTCCAGTTGAACCTCCTCATCAGACGGATCTAGAGGATCGAATTAAACAATTAGAGCTACAGTTAAAGTTAAATACAGAAAAAAATGAAATTAAACAACATCATATTGAACAAATATTTGTTCTAGAAAACTTCGATGAAAAACAATCAAATCCTACAGAGTGGTTATGTAGGTTTGAAGAAGAGTGTAACCGGTTCCATATAAAATCTGATGTTCTAAAAAATCGAGCATTGCAGTTTTTCCTTATTAATGGTCCTGCATCTGATTGGTATGAAATAAATTTAAAGAAGATCAGTCTAAACGATTCCTGAGAAATTTGGAAGAGTTCTTTCCTGAATGTTTTCGTTGATAAGGGATGGTCTTTAGTTATGAGAGCCTTTAGCTATAAATATTTTGGCAGTTCCCTAGTTGATTATGCGCTTGCAAAAGAGAAATTATGCATGGAAGTGGAGCCTAAAGGAACTGAGATGTCCCGCATTAACCTAATCGTTTTTGGTCTGCCAGACGAAGCTCAGGAAGAGCTTGACAGAGAAGAGATCACCTCAATAGATAAATTATATTAAGAACTGAGAAAATTAGGAGATACCTTTAGTAGGAAAAAGAAGGAGGCACTTTCAAGTCCAAGTTTCAATAACAAATCTGTCTTATAGCCTAATAAAAAATATGATCAACAGAAGAATGATACTCAGCGAAAACCATGTTCTATTTGTGCAGAGCTAGGTTATAACAATCGTTATCACTTGGTATCTGAATGTTGCAACAGAAAAATTATAGCTGAAAGGCCAAAAACTAATTTGACTGAATTTGAGGTGTATTAGGTAGATTTTGAAACTGAAGCTTTAAACTAGAGAGCCAGGCAAAATCAGATCCGTTGATAAAACTGAATTTAGTCATAAACGACGATTTTAAGATAAATGCAGTTTACGATTGTGGCTCTAATGTTACATTAAGTAATCGACGAATTGCTGACTTGCTGAAGTTCAAATTAATAGAATAAAAGGGAGTGCTAAAAACTATCAGCGGAGTGCTAAAAACTATCATACATAATTTCACCTCTGCCCGGGTGAAGATAACACTTCGAATTGGTAGCATTACTGATTATATTACTTGTTACGTGTCAAGAATAATAATTTCTCCTATGATGTACTACTAGGTAAGGATGCAATCAAGAAGTTCAAGCTGATGCAAGATGAAAATCTTCAAATTTTGCAACGTACTTGTGACTCAAAGGTCATAAACTTACAGACAGCTAATGATGATCAGAACAGTATTTTAGCTCGATCACCTTGTGATCAGATGGAAATAAATCTCAGTGAGAATTCTAATATAAATGAAGTGGATTTAAAACATATTGACAATGAGGAGCATAAATAAATGATTCTACTTCTAATAAGAAAATGCAAGCATTTGTACGCTAAAGACAAGTTCGACATTGGTAAGGTGCGCTCACAAGAAGCAGAAATAAGGTTAATCAGAGAAGAATATATCACCTCTCGCCCATACAAATGTTCCATACCTGATGATGAAGAAATAAAGTAAAAAATAAAGGGACCTCTACGAGCAGGGATTATTGAAGAATCAGATTCTCCGATTGCTTCTCCTGTTGCATTTGCTTTCAAGAAAGAAGAGAAAAGAAAAGGCCGCCTATGAATAGATTTTCGAGAACTTAACAAGTTTATTGTTCCAGAATGTTTTCCATTTCCTACTATACAAGATGTTATAGATAAAGTTGCCAATTGTGAATACTTCACAGTTTTGGATATTAACTCCGCGTTTTGGTGCATACCACTCAGAGAACAAGATAGAGCAATGACATCGTTGGTCACAAAATATGGGAAGTTCATGTTCAGAGTTCCTCCATTTGGCCTAAAGAATGCCATTTGGCTACTCAAGGAGTACTTGT
This sequence comes from Rhaphigaster nebulosa, assembly GCA_948150685.1. Lineage (NCBI taxonomy): Eukaryota > Metazoa > Arthropoda > Insecta > Hemiptera > Pentatomidae > Rhaphigaster > Rhaphigaster nebulosa. The sequence continues at coordinate 203,195,698 of OX411306.1, forward strand.
TGGATATGATGGGGACAATGGATACCGAGTCTTCTCACATAATAAACTAATTAGATCAAGAGACGTCATATTCCAGGAGTCACTTTAAGCACCGGTATGTGAAAAATCTTCATTTCATCCAATTAAAGGAAATTTATATATATATATATATATATATATATATATATATATATATATATATATATATATATAAATTATTATATATGTAAATATATTATGAAGAAAATCCGGAAGAACATAAGGAAGATCAAGGAGAATCTCAAGAAGAAGAAAATGAAGACATAGAATTAGAAGATGTAGTGTGGAAAAGAGGCGTAACTCTGAGGGGTCAGGATAAACTTAATAAACCTAAATCTATGAATGATTATGTTAACATCGTCGAAGGGAGTGAACTTGTGCCGTTGGACTTGCACAATACGATGAACAGTGAGGAAGCTGAGGAATGGCGGAAAGTCATGGAAGAAGAAATGACTTCTCTAAAAGAGAACAAAACGTGGACTATCTGTGATTTACCACATAATAAAAGCGCTATTCCTTCAAAATTGGTTTTCAGCAAGAAATATAAACCCGATGGAAATTTAGAAAGATATAAAGCTAGGCTAGTGGTAAAAGGATTTGCATAAAAGAAAGGACAAGATTTTGGAGAAACCTTCAGTCCACTTGCTCGTCAAACCACTGTCAGAACAGTAATCAATATTGCTGTCAATGAAGATATGAGTCTTCATCAGTTTGATGTATTGACTACATTTTTAAATGGAGAACTCAAGGAGGAGATCTATATTCAACAACCAGAAGGCTTCAATGACAACTCAGAAAAGGTTTGCAGATTACATTAAAGCCTATATGGGCTCAAACAAGCATCACGTTGTTGGAACGAGAAGATAAAGAACTTCCTAATTCGCATTGGTTTTCAAATTAGCTCAGCAGATCTTTGCCTATTTATCAAAGATGTAAATGGTAAAAAGATTTTATTATGTTTGTATGTTGACGATGGATTAATCGCTGCTTCAGATGAAACAGAAGCAATGGAGCTCTTAGACAAATTAAAACAGGAGTTCAAAATCAAGACTGAACTAGCTGATTTCTATCTTGGATTGGAGATTAACAGGAGCAAGGAAGGTATCAAAATAAGCCAATCTTCTTGCATTAGGAGGCTTCTTAAAACATTCCAGATGGATGAGTGTCGACCTGTTTGTACTCCGATTTTAAAGGATGATTTAGACAATGTGTCAATGTGTTGAACATGATTTTCCCAATTCCTGGAATAAATCAAAATATCATCGATATAATTTATACAGAAATCATCTAATCAGTTGACATCAGCACGATGATATAGGGATTGATAAATTATTTGCCACTTCTATAAATTTGTTTTATTGAAAACTAGTTTCGAATGTTATACATTCATCCTCAGTTCTAAAAACACACAAAAAATTCAAAAATAAGCAATTCAAAATATAGTTTGGTATTATTATACATATTAAATTAGATTAATATAAATCAGTATTATAAAACATTTATGAATTATGAATTTAATTAAGACAAGAAATCAAATATATGTTGGTACTCACCAAGGTTTAAATGGATTATATCAAACAGAAAAGTTTCTACTGGTTTCTTCTCGCATTGGTAAACGGTTTAAGGGTCAGGGTTTTTCCAGTAATGCTGGTGAGTAATTGTTTTTTCTGTTATAGATGGGAATAAATTTAATATTTGAGATATTTATTTGGTTATTTAAGCAAAAATCTGAATTGGATTTGAAGGATTTCATTATTTCAAGTGCTTCATATATATTTAATTTGAGGCTGTTTTCAATGTGATGTATTAATTTAACTCCTGAGTCTTTGATGAATTTATGATTATTTTCATTTAAATGAATTGCAAAGTTGGAATTATCTGTCGTATTATTATATGCACTTATATGTTCCTTTAATCTCTGATTTAGCGATCTTCCAGTTTTTAACGTGTATTTGGCTGCACAATCATTACAATTTAGTTCGTATACTCCGCTTTTTTGGAAAGGGTCAATTTTTCTTCCATCCATGTCTTTAGGAGAAGAGAAATTTGAGGATAGGGTTTTATTTTGTTAGGATGGGCCTAATTTCGCGTTATTCGGAATTACTATGTTCTTAATTTTGTTGACTAACGCTATAACTCATTTTCCCAAAACACACGGTAAAAAACTCTATATTTTAAAAAAACAAATACAAAAAAAGACAATTAACGATATCTATTCAACAACCCCCGAAGATAGGCCCATCCCGAAACATTATGTTTTGATTCCATATTACAGCCCTATATTCACCAAAGTCGAAAATGAATTGAAAAACTATGATTAAACCCTACATTTAAAATAGAAAAACCCTATCCTCATATTTCTCTTCTCCTAAAGACAAAATTGACCCTTTCCAAAAAAGCGGAGTATACGAACTAAATTGTAATGATTGTGCAGCCAAATACACGTTAAAAACTGGAAGATCGCTAAATCAGAGATTAAAGGAACATATAAGTGCATATAATAATACGACAGATAATTCCAACTTTGCAATTCATTTAAATGAAAATAATCATAAATTCATCAAAGACTCAGGAGTTAAATTAATACATCACATTGAAAACAGCCTCAAATTAAATATATATGAAGCACTTGAAATAATGAAATCCTTCAAATCCAATTCAGATTTTTGCTTAAATAACCAAATAAATATCTCAAATATTAAATTTATTCCCATCTATAACAGAAAAAACAATTACTCACCAGCATTACTGGAAAAACCCTGACCCTTAAACCATTTACCAATGCGAGAAGAAACCAGTCGAAACTTTTCTGTTTGATATAATCCATTTAAACCTTGGTGAGTACCAACATGTATTTGATTTCTTGCCTTAATTAAATTCATAATTCATAAATGTTTTATAATACTGATTTATATTAATCTAATTTAATTTGTATAATAATACCAAACTATATTTTGAATTGCTTATTTTTGTGGCGTATATGGTATAGTATATCTGATTTCAATACCTTTTACAGCTAGCTGCAGTGGATACAAATTTACTCTGTGGTCTTTGATCTTGAGCCGCTAAAAGCGAAAAAAGATTCTTAGAAATACCCGGAACTAGCCAGACATTAGTGAGTTCAAATCTCTTCCAATGGCCATTAGACGCAGCTTCAATTAAAATAGATCCCTTGCCAAGCACCTTGACTTGAGAGCCATCAGCCGTAATAATTACATGGTCATCTGTAAATGATACAAAGCTAGTGAACCATTCCTTTCTGCTACTTATATGATGTGTCACTCCATTGCCCACATACCAAGCCTTACTATTAGTCTCCGATGCAAAAACTTCTGAGGTAACTGTTAACAGAGTTGCACGTTCGCTTGAATTATTTTGAGCAAATTTAGCTTTAGCAGGCTTAGGTGGTTTGCCATCAGCAAGCCAAAACCGACATCTCTGAACTGTGTGACCCCTTTTATCGCAGTAGTGGCAAATTATTGAGATTTTATGAAAATTAGTATTTTTATTCCGAATATGCTTATGAAATTGAGATGTGGTCCCCTTAGCAACCAAAACTTCTTCTGAACAACTATCACCCAGGTTGCTCTCAAAAGTACATAATTTTTGGGTAAGATTATTTAAATTCCTGTTCTCTTTATTTATGAGTATCCATCTAGCAGTAAAGGATTTGAATTTATCAGGAAGAGATTTTAAAATTTTACATATTAGTAAAATATCTTTGTTATCAGCAGGTTGCTTATCAATTTCCTCTCGCAGCTGGAAATTGGAAATTCTAGTAATAAATGTAACAGCGTCATCATCTGGTATCCACTTACTTTCAAAAAATTTATTATACAAATCAAAAATTCTGTCTTCTGAAAATGTATCAAAAAGTTTACAAAGTCCCAACCACATATCTCTAACACACTCATGGCGTCTCACCTTTTCAAACATTTCTCTCCTCTGTCATGTTATTAGACATAACCGGCAGTGTTTGGTTGTAAATTTTATTAAATGTAGCTAAATCTGTATTATAAGCTTTCACAGCTTCTTTATCAGTTGCATCAGCAGGGTCTGAAGGACACTTGTAACAATCTATTATTTAGAAATAAAAAATAACAAAGAAATAACAATCTATTATTTCTATTACCCTAGGTATCATTTTCAATCCCATTCTTATGTTCACCTTCCAGTTTTCCCAATTGCTCTTCCTTTCTAACAGAGCAATCTGAGGAATCATGATTGATTTGGACTCCATATTAAAAAAAAAAACATACCTCAGAGCACTGACGTCTTACAAATCTTCATTTATTTATTCTTCATTTATTATGGAGCCAGAATAATTAAGGTCTTCGAAAAATATTATTTTATTATGGAAGGGAACTTAGTTGTAGAGGGTAGCTTCGAATGATAAATTAAAAGGGAGGCCCCTTTACCACAGTATATAGGAGTAGATGGGCGTGCAGGAAAGTTCAACAAGAATGAATTTAATCTGTGGATAGTCGGATGGGGATGAGACATCTAGGATTCGGGATTTCAGGCTATTATGGACATAAAGTCCTACACCTCCATCAGTGCGGTCAAGCCGGTTGTGGTGGATAAAGTAATAAGCAGGAAGGCAAAACAGACTAGGAAGGAATGTAGGGTTTTAGCAATGTTTCAGAAATGGCAATGATATGGTAAAAGTTTTGGATGAAATATTGTAGGAATTCCTCATAATGAGCAGGTAGGGATTGGGAATTTATGTGACAGATGGTTTGGACACTAGACATGGTGGAGAGGAGATGGGTATAGTAATTGGTGGGAAGATGCTGTAATTATAACAATATAATGCATACAATCTGAAAGAAAATAAGTACCTATGAATAGAATAATAAAACATTACAAATAAAATAATTAAAAATGGCATATTAAGAAAAACATAAGAAAATGAGAAAATTAAATATACAAAAAATAAAATAAATATGCTCGTAACCATAACACATAGCCTTCGATATGGAGACCTTTGGGATATGCCGATTGCAACCAGTGAGTTGACGGAAGCCTAGAGGTTAGCAAAAGACATCGAGGTCCTCGGAACGGTCGATGCAGATCACTGGGTGGCCATCATCCTTCAGGCAGTGCACTCTACCAGGCCGCGAACAGCACGTACTTTAATTTACCTGAAGACCTCTTCAGTTAAAAACTCTGGCCAGTTTTTTTTCCCTTGAATACACTTTGGGCAGTTCCAAGATTTTTTTAGAGCCTTAAGCGTCTCTATATCTTTATCATATAGATTGCAGCACTTTCCATGAAATATGACCTGGCATTTACTGAAACCCAAATTGTTCTTCTCATCTCTCATGATCGCACCATTACATATCGAGCACTGTGCTATTTTGATTAATGAATAGTAAATATTCCTTACAGCTGACGGTGTTTGTCACCAGTACTGAGTGTCGATGGCCTTTAATACTGAAAGGCTTAAGGGTCACTTGGCTCTCTAGAAACTGTATCACAGTATGACTCGAACTTTAGTCTCTGAATTTTAGTAAATCCTGAATATATAAAGAATGTTGATATGTGGAAATTGCAGACGACTATAATGCTCAAAAAACTTTTTTTTTAAATTAAATAAAATAACGAGTGGAGAATATTAATGACAGAACAGTACAGGAGCGATAGTAATGGGTTGCCGTCTCGGGCCAGACATAGTAAGGACTATGTTGAATATCCTAATATTACTACTACTCTTATGATTAAGTGAAAGAGTTGTTAGGGTAAGTAAAAATCAGTAAAAAATATATATAGAGAGTGTTACTCTTTTTTAAAATTACTTTCGTGAAAATGTCAGTCTTGTATGACATCTTTTCTGCAATAAAATCTATTTCTTTCCTTGACCCAAGCTCATCAGATGCCACCTGAGCTATTCAAGCCTACCTAGTGAAGACCATTAGTAATAATACTATTGAAAATTCCAGGCCTGGCCAGCACAAATGGTTTCACAGGCTACTTTGATAATGTGTTGCGTTACAGCGAGGCACAGTTAAGTTTAATATTCTTTTAAAAAATATAATGCAAATAAAAAAAGGAATAAAAATTTATTGTCATTATATGATTAAATATATTAAACTCTCGAGTCTTAATTAATGAGATATTTATTTATCCTTTCTTTCACTTTCCTTCCAATTTTTTCTGTAACATTTGGCCTTAGTGGATACCAAATTTAGACCTGGAATTCGTAATTGTATGTTCCTGATATTATTTCTGATATTATTATTTCCTGATATTTTGCAAGATCCTGACATTATAACAATGACATTTTTTAAAAAAGTTTCATAAATATAAATTCACCCAGGGAACCACACAATTTAATGTGGTAAGACGCGTGCTGGCGAGATCTGGAATATACTCATTAAAGTTTTGATGTATAAAAATCTGTTTTCTGTGGTGGACAAAAAAAAACTTGTTTGTAAATAATTATTAAGACTCATAATTTTCCTGCTTATTAGAAATTTGATAAACTTACACATGACCTTAACTATCACCTCTGAGGTGAAGTCAATTTTGTTATTTTTAGCTCTTATTTTCTTAATATCGTTTTCGTTTGATTTATTTGTTAGATATTAGGACAAAGGCTGGAAGAAATGCTTACAGAAGATAAGGCCCATGTCCCCCACGTGATTGCCAGTCTACAAGATGAAAATAAACAAAAGGATCTATTAATAGAAGATGAAGAGGAAGATTTTCTCGATGAAGGTATGGTTTTTTGTCTTTTTATACTGTAATAAAGACGTATAGTTTTTATTTTATTTTTTAAATTAAAAAAATATAAGTATATAATTATGTTTCAAAATTACAAATTGCCCAGTAAATTTAGGATTTAATATGAAACAAATAGATAATTAGCTGAAAGTTTGAGGCTTTGCTTCTAGATATGTTTTCTGAAAAGCACCATCATTTCTCATGTCGGCTTTGGTAAGAAATGGAGATCAAAGATGGCCGCCAAGAAGTTTTTTCTTAGTTGGTGTTTTTCCTCATAACCCAGGCAAAAACCATAATTTTTTTAATCTGAAAAATGTATGTATTCGGAAAGGATACTTTTTTCGATTAATATGGAAATTTACCCGATAAGGACATCATGAACGAGCTGTAAATTAATTTATTTGATATAAAAATCCGAAATGTTCAAGGTTCTAAATCGATTCCCCTAAAAAATTTGAAACCATTGGCAAAACAATAATAGGGATTCTAGTTTCTTGTAGCCCTAAGTGAATATTAAAATAAAATGATTTTGAAAGTTCACTGAAAAATTATGTTTGATTTTTATTAAATTGGTCGTGATCTCAAATACGAATTTTTCTTTGATAATTCGATATTTGATATTCAACTATGATTGTTTCTAAGTTTTGTTTTTACAAGACAATGTTGATTAAAGTAGGTTTCTATGACAAAGAAATTAATCAAATTCTTAAAATAACTTCTTGGAGTTATGAGGTTTTGCCTGGGGTATGAGGAAAAACACCATCTAAGAAAAAAAGTTCTTGGCAGCAATCTTTGATCCCCCACTTCTTATAGAATTTTCCTGACATGGAAAATGATGGGACTTTTCAGAAATCATTCTACACATATCTAGAACATAGCTAAATAATTAGAATATATGGAATTTATATTGTCATCAAGTTATTTTTCCTTGGCTTTATTCAATCTACTTCAATTTCATATTCCCCAGGTTTTTGTTGTCTATCCATTTATTCTTAGCTTTCTAATTCTTTTTGTTCATTCGAGAGATTTATCTCAAAACTTTATTCTCAGCCCTTCTCTTTTTGTCAAGCTTTGGCATTCGCAGAATGCTTACTTCTATTTGAAAACTCTTTAACCACCAGGTTTTTATAACATGTTGAGGAGTGCTATTATGTTTCCTTTTAAAGTTTAGGAGCCCTCTTTCACATGGTTTGATTGAAATAAATTTTTAATAACATTTTGTTTTTTATTGATTACTATTCTGGGGCTCTGAAAAATTTTTGGTTTGCTCAAAATAACTTCTAAATGAGATAAAGTTACATTTTTGATACTAGGAGTTGATTTAGTCTAATTTTGAGCAAATTTGATTCATAATGATGCATTAGAGATAATTTTTACCAAACACCTAGATATTCAAAAATGCTACAAAGTTAAAAAAAAAAATAAGTAACTTTAAAAAGATGTCCTATAAACTAATGTTTTTTACTCATTTATTAACTAAAACTAATGAATTAATCTTTTTATAAAGAAAAAGTTACTGATTGGATTCATTTTTGATATAAATAACTTTTTTTACATTGTAGCATGTGGTGCAAGGAATGAGTACGGTTCATCTTGCCCAATGGCTTTACGATTGATAGCTTGTACTTTGCTTCTGGAAATAACTGCATTTTTACGAGAGACATACCAAAACCTGCCAAAAGTAAGCGCTTCCAGCAGAGGTGGCCAGTCAGTGCACATGGGTGATAAAAAAGAAGCTAACCGCCGCTGGAGCATGGCACTGTCTTCTATGGGACACTCACAAGCATCTGCTCATAGTCTTCAGTCAATCCCAGATCAGGGTATTACACATTTTCTGTTAAGACAATATGCAAACATTTTGAATTTGTCTTGTTTTTTTAATCTAGCAGTGGATAAATGATTATATTAAAGTATGAAAATTATTGATTTGTTTTTTATAATAATAATGATCAATATTTCTTCTAGAATTGAAATTCCATTTTTACTTTTACAATTTAGGTAATTTTATAAAATTTCCTTTATTATTCTCTGTATATTATTCTATATGGTAAGGTATTCTATCTGTATAATAATATTAATTAGACCTGGTGAACCCAAAAGCTCAGTGCTAATAACTCCAGAAATATTTGCCTACATACATTCCTCCACTAACAAGAGGAGTGCACGATGTGTCCGTCACCAATTTTGATAAATTTTTTTTTGGTTTATTCTATATTGAATAAAAGCCTACACTTATCCAACCGTTTCTTTCAATGAGCCCTAAGAGCTGAGAAAAAAATAAATAAATAAAACACACTGGAACTGCTTTATTTTATATCTCAAGTTTGAAAAATGATATTGACATGGTTTTTCCAGCAAAACATTTGTTTTTGTTAATTAAAACAGTATCATTAGGTATAATTGAATGGGTCCTTCAGCTAGCTCTTAGATTCAATTATGCTATTTTAAATAACTATCATCCTTAAATTTACTATTTCTGGACCACGAACAATGTTTTTATATTATTTATACCATTTTGAACACGGTTTTAAATATTCAAATTAAATATACTATGGCATTCCAAGCAAGGCTGGGTTCACAGTCATGTACGTATTACAATATAAAAAGATTAATTGTGATTAGGAAATAGTAAATATTATACTTTTACACCACTGTTATAAACATTATCTTAGTGAAATAATATATTTTTACCTTATAATAATACTGTTGTATATTTCATATAACTCAATAGACCTGCAAAAAGACTCCAAAATTTAATTATTTCACTTAAAAAAAAGTTGGTATCTCTAATATTTAATATTACTTTTTCTTATTTTTTTTTCTACGATAATGTTTATACAAGTGTATACAAGTGTAATATTTACTATTTCTTGATCACAAATAATGTTTTTATATTATAATGGATAATAACCTAGCCATTAAGGCTGTATTTATCTGATAATAAAAACATTATTTGTGATGAAGTATATAACAGAATTTTTTATTCAAAACTGACATCAGTTTTAGCACTTTAAAAAAAAAAATACATTCATATTTTCAGGCAAATCTAAAAATTAAAATTTGTTGACTAACAATTTTATCCAGGATCTTAAACTACCTGATTTGATTTGAACATCATGTTCCTACATGTTTTAGAACCAACTTTATCTAAAAAACATCTCAATTTTGTTTTTATTTTGCAATCATATTATTTTACTCAGACCTTCTAAGATAATACAATAGTTGTTAATATGCATGGAAAGAAGAAACTTCCTTCTTTCTAGCGAGTCCCAGAACTTTGATATCGGATAAACTTCACGAAACATTATTTTGTAGCTTCAAAAATGTTGAGCATCCTTGGAACAGATCTTTTTTTCATTGATTTTTTCAACATTATTTTTTGGTGTGCTGAATCAAAATCTGCGATCTTTTTGGTGTGAAAAAATCTATAAGCCTTGTTTACTTAATAATTTAAACACTTTTTAAAATTTATTTGGCAGAAAATCAATTATTTTTTTATGTTTATATTTTTCCTTTAATATATTCTGAAAAACAAATATTTTACTGGAAAAATCATGCCTATATCATTTTTCAAACTCGAGATATAAAATAAAGCAGTTTCAGTGTGTTTTATTTTTTTTTTTTTCTAAGCTCCTAGGACCTATTGGACGAAACGGTTGGTTATGTGTCGACTTTTATTCAATGTAGATTCTCCCAAAAAAATTGTATCGAAATTGGTGACGGACACATCGTGCACTCCCCTTCTGAGTTCCATCAAGACCCAAATCTATTGATTCTGACCTAAAACAATCCTCCCATCAATATTTTGATTCCTTCTTTATAGGCTTAACAAATTTTCAGATAAATGTTAATTTATGAAAGGAGCATTTAAAATATCTATTGACCTTTCTTAGGCCAGTCTGAGAGAAAAATCAGCTTTGTACTCCAGGAACCTGATAACGAATCAGAAGGAAGTAGCAATACAACTCTCACAATGCAGGTATACTACAAATAATTTTTCTAAATTATGCTGTTTTGTTGATTATTTAATAATTGATTTGTTATAATATTGTAATAAAACCTTATTAATATATTCTAAAAAGATTTTCTTGGCAGAATGCTTTAAATTAAGGTAAAGAAATTCTTTAATTTAGGGCCTGACCAAATGAAAGGGAAGTGCTATCTGCTACTTATACAACTCAGCAAAGGCATTGTATATTGTTCCTGCATGACAATATCCAAGTGATACTAAAATACCTATAATTATTAATTATTTAGTAGCAAACTATAATATTGAATTATAATATTGAACTATAATACTAAACATGGGAGATAAAATATACCAGATCCTTATCTTGATAGATCAATGCCATCAATTGAGGATAAATTTATTAGTTTTTTGTACATAAATTAATTATATTAAAGAAGTTGATTATCTCCAAAAATATCAAAATCTTCATCAAAATTTGTTAGTAATAATGTGTAATAAGGAAGATGGAATTAAGCAATTTTATGCTATATAAAATTCAAAAAGGTGGTCACTAAGCAATTAATTAATTTTTCCTATTTTTTTTTAAGTCATAGAGTACTCGTGAAATATGAAAAATTAATAATAGATGGAAGTCTTTGGACATTGGAACAATTAATAAACAATGAAAAATCAGATTGAGCTAATTGAGCTGAAGAAGGAAAACCAGGCCTGTATACTAAACCCGCAACAAAGTTCGGTCGTTCTGGTTTGCAGCACTCTGCTAATGTAGGGGAAGGTCAGAGTACTTAATCACAGTATAATAAAGTACAATATAATATAGACAGACAAGAACTCTGCAATACTCTTGTAGATTGTCTATACCCAAGAAATTAGTGAGACTGTGCCGAATGACCATGAGAGAAGTTAAATGCATGGTTAAGATCCAGGCTGACCTATCTCCGGAGTTTGATTATGGAAAAGGTGTATTGTACTACAGGGAGATGGCCTTACTTGCCTCCTCTTTATCCTTGTTTTAGAGAAAGCAGTGTAAGACTCTGGTATTGACACATCTGGGACTATATTTAATAGGACTGTTCAAATACTTGGATATGCGGATGATCTGGACATAATTGGAAGATCCCTCAAAGACATCTCAGATGTTTTTCTTGTTTTGGAGGCTCAGCAAGAAGATTAGGATGATTCCTGTTCATTTATGCCTAATATTGGTAACTCTTTCATTATGGTTCTGTTAAGTAATGAATTAATGTTATTGTATTATAAAGTTATGTTGCAAGTACTGGGTTAGGCTAGGAAAATAAGAGATGGAATGTTCATTTACCAATAAAAGCATAATGAAACTTTAAATTTTTTTAAACTACTCTAACCTGGAATTACTTGGACCCAAATCTAAACAAGTAGCAGGAATGTGATAAAGTGCCTCAGAGCCTAGCATTAATGCTGCTAGCTGTTGTAGAGATTGTGAATTATGCCTGTATTTTCATAATAAGAGACCTAGGTATTAATTAAAACCTTTTTTCAGTGGGCCCAAGTAACTCCAAGTTACGATACTTTTTGTGTAAGATTATGGTTTTGAAATTAATTAATTACATTTACACTCAGATGGAGGAAAGTGACAAAGGGCGAAGACAGAGGCCATTGTTATTGAGACGAGGTACAGCCACATCAGGTGTCCCTGGAGGGTCATTTAAACGTCGAAGCCTCAAGCTAAGAAGAAGCAAAGAACCTGGTGGCTCCTCCTATGATGTCCCACGGACAGCAGATCCAGATTGTATGACATTTATTCAGTTTCAGTTTCACAGGGGTTCAGAGCATAAGTGGTGTAAGTCAAAGAGTGGTTTGTGGAGCATGCAATGTTTGATCGGGAGAAATTTTATGCTATAATAGTTTTTTCTGTAGTTAGGCTTTAAGTATGTTTTTATTTATTTTATTTTATTTTGAATGTTGTGTGGCATTTTCCATTTGTGCTCTGAGACCTTTTGAGGTTTTCTTATTTATAGAATTGTAATATTTTCTTTTATAATATAATAACATATTAAATGAAATGATTAATTCAGGATCAGTTTTTACTTCAGTCAGTCCGTGTCCAAGGCAAGTTATATTTTTACCTGAAAAACAAAGTTTTACAGTTTCTGATGGCTAATTAATAATAATGAAAGTAATAATTGCCTTAACAAATGCTTAAATAGTGCTTTTTCTTTAAATATAAAATACAGATTTATTTTATTAATGGAGGAAAGATAGAAAGAAATAGAAGTTTAATTAGGATAGTTTATTAGCTATCAATAGCCCCACACACATAGTATGGGTAGCTATATGCTGATAAAAGTTAAGGGACCATTGTTATTCAAGTCTTAAGTATTTTATACTCTATTAAATTTCAAAAGATTTATCTTAGCATGCAAATAAATAACTATTAATATAAAATATTCAACTTGATCTGATAGAACAAATTAAATTTTATTCATATATCGTATCACAATTACACATCCTATTTCCATTTTAGTAGAAAATTATTTATTTTTATTAATGAAAACGCCTTTTTTTTTTTAAATTGTTTGCTAGCTTAATAAATATTCATTGATGAGAAATTTAAAAAAAAATTTATAATTATAATAATGTGAAGAATGTTTAACTCAGTATAATCAATCTAAAAGATAGTTGTGTAACAAAGGTCCTTAAACTTTCATTATGCTATTTTGGCACTAAGCAATAGATACAATTGATGCAGACGAGCTAAGAGCGATATAGATATAACTAGACCAATCACTCTAAACACAGCAATGCATGGCAAATTTGGAAAAAAAAAGCTACAGCTTGTTAAAAAGACAAATATTTTGCAAAACTGATGCTAGCTTTCATATGAAAAAATAAAACAAACTATATTAATAAAAATTTTAATTCATTTGAAATTCCTCAGTCAAGAGGAGTGACTCTCTTCAGAACCGACGTAAGGTGAGTTCCCTATCAGATCGATCGGACACCTCTGAACCTGGTGCTGGGAGTGGAGAAGAGAGCCCTGGTGCCTTGTCAGATGCTCCTGAAAGCCCGACCAGTACTAATGATACAGATGACACTTCCAATATGCCTTGGCTTAAGGTATTGTTCTCATTTAATTTTGAAGATAAAAACCTAATTATACTTCAGCATTAATCACCTGTTTCTACTAATTTCAAAAAATATACATTCATTTTTTAAATTTATATTTTCTAGTTTAAATTCTAACTTTAATTTGATTGCTTGACTCAAAAACTGTTTTTTCCAACTGTTCCCACTTAAGAATTTTGTTCCAAATTTTTCAAAAATATTTAATTTTAAAAATCTTATGCTATATTAAGAAAACATCTTTAATATTAACTGTAATACATTACTTTCTGTAAAAAGTAAAACCATAGCAGTATAGAGGGTTATTTTAACATTTTTCAGAATATTCATGTGTTGAAAGCTGCTTTTGGAATAACTTTTTTAAATTTTTGGCCTAACCTTAAATTTTTTAATAAATTAGTATTATTATTCAACTCTATGGTCCCTGAGAACCAAGGTCTTCTCAACAATTGACTTCCACTCCTTCCTGTCTCCTACAGCATGGCTCCTACTTCTTCGAATGCCAAGCCAGTTCAGGCTCTTCTCGACATCAGCACATCAGCAGGCGCAGGCATGGAGGGACTAGCATTTATTGGCTGCATGTTCAAATTCCTCGACTGCCCTGACAGGCTAGGATGTGCTCTGACCATGATATCGATCTCGTTAGCGTAGGCGAAGTGTTGGGTTAGCCTATTGTAGATCGTTCCTTCCGGGTTCGTTTGTATATTTCTTGCAATGCTTTCAAGTGAGAAATTGAAACGTTGTTATAGGATCACCTTGGCATACTCCAGTGTTAACGGTGAATAAAAAATAAAATAAATCTTTAAATAAATTTAAAGAAAAATAAATAATTTTTATTTTATTTTTTATTTTTTTAATGCTTAAAATTTTCTCCCATGTTGGTGGTTCAATCGGCTCAGGGTTTATATATAATAAGTTGTATTGACTTTATTTATTTAAGGCATAGTAACTGTCGCGCGGAGCTCTATACTTGCATAGACATCTCCTAACGCTCAATATTTTTGCCAGTCCCTGCATTAAGTTGTAGTTATGTGATGGATTTTCTGTGAAAATAAGAACTGAAAATATGAATGGTAATTATATGAATAATCAATCTGATTGCAAGAATTCAATCTATTATAACAGTTTCGTATTTAATGGTGAATATATATACATATAAAAGGAACTACTAAACTATTAGTATTACCAATTACTATCTATTAAAACCATAAAAAATAAAATAAATAATCACTCCTAAAACTGAATTATTAAATTTTTGAAATTACTTAAAATTACTATAATAAAATATGAACATAAAAAAATCTAAATATTAGAGCTGTTTCTAAAAATGGCTATATTCAATTAATATTATATGATTGATTATTTGATGAGAGAGAGATAAATGTAAAAAATATATATGGTTCTGACCTGTTGCATGCAACCGATGCAATAAAAATAATGTCCGTGAAGGTTGTAGTTATAATTTGTGGTGTGTAATGTGCAGAAAAGACGCACCAGTTGGTTTCGCAGTCTGTGAGATCATTTATGTCCTGCTGTTATCAATATTGATTCATCGAAGTTCATTGAAGACATAAATTTCGTCAACGGTTGAGATCCCGAAGTGTCTTCATCAGTGCCTGGTTAGTTACTGACTGGTAAATAGTACAATAGGCCTTAACTCTCTTATCTCATTAATGCTCTCTCTTTCTCTCTCTCTCTCTCTCTCTCTCTCTCTCTCTCTCTCTCTCTCTCTCTCTCTCACTCTCTCTCTCTCTCTCTCTCTCTCTCTCTCTCTCTCTCTACTATATTGTGTACGTCTATTATTCAATGAATACAGAATGGTTACATTTATAACTGTACATTTTATTTGTTACTCGTAAAAATTAACAATGTAACTCATATTAATATTCTATGACAATAATAGATTGAATTCAAAGAAATAATAAATAAATAATAAAAAACAAAAACAAAAATTTATTTTCTTTTGTAAATGTTAATTAATAAGCTATCTGCTTTAACAGTAACTTTGTTGTAGATAATTAGACTGTTGATTAGATTTGTAGATTAATAGAATCAAATGATTTTGCTTTTGCTCTAGGATTTGTTGTTTACCAATTCATTTTATCCATAATTGAAAAAAAAAAAAAAAACATTCAGTAGGTAGATATTTGTATTGTTAAGTTGGTGAAATGAGCAATAAAATATCATTTCACATCCAATTTAATTTTATTATGTAAACAAAAACAAATTACAAAAACATACCTGCCGTCTTACCTCCTTACAAACCGGTTACTAATGGAATTTTCCAAAATAAAACCATGAATTTTCTTATAATTGCTATGATAGTTTATGATAGTTTTTTTTCTAGTATTTTTCTCATTAATTACTTCCCTGCTAACAAACATAACAACCCATACATACATTTTCAATTTGAATGCTTTACATTTTAAGTGTTTCAAACTTGTTGCCATTATTTATGCTTTGGTCAATTCATTTCTTTAGCCTTATTTTTTATTATGAGCTTGAACACGAGGTGCTTTTTTTTTTTTCCTGTGCTTATTATATGATAGACCGGGGTGATTATTAAACTGATGACATATATATATTTTGATTTTGTAATGATATTTTTATTTCCAAAAGTTGCTAGTGTTTACTTCATTTTATGTATATTTTTTTATTTATTATCATGGGTTCCCACATTTTATGCCACTGCATACCACTTCTATTTTTGAGATAACTGGGTGTACCACTAACTCATCTTATGATATTGATATTAAAGAATTGTCCTCATAAAAAAATACAAACTGATTTACAAAAGTTTATTAAACAAATGGAACAATGTAAATTACAGTGCATGTGCTTAACAAAATAAAGTTAATAATAAAAAATTAAAATCGAAATTGATATCACATAACAACAGCAACAACGAGATTGACAACATCGAAAATTCTGTGGATAAAAGCGTATCCATCAATAATAGGAAATTTGGACAATATTTTTCAGTTAGAAGCATGTTGTTGTTTATTTACAATAAGTGCATCAATGTTAGACTTGATGGAGCTCAACTTGATTCTTATTAAGTCCTCTTCAACACTTGAGTGATTTCCGTCTTTACAGGGTAGCTATCCTGAATCATTTTTATGATCATGTCATAGATATAGATATACATATATAGATCATGTCTATTCATCTTGTAATTAATACATTCAATAATAATTTGGAATAAATATGATTTTATTCATGACTTTTGTTTGCTTGTTCATTTATCACCTCGAATGTCCAAACCATGGTCTGGGAACTCCTGCTCCATATATTTGTTTTCAATACGTCAAGAACTTAAAATCGATACCTAAAAATAGCTTGGAATAGTATCAAAGCAACATTGAATTTTTGAACATTACAACATTTATCAACTAAAAGTAATAATGAAATAATAAAATATATATACAGTGGAACCTCACATAATGAGCATGATTCGTTGTAGAATCTTACTCCAATTGCAAAACACTTATTAATTGAAACAATTTTTCTTATATACATAAATTAAAATAAAATTCAATGTTATCAAAATAAATTACAATGTAATTAAAGTGAAGGATGATGTAACAACACTAAAATACTAGCGCAACGAGTGCTAAACACAGACGGATATATCACTGGTGAGAAAAGTTCTAGTGCATGCTCACAAGTGACTGATATGAAGAGGGGACTTCTCCTTTCTGTCACTCATTATGCAAAATGTCGCTGATTAAGGGAGCCATTTTTTTACAATTTATTTTGCTTATATAATTCGTAACTTGTGAAATATTTGTTACGAGAAGTACTCACTGAACGAGGTTCAATTCTACGTACAGTAGTTAAAACTATAAAAATTAATAAGACTACAATTAAAATTACTACTACTACAAGTAATTACAAGTACTGTAAATCTTCTGTATCTGTTTATTTCATGAACTTAAAAGAAAAATTAAAAGACGTGTCAAATAAAATAAAAATAAATTCTGATTAAAGATAAGAAAATTATTCTGCCTGTGTATGGCATAAGAATGATTTAAAGAAGAGAATTGGCATCTAACAACATTACCACCATTAGGAAAGTCATTGGTTATTAGAATATATCATTCAAATTGTCCATAAAAATTGAACGATGATAGTTTTATAATTGTATATACTTTTTTTAGTTTTTAACTCATTCTTTGATTCTTTTCCTGAACTATTGTATTTTTTATTCCAATGTATTTATGTCTTTAACCCTCCACCAGGAGCTATGTCCGTTAAACGGCAATCGCACATTTTCGTTACCAGGAAAATGAAAATTCTGTTGAATTTTTGGGGTCGAATTATTGTATCAGCTACTCTTCCTCTACAATAGGAGAGAGAGCTACAGACCCTTATATGATTCTTTCAGTGTTCAACTGTGAGTTGAAGAGAAAAAAGTTTGATCTGCCATCCGTTATACGCCTAGCACCTGGTGGAGTCACAAAATTTTCAATAGAATGCAAGTACGAAGTTGAGTTATTTCTCTCCACTTTTTAATTTATTATTATTATATTTAATATATTATTTAGCTACCCACGTACCTCTTGATAAAATATAAATGATTGTATGTATTTATAATTGTTTGCGGTTGTATAGAAAATAGCCTCAATAATATAGAATAGCCTAAAAATAACATAAAAGAGCCTAATATAACCTTGCAATATAAAATATAGTACATATAAAATTAAAATATAATTACATAATTTAATTGAGCGAATGAACGAAATTATATATAATTTAATTAATATATAATTTTATATACTTTTTAAAATTTAATATATAATATTATATTATTTAAATAATATTTTTTTAATAATTAATATACAATTGTATTATTATTATAAAATATAATATAAAAGTCTAATATAACCTAATATTATATAAATGATTTAATGATATAAATTTATTTTAATTATTAGTAGAAAGAATACATATTTTGTTTATGAACAGATTTTTAATTAAATCTTTGTATATTTTTTTTTTAAAAACATAGTTCTGACATAATAAATAATATACTCTTTTAATTCTGACCAATAAAACCATCATTCAACATCGGCAGGGGTGAAAAACAGAGCAAAAGTTGCATGCCGTCCACAATACAACTAGCGCCTCGTCATGTTATGAAAATCTTAGCGCTCGATGGAAGGTTGATTTTACGTAGTATCTAGTTGATGGTTGATAGTCCTATTTATTTCAAACTGTAGATATTTAATAAGGTAATAATAAAAAATGTTTCTAGGTTGTCGTTCAAATGTTGAATTCTTACAACTATTTTTGCTCACATCAGCATTTCTGTCATCCCTTCTGCTATCGACGACATGCAAGAGCCACCTCTAGACTTATCAAAGCAGTTAGGCAGGTATGTTTTCCATTTTTAATTTAATTTTTTAAACTTTAATTTGCTATACTTTTTTTTTTTGCTTTAAATACCTATAAATTTTAGGTATATGGTGAAGAATTTGGTATGATTTTAAATGTCCGAGAAGAAGTTATTGATACAAGCAGCAAAAAGGAAGGGAAAAGAAGCCGAAAAGTTTCTGAGCAAGCATCTCCTAATCGAGGGAAGGAATCTAAGCGGGATAAAGACAAGTAAAAATACAAATAATTATAATTTTTGCACCTAAAAATACTTTTTGTTGATGCAAACTAAAACTCCCATTTATTTTTTTTTATTGATGTTTTGTTTACATAATGCCCTTTTTACTGCTTTATATACTGCTTTATACGTAATTTTTTTCTGTTAATCTTATATTGAAAGTTATTATATTAGTGACTATAAATAGTGCAGTAAAACTATTCTATATTATAAATAGTAATTGATGACTTAATGATCTCTTGTTAATATTGGCCAAGTGTGATATGTAAATTTGGCAATTAAAATTTTTTTTTTCTGAAGGTCAGAACGCCATGATTCCCATGTTGGTAACGGAAAAGATTTTCTTTCCACTGATCAAGATGATAAAGATGGCAGGGGTAAAATGTGTTCTGAGAAAAAGGAGCATCCACCAATCCTCAAATATATCAAAACTCAGGTTGGCTACATATGTCATCTATTTTTGATGATGATGTGCTTGTAGTTTACTGTTTTAACATTTAATTTTTATTTGGACCGCTTTTTAAACTACTATTTAATGGTTATTAAGTGGTACCTGTTTAGCCTCTTGTTGAGGAAACTACTCAAATATAGCAGGAACCAGAATAGTTATTCATCTTACACAAATGGTTTTATTTAATTAGCTTTCTAGAACTTTTTAAAATACCTTTTCTCTATTTCTTATTTTCATACAGTCAATTATGTATCATCTAGAGTTACAAATTATCATAAGTACATGGAAGAATTAAAATTTTAGCTACTGCAAAACAACACAAATATGCAAAATGACTTTTAACAAAAAAATTATTATAATTGAAGTTAAACAAAATTATACTATTTTGCATTAGTTTAAGTGTTTCGTTGTTCTCTAATTTTTATGCAAATTATGTTTGATAATAATCTACATTTTTATTAAAACTTTTTTCCCTCAAATTATTAAAATTATATTTATAATAATTTTTTTATTTTGAACTTAAAAGAATAAAAGTTTCAAAAAAACGTGTATGTAACTAAACTGAAAATAAGAGTATTATTATATTTTTTGTTTTAGAATAATAAAAGGTAAGATTTTTTTTTTGTCCCTGAAATAATGTATGGGAAAATTTGTAATTTGAAACTACAACTTTTAAAAATTAAATGGATTTTTGTATAGCACACTCTTTCGCATCACTTGATTATTATTAAAAGTTTGTAATATTTGTTTTTTGTTTACTAGGTGGGTTGTGGGTTCCATAGAGCTTTAGAAGCACTAACAAAAGGCGGTTGCACTATAAGCGCAGATTTGCTTGCTGATTCATTACCATCTGCATGGCATCTTTGCCTTGAACCTTGCCAAGAAACTGCAGCGGCTGCTGGAGCACTTTTCATACTTGCTGCTGTCAGAGCACCACTCCAAGCTGCTAAGATTATGGATGCTGCACTCCGCCACCCAGACCCAGCCGTCAGAATTTCTGCAATATTGCGGTATACTGTCACATGAACTGAATAAAGATATACTTTATAAAAAATCAAAATTTAATGAACTATTTTGAACTTATGAAACAAAATAAATTAGTTTTAATTTGCAACCTTACTGAAGATTAATTTGTTTTTGATATTTATTCAGATGTGGTTTTTGTCTTGAGGTCTTTAGTAACAGACCTATAAATCAACTATAACAAAAAGCTCCAAGGCTACCAAAAAAACAAGTTTTTTATTTTTAAGATTAGTTTCAACAACTTATAAAAAAATATATATTTATAAAACAAAACAAAAAAACAATGGAAATATCTTGATTCATGATTTTTTTTTGCAAATTTTCTTTCAGATTTAAGGTACTTTGGAAAATGCGTCATCAGGTATGGTGTAGAATGGAAGAAGGGGCACAGCTGACTTTCAAGGTGCCTCCTCCAGGAATTGAATTTACTCTTCCTTCTCCAAAGATTGGCATAGAATCTCTGCCCGTAGTTGACCCACCTTGGATGCCACAAGTAAAGACCAAAGTGGAAGAAGTGACTGCAATTAGTCAAGAAAGCCATGTAAGTCATATTCTTCTTCTAATTTTTTTGTTTTATTTTTTATAATAGTTTATTAATTGTTTAGTCAATCAAAATTTAATATTTTAGAGGTCACTTGTAACTGCTACAAAAACAAGAAAGAAACAACAAACAGAACTGATAAAGATGGCATTACAAGCTAGAGAAGACAAGAAGAGGTGTGAAAGAGAAAACTTTATGGTGACTACCATCCCAATAACTATTCAAGCTGCTTACGAGCCTAGCCTGCATCATGCTGTTGGCGATGATCACGAAGAAGGTGATTCATATCAATCAATTATCAGAATTACCTGCTTCTTTGTCGACTCTCAAAAATGCTTACTAAATAAGCCAAAAATTGATGATTATCACTTCTTTTTATTGTTTTATTTAACTTTATCTATTTGAATATTCCCTTAACTTTGGGCTACAGAAATCATTTAAAGGTTGTAAAATTTTACTAGGATTCATTGATTTTGATTTTTTTTTTGTTTTACCTTCTTATAATAATTAAATCACTGTTATCACACCAGTACTTGCATTTAAAGAAAAAAAAAATTATTAGCTTCTGCCATCAGAGATCTAACAACCCTGTACCATTCCGATTTGGACGGCATCATATTTGTTATTTCCCTCAAGCACAAGCATTGATTTAAATGTATTGCACCCATATTTGCTCCTGAATAAAATATAGTAAAGTTTACTAATCCTATTCTATGCAGATGTTTCATCAAGTAGTCATGGCCAGTAATAATATAAAACTCTAAAGCAGCATCCTTTCTCGGCAGGTCTACTGATACCATATTTTCTTTGATAAGCAATTTGCCACATTGCTTCCAGTATTCAGTATTGCTTACAGTATTCATCTTAATAGAGCAATCTAGCAACAGCCTGAGTTTGCCTTCTCTATCTCTTCCCTAGCTCTATATATCAACGTCCAGTTTTTCGACTGTTCCAATGCTGAACCTTCTTGGTGAGTTTATCTGTCATTTCATTGCCATGGATAACCAGTGACTTTAATAAACAGTATAAAATGAAATACCACCTCTCCACTCTGAAGAACCTAACCCTCAATAATGTGTTGACAGTTCAAAATATCCTAAGCATGGGATTTATTGGGCTGTGTTACAGCGATGATAGCCCCCTGGGAATTTACAAATGGCATAATGCTCTTGGCATCTATCTATGAGAGGGCTTGCATCGCTTATTATCTGGAGTGCTGAGTTTTGGACCTTCTCAATTTTTTGTCTGCCACTTTGAGGTGCTGTTATCAGAAGCTCTCTAGCGTATTGCAAGAACAGACACAGGCACATTTTGTACACCAAAAACATTATTAAATTAAAAAAAGCTAAAAACTTTTGCTTGTTTTAAATATAAATAATTTTTATAAATATGATGTTTTTTTTTTTGTATTTTCATTTTGCATTGTTTGGCTACTCCAAATAAGTAAATTATTTGCTTTTATTATTGATTAAAAAACGTTATTCCTTAGCATCTTGTTTCTTTCTAAAAATAAAACAGCCAGTTAAAAAAAAAAACTTCTTTAATATGAGGCGATTAAGTTAAAAACTGGCTCAATCTATTTTCAAAAAATTTATGGAAGACACCAAAACATATGATTCTGTCCCCCATTTAATCGAGGTAACCCTGTGAGTTTGAACCCTGGTACTGGATTGGGAGGCTTAGCTAGATGATGTACTGCATTGAGAATTTGTGAAAAATAAAGTATTTTAAATATTTCCTGAAAAAAGTGGATTGAGCTGATTTTGAAACTGATCTCCTTATGACATCGTTTAAATTATTCTAGTCAAAATATTTTTTGGAAAATAATGTGAAAAAGCTCAATATCAGTTAAGCTTTCAAAACTAGAAAGACCTATAAGTTCTTATAGAAATTTCATGAAATGCTATGAAAAAAATCTGGTGCAGTGCGTGCATCACACAACTTTCCCTTACCAACCTATAATAATAATCTTTAAAATTATCTTAAAGAGTTCACATAAACACTACTCGAAATAAACTCAGCACTTCTGAAATGCACTTCTTCAGGTCTTTTCTCACAATAGTATAATAAATTACTTTTTAATTAAATTTAATACTACAATTCTCTACACTATATATGGAAGGTTTGCCAAGCTGAAAATATATTTTAAAAGTTTCGGTTTAGTTTCCATGAAAATTCCATTTTGTTTCCATGGAATCATTTTGTTTCCATTAAATAATATAAAAGTAGAAATAATTAAGTTGATTTATACTTTTATGTTATTACAATAAATTGCTACAGAGCGTTTTGTTAACAACAGGTTGCCAGCTTGGTGGGAGGAGGTTCGGTCGCATTCGTCTTTTTCCGGAAGCGCTCTGTTTTCCCTCTAAGGTCTAGTAGTCCTTATGACATAGCCCGATTTAAATAATTGTTTTTTTTGTGTTTTTTAGGGAATTTAATTACCTTTCATATGATTTCATACAAAATTTACTATAAAATGCTCACTTTTTGATTTATGCGCAAATACAATTTTCTTTTCACTATAACTTTTTTGCTATATACTACATACATGAAAAGTTAAAGAGCTTTAAGGAGAAGATATTAGGCAAGTTTCATCAAAATCGTCTGAACCATTTAGGAGAAAATTGTAAAAAAAATTAAAATCCATGATATAATTACCACTTCTGGTTAGTCCGATGCGCTGTATCTTTGCTATTACTGGTCCAATTTTGATGATTCTTTTTTTGTTTTTTAGATAATTTAATTACCTTGCATTAGGTTTGGAACATCGAAAGGAAAATATTGATATTCGATATATCCCAAAACCAAATATCGATATCCACCAATAATCCCTTGAAAAATATCGATATATCGAAAGGAAATAGATGAAAAAGCAAAGAAAGTGCATAAAATTAGTATAATGTTAAACTGTGAAGAAGGTTATGAAATAATATAATGTTTATTATTTATAAAACAATATTTTTATTAGCCATGAATCATTATAAAAAAATATAGAAAATAATTATACTTCAAAGGATAAAAATGTTATAACATATTTTTATTTTGAAGACTTTTAGCCATATTTGATATATTATAGTTTTCTAGAAGTTTTTCAATAATAAAACCTTCAAACTTCTCAAATTTTTATTTATCTTATAACTCTTCCTACTATATTGTGCATTCTCAAAACATTCATCTAAAATCATGTAATTTATTTGATATACATCTCAGTACCACCATCATTTATATAAATCATCAATTTTTCTGTATACAGGATTAATCAACATTATTTGTATGTAAATCTTATCTACTAATTATTGTTTGGTAATTAAATATTGTTTATTGTTATATGTACTGCTAAAACTCCAGAATGGTAACCCCAACATGGAGGACATCTAGATTTTTTAGGACCTGGTTGATCTTAAAAATCTAGACCTCCGCCATTTTGGAATTACGATTCTGGAATTTTACCGAAAAAAGGAAATTGTTTAAATGAAATACAGTAGAATCTCGATAATTCTTATGGTCAAGGGTTAGAAATTTAAATATGAATTATCGAGATATCCAAATTATCGAGATTTCCAATAATCGGCGGTAAAAAATAGAAAATAACAAAATTAATACAAAATTGTATTAATATGAATGGAAATACAAACAATATAGTTAGATCAACAAAAAAATTCGGTTATTTTCTTATGGTGCAATCCTTGAAGACGGATCTCATCGATGGCTTCGTTAAGCATGCTCTGAGCAGAAAATAGGTTTAAACAAACATCCGATTTTGCTAAGAAATGACACACATTGTAGATTCATTATTTCGCCATTTTAGAACTAATGGTCGTACATCAATTTCTTCTTCATCTCCTTTTTTTACGGAGTCAAAATTTTCTCGTCAGTTAGGATCCAAGCCACTGCTAAACCTCCGTCAAAATAGGCGAAATCTCGAAAAGTCATGGGAGTTCTTAATTTTGAGGTAGGTGATTCCCATTCTTGATGCTTTTTAAGAGTTGCATCACTACTTCCTTGCGTTAAATGGTTTAATTATGGCCAAGTTCAGAGATTGCAGCTTAGAGGTTGTGCTGGGAGGCAAAAACAGAAGATAAACATCGCTGAGTGATGTGGTACTGTTGTGGGCCGTACAATTATCAATAAACAGTTGAAAATTTTCTTTTTTTTTTATTCCATACCTGTACCCATTCGTTGAAAATTTCATTTATGATAGATACATGCTTTTGTGTTTGCATGGTAGGGGTTCGGTAAAGTTTTTGTTTATAAAGCACCTTGCATTCGCGGATTTGCCATTCATGAGCGAACTTAATTTTTCAGATCAATCCATGTTGTCGGCTAACAGTATGGTTACAGTTTTTTTTTTTACAATTTTATTTAAAGAGAACTGAATAGATAAAAAAAAGAGGAAACCGACCGAAATTCATAGAAACGATTCCTCTCTCACTCACTCACCTCTCCTCTTGAAAAGATTAAGAGCTAACCAGATTTTTTATTTGGAAATTCAATTTGTAAGGCGTTTACATTATTTGGAAGACGAAAATAAATACGAATTATCGGGAGAACCGGATTGCAGTGTTTTAAACGAAATAAAGAGAGACCAGAGAAGAGATAGAAAGTTTTATTTACATATGTACACTTTAACAATATTTTCAAATATTTTAACATGATTTCGGATAACTTATCCTTAAAATCAACAAATTTGGTTTTTGAGAATAAGTCGTATCTCATGAGTGAATTTATATATTGGACAACAGTAGGAAAAATTATTCAAAAACCTACACATACAAAACAATATTAATAATAATTATGAATAAATAGTAAAAATAAATTAATAAAATAGGAAACTGATGACAATAAATAATATATACGATATATATATATAATAATCTAAACATTTAAAGTTATAATTAAGGTAATGAAAATATAATAAAATACGTGAATGAAAATTATTGTTAGTTTAACAATAAATGTTTTGTCCTTTTATGAGTGTATCGTTTGAGTGTATATTTTTTATAGAGAGAGACCAGAAAATCTATTCGAATGACTGGGATATGAATTGCCGAGATTCTACTGTAATATACTTTAGCATATGGTGTGTTCGATATATCGTTTTAAAATATAGATATAATCGATATATCGGATGTTAAGATATCGATATAATATATCGTTTTTTTCAACTCCGATATATCGATAATCGCTTGTCGATATTCCAACCCTACCCTGTATACGTTGCATACGTCTAGACATAATTTACCATAGAATGCATACTTTTTAAGTTATGCGCAAATAAAATATTCTTTTCATTATAACTTTTTTCTCTGCATTTCCTCGGTGATGTACTACTACATATATGAAAAGTTAAAGGCCTTTATGAAGAATAATTTAGGCAAGTTTCATAATAATCGTTAGAGCCGTTTTCGAAAAAATCTTAAAAAAGCGTAAAATCAATTAAATAAAGTGACACTTTCGGTTGGTCGATTTTTGACGAAAAAGTTGCTATAACATCACATGCATGTGCCGATCTTAAATACATAATTTCAGTATTATACAACTTTTCGTTTTTGAGCTAGACTTTTCACATACACACAGACTCACAGACATACGGACACACAGACACTCAGACCATTTTGCGGGACTTGGTTATTTGGAATCAGAGGACCTTAAAGTGTGTATTTCTATTGAAAACTCGAATTCGAAAATTTTCACGATTTTTACTTCGTATATAGGCAAGGGAAAGCAAACAAAAAACTGGGAGATCATCTCCTGAAAAAACACAAAACACTTGATATGACTGGTTTAACAATCAATAGACTGTTTTATTTTCCCTTGTATTAAGAAAGAAAGGTAGAAATAATAATATAATAATAAGAAAAATACTTTAGAGCAGAAAATCTGACCAGTAAACAAATACAAATAGGGAATCTCTCGGATCAACTGTCTGTATTGGAGGTTTAATAAAATAAATAAGCTATTTGATAAATAGCAAAATGAGTCTGGATGTTTTACTAAGCTTCATAGTACCAAGTTTAGTTTCTGGAATTTTCTTTATTTTTCTTCCAAAATAAAAAAATTGTATTACTTGATATTAAACCTTTGTAACTAGACAGAGCTTGTTAACTGCTTTTATATAGATACAAAGAGTGCATCCCCTGAATATGGCCATTATCAGTATATCCAACCTTCCATATCTATTGCTCTCATGTTGACTTTATTTGATGAAATATTATCAACTGTTTTTACAACATTCAATATTTCTCTTCTTGTTACAACCATGCCTAACATTAAAGATTTCAAATCAGATCTTTCTTTAAGCTTACCATTAAATTTATGTATTGACAAGAATTCTCTTAGTTTGACACTTTTTTTTTTTTTTTTTAAATCATACTGTAAATAATATAAAAAAATTTACTTCTAGATAGTTTGTATAACAATTTACTTGTACCTATAATTTTAAAATAATACCTGAAATTAAATAATTTTCATTTCTTTTGAAGTAACTTCAAAATTTAGAAATTAATATTTTATTCTTTCTGCCCGTCCCTCTACCTGACTGCCATATCCCTGATCATAAATTAAATCATAATTTGTCTTCTCTGTCTTATTGGCTATGACCATTGCTAGGTACTTCTTGATCTATTAATTTCATTTATTTTACCAGCATTAGCTGTGTTTACTTATAAAATTTCTATTAAACATGGAGAAGGAACAATTTGATTCTTTTTTGTTCTGATTTATGCTTTCCGAACAGTTGGAGGTTGCGATGAAGAAGCCATTGAAGTTGGCTCCCGAAACACATCCCATCATATCCATTCTGCACAGTCACTGTTCCCCTCATGTCTTTGCACTGCAGTAGTAAGGATAATAAATTTGCTTGATGATGCTGCTGTATCTAGTGATGGCTCTGCTGTTTATGAAGTTGCTTATCAGGTAATACAATTATAAATACCATACCAATTTTGTTTTGATTATAATTAATAATAAGAAATAGTTTTGTTTATATTTAATTAACTTTTTCATAGCTATGTGCAGAAAGAATTATTTATTCTCTGTTGTTTCTAATTTAAAAAATAATAAAAATATAATTTAAGTTCTTTTATAATATAATGTCTGCGTAAAATAATTTACTTTAAACATTTTGATTATGATTCTATTAGTCTTAGTATTTTTTACTAATTAATTATTTAAGATAAATATGCATATCACAAGATTGGAATCGTCTCTAGAGAATTTTGAAAAAATGAACTCATTCCTGCTTTTAATTTTTATTTATTGTACTTGATTGAACTGGTTATATATTAAATCTATGGAAAATAGAAATTGCCCTTTTATACTTATATCTGATTGTTGGAATATCTTTCATGGTTAAGAAAATATTTTTGGATTGTAGGTGATTTGGAGTTGCTTGGTAGAAGATAGTGCTTTGTTTCTTCGCTATATTTTGGAAAGGTTGACAAGAGGAGATCAAGAAATGATGTTTAAGGTGCACTACTATGTTTATTAAATATTTTATTTTATGATAAAGGTATTTTATTTTATCTGATTTATGAATCAGGTGCTAAGACATTTAATAAGATTTGTGCCAAGATTACCACAACAAGCAGCCTTCACCCTATATAACTATATTATTGGATATGTGATGTTCTATGTGAGGTCTCCCCAAGAAGAGGGACAGAAATTGATTGGAGCAGCTCTCTCTATACTATGGATGGTGAGTTTATGACTCACTGTTTCTAATTAGAATTTTCTTAACTATGCATTGGTACTTTAAGTCTCATCCACACTGGTAGATAAAGTGGTACAACTTATCTTAATGAAAAATATTTTGTAAATATTGATATACGGTTCGAAATAATTTCAGAATTCTGTACAGGTAAAATATCTATAGTTCTTCCATTTAGATTGGAAAACTTGCTACTTTTGCTCCAATATTTCTTAATCTCGACTAGTCTTATCAATTGAAAATTTAGTATTTCCTCTGAAAAAATGTTTGAAATAGCTTGTTTTAATAACCTGGAGGTCAGTATAGAATGGTGAATGTATCAACATTAACCAAGTGTGGCTGCCAAACTGGAATGGCTTCCCAAAAATTCTCATACTGCTTGTGAATATTTCACTTTTTTGTGTGTGTTTTCATTTTCAAAAACTGGTTGAGACATGGTTGGTATGGATGTGTGAGTAATTCTATAAACCACTCTGCAACTTTTTCATTAGTCTATAGACAATGCTCATCATTGTATATACAGCTGTGCAACTTGGTCTTCTAGTGTGAACAAGACTTAATATTACTTGATGCCGGAATGACCATTTCCTGTTGACTTTTTACATACTGACTTGATAATTACAAGCTGAAATAGGAGACTATTTTGAGCCAATTGGGTTGTGCATATATTAACTCTTGTAAAACATTGTTCTAGGTTGTCCATAGTGTCCATGGGATAATGTTTAAGGACTTGAAGCAAATACTGAGGAAGGAACAGTGTGATGCCTCTATTCTTCTCACTGCCAATGTTCCTTCTACAAAAAAAATCATTGTACATGGTCCTCAAGGTACATCTTTTTGTCTTGAAAAAAAAAAAAAAAATGGTGAGATTAAAATCTACCGTATTATTACTTTTATTTATGGTTATTGTTTTAGATCAATCATCATGTGGAATTCCATCTCAGTTTCCTGTTCAGGAAGATACTCAGTTCTGTCAGATACTTAGAGAATCCCTTGATTTTTTTGGTATTGAAGAGGAGAGACATAGAGAATTCTTTTTAGTTGATTACAAAACTCGTGAGTTGTTTATTTTATTTTTCTATGTCTTAGCATAAGATATTATACCATACCTTTAGAGAAATATTGGCACAATTGTAAAGTCATGAATTGTTGAGAACCACATGTGAAGTTTTTCAAATAATTTCTTACAAAAAGTGGGATAAAAATTGTACAGCAAACTAAAATATTATTTGATATGTATTTTTGTAACATTAAATTACCATTTATAGTTTCTAGATTTATTAACTCATTTCAAGAAAAATTTACACTTACATCATTGTTTCTCCAAAGATGCAATATGTATCTTTATGCAAACAATTTTACATTATAGACCAAATATATTATTTTGACTGTGGTCGGGAAGTAAACAAAAAATATTAAAAATATTAATGAGAAATACACATTGTCATACTATTGATAATTATTTTTTTCATTTATCTCAAAATGATGCATTATTTTTATGGCTTTGTTTATATTTGTTATAACTAAATTATTATTTAAAATGGATGTAATCCGCAAGTGATATTAAACAATATTAATTAAAAGAATTAAGACATTAGACTTTGATTAAACTTAATTACAAGAACTAAATATAAGTACGGATAAAAATAGGAAAAAAAAGCTTGCAAATAAAATTTTCAACTTGTGTTTATATTAACCTTTGTTGAATTAAACCTATGCAAAACTCATTACTTGAACTGAGTAATTAGTACAAACAAATTCTCTCTTAGGTCAAATCCATAACCCCAACTCATATGTTCGAGATTTCTACTTCTTCAAAAGGTCACAATACCCGCAACTTGAGTTGGTACATATGCACCCAGAAGATGCATTTAATGCTTTGCAACGCCAAGAGTTGATGCATAAGTCAGTTGAAATTGGCAAAGTTCTTCTCACATGGGCTATTTTAAAGAATGTTGACATGGTAAACTCTTCCATTTATCAGTTAAATTAAATTGATTTTGATTTCTAAAGTTATATTATTATCTATAATTTTGGTTTTGTCGTAATAGATTCCTAAAAAATAATTGTATTGTTATTGTTATTTTCAGGTTGTTCAAAGAGTGGTATTTTTACACGAGGAGTTAATGAAACTTCCCTCATTTCCCAGGAAAGCATTAGAAGCTGACTTAGATCTTTATCGTGGGGGTGAGATGGGAAAGGTTTGATAGTTTTGCTTACTAATTAATTTTAATGCATCTTTTTATAATAATCATTGAAATATATAGCAAAGTAATTAATTATGTTATAAGTTGAGTTATATAAAAACATGAGTTAACACTGTTATATTTGCTTAGCTGCATAAAAGGCTTCTGAGCACTCGTCTTTATTATAAAACCTTATTCTCATTTAACAATATTTATCCATGTTTTCCTAAAATAAAATTCACTAACTCTACTTAGTGACTGTAATTAGCCCATGACTGTAATGTACAAATAGAAAATAATCCACTAGACCAAACACAACACAATAAGACATTGGTTATTAATATTAAAGATGCGGTAAGATGATTGATATTTAATTTAACTCTATTTCTACCCAATGATGCTCTCATAATACTAATGTATATTTGCATAATCTTAAGATGGAGAAGCGGGATCTATTTGTATGTCTTGCTGGATGGGGAATTGGAGACTAACTCCCTTCAGATGGAGCGAATGTACATCCTTCTCTTTCCTCTTTTCTTATATTACACCACTGCCTGCAGGCATTTGTTTAATAATTTCTATTCTTTCATTTCCAATAGACATGATATTTTAATCTGTATAAGATAGAGAGGTTTTGATTCATCTTAAAATATATATATATATTTTTGAAGATTGTCCATCAGAAAATGAATAAAACAACAATTTAATTGTACCAAAAATAATCACTGTCATTGTTAATAATTAAATGTATTCTACTTGAATTTGTATTACTGCTCTTGCGAGCAAGGCCTTATAATTTTTAAAGAAAACAAAAAATGTTAGCTCTGCGCTGAGCACCAATTATTTTAAATTTACATATAAACAAATAGCATCAATAGCTGGTTAACATAACAATATAACATTTAATGATTATAAAAAAAAATATGGATTCTCATATATGGTAGATCTTATATGAGAATTTTGAATTATTATTGCAACTACACACCATAAGAAAAAACAAACAATCAATAACGGTTGAAAGTAATAATTATTTTCAATTTATGTCAAAAACTAAAAATTATTTAAGAGGTAAATATTCCTAGGTTAACTACAATTTATGAATAATCGATGATCTGACTATTGGTTACGAAAAATCAACACCTAACAAATGATATACTTTTCTTGATAATTAAATAAACTCTTAAAATGTAATTCTTAAATATTTTTCTATAAATCAACTAAACATTTTTTATTAAAATCAAAATGACCTTTACTTAATAACAATATTGAAAAGGGTGTTCTTTAAAAATATTTCATGTTTATAAATCAATCATCAGGAATAACAGTAATAAAAGAGATAAAAATCATTGATTCTAACAACCAATTTTAAAGATGAGACGATTGATTTGTAAAGAAAAATAACTGTCTATTCCAAACCCCGGAAATAAAAATGTATTGATTTTTTAACTTTCTTTTTTAATTTTAAGCATCATAGAAATATCCCAAGCCTATACAAAAATAATAAATTGCATTTTTCTTTCTCTTTTTTTTTTTTTTTTTTTTTTTTTTTTTCATCAAGTTAATTCCATATCCAAATTTTTCCATTTTATTTTTAATAAGTTTCTGTACCGGCTCATGATCTAAATGCAATCCACCCGGGTCGTACACTTTAAATGTACTCCTAAAGCATAAGGGCTTAATTCCAAACATACACTGCATAGGTGCATGTCTGATATAAGTTAAAATGCGGGAAATATTCAAAATCAATAGGAAATCATTACATCTATTGGTGGCAAACCGGGTGGCGTTATTGCTTAAACACTTTAATGGGGTATTAACTTGTTCCATGAATTCAAGATTGGATTTTTGATCCCCAAACACTTTGACATTCTGATTTTCATTCTCTTTTTTACCTAACCGCCCAATCTCATGTTTATATTGCGGTTCTATTTTCATAAACATGTTGCTTGTCTTATTTTCTTCCACGGGACTTTCATAAATTTTTTCTGATAATTCAGAGTCATTTCTTTGAGCTACATTAATTTTTTCTGATGTTTCAGCGTTTTGTGAGCTCAATTTTAAAGCTAAATTAGTTTCGACCAATTCATCTTTAATTATTGTTAGTCCCGGTTGACTTCTTTCTGGTATCATTGAATTATTTGTTTTATTATCATTTTTTAAATTTAGTTCTTCATTTATAAAATTAAAAGTTTTAAATTCTTTATTTAAATTATCAACTTTTTTATTTAAATTATCAAATTTTTTATCGACTTTTGTATCAAGTTTTTTTAAATCATTTTTAAGTTCACGACTTCTTTCCTCGGCTTTTTTATCGGATTCCTCGGATTTTTTATTCATGTCATTCATCATAGACATTATATGTTTTAACATGCTGTTAGTGTTTAAATTATCGCTATTCATATCAATTACCAAGTCTTTCTCATCTCCTAGCCATTGGACAAGCGTCTCTTCCGGAATCTTATCCATAATTTTCCACTTTTAAATAAAAATTTAACACTTTAAAAATTTCTGTGAGCTGCGTACTGATTGTCGTGACCTAATTTTTAACGAATAAGGCCACGCGTTATTGGGCGACAAATATGTAACGTTCCGTTTTTGGGAAAATAAATAAATGAAACTTATTTTCCCTTTTTTAATATATTTATTTGTTTTATAAAACTTTGACTCTATTTCTCAGGGGGGTTGCTAGACAATCAGACACAGACACACAGAACTATAACTATTACAAACATATGAATAACGTGAAGCGTCAATATATCTTAAGTTATACACTTTCTCCTTGTAGAATGATGACGGTGGTTTACGGGATATAATTAAAATGTGTTACCAAATGATGTGGATCTGGTGGATGAAGTTTCACGGGAGCTCTTAAGACGTCTACGACGGTCCCTGGTCCTAACAAGAATGCTCTCCTTTGTTGTCCGTTACCCTCTCTAGGTTTCAAAATGGCGAACTGCCATTTTGATTATCTAATACAAATGGACCATTTATGATTTTGTGAAGTTCTCATTTGATGAAAATCTCTTCTACTTCTTTTTGATTTTCTTAGATCAGGTTTATTGTCGAAGTATTGACAAATTGATCATCTTCACCCACTCGATCATTATGGCAGAGGTTCTGTTGAAGTCAAACATAGAGCCGCCATGTTTTAAAATAAAACCGTCTATTTTGGTTCCATTTATAATTTATGATGGTTGCAGTCAGGATAAATAAATGTTGTATTATTTTCCTGAGAATCCCTATTTCCAAATATTAAATCTAATTTAAGATATCTAAAACAATTATTTACTACGTACCTATAATCTGAAAAAAAGGTGTATATTACAATATATATATATATATATATATATATATATATATATATATATATAGTGTTTCTCAAGATTGTTTTTATAAAATGAGATTCTCATATTTCATTGTTTTTTCTAGGAGTTACTTGGATTAGATGTACTTCATAAGTTCATGTGGGTTCGATTGATCGCCAGGATGTTTGAAGCAATGGCTGGTAACTTCGCATATTCTGGTGATATTCGCCTTTTCTTGAATGTCCTGAATGGTGCTCTCATTCTCCATTCACAGGATGCTACTATCCTTCGATATGTAATGGCTACTTACATAAATGCTGCCCATAATTTCAAAAATATATTTTCCCTAAATGGGTAAGTAATTCATGTTAAAATGACATTCATCTTTAGTAGAGTTCATTGATTTACCACTGAACTTTTTTGATAATTCTCATAATTTGATGATGAACTCAAAAATTAAAATATTTAAATTTTGAGTTTTTAATACATTTGAAACAAAGTTTGTTTACCTAATTTGACAGAAAGAACAAGAAATTCGTGACTTGAGATTTATTTTGCAGAAGACATTTGTGTCATTCTAGTCTGAATGCTTTTATTTTTACTGTTTCTTTTAAAGTTTTTAGTTTCAGCTATTAATGCAACCCACATTTCTACTCGTAACATATTTTGAATGATTTTCCCAAGTAAAAATCCCTAAAATAATAAAATTAAACATTTATCTGCAATTATGTTCTTAAATCTAATACATTTAATATAAGAACTGTTTACATTCTCCTATTCATTAGTATTTTGCTGTTGCAGTTGTTGATTAATAATCTTCACTTCTTCCTGATTCCCACCTTATTTATGTTTGCTCTTGATTGTTCTCCTCCTGCTCAATTGGCAAAGGGCTCTGGAATCTTCTTCCACATTTTCCTTCCGACATAATCTTTCTATTAAAGAATAAGTTGGTCGGGGAGGGGGAAGATGTGGTCAATGAAAAACACACTAATAAATGCAACTTCTTTATTGTGTGCAACTTATTTATTGTGTACCAACGTTTTGGGCTAAGTTTTAGACCATCTTTTATTACTGTTATTGGTACTGCCTTTGTTATTTTCAATGTTATCTCGTTTTTTCTTTTAGCCCTGATGACGGCCTAAAACTTAGGCTGAAACGTTGCACACAATAAATAAGTTACACTTGTTAGCAAGTTTTTCATTGACCACAGCCTCCCGACAAACTTCTTTTTTAATTAAATCTATTGCAAACTTACTCCAATATAATCTTGTTATCTTGATCTAAGTGCTAATCTCATATCATTTTAGGAATCGTAAATCTCACTATCTTGCGAACATGATCTATTCACTTGTTCATGGTAGAGAACATATACTATAAAATTAATACTAACTTTATACTTCCTGATAGATACATGATGGTGGTGCCAACTCTGCTTCAACTATATGCTACCTATCAGACAAATAAATTAGTCACCAAGGCTGTTGAGTACTGTGTTAAACAATTCTACCTCATGAACAGGAAGCCTTTCATTCTACAGATGTTTGGTGCAGCATCACCGATTCTTGATATTGATTCTTCAGCTCAATTTGGTGATGGGCAGAAGGTGAGAGAAATTTTATGAAAAAAATATTATTATTTGATAATGGTCATTTCCTTCATTACTTAAAAACTCTTGAAAGTTATCTTTCAAATTATGATAAATTTTTTTTTATTTTTACTTCCTTGTACGAAGTAAAGGAAGTGTTGTAATCACAAAAATTTTCGGTTTTCAGATTTCAACAGAAATATCCATTTTGACCATCCCTGAATCCATTTTAACTAGTTTTGTAGTGACGTCTGTTCATTCGTACGTACGTGCGTATCTCGCATAACTAAAAAACAGTTAGCCGTAGAAAGTTAAAATTATGTATTTAGGATTGCTGTAAAATCTAGTTGTGAACTTCCCTTATTGGTCACCACATGATTACCGGAAGTGGTACTTTAGATGAAGATCATTATTAAATTTCATCAAAAATTATATTAAAATATATTAAAAAACTTCTCAAATTAGGTATATAAGACTTTCATATTAATATAAATAACATACTAAATTTTGGTTAACATTGGCTTTACATGAAGATCATATTAGACTTTCATCAAAAATTATATTAAATTATAATGTAAAACATCTCAAATTTGGTAAATAGAACTTTTTTTATCAATATTAATGTATTTACTAGATTTTGGTTAAAATTGGTGAGCTGAAAAGGATGCTTTACTTGAAAGTCATAATAAACTTATATAAAAAATTATATTAAAATTGAATAGAGAGATCATATGTTTTGGTAATAAAGATTACAAACACGATTTTTTTTCCACTCCAATTAAACATTTTTATTACTTGTTTTAAATGTTATAATTTTGAGTAAAATACCTCCTCATTCGTTTTCCTCCCCATTCGTAAGATGAACAAGTCTGCAGCAGGAGAATAAGATTTAAGTTAAGTGGGTTCTTCTGCTTAAAATGTCAAAACTGTCAATTTCCAATGCTTTATCTAGTGACATTGACAGTTCTAATGTTGTCACGGAACACAAAGAAATCTCTAGGAAACTATTTACCTACTGAAAGAAAACGACATATATTAACGGAATGAGACTTCCAGAAACAAGAGTATGTGTGTGTGTCAATAGAGAGTGTCGTTATTGAGATATTTCAATCTTTGGAAACTAGTAACCATATTCAGGATCACTTTTTGAGCCACCGATTTATAGTTAAACATGTGTACAAGGAAGTCATGTGTTGTCCACATCAGATATTTTTCTCTTAATATTTTTATCCACACTTGTCAAATAAAAATAAAAAAATAACTACTATCAACAGATTACCTGTCTGTACAAAACGACATGAGAAGCATGAAGAGAACAGCACCCAGTGGTATCTCTCTTTCATGGCTTGATTTAATGCCTTATGTTAACAGGTATCTCATCCATGTTCTTTTTGTCTCCGACTTGTGTTCTCAGGCATGAGAGTCATGATCATTTGTTCTATTTGTGTGTTTTGGTGCTCGAGTAGTTTTTCATGAAATAGTTTGTAGTAAGTCCATATGAGTTCGTCGACTGTTGGAATTTATTAGTCAGTATGCAAAGTTTTATTATTAACAAGTCTTAGTGTCTTGAAAAGTTTGAAATCGTTTTATGTGAGTCTGTTTCATAATACTGTAAATTTGTAATGTGTATGTCCAAACTAGTTTTAGTAAGTATCTGTACGCTTAATTTTTGTCTTTTTTGTAACTTGGAGTTTCATTAAATTGAGTTTTAGGTTCAGTGACTGGGGTTTTTTTTTAACATGAGGAACCCATGCCATTCTTCTATCAAACTAGTCCGAGGATGGGTGGGTTATCAAGGTGATTGGGAGAGTAGGTTTTATGTCTAAGAGTAAAAGTAATATGTTGTGACCTTCCATGGTTCAATCGAATCTTCCTCAGTTGGCACCAATCGTGCAATTTTTGTAAGTTATGTTGTAAGGTTAGTGAGGTCTGTGCTGCATTATTATGTTTATTAATTATGACAGTGTCATAATTAATAAACATATAAGGTAAGGTTAGTGAGGTCTGTGCTGCATTATTATGTTTATTAATTATGACAGTGTCATCTGTGTAGGCTGCTATCAGTTTGTTGATACTTTGTGGGATGCCATGTGTGTATGCTATGTACAATAACGGTGCTCCCTGAGGATCAGCCTCATAGAAGATAGCTCTCAACCCTGTCAAATAGAAAAAAATCTGTCCGAAATAAGTGAGTGAAGAATTAAGTAGTATGTGTGTGCTAGTACACTCTTGAACCTAAAGAGCAGCCTAAATGCTGTTTCTGGTGACGATGCTGTTGATAAGATTGAATTAAATGTACTGTTAATCGATGGGCAATAAAATTTCGTGGTTGCTAGCCTGGAAAGCCATAATTGTTGATGAAACAATTGAGGTCCGATCACTGCCACAGACAATAAGCGAAGCGCAATGGTAAATTCTTCTTGGTACATAGAGACTATAAAACAGCTCTGACGTCGAGTTTTTTGTGTTAGAGGAAACCTGGCGCCAATAATCTAGCAACATGATAACGCTCGTCCCACACACTTTGCGTGCAACTGAAGAGGCTCTGCGAAACCTGAAGTTTGAATCGATTCCACCCCCTCCTTGCTCGATTTTCCCCGATGTTGTGCCTTGCGATTTTTATTTTTTTCCTCTATTGAAGGTAATTAATACACCTCAGACGATGAGATGAAAGCAGCTATCAAGTACTGGATTTGAGAGAAGTCGGAAGAATTTTTCAGTGACGGAATGAAAAAATTTATTACATGTTGGGAGAAATGTGTTAGTCTTAACGGTGACTATGTTAAAAATAAATATATGATTTTGAAGCTTAAGAATTGTGATTTAATGTACTTTTTGCCCATATTACTATTTATTTTTGTTCGTGTTCTACAAGCATGTGTTACTTTTCAAGCTACCCTCGTAAGTTTAACAATGTTAAACATATTCAGAATCCAAAAATTGACTTAAGTTCTCTGAAATTCAAACTTCCTCTTAGTAATAAATACAGTTTACTGTTATTTATTGTGCGTAATGTAAATTAAATAGATAAAGATTTAATTTTAAGTATTCAGATGTAATCAATGTGATTTACTAGTTGTGTTAAATGTGAAAAAGAAAATTATTGATATTCTAATTATGTAGGTCCCTGCCCAGTGCCTTTTCCAGCTACTTCTTAGTTTGGAGACACCTTCTCCGGATCCGCTTAACATTGGCGAATTGGTCAAAGAGGAAAAACCTTTGAAAGCCATTGACTTCTGTTATCATGATGACAATGAAATGGTTACAGTCCTTGACTGTGTATCACTTTGTGTAATGGTAGTTGCCTACTCTGCTGATTCTGTTAGAGGATATCAAATGCTGGTAAGTTGTATTTTTGATAATTTTTGTGAATTTCCAACTTTTGTTTTATTAAAATAATACTCATTGGTTTATTTATAACATTGAAAAAAAATTTCAGACAATTCTTGAAGCGATCGTTCCTTGTTATCTTCAACAGATTCAACTTCCGAGCTACAGAAAAGAAGGAAAGTCAGAACGTGATATAATTAGTCAGATAGCAGTTGCTATCAATACTCTTGTCACAAACTGTGAAGCACTTTCCAAGTAACTTTTTTATTTATATTGATTTTATGTTTTTTTTTCTATTTATCTATTTGATATCTGATTCTTAAGTAAGTTTGAAGTGTAGTTAAAACTTAAACAGTTGTTTATTCCAAAAAAATCAATAATAATAATTTCTAAAAATGTTGTACTCTCTTCCTCATATTTTGGATATAGAATATACTTAGCATTTTTAATTAGGGATTAATAAATTATTTACTACTTCTATAATTTTGGTTTTATTGAAAACTAGTTTCAAATGTTATACATTCATCTTCAGTTCTAAAACACAAAAATTCAAAAATAAGCAATTCACAATACAGTTTGTTATTATTGTACATATTAAATTAAATGTAATATAAATTAGTATTATAAAACATTTATGAATTATGCATTTAATTAAGACAAGAAATCAAATACATGTTGGTACTCACCAAGGTTTAAGTAGATTATATCAAACAGAAAATTATGTAATGGTTTTGTTCTTGTTCTGTACTAGCAATGAAAGAAAGGTGGGGTGTTTATAGGTAAACGGTTTAAGGGTCGGAGTTGTTCCAGTAATTCCAGTGAGTAATTGTTTTTTCTGTAATAGATGGGAATAAATTTGAGATTGGACTATTGGAGGTATTTATTTGGTCATTTAAGCAAACATTTGAATTGGATTTGAAGGATTTTATTATTTCAAGTGCTTCATATATATTTAATTTGAGGCTGTTTTCAATGTGATGTATTAATTTAACTCCTGAGTCTTTGATGAATTTATGTTTTTTTTTCATTTAAATTACTTACTTATATTACTTAGCATTTTTATTTATGCTATGTAATACTTTCCAGCTTTAGTTCACAATTAAAAATGACCAGTTTTCATAAACTTTTATATATTACAAATATCTATTTAAAGTATTAATCAATGTAGGAACTACAATGGACCGCAGAGGACTAGTCCTGAACACAAGGGTAGCAGCCAGCGTGGCTATAACAGAGCACCTTACTCGCCAGGGTTTGAATTTGTTGATGAGGGTCATGCAAAATATATAGCTGACCGAGCAAAGACTAGAACAACCTACACTGATTCTGATGATAGCGAAGTAAGTATATCTACTTGGACATTGTTAGTATCTTTTAATTTTATGGATGTATAACTGAAATTTTTCTCATGTTGTACTTTGATCTGTATATTTATATTCAATACTAAAGTGGTATGTGCCTCCTGTTGGATTATCATTGACAATAGAACACCGCTTATAAGTCGAGACCGAGACTTTGCCAGTTAAGCAGGAGAGCTGGTCAACCCGAAGTGTATAAAAGAAAAAAATCTATTATTAAGTTAATTTCTATATTAGCTAAAAATTAAATAAATACAAAAATTAATGTCTCGGTCATATGCATATTAGTATATGACGAAGTTAACTTTATTAGACCAAATCTTTAGATACATGATTTAATATAAGTGTGCAATCAATTGTTCAGTTTTTAATAGTAGTCAATAGGTTAGTTTTTTTTGTTTAATCAAACTTATTGGTTTCTCAGCAGCATAGTGTCTCAACTTTTTCGTGCATTAGTGAACTTTTAGTTTGGATAATTTAGTTCTGATGAAAGCATAAAAGCTGGAACTAGTCAACTCTATGTAAAAATTAATTTAATTTTTTTCCTTGTTACCCCCGGTTAATTCAAAGAGCCGGTTAAGCGAGGTTCTACTTTATCTTTGATCTTCCTATTTTAGCATTGGAATTTTCCACAATGATGAGACAATGCATTTAATAAAATGTTTCTATTCCTTAAGTATAACTGAATATATATATATATATATATATATATATATATATATATATATATATATATATATATATATATATATATATATATATATATATATATATATATATGTTTGATGTATTATAGGTATTTTGATTTATAAGCACATTTATAATTTAGGTACCTACTGCTAAACTTCAAGTAATATTTTTTGTAGCCATGTTAAATTAATATTGTGTTTAATTATTTATAACTTTCAGGCTGAGTTCAGACGTCCAAGAGATGTACTGTTATCATTGGTTACTGAGTTTGCTACCAGATGCACAGCTCGTCTGATAGAACTCAATAAGAAGTTCCCACAGGATGGAAAGCCAATTGAGCTATTGGAACTGCGATCTCAAACTCGCCTTGCAGATGTCGCACATTCTTTGTTAAAAGCATCTCCATATGATCCTGACACGATGTCTTGCAAAGGCCTCCAACTGTATATGACACAGTTAATGCCTGCCACCGAGTGGAATTCAGAATCTATGCGACCTACTCTCATTATGCTTCTCAGAAGGCTTGATAAGACCTTTCTGAAGATATATAAGAAACCGAGTATCAGGGTTTGTTTATTATAAATACTTCAGTATGCTTAAGATAATATTTTTTAAATTATGTAAGTTATTTCTATTACCAGAATGGATTTTCATGCATTAAAATCTCCTGCCTCAAAGTGTACTGTTAAAATGTGCTACCAAATAAAAAAAAAAAGCCTTTACAGCATAATAAAAATTAGTTGCTGAGGATAGAAAGAAAAATGAGTAAAATAAAATTTGTTATGTTTATAAAACAAGTATAATTATAAAACACATTAAAAAAAAATCTTTGTTTTCTTTAATCTAAAAGGTTATACTTAATGAAAACAAAAATGAGGTACAAACATTTTTCTTGGTTTGTGAAAACCTAAAGGAGCAAAAAAAAATAATGAATTCAAATTAGAGGAAATAAATTAAATTTTTTCCCATTTCCTAAAACTTGTAGGGACATAGATACATAAAATAGAAATAAAAAGAAAAGAAAGGAAAGCAAAAAGTTATGCATTAATCAACAAACATATTTTGATGTTCAGTAAAACATAATCGTAGGTCAACTAAAAGGACAGTAATAAATAAATAATAAAAGAGATGTGGTCAAAGATGTCTCAAATTGTACTAAACATTGACAGTTGTTGTTAAATGTATAACTAGAAAATTAATGAAAACAATCCTTTTCTTATAAGATGCCATGGGATTACATTTTTTTTTTTTTTTCCAGGTTCTTATATATAAAACGTGTTTGAAACATATTTGGAGAACTGATAAAAATAAACAGTCAAACTAATTATGTAATTGTATAAAATTCTGGTCTTTGATTTAACTTTGAATGATATTTATCAGGAATAAATCCTTAAACATTATAATATTCACTTCCATTAGATTTGTATATAATAATAAAATAGTTTTTATTTGAAAAAAATAAATATATTTTTGCTGTTTAAATTAGTATTGTTTTGTTCCTTTTTTATAATTTGTTATTCACACAGATGAAGCAGTTTAATTATTTTGTGTTAATTAGAGAAGTGTTGACTGGGAAGCTGCTAGTGGCCTTATTCGAGGTATTTATGAAACCCTCTCTCGCTACCCTTACATGGTTCACCTTGGTAACTTGAAAAGCCTAATCAATACTTGTCAGGTAATATTTCTGTATAATTTGGTAATTATATATTTATTGTATATCTTTTCTTTTTTGTTATAATCCTCTCTTACTTGAGAGAGAAAACATCAATCAGCTGACTCATTAAACAGAGTAATATTAAATATTTTAATTACAAAAAATTTAAATGGTTGTTTGTATTGCGACTATAACAACTATTCTGTTGGGTGTTGAATACACTATGTGAGCAGCATGGTTAACAGTATAGTACGATAATGATTGAACATTTGTTCGGTGACAAATAATATTTGCAGATGTTTATCATGATCATTCTACCACTTGATCTAGAAATTTACCGGCATCCCAATTTTATTCTCAAATTAACATGCATTATGATAAGTTTACGAGATCATGCACAAAGTAACCAATTTTTTTTCCATAGAATATATTTGTATTATATTAAAGTCTATAGTCATTGTTGGCCTAGAACATATACCATATATAATAATTATTACTACCATTTGTTTTTTAGTTAAATGCCAGAATACTAGGTCCTATCTACCCTCAATAGATAAGTATCCCAGTGTGTTTATTTCTTACTAAATTGAAACATATTGTGTGACAATTGAAATATATTATGTGGCCCTGCAGCTGAAATCATTGCCGATTATGTGTTTGGTTTTTTGTCAATCAGAAGCTGGTAATCTGGCTTATCTTTCTTAGATCTACAACCCTAAACTGCTTTACTTGTCTATTTTGCAGTGATTTTATTTTTAAAAGAAGTATAATATATGTTAATTTTTTTATGGCCAACTAATTTGTGAATAAAACATTTTTTAATCATCTCTAAAGTTTTATTGATTACTCTGTGTTTTTATTAAAATTTATTTTTGCTTTCAATACAATGAATTAAATCAAACTAATGTTACAGTCTCTGATCATTGGCGAAATGGCAACAGGTTTGGCAGAGAATATGTCATCAGCGACTACAGCCCTTATGTCTCAGGTTCCACCTCCTCACTTCTGTGATATGGTTGTGCGACTTATAGCTCTTCAAATATTAGCTTTTGGTGTGAGTTTAAATTGATTAATTTTTATTAATCGTTTGTATTATAAACTATTTTTTAATCGTGTTTTAATTCTTTTGTAATTATGCATAAATTTTATAGTATTTAGTCACTTCATAAAATGAGTTCCATTGGCCTCAGTAAACTTCTTCTAACATACAAGCATTTAAACCATCTGCTAATCAAAGTTAATAGTTTAAGGAAGAAATAGTCCTAAAAGCATTTTTAGTAGTACCACTATTGTAAAATTCTTTATTTTTCATAATATGGTCCAATATTCCAAAAGAAAAGTTCAATTTTTAAGTCTTAGGTGGTTTTACATTTTAATCTTGAAATATGACAAAATATATTAATGTTTAAAAATAGAATTGGTCCCTTTTGGCTTGTCATCACTTGAGAATTAAGGGTTTTAAGATTTATTTCT
Source organism: Rhaphigaster nebulosa (assembly GCA_948150685.1). Classification (NCBI taxonomy): domain Eukaryota; kingdom Metazoa; phylum Arthropoda; class Insecta; order Hemiptera; family Pentatomidae; genus Rhaphigaster; species Rhaphigaster nebulosa. The sequence continues at coordinate 203,240,432 of OX411306.1, forward strand.
TTTATTCGGGTATAAAAAACATAATTTCTTACTTTATCCCAACAATGTATTTATTGAACTATATGCATTAGGATTCGTACACACTGGAGCAAGTCTGTGGTGGTAGCACCCTCTTTCCAACATTTGAGAAGACAGAGAGTATGCTTCTTAATCTTCTCATGCCTTTATGTCTGCGTGTAGGAAGTGGAAGGAGAGGTTATTTAACATTTTCACATAATTTTTATTATAACTATGTTTGCTTTAGCTCTGAATATTATATGGTTCAAATTTCTCAAAGCAGTTTTCTCATAACCAACCTATATATATTTTAGATATACACATCATGAGAGATATAGACATAAACTACTGCTTGACTGTGGTCCTGTATGCAATGTACCCACCATCAGCTAGGACTCCTGTCACTATGCAGAATTTCAAAATGGCTCAAGATTTTCGATCAGGATCATTTTCATTTACTAAGTCTCCCCCTGCTGTCACTAAGTCACTTTATCAGGTTTCTTTTCTTGGTATGTCTTTATTTATTTATTTTTTTTTTTTTTTAGCATTTCTGTGTCAAATTCAAACTTTTCAATTTCAGATTAAACCATTTCCATTTCAAATACAACTTTTTTTTGTTTTAATGAATTAATATTAATCATATTTGCATAATTATGTTGTTTAAGGTTATTTTAATTCCCTATTGTGTTTTTAATACAACATGAAACTTATTTTCATGTTGTATTCGTATAGATTTATTTTATTTTTTAGGATATCCTTGATACTGAGGTCCATTATTGAGTTATCAGAGACTATTATTAAGAAATGCTATTAATTTTAAGACCATGCGCTCACTAATTGATTTATTTTGACTTTTCGAATATCCTCTATATTTATGTCCATTATTGGGTTATTGTGACCCTTTTCATGAAAATACTATCGACTTTAAGATTGCACGCTCATGTATAATTTATTTTATTTTTTTTAGATTTTTTCGATGTTGAGGTCGATATAGTGAGAGGATGCTAATTACGAATTACCTAGCTATTTGATTAATTGGTACTTTTACAGAATTCATCGGAACAGGGATCATTTTCAGGTTTTTAAGGACGAAAATTCCAAATTTACTATAACCAGTAATATAATGGTGGAAAAGAACTTTCAAACCATATATAATTTAATTATAATGGAACTTACTATCGAAGAAATCGAAAAAGTTAAAATAAATCGACAAACCAGAGTGCATTCTTAGAATCAATGTATTTTAATAAAATGTCATTGATGGACTTCAATATTGAGGATCAGATAAAATTACAACAAATCCATCCGTGAGGGTGCAATCTTAAAATCGATAGAAAAAGGTTCAATTTGAAATGGAAAAGATTGAATTTGAAATGGAAAAGGTTGAAGTTGACTTGGAAAAGGTTGAATATACCATATATATTGTAGTATGATTTTGTGAAATGTAAACAATTAACTAGTAATTTTATTTGTTTAATAGCATTGAAGATATTAATAGCTTGCTTTGAAGGGGAATTAGAGTCAGATTGGCCTCGCATTGCTAGAACAGTCCAGGAGCTTTCTAAGGTAAGAGATAAATGAAATGAAATAATTTTACATCCAATAAACCAAATTTCAAGGGAATGCCTTTGAATTAGTGGTTCGAGCTATAGAGGCTAACGTTTGGATATTTCAAGCTATAGAGATATTATTTTGATTTTAGATACAGATACTTGAACTTACTGCAGAAATTTCAAATTAAATTTAAATACATTAATGTATATGCATGCTTATTTCACTAATTTTTTAGTAGTTGTACACGGTAGTGCTTTTAACCCATTTGCTACATTACATAGAATTATTCACCATCACTTACTTATGCTTGTATGCGCTCGTATATCGCTTATTCTTTTTTTTTTTAATTTGCCACATGTTTTTTGTCTTATTAGACTAGACACCTTCAGCTGTTTTTTCAATTTTTTTTTTTCAAAATTAGGGATATATGAGTGCGTATATCTCAGAAACTATGCGAGAGAGGGAAAAAATGAATGGGATCAATCTTGAAGGAAATTTTGTCAGCTTTAATTTTGTGTAGAGTAGTCTTATCGCTAGGACACTTGTTTCCGAGATATAAGCGAATAATAAAAAAAAGAGACCTTCTACCATCTCATTTTTGTAGGTTAGCCTATATGGTCCAATATTTTTATAGGCCACTGCATTTATTAATCACAAAATAGATCCTCAATCGTGTGTGCTTCGAGGCCGGCAAGTGTTAATTAGTAAAATGGTTATTATAAAATTGGCATGTTTAAGGTGTAGGCCTGAAAAAACTACCCATGAAAAATGCTAGTATGACCATTTCATGCCAGTATTACTACTTGTATTTATTAAACAATTGCATGAAAATCTGCTGGTTGTTGATAAATTTTCATACCTTCTTTATTTTGACATGTTGGAGGTGGAGGTCACGTCAAACGGCCCAACATAATTGTAGGCCAATATTTTTTTTTTTAATTTCAAATTATCTTATGATTCAAAAAAAAGTAAAGGGTTGTTCATACCTTTTAAGTACACCATTGACATGTTTTCTGATTTCTGGATCGGAAACGCTCCCATTTTGAAAATTTCCAAGATAAAAAAGTTATAGGTTATGTTAAAATGAAGCCACTCACTAAGTTTTAGACGAGTGTTAATAATTTGAAAAAAAGTGCCCTGTATCCCGCACTATAAGACTATTATCAGGGACATATTGGATTCCAAAGAATCCTTTCTCCAATTCCTTCATTCCTTGGAGACAGCATTCTGTGCCCTAAGCATCTTTAGAAGTAGAGATTTGGCCATCCTACTGCTAGGTAAGAATATCCCCATTCTGCTTATTCTGAAAAGCTTCTTTACATTGCCAGTTCAGAGGGTTTTAGTCGGCTTTAGCTTCTATCTCTCCATTTGCACATTCAGGCTTTACATCACCTCTTTGATCACAAAGGAGCACCCATAGACATTTCATCCAGCAAATCAGATCCTGAAACATTAAGCAGTTCTGAAGAAGACAAATCTTTTTTGGTTAATCATCCCACAAGAATTACTAAATTACACTGCAGGTACGCTACCCCTCTGCCATTTAGTCTCAGCTTGAGCACTTTCAACCAGGTTTATGTGTAAGGACTGCCAAAACAAGCATGATGTCTTGCTGTGGTAGACCCCGCATTTATCGTCTGTGAGTCTCTTCAGAAACTCTTGGGCACCATGCAATTATATTTATAAATTTCTTTTAAGTTAATTAATTTTACAAAGTTGATTGAATTGGTCCTTATATGTTATAGGTAACAGATGCCAGACAATATTTTTGGAGCTTTATTGAGTTTGTTGTATCTCAAAGACCTCCTCTGTTTGTTCTAATGCAGCCATTTATCCGTCTTAAGGTATAATTAGTATTATTGCAACAAAAATTAATGATAAGTGTCAATTGTTTCTTAAATGTTGAAAAACTTTTATAGTTGAATATGACGCCAATAAGCGACATTGAGCGGCACATTCACTTCGTCGTCAGGGAGAAAATGTCAGGTCTGTCACATTCTGGGCCTAAGTGTCGTGGTGCTCTTCTTGCAGATCTAATCCATGAAATGAAGGAACTAAAGGATGAGTTAGACAGTCATAAGTATAGTTAGTTTTATTGATTTTATGAAGATTGAAATATTTTAATTATATAGCCTTGATATATGATGATAGAAATATATTTAGAAATCTTAAATAATTAGGCATTCAACTTTAATTAATTATCTGATATTGCATTTTTTATTTTCACAACTTCCTAAGACAGCAGAAATTTGGTAATTGGTTGAAAAATTGTTTTGAGGATCTCACTTAATTAACACCTTTGAGAGTATGTTGAGTCCAAAGAGTGGATGAATCTACTCATCAAATTATTGCGATTTTATTATACTCTTGTACAAGGCTGTTGAGCATCACCTAGCTTTCACCATATATAAGGATCGGTAATTATATAGCTATATATATATATATATATATATATATATCTTTACATCGCAACCTACTTCATGGTGTGCAATAATGCTATTATTGATCTGGCAGTATACCTGGTTCACCTTTGGAATTCTATTCGCTATTTCTTGGTCAATCCTTCCAGACTTATTTATTATAGTTTCCAAGTAGTTGTACTCGTTTACTACCATTTCAACCTCTGCATTCCGTGAGAGAATTAGGATCTTGCTTTTCGAGTTGTTGATTGACATTCCTTTCCGTAGCAGCTCCTCCCCTCTACCAGTGCCTGTTGTAGCTTTTTTTTGGGTCTGAAATTAGAACTATATCGTCTGTATATAAGAGACACCTGAAGAGAACTAGGGCTGTCTCCCTGTCTGACTCCTCTATCGAGTGTGAACAATTTGGATTCCTAACCATTAATCCTTAAGATTCTTTTCGCATTTCCGTATGTCAATTTTATTGCCTGCAGAAAATCTGTTGGTATATTCTTTGTGACGAGGGCATTCCACAGTGTCAAAAGCTGTTTTAAGGTGTAGAAAGGCTATATAGATACTTTTACGCTTTTTCCAAAATATTTATGAGGACTAAGATGTGAAGAGCTCAAATTTCCTCCTTCTTTTATTTTGAGAGGACAGCAAAATACTTCAAGACTTGAGACAAAATCTCACACAGAGAGTTCTCCCGGGCTAACTGAAAATTGAATGGCCTATAATGAAATTGTTTGTAACAAAACCATTATTAATGAACAAATTTAAATGTAACATTTTGGAATGTCACATTTCCTGTTTTTAATATTTACTTAAATTGAATTATTTTTCATTTATGTCTCACAAGTTTGGTTTTATCTCAACTTGTACAAATTCTTCCTTATATGAATACTGCTATCAGTTTTATATAGTATTAAGTTAGGTAGAATATTATGTTTTATTTATTCTGTTCCCTGTCTGATGACCCTAACTTTTTGAATAAAAATATGATCCATCTGTAACTTAAAATCTTTTATATGAAAATCAATCATCCAAATTTTTCTTTTCATTTTTGAAACAAATATAAGGTCTATATATTATTCTAAAAAAATGAACCATTAGAGCAGGAAGGCTTGGCAAAGGGTGAGGCAGCAGTGCTAGCCGAACCAGCCACCACAGCTCCTGCTCAGCGGCACAGGCCATCACTGATAGATCTGCTCACTGGTAACAATAGTCAGCTTGGTTCTCACATCACCATACCCCACAGAGGTAATTTCATTTATTTTTTATAATTTCTTACTGCAAAATTATTAAAAATAGAGTTATCGTCAATAAAATTATTACTTGCAATGAAGGTTAGTAAAAATAAATTCTAGCCATGAGCAAAATATATTTAGATCTTTCACTTGGCCTTCATTCCAGTGTATATGATCTTCGAAATTTCGATGAAATTAGAAGCAGATCATATAATTAAAATCAAAAGAATGTGTCATTGAAACACTGTTAATAAATAAATATTTATTAACTAAATTTTGTTAAATTCAAGTTACTACTTTGCAGGATAGAGAAGGCCATCCCTACTCTTTCACTGTTTATTGGTTTCAACATTCTTCCATAGCTCAGCCTTCTCTAAAGCCCATCTTACATAGTGAATATCTAATTTTGTCATTATATTGAATGTCTGAAGGGTATATTGTAACAATAAAATTGACTAGTGATATATATATATATATATATATATATATATATATATATATATATATATATATATATATATATATATATATATATATATATATATATATATATATATATATATATTGTAATATACACATTTTTTCAGATTATAGGTATGTTGTAAATAATTGTTTTTTTTAGATATCTTAAATTAGATTTAATATTTGGAAATAGGGATTCTCAGGAAAATAATACAACATTTATTTATCCTGACTGCAATCATCATAAATTATAATGAAAAGTGTGTTTGTCATCATAAATGGAACCAAAATAGACGCTTGAATTTAAAAACATGGCGGCTCTATTTTGGACTTCAACAGAACCACTGCCATAATGATCGAGTGGATGAAAATCATTAATTTGTCAATACTTTGAAAATAAACCTGATCTTAAAAAATCAAAAAGAAGTAGAAGAGATTTTCATCACATGAAAACTTCTGAAAATCATAAATGGTCCATTCGTATTGGAGAATCAAAATGGCAGTTCGCCATTTTGAAACCTGGAGTGGTGTAACGGACAACAAAAGGAGTTGCATTGTTGTTTGGACCAGGGACCGGCGTAGACGTCTTAAGAGCTCCCGTAGTACTTCATCCACATTTAAGATCCACATCATTTGGTTACACAAATTCATTATATCCCGTAAACCACCGTCATCGTTCAAAGAAGAAAGTGTTAAATTTAAGATAATTGACGATTCACGTTTTAGTATGTTTTGTAATAGTAATAGTTCTGTGTGTCTGTGTCTGGTTGTCTAGTAACCCACCCTGAGATAAGAGTCAAAGTTAAATAAAACAAATAAAAATATAAAAAAGGGAAAATAAGTTTAATTTATTTATTTCCCAAAAAACGTGACATTACAATATATATATATATATATATATATATATATATATATATATATATATATATATATATATATACCATTTTCAATAATATTGACCATTTAAGGGAGTAAATGACCACTTAACTTGCTATGGAGTAAATTTGATGATTGGGGAATTCGAATGGCTTAATACTTTGTTAATTACGATTGGAAAGAATATGATGGCTTCTATTTTTGATTCACCTTGAATAATTCTAATGGTAGAAGTATTGTTGACATAATTGCAGGAGAAGTTGGTTGCAAAGAAAAACATGCTAATAAGAAGACTTGCATTTTGGCCTAAGTTTTAGGCCATCATTAGGGCTAAGAAAAACAAGATAACAACTAATATGAAATAGAATAAAAAAATAGTATAACAAGGAAATAGGAAGACAACAAGTAATAAAAGATGGTAAATAAAGTGATAATATAAGATGGAAACAAATAATAATAAAATATGGTAACAAACAGTAATATAAGAAGATAACAAATAGTAGAAAATATAGAAGTATGAAAAATATATCAAGATTATTATGATTAAACAAATAATGTAAATAATGAAAATTAATATTAATCTTCCTATTTTATACTGTTCTTTATCCTATTCATACTGGTTATCTTTTTTTTTTTAGCCCTGATGATGGTGTAAAACTTGGGCCAAAATTTCAGTACAAAATAAGTCTTCTTATTTTTATGTTTTTTTTGCTGACCATACCTCCCAACTAACTTCTAAAATTGAATAATTCCTTTATAATATTAATTTTTTATTTATTTATAGTTTTAATTTGATTTAAGTTTCAATGTTTTAATAATTTAATAATACATTATTATTAAGTAAATGGTATATCACTGTAAACTGTATAGAAAACTTTGATTAGTCATATTTATTAATTTTATGTGTTTTAGAATCAGTTTCTTCTGTGCCAAGTACAAATACACAAGAACCACCAACTGTTCTATCAAGGTATCACACAAGTGAGTAATAATTTTTTTTTTTAAATTATAAATTTTCAGGAAAAGTTTTCCCTTATTCGAACAGATTCCAATGCTAAGAAAAAAAAATGTGACAATTTTAGCATGCAGCGAACTATGGTGACAAATAGGAATTTCCTATACTAATTATAGCTAAAGGACAAGTATGGATAAAAAAGCAAATTACAAGATCACTTGAAAATGGGCAATATGGACTCGAAGTACTGTGAGGAATAATCAATAAAGTTTTGGAAGTGAATAAGGAGAAACTTTTCCTGAAAATTGATAATTTAAATAATTAATGTACCCTTATGAAAACACAGCTTTTTAAAAAAAACTATATTGAATAATTTTTTTTTTCATATATTTATAGTCAAATGCTGATGACAATTTTCTTCTTTTTTCAGGCAGTGAAGTTCTTAGTCCTGAGGAAGAAAGCCAAAGTGAAACGAGGCCACACAGACCACGTCTCCAAAGATCTAAAGCCCAGAGTAGAAAAACGTTCAGGCTAAGAAAGAGCAGAATGGATGTAAGTAAACTAATAGATTATGACATTTTTGTCTTTGCTTTCTATATGGATTCTGGAAGACTTGATATCTGATATCCAAATTTATTCTTTATGTCTTTTCTTATAAAAGTACAATAAAATGAAAATAAATGGCATAAATTTTAATTGTTTCCATTTAGTTTCTATCAAAACATTTATTTTCCATTAACCCTTCAGCAGGGGCGCCTATTTTCAGTACATCAGCATGACACAAAGTGCAACATCTCTTTTCACTTTGATTATTCTTTTTGTAATAACTCGATTTTTTTTTATTGATATAAATAATTCTGCATTTCATAACAAGATATGGAATGTGTTGGGAAAAAAATGTAATATTAACTCCTAAAAATATCGTAAAGAATTGAATTTTTAATAATTTGGGATTTATAGTTAATCCTGTGAATATGGAATGTTGATAATATTGAGATTTATTTATAAAGAAAGGCAAAAAAGAAATGAAAAGAAATTTTCATCATAAATTAAAATTTATTTTTAAAACAAATAATTCCAAGTATTGAATATTAAGAATTCCTAATCTTGTAATGAACAATAATATTAAGAATTCCTGTTAAATAAAATAGGAAACATAGTACCACCTACTATAAATATATAAAATGAATTAAAAAAAGTAGATATGTATATTTAAAACATATATAAAACAATGGATATATAAATAATAAATCAATAAAATGATTTTACAGACAATAATTATTTGTATATACACAGATAGAGAGCTACATAAAATTATAAAATGTAACTACGAAAAGTATTGTTTGTGTTTTATTGCACTGAAAAAACACAGTTACTTACACACATTTCCTTGAAATTAAGAGTTTTCTTCACATCGCAAACATATGATACTAATTTTGTAATGTACCTTGCATATAAAACTACCACATCTCACTTTATTGTGGTATTTACATTTTTCATCCATCCACATATACAATATTTTTGTCTTTTTTTTGCCGACAAATGGCTTTGGCAGTTTCCACTTTATGTTTTGGTAATAATTCAGTTAATTCTGGAGAAAGAGATAGAATATTTGTCTGGGTTTTCAAGTGGCTTTCGAGAAGTTCTACAGCCAAAGAATATAGATATAATCTTCTTATTTCAAAACTGCTCGGTAAACGCTTATAATTATTTTAGTGAAAAAAGCTAAAATAAAATAAAGAATATTTACTTACATGACCAGGCGCACTGTGTACCATATAGCTATATAATAAAAAAATATTCTATTTCTGATTGGCAAGGATTTTTTTTTGCCTATAAATTTATAAAATGCACTGAGAAGATTCTTTATTTTTTCCTATTACTTGGTGCTATAAAGAAAAAGTAATTTTTGCAAGGCAATATGTACAATAACTTTTTACGTTTGGAAACAAATTATTAATATTTTTTTTGTATTGAAAACAATATATTTGATTAGCTTTTTAATTTTATAATGATAGAAAAACAACTTTGTAAATGCTTATAATTATTTTAGCGAAATAAGCAAAAATAAAAGGAAGAATATTTACTTAGATGACCTGGTGCGCGGTATATTGAGTGCAACAATAGAGGTATTACTGTTCAAATCATAACTGACACTATACGGTAAGGAATAGAAGAGTCAAAAAATCATTCTAGCTATAAAAAGGGCGCATATATAAATAGAAACTGCTTAGAACATTCCACCCTTCAGGTAAATACACACCAATCAAAATTGCAAAAATGTTGCACTCTAACCAGGGTGTGACCACTGAGGGATTAAATAATATGAAAGTAGAAACTACAACAATTATTAAAGATTATGCTTTTTATGTTACTCTCCATTACCTTCTACGACTCTCTATGTTTGATATTAGTTTTTGTAAAATATTTAGCTTTCCAATCAATTGTAGATCATATATCTATATTACTACTCTTATTTCTGGAAACTTGTTTTCAATCTGGGAAAATATTTCTCCTTTAGTTAATTACCAAGTTCTTTCATACTTTATATTTATCCATTTTTTATTATTACCAATAATGAGAGATGGTTAATTATTTCAAATAAACAAAATTAAAGAAAGCCAATTTCGGTATTTAAGCCCTGTCAGAATATTTCAATGAGGATAAGGCCTAGCCGATATCAAAGATCATTTAATTGTACATTGATATAACAAGTTTAATCAAAATCGTTAGTCTTTTTTGAGAAAATTGTAAAAATATGTTAGATCATATCATGGATCAGTGTGAAAGTGGCACTTCCGGTAAGTAGATTTTTGCGAAAATGTTCCTGTAACATCCCAGGCATGTACCTATCTTAAATATGTTATTTCAGTTTCCTACAAACTTTTGTTTTGAGATAGGCTTACCATACACACACGGGCCCATATGCACACACACAGAGACCATTTTGTAAGGCATGGTAATTTGGACTCCGGGGACCTTAAAATGTGTATTTCTGTTGAAAACTTGGATTAGAATTTTTTCATAATCGCTATACTTTCTCTTTCTACATATTTCATATATAATTAAATGAGAGTGAAAAATAAACTGTTATTTTTTAGAGTGGACATAGGTCAGAACCATCCATCAATACTGGTAACAATGGACTTGCTCCTAGCAGCAACAATAATGGTGGTAGTCAGACATCTCGGGGGCGAGGAGAGCACTCCTGGGAGGAAGACATGTCACAGACTTCAAGCACTTCTGGTTATCGAGAGAATTGCAGTTTGGTGATGGCTGCTCCTCCGCTGTCACCTGACTCAAGCAGTCACTCTCAGCACTCGTTGCTGCTGGTCTTTGAAGAGGACACCCTTATATAAGATGGTGTGTGTAGGGTTCTATCGCAACTGAATGTTTGCTATTTGCTGTCCTCTTACAGCTTTGATTTTACATTTAATTAAGCGATACCACATGAGTTAACTTATATTGACAGGTAGTAGAATGTAAATGTAGTGTACAAGCTATGAACCATATAAGTGTTGGATTTTAATTGTTTTAAATACTTTTTCTTTTAAGATAGGGAAATTGATTCCCACATTTTCTTTATTCATGTATGTTGATTTTTCACATTATTTTTTTGGCAACCTTAAAAACCATCATAATAACTAGTCTAAATTATACAAAACCATAAAAACGTTCTGGCATGTATTTTCAACAAAGTGACATCATTCAATGTGTGGAGGGCAGCATTTTAGCCCAAAATGTTTAATATATTTTTGTTTTTGATAATATTATAGTTTTTAAATGTTTAGTTTCTATGTTAATCTGATTAAGATTTTTAAAATGTATTATTATTTTAGTATTGCTTGTTACTGTTGTAATTATTTTAGGATATTTCAGAATCCTATTCATGTTATGAATAGTTAAATCATTTTAACAAAGGAGAACATTTATGTCGGTTATTATCCATTTGATAAGTCTATTTTAGTCTTTAGTATTTGTTTGTAAGAGATTACGCATATTTTATCAATAATTTAAATGAAACCTAATTATATTTTCTAAATGGTTACAAGTTATTGGTTATTCTATGACAGATATTTATTATAGCAGTGGTCAATTATATATTTTTTTTTAATCTTGACCATCAAGCCTATGCTAAAAATATTATAATTTACTGTTAAAAATAATAAAAAGTTATTTAAGTATAATACTTGATAAACTATATATTGTTATATTTTGTTTGTAATAAATTGAAAGTGAGAAGTTAATCATTATTTTTTTAATTCATCATATCACAACTCAACTCAGATGAAATACAGTGGAACTTCCCCAAAATGACACTTCTGACAACCAGACAGTTTTATTTTGCCTGGTGTGATACCATTTACATTGTTTTCAATTACATTGTTTACATTACATCGTTTTCAACTTCTATTGACCAGACCTTCTAATAAACGGAGACAGACTTAGTTCTTTTTGTTTCGAAAAATTCTCCCTTAAGTGGGCAGTAAGGTAAAAAAAATACATAATTTCTTCAAAAGGCAGATGGATAAAGTAATATGGCCTATTAAGGCAATTTCTTAGGTTTTTATTTTTTCACAGAAAGGCAGAATGGCTGTCCCCTTTTTTGTATGTAAACAAGTCATTGCTGTTTCAAAGAACATTTTTCTATCGCCCCTCCAATCTGTTTTAATAATTTTTATTTACTTGCCACATGATCTTATAACTAGGTTCATCCCGTTTGCTAGTGTGACTAATATACAGTGTATTGTGATCGTAATAATACATATAGTGTTATTAATAATAATATAGTATCGTGTTTAAAAAAAACTGGTGCACCAACTGGTGCATTTAAAATGGCACCAAAAAAGTAAGGATTTTAACTTTAAAATAAAACGTTGAATTAATAAAGATAGCAACCGGGCTCTCAATTCTTGCTTTAATGTCGCAAAAACAAAAATGGCTGACACCTAAAAACCAAAAAATTAATTTTGCAACGAGCAGAGCAGGAGAATATTGATTCAAAATTGACTTTTTTGAAATCAGGAGGCCTTGAAGTTGGTGCATAAATGTTTTTGTCAAGCAAGGATAGCTAACATACCCTTTGGTATATCTGTATTAAGAGTCGCCCAACTTATTTGTCCATTAGGACAAATTGAATTTAAAGCTTCCATCAGTTTAGAGCAGGCACAAAAATATAAAGTGTCCGTAGTTATAATATAACTGCAATGGCAACTAAGACCCTTTGCAAAAATGTCACGCATATACCATCGCCTCTTTCACTTCATTTCAACCCATAATTAAAATTGCACAAGCACTGATCCCAACAAAGTCCAGCCATACATAGAAACTTATAGTTATAATAAGTTTTTATTTATTTTTTCCAAAACCGACATCAGATTCAAGTTCCTCACATTAAAAAGCGTTATAGCAACAATTTTTAATCGTTAAAAAAATATTGAGTTTTTATACTCGAATGTTTAAATTTTTTTTCCGTTTATGATAAAAAAAAGTTTTTTAGATGAACTAAATAAGATAGATCAGTTCTACAATTTAATTATGGGTAAAAGAATACCTCTTGAAAAATTCAAAATTTCATCCAAAAAACCTACCATGAAAAATGGTGAAAAAAAGAGTTTAAAATTATGGGAAAGTGGTGGTATCATTAAGCCACTTAATATCTTAGCAGTAAGTGATAATGAGTTAACAGTATCTGACCCAATGTGCAGGGCAGGTTGCTGGTTCATTTTTCACGGTGTGTTCATGTTGAAAAGTTTAATTTTTTATTTTTTACCAACTCTTTAAAACTTTAAGATGATAAGTTCAAACTGTTATTTTTCTGTTACCAAAAAAAGTCAGGTGTCTGCACTGTACATTGAATCAAAGGGATGTATTGTAGCAATTTTAATTCTTGAATCTGTTCTTATGCATCCCAATTTTTTTAGAGAACATATCAAATCCAAGGTGGTGGTGTTTTATATATAGAACCCCAGGGGTGCTGGTTTTATGAAACCGGGTTCCAACACCTAACTATCCAAAACAGCTTCAAGATTAACTCTAGAGAAACAGCAATAAAAGAGCTGGAAGAGGAACTACAGCAAACAATGATGTGGAGGAAGCTGCTCCATTAACATTTAGGAGAGAAGGAAGGGGTAGGGTAGGAAAGAAAGCAGTTTTCACTTACCAAAATTAATTTTTGAGTTAAAACCAATAATCTATCTAGATTTTCTTAGCAATTTGTTTTTAAATATTAAAAAGAAATATACCAAGGGTTTCCATATTACCCATATCTCAAGTCAGATTCACCAATTTGACTTCTTTGATAAAATTGAGTTTTGTTCATTTAGTGGTTGGAGGAGTGCAAATTGGAAACAGATAGTGCATGACTAATTAAATTAATAATTACCATAGGGGACAAGACAATTATTTGAAATTTCTAGTTATGGTGAGTGAAAAACAAAGTGGGGTTCCACATTGTCCCTACCATGTCCAACTATTGAATGTGAAAAAATGCTATTTTCACTATCATCACTTTGAAACGCACTAAGCGAGGCACATATTTTGGCAAAGTCTTTAAAATCTAACCCCCCAAAAGACATAAGGAGTCATCCATTGAGGATTAGGACTTCAAGACTGTATGCAAGTTTAACTAACCATGAATAACAATAACGAAACTCTGGACTTATTAATTAGGGATTGATAAATTATTTTCCACTTCTATAGAGTTGTTTTTATTGAAAACTTGTTTACATTCATCTTCAGCTCTAAAAACACAAACATTCAAAAATCAGCAATTTAAAATACAGTTCGGTATTATTATACATATTAAATTAAATGTAATATAAATTAGTATTATAAAACATTTATGAATTATGAATTCAATTAAGACAAGAAATCAACTACATGTTGAAACTCACCAAGGTTTAAGTAGATTATATTAAACAGAAAAGTTTGTATTGGTTTGCTCTCGCACTGAACTAGCAATGGAAGATAGGTAAACGGTGTTTATAGGTAAACGGTTTAGGCGTCGGCGTTTTTCCAGTAATTCCAGTGAATAATTGTTTTTTTATGTTATGGATGTGAATAGATTTAAGATTGAACTATTTGAGATATTTATTTGGTCATTTAAGCAAAAATCTGGAGTGGATTTGAAGGATTTTATTATTTCAAGTGCTTCATATATATTTAATTTGACAGTTTTCAACGTGATGTATTAATTTAACTCCTATTACTATTTTACTTAAAAAGTAAAACTAGGATTAAATCTTGCATTTAAAATAGAAAAAAACTCTATCCTCATATTCCCCTTCTAAAGACAAAATAGACGTTTTCCAAAGAAGCGGGAGTATAAAAATATTTGAACGAAATATATTTTAAATGCATATACCCTATTATATTAAATTAAATTCGCAGTAGAACTGTAAAAAAACAAAACCCTGAACTTTTTAAATTTATAAATCTCAATAAAAAACAACGTCATTAATTTGTAATTTACCTGAAACCCACTCACACGGATGTCGTTATAAGCAATGAAGTTAAATCTAAAAAGTTTATGGTTTTGTTTTTTTCCAGTTCTACTGTGAATTTAATTTATCATAATAGGATGAATATAAAATATACCACGTTCAAATATTTGTATACTCCCGCTTTTTTGGAAAGGGCCTATTTTGTGTTTAGGAGAAGGAAAATATGAGGATAGCATTTTTTCTATTTAAATACAGAGTTTAATCCTAGTTTTAAGAAATAAACGAAATTCACCACTCGATTAAATTCACAGTAGAACTAGAAAAAACAAAACCATAAACTTTTTAAATTTAGAAATCTCAATAAGAAACAAACGTCATGAATTTGGAATTTACCGGAAACCCGCCCACACGGATGTCGTTAGAAACAATGGAACTAGGAGACCGATAGCACATAAACTCGCAGCCTTTAATAGTATGATTAACCTTCTTTTGAGCGTATCATTAAACGAAAAGAATTATAATAAAGAAATTGAAATAATATATTCCATAGCAAAAAATAACGAGTACAATAAAACAACTTTCAATCACATTTTAAAAAAAAAACTTCAAAAAAAGAATAATGACATCTATTCAACAGCCCCCGAAGATAGGGCCATCCCGAAACATTATGTCTTGATTCCATATTACGGCCCTATATCCACAAAGGTCGGAAATGAATTGAAAAACTAGGATTAAACTCTGCATTTAAAATAGAAAAAATCCTATCCTCATATTTTCCTTCTCTTAAAGACAAAATAGACCCTTTCCATAAAAGAGGAATATACGAACTAAATTATAATGATTGTGGAGCCTAATACACGGGAAAAACTGCAAGATCATTAAATCAGAGATTGAAGGAACATATACGTGTATGTAATAATAAGACAGAGACTTTGCAATTCATTTAAATGAAAAAAAACAACAAAAAAAAAACATAAATTCATCAAAGACTCAGGAGTTAAATTAATACATCACGTTGAAAACAGTCTCAAAGTAAATATATATGAAGCACTTGAAATAAATAAAGTCCTTCAAATCCAATCCAGATTTTTGTTTAAATGACCAAATAAATATCTAAAATAGTTCAATCTTAAATTTATTCCCATCCATAACAGAAAAAACAATTACTCACCGGAAAAACCACGATGCTCAAACCGTTTACCTATAAACACCCCACTTTTCTTCCATTGCTAGTTCAGTGCGAAAACAAACCATTCCAAACTTTTCTGTTTGATACAATCTAATTAAACCTACTTCATAAATGTTTTATAATACATTTAATTTAATATATATAATAATACCGAACTGTATTTTGAATTGCTTATTCTTTTTTTTAATTTTTGTATGTTTTTAGAACTGAAGATGAATATAAAACATTCGAAACTAGTTTTCAATGAAAACAAAATTATAAAAGTGGTAAATAATTTATCAGACCCTAATTAGAATGACCCTTCTATACCATCATGTGGACATCAACTTACAAATTTCATATCAGCATAACTACTTCGTATAGTTAGTTGCTGGGTACTTTGTTAAAGTGATCGACGATAAATTGAATTATATCACGGTTTCATTCATTAAGTGTAGAGTAAAATCATTTATTAAAATGATTGAAAGAGGATTTTTTAAAGCACAGCCGAATAATCTTCCAAGAATAGACGGGATTATGATGTCGTTTGTTACATTCTTCAAATACAGATTTTATCTCCAATGAATTTAAAGGAGTAAAAGCTACAAAATAAATTTGTGATGATTAATTCAGTTTTGAAGCTGTTTTACTAAACATAACCTGTAAATGCAGAAAAAATAATTTTATCGACAAATGCAGTCAATTATACGAATACGCATAATCGAGTAAATAGGTACATATGTTTCAGTTGTTAGAATATAATATAGTTAGAATTATTATATCTAATATTTTTGTTATAGACCTCAACGGGAATCGTATGGAAACTCATTATTTTGTATTGTATATAATTTTCTGTATCCTCTTCTAACTAAAACGAAGAATAATGTAGGCACTAATTATATTCACATAAAAATATTGATACGCAAACATTTATCTCACAAATAAAAAGATATAAAGTGATAAAAATTCATCAAATATCAACCTCAAAAAGTTTTGATTGAACATTTGATGAATTTTTATGATATTTTTTTAAACATAAAGCAACAAAATTGTGAATTTGGTTATAAAAGAAACGACGTAGTCATTATAATTACTTCAAAATGAGCTTCAAAACAATAAAAACTAGTAATTGGCGATACTCTACCATTATCTCTTCTCATGGCTCTTCACCACTTTGCTCGTATAGTTGTGTCTTTTGGGACGAGATAAAATACTTTATCTGATGCACTTTTCTTTGTATTCTTGCACAAAGGCACAAGACAATACTTATAGGAAGGTTTTCGCTCTTGTTCCTTGGTTTTAATAATCACAGAATTAGATCAAATTTAGCAAGTTTCACCAGAACCAATAGGAAGTCGTTTAATAGCTTTGTTGACATGAAAAGTGACGTCACACAAACCCCGCGAAAAATGACGCGTTTGAATAGCAAAAATATCTCTCCCAAAAGAAATATATTTTGTTTAATTTAATAAGAATGTTTTTATGAATGATTTAATGTTTTACCTAACTTTAGAGATGAAAATAATTTATTGCTTGCTGGCTTCGGTAAGGAGTATTTGAGGGAAAGCAGGGCAATTATTGGGGCGCATCGCCTAAGATTGTTATCTTAGGCGAATTGTTATCTTTGTTATCTTAGAATATTTTTATTCTTCACTTTTTAACCGCGAAACTGTTTATACTAGAGGTATGAAACTTAACTTTTTTTTTTTCGAATACAATCATTTATGCATAGTTAAATTTTCGAGCAACAATATTTGCAAACTTATCTGTAATTACTAAATTCGTTAATTCTTTGTACCTCGGCTCCAAATAAGGTTTAAAATTTTTTTTTTCAAAATTTGTTTTTTTTTATATAAATTACAATGCTGTTTTTTGCGATCCATTTGATACAAAATTCGTTGAAATGTTAGAAAAACGGAAGTTGTTTGCATCATATTTCAACGGCTGTTGTTGTCAGTTGAGGAAACGTACACCCAATAGATCCGCTCCTTTCACCGGTGTCCTTTTCATTGTTATGTAGTAGACTTCTGTAATATCTATATCGTGTTTATATCATATAATGCTAAAAATTATTTAGGAGTATTTAATAAATTCTGCGAGTAAAAAAAAATGTATATATATACAATTATTGACCTTCAAGATAGCTTATTTATCGAAAAAATAGGCCATCATTTTGATCACTTAAACTTATATCTGAGCTATGAATTCTAAGCCCTTACCCAATTCGATAATCGAGAGCGCCCTTAACGAGACTTACTTTCGCGGCTCATGTTGTCCTACCATATTTTTAATCCAAACCAGTCCAACCGGTGTAGTCTCCTCCCTTATCTTCACTTCAGTAATTTTCTGAAAGGTGCCTATGGCGTTATCATACCATATTATATAAAAGGACAGCCAGTTTTTCGTTCGTAATCACTAATCGCGAAAACTACTGAACCAATCTTCACCAAATTTTAACTTCATCATCTTCATGGACTGATACATACATAAACTGAATTTAAAATATATATCTTAAATAGGTATATTTATCTTCGAAAGATTTAATAAAGACGGCTGTTTTCGTTAAGTGTACTTTAAGGGACTCGAAGGGAAAAGCGCACGGTTATGTCTACACTATTGTAAAAGATATTTGAAATGATATTAATGTGGTAGGATAAACAAATTAAATTTAAAATATAACATTTCATTCGTAATTCACCTATAATGCCCGAAATATAATCCATCAACTGTTTTTGGTAACCCATTTTGAGGAGCTTTGGGGCTATCTCTATTAGATCATTGACGATATTAGCTGGGCGACTATCATATTAATAGTTGATTAGCTATATATTAGAAAAGATAGTAATCCGTAACAAGATAGCTCATCTAGTATTTATTTTTTATTTTTATTGGCCAAATCGTAGACACTGACTACTGCCTTAATAATACTGGTAATTGTTCCACTCTTATCTTATAATAATCTTAATGAAAATAAAACCTATTCAATTCTGATTCTAACTGAATGCATCAAATAAGGCATTTGACAAAAAGATAGCTAATTCAAATAGAACTAAGGTATTCTAATAAAACAGATTAATATTTTTTTCAGTATTTATTTTTTTTTTGAGTGAATAATAACTCAGAACTAACGTTTTCATCAATCGAGGAAGCATAATTAAGATTGAGATATTATAATCTATGCAGCAATAAAAGTGGAATTAATCGAGGTAACATTGGCAGGAACAGATGGAAAACGAAAAAAGAAAAAAATGAGAAGAAAACAACAAAAGACTGTCGATGTGATTAGAGAAATCTTGACTTGAGTGTTGTTTAATATAATCTTATGCGACTCAGAAGAGTCACTACATACAGCTAAGAAGTATAATGTTTTTTTATTTTTATTATTTTACTTTTTAGTTGATAAGATATATGTAGCTAATACAACATATTTTGTGAATTATGCGTTTAGGAGGATTTGATTGATTCGTGAGGAACGCAAATATTTTTGATGAAACATCTTCGATGACAGAGTTATTGACAGTGTTGCTATATTGGGGGCTTTTCCTCTAGATTTAGGTTGCTTTTTTTATTATCCTCTGGATCTTTTCTTTTATCTACTACTAATTATGTTCGCCATTTTTATTCAATTAAGTAGAAACTAAAATTCAGAATGATTAGGAAAACATTGATTTGAAAACAAACCTTAAATATTATTTATTAATTTATTTTACAAGTATCTACCAAACGTGCAGTTTAATTAGCTAATAAAAAGATGTTCCCATGACCAAGTATCCCTTAGTGTGACATAATAGCCCTTTCTGGTGTTGTAATCAATTTAAATATTCAATAAATAATGTGATTTAACCTGAATGGCGACAATTTTGAACTATGCATATTAGATCCTTTTCTTATTAATTAAAGGTTCATCTCTGATTTATCTTGTTATGTGTAGTTTTAGGTTTGCTTATAATCATTAATTTGGCCTGTTCATTCTGATAGTATAATTAATTTAAGTAATATTAAATATATTGAATTAATGTAGGCAATATAAACATGTAATTAGGGATTGATATAAATTTTCCACTTATATACATTTTTTTTTTATTGAAAACTAGTTTCAAATGATATACATTCATCCTCAGTTCTAAAAACACAAAAAAAATTCAAAAATAAGCAATTAAAAATATAGTTTGGTATTATTATACATATTAAATTAGATTAATATATATAAGCATTATAAAACATTTATGAATTATGAATTTAATTAAGACAAGAAATCAAATACATGTTGGTACTCACCAAGGTTTAAATGGATTATATCAAACAGAAAAGTTTGTACTGGTTTCTTCTCGCATTGAACTAACAATTGAACGAAAGGTAGGTAGCATGTTTATAGGTAAACGGTTTAAGGGTCAGGGTTTTTTCAGTAATGCCGGTGAGTAATTGTTTTTTCTGTTATAGATGGGAATAAATTTAAGATTGGACTATAAAAAAATGTTGGACTGAGTATAAAAATGTTTACTGAAATTAAATAAATCTATGGATAAAAATAAGTACATTTTTTATCATTTATCCTTATCTAATACTACGGGGATAATTTTAGTTGCATCAATAGGAAAATTATAATTGAACATTTTGGGTCAAAGTCGGTGTATTTATAGGAAAATTTAGTTAAGTTTAGTACAAAATACTTGACTGACCTGGCAACATTGATTATTGGCAATCAAAACCCAATTGGTTTGGTGATAATTTATTTATTAGTATTAATTTAAATTTGTTTATGATAATTTGTTACCTGTGTCACTTCAACACATGAATGCGGTCAAGTATTTGGTTAGCAGATAATATTTAAAAAGAAATCAAGCTGTCATCTAAATGCTATAATCGCCAAATTAGGAATAAGTTTTAAGGATAAGCATGAAAATTGGATAAAATATTATTGTTAAAAATTATCAAAAATATTACTTAAAATACAAACTTTATTTTTTTTCGTACATTTCGGGGGAGAGGGAGGTTGACAACTTGATAGCAATAATTTTTGTTTTTTAAACAAACACAATATTCTATCGATAAAATCCCAACAGCTTAACACAAAATGTATTGGAATTGGTTTTAAATTTGAATAACTCTTCGAGTTAAATGTTTTACCTCAGTTTTCGTTGTTTGAAGTAGATTTCCAAGTTTCCTAACTTTCTGGGATTTCAAATTATTGGGAGGGAGAGAGTGACACTCATTCTACATCTTCCACGGCAATGTCCCTAATGGAAGAATTCATTGGTTTTCAGTGATATTTGAAGACACGATTGTTAAATACTATAAGGCGAATAAGCAAGTTTACCTTCATTCATAGGAAAAAATGAATTTTCGAAAATTCATCCACCTTTATGTCAACTTTATATGCCACCTTTATTCATCCACACTTATGTCTTCATTGTGTTTTCACCTCGTCGAGATTATTTTTCTAAAAACAGCTGATTATATTATTCGAAAAACAGCTTTCATTTTTTTTTTTATTCGTGCCCTAGGTAAACAACTTTACTCAATCATTTCTGAGACTGTGATACCATACATATTCGTAAAAATCTTTTAAAAATTAAAGAAAATATATGTTTTTAAAATCGATTCAAAATATTGGGTTTATTAGCAAAAAAATTCTTGTGATAACTTTTAATAAAACAGATGAATATCGAAATCATAAAAAAGTACCATTTTAGATAAAATAATGCCTAATATAAAATATTAATATTCTATAATTAAAATTGTTTACTCTAAATCATAAAGTCCCAATCATTCAAAGGAAAAACCTTTAAATCCATTTTAAACATCTTACCGCTCATGCAGAAAGAAAAAAAGGGAAAACGTATGTTTTGCTATAGTTTTCAAAGTTTTTTTCTTTTCAAAACTGCTAAACTAAACTTGGCAGAAATACCTGAGGTCAATTTTAATATAACTGGAATATCAAATCATTAATAGTTTACAAAAAATAAAATAAAATAATGCAAGATGAAAAATTGGAAAAATAAACATTTTTAGTAATAGCTTTTGAATGATAGGTACTTGTTTAGCAGCGGCGGATTTATGCACAGGCAGACCGGGCACTCACCTCTGGCGCCAGTTCTTGGAGAGGGGCAAAATTTGAATGAAATAATATTTTTAGATGCAAACGAATTCGTAAGTTAAAAAGCAGCTCAATTAAACACACATACATTTAAAAATCTGATGCGGTGCGCGCCTTGCTACTTAAAATAAATTTGAAAATTACCTAATATGTTTCTATGGAAGCATTTATTTTTCATTAAATACTACAGTGTAATCTCGGTAATCCGAACTAAAGCCTGCAGGGGAATGTTCGGATTACTGGAAGTATTAGGTAAAAAAGATTCAACAATATGAATGTACATAACTGTTTTTATTTATTTAGTATTTTTTTACATATTTTATGTTATTTTTGGTTTATTATTTTCAATAATAGACCTTTGGAATCGACCAAGGAAAATTTTTTTGTAACCCTCCCCCTCAAAATTTGAGGTTTTACGTTTCAAGATACGTAGAATCCGAATATCGAATAAAATAAAATCCGTCCGTCCGCCGTACGCCGTCCGCGGCTTTTCTCCGAGACTACTGGAGCGATTTTCTTGAGATTCGGTACCAAAGTCACAGGTCACCCCGGGATGATCCTCGGAACTCGACATTACAATCCGTCTGTTTCAAAATGGCGGCCGATTAGAGATATCATAAGCCCATAACTCGGTCATTTTTAAAGATAGAGAGATTTGTTTGGTGCTTGTATTTGCTTATTGTATTTAAACGAAAGCTAACGAAAATCCCTACAATACGAACTAGAAATCACCTAAATCGGACCATTATTAGCTGAGATATAGCTTAATGAACTTCGTTTTTACTTTTTCCTAGTGAAGTGCACATCAAATATTTCCTCTGTATCATTTTACATCACAGCCTACTTGCATTGACGCAGTTTTTTTAATTAACACAGTTCGGAACTCTCACCGCGAACATCTTGTGACAAGCTTCAAATTTCTTTTCCTTTGGTACCTACTGCTTCATATTTTTTACTTTGACAGAATAGATATTTTTGTGGAATAATAAACAAGTGGAATAAATAAGTGGAAATAATAAACCATTGTGTAATAATTTGCAGCGTTTTATTTACATAAAGTGTATTTTATTGATAATTTGATTGGCAGTTTTTAAAAAATAATCTTTTTTTGAAGAAATCAGTTATTTTTTTTTGCAGAAATTTTTACACTGCTTCTTCTCTCAGACGTTGTAAGAGGAGAACTTGTTGTCATCGTATATCGTTCTCTGTTACCCATTTCAGAATGTGATCGAAATGAGACATTGCTTCTTCATGCTTCATTGTTTTCGGTTCCTCAACTTGTGTTTCACCTTCTTCTTCATTGGTAGAGACTTCTTCTGATCTGTACGATTTCCTCATCAGTTTTAAATGTGAATTCATTCTCCTTACCACCTTCAATCCATTCATCAACATCTGTAAACGGTGTGGAAACGGTTTTCACGTAACCAACTTCCATTCTATCTTATTTCCTGGATTGCAGCTAGGTCTATATTGTATTTGCCCAGTTCATTTAGGAGCAACCGAAGTTACCCCAGTCTGTATAATGACAAAACATTCCATTGTCCTAATTTTAAGTCCTTTTGGCGAATTCCGGGTTTTTCCTTAAGTTCAGTCTGGCTTTATCTCGTTGAAGTCTCATAATAGTTTAATTTAGATAAAGAGGATTATCAGCCCACTGCCCCCGAGTCAGATGGAGGGGCTGCCTTCTCAGAGTTCTCTGACTCGCTCCCCCAGCCGGGGCGGCTACCTAGGGAAGGTAACACTAGCGTGAGTACTGTAATTGACCTTGGTCAGTAGTGTGGGAGTGAATGCAGTGTGGTGTAATTATTGTAAATGTGTGTGTGTCAGGATACTACTCCTACCTGGAGAGTGGATGTCTGCTGTGCTCTATGGCCGCCATCTCCCAACGCCATTACTTTAATATTATTACTATTGGTATATTATACTTAAATATTACTATTCTTACTTCCGGAAATTTGATTTTAAACCAAAAAAATGATTTCTTCTCTTTTCTTCTTTAGTTAAATCATCAAATTCCTTCATAGTTTATAATTATACATTTTTTATTACTACTAACAATGAGAGATAGTTAATTATTTTGAAATAATTTGTTTATTTGAATAAACAAAATTAAAGGTACTTTAGAGGAAGCAATTTTGAAAATTCGACATTTAAGCCCTGTCAGACTCAATGAGGATAAGGCATAGCTGACATTTAAGAGCATTTAATTTTACATTGATATAATGAGATGGATCAGAATTGATCACACACACCATTATTCAAGACTGGTTTTTTTGGACTCATGAGAACTTTAAACGTGTATTTCCCCTAAAAACTCGAATTGAAATTTTTTCACGATCGCAATACTTTCCCTTACGATATATTTCATATATAGGTAAGTGAAAGTAAAAATTACCTCCACTTAGTTTTAAACTAAATGCCAATAAAAAAGGCAGGTAATAAGAGTGGCTGGAGAAGGCGTATTATCTGCCATGCTTGTGAGCGGTAGTAAAACAAATCCACTCCTGTAATTTTGTGAAACTTTTCGATCAGTGTTTATTCGTATTTTTGAAAATTTAAACATGTTGTTAAAAACGAAAATAGATTAAAATAATAGATATTTAATGGAAATAAATCACCGCTGGAGTTAAAAAGCAGGCAGTTGACGGAAGCAGGTGTTTATTAGGAACCAACTTTTCAAAAGTAACTTTTCTGAAATTAAAATGTGTAAATTGAGTGAGTCATCGAATAAATAATTTTGATCGCTTGCCATGCTTCGCCTAGAAAGGTATAAAGTGGGGATAAAATTATTAAAAATATGTTTGAATGTAGTTTATATCAAGAAAATTTTCGGGTTTATTATCGATATACTTTCGATACATTCGGATTGGCAAACGATATTGTAGTTGTCGGTTGAGTAGTTTTTATTTCCGAAACCTAGACTATCGAAGCGTGACTGAATAGAACGGATCTGTAAATATTTCTCAAGCAATTGAAGCTTGAATGATAACCTAATACATTACCGAAATATTAGTACGTTTCGTGGTAAGTCATTGGGCATAACGCTCATTCCTTTTTACTGGTCTGAAGTATCGAATATTGGCTAAACTGTTGTGTCGATTTCAGGAATTAAATATAACGACTCTACGAAAATAAAACAAATACAAAAATTTTGCCTTTTTGCAAGCGGAAATAATGCAAGATCAAAATATTTGGCTACTGAACTGACCTCTAATGGATTGGATCAGAAGAAGGGAAGCAAGAATATAATTATAGTCGGGACCGAGAATTTGGATGAAAGAGGGAGAGGTAAATTAATTACGAATGAATAAAAATACTACAATAGAAAATTCATATAAAGATGTATAAACATTTTCAATAAAAGCTTCTTCAAATTGTTTAAATCAAAAATGAAGACTTTTACCTTAAAAAATATTCAATTTTATTTGATAACACAGGAATATTTGCTTTGTTTTGACTATACAATCATAAATATTATCAAACGCAATTTAACGAATTTGATCCTATCCAGGTGCTCTCTGCCGAAAGTTATGGCAGGCAATATGAAACGTGTGGTTGTATAATTATTTATAATAGTTTATATTTTGTACAAGGAACAATTTCTTTTTTAATTTTTTTTTTATTCAATCAACATAATTGGACCTAAATGAGTTCTTGTTTTGAGAATTCATTTGTAAATTAAATAAATCGTCCAAAATAATAACAGCTCAAATTCCTATTTTCATTTCTTTTTCGTTTTCGCCACTAGAGATGAAGAAACACGTATGCATACTTACAATGAACTAATACAGCTATTTAGTCATTACTAGACTGAATTTCTACTATTTAGAAATATCTCTGATTCACCGACCTGCCGTGAAAACTCTATTAGCAGTCCATCATCTGGAGCAGCCACCGCTCGTTAAGGTTGACTTATCGGTACAGTCCTTTGCCTAGGAATTCTTGGGGCGCTTCTTGAGAAAACGTACCAGTAGAGGAATCTGAAAATACGTCGATAAATAAAAATATCTACATCTATTTGTTTATTTAAAAATAATTGGAAGCTATATTTAATTTCATAAAGCTAATGATGTCATTTTTTCGCCTTACTGTGCCAATTGCCTTCTCCTTCCCCAGACCATTCCTCTCCTCTTGAGTTAAAAATTAATATATACTCAATATGACAGTAAAACTACGAAAACTATAGTTGCTAAGACATCTTCGTGTCGAAAACGTTACCATAAGTTAGATCAATCAGTTGATTTGTCCTATCCCCTAAAGTAATATGCATGTATTATACAATATATGAAAATGTAACATGAAAATATTCAAAGCAATAATTTGCTTAAAAGGAACATTATTTGTAATAGCACTGCCCAGGAGTGCCCACCTCCCCCCACTTATTCATGGTCACACCTCGCAAAAAAAAAAAAAAATCATACAGCTGCTGCTCTTTAATGTGAATCCCTTATTATTATTATTTATGAACAGACTACATTATTTTCGTTTTTATTATATAATACAATGTAATCTATTGTAATTGTAAATTACCAAATTGTAAATTTTGGTTTATCCCACTTTTTTTTGGCCGCTGAACACGTCTGAGCTTTATTCTATACCTTGTTTTTATTGCAAAATACTTCTACATTTCGGATTTTTTCCCGCCAATATATCGGAAACTGATAGTTTTTCCGAGAAGACTGCCTTATTCGAAATTAAAGCAGACAAAATATCTACATTTTATGCCTAAACCAATTTTCTGTACGATCAACCGTAAATCGCTGGAGCGCGCTGAAGAAGTATAAAAGAAAGTGTCAAAAAACGATTGATGGCTCTTTACGTCCGATATCCAAATACTCTATGTTTTTACTATACACGCTGTTAAATTTCTAGAAATAAACATAAAAAGTACATATTATCTATGAACATTGAGCTTGCAGCGTGTTTCGATGTAAATGTTTAAAATGAAAGTGAAAGAAAAAATAATGAAAAATGTAAAGACATATGATGAAAATAAACTTGAGGGTGTGAAATGCAAAACTCTTTACTTCCATTTTTTATTAAAATCTATTTAGCAATGTTTACTACTACTCTTTGAATGAAGAGTCTCAATCTGTCTAGATTGATCCCTTACTTCATTTTCTTACGTTTAAAAATCAACAATTGCTTCAAAACTCTCTTCATCTACAAACCGGTGGACGGCAAAACTACTTAACTGCTGAACGAAGAGTCTAAATCTGTCTAGATTGATCCCTTACTTCATTTTCTTACGTTTAAAAATCAATAATTGTTTCAAAACTCTCTTCATCTAGAAACCGGTGGACGGCAAAACTACTTAACTGCACCACAATGTGAAAAAATGGAAGTAAGAAATTCACGCCCTTACTTATATTTTTAGGGTTTTTTTTGTAAAAAGTTAAATTGTCAATCCAAGCTGAAATTTCCTGTCATACTCGGGCGCTGCTCAGTCATATATTGTATATAGAACAGAAAGAATAAATAATAAGGATAGAATTAGTGGGATATTTATCGATACTGGTAGTCAGGAATTGGATTTGAAAGGGATGATGTTATAGGTAAACAAGTTAAGGAAGAACTTTTTAGTGCGCCTGCACTCTTTTTGTCATTGAAATCAGGACCAACTTACGAATTATGCACGCGAGAATGTAAAATGAATCAAAATGTTTAAAAAAATATTCATGATAGTTATCTGACAATATACTTTTTTTATAAATTGATTTTCATCCTTATCTTGCCTATACTATCTTGCCTTTCTTATCTTCCAAAAAGGGTGGTCTCCATCTTCCGAGGTCTTCCCGTTACTATTCTTCCTACATTTCAATTACCTAGATTGTTATGAAGTGGCTCCTCTATCGTTTTCCAGCCATGTATTAATTCCTAATACATGAACCGCAGGAAATTTTCTTCGTGCAGTGAGCACGTACATTCCCTTAGAATATGATGAACTGGTACTGGTACTGGTAATGGTGGGGGGAACTAGTCCGGCAAGTGGGTCTTATGGTCCTTTTTGCCAACCCCTGACGGCTACTTTTACGTCACCGCCGTGTACTAACCAGAGTGGGAGTGTCAAGATTCATTTCGCGGAATCGCCACGAAATAAATATTAACTGGCCCAGGTGGGAATCGAACCCACAACGTTCCGAACCGGGCACTCTGGGACTCTCGCCCCAACGTACTCAGCCGTCACGTCCTCTTAGAATATGATGAAGGTCGTGAACATAAGCTCAGCTGTCTCCGGAACAACATATGTGTGTCATAGGGGATCAATATATATATTTGACAATGTAGCTATCTGAAGTTATGTAGTATCTGTTATGTAGTATCTGTTATGTAGTATCTGAAGTTATGTAGTTATGTAGTTATTTTTCATCCATACCTTATGAACTGTTGTTTTTATGTTTTTTTCAGAAGACCATTATATGCCAAATTAAAGTAGAAAAAATCTCTTCCACTTTATGTCTGTAAAATAGTTCATTACAATCAACCTTGAGGCAAAAACGCCATGGCGTTTTCAAATGGCGTTTTTGCCTCAAGGTTGATTGTAATGAACTATTTTACAGACATAAAGTGGAAGAGATTTTTTCTACTTTAATTTGGCATATAATGGTCTTCTGAAAAAAACATAAAAACAACAGTTCATAAGGTATGGATGAAAAATTAAAAAAAGTGGCAAACTTTTGACGTTTTTGGAAAAAACAAGGTTTAGGGTAAAATAACCTTCAGAAATCTTCAGATTCGAGTTTAGAGATCCAAAAAACTAGGGTGTACCAAAATTTACGTCTACAAAACAACTTTCTCCTTTTTGCACTCTCCTGTCCTAGTTTGTCCGTGCCACCACTTATATAATTTTAGTTTTAGGGTAATTTTAAATAACTCTTTAAACAACCGCCTCTCCCTGCTTGAAAACCGAAAAATGCCAATTTTTCCCCATCCCCCAAGAATTTCTACGACGAAGCTTGCCTCGTAACCCCCCTCACTCTTGTGGGTTTTCCTGGTACTGTCACAAAACATTGGTAATCGTTATGTGAAACATTGGTAATCGTTATGTCAAACATTGGTAGACGTTGCATTTGTCTATGATTGTTTTAGAGGTTCCGTTTTCCAGCTGGTTTTTGAGGACACGAATTTCAAAATTTATAACACTTTATGTTCTCTGTTGCTACTGTCTGGGATGGTTTAAAACGTCGGTGTTCGTAATTCTTCCTGGTTTTCCATCAAGATATAGGCACCATTATCTTTATGGGTTAGGAATAGGATTTGGTGAGAGATGACGGCTTTCGTCTAGTCTAATTCTCTTGGAACTGTTAATGGTAGAGGCATAGGCATCGATCCTTGCGATGCACTGGGGTTTATAAAATCGATAAGCCATAAGGTTTCCTTTTTGTTCTCAGGGCGGCAAAACTCTTGGTAAGATTTTTGACAACCGTAAATAAACTAACCTTCCTCTCTCCAGTAGTAGCAAGCATTATTGACACCTGAGCAACCTGAGCTCCTATACCTTTGCGGTCTATTGCAAAGAAAATAATGGAAGAAATGCACTTGATTGCACTTATTTTTGCAAAATAATGAAAGAAGCAACTTCGTTTGATCTGGTCGCCCAGTAGTTTAAGCTGGGGCCAACTGCTCGCGACTTTCCTACCAACTTTGATCAATATGGGTAATTAATAGAACATAAGGAGGGCTGCCAGAACTCTCAAAGAAACCAGTTACCGACATAAAATAAGATTGGCCCTCCAAAATCAAAAGTTTTGAATTTTCTTTAAAGTTCTGATAGCACCCCTCAGAGTTTTAGAATTCTCTATATTTTTGTCAGAAATAGTTCTGTTGTTTAAACCACAACAAAATAGCAACTAAAGATACGGAGGTTCACCTTCACTTTTTGAAGCGCTATAACTTTTTTCCATAAACAGTAGCGCTTTATAAGGATAATTTTTAGAACTCTTCCCGAGATCCCCAGATCTCTCAACAAATAGCAAATTGATAGCAAAAAAGTAATGAAAACAAAACCATAAAGAAATAATAATTACCTTCCATCTGTACAATTATAAATTTCGGAAGATTGCTCCTATGTTTGTCTCACTGAGATTAAATTATAAAATTAACTACTTAAAAAATATATAACAAATTGAGCCTTGCTTGAATTAATGAATTCTTATGAAAATTAAAGCATAAATGATCAGCATTAAAAGATATGCACCAGAAAGTAAATACTGACGGGAGGTTAAATAATCTCCTGTAACCTCTACCAGTTGCAAATATACCATTGCGGACGTAGTAATTTTAATGAATTAAATAACAACAAATTTTTAGTGCATTTGTTTAAGGAAGTAATATGAAATATTGAAATTTATATGAGACGATTGCCGTTTTATATTAGCTCCAAGTTAATTTTCCTAATTTCGATGTGGCTGTAAATTTAATAATAGTGTATAACCTGATAACCTCAAATAGCTGATTATTTCTAA
Source organism: Rhaphigaster nebulosa (assembly GCA_948150685.1). Lineage (NCBI taxonomy): Eukaryota > Metazoa > Arthropoda > Insecta > Hemiptera > Pentatomidae > Rhaphigaster > Rhaphigaster nebulosa. Next base: position 203,271,097 of record OX411306.1, read on the forward strand.
ATCGTATTTTTTTTCAAAGGTTTTATAATCAGAGAAATCTACTTCCAGGTAAATTCACAAGATGTTCAGTTATGTTTATTCAAAATAATATTCATTGCCATTTGAGGTGGTGAGAAGCCAAGGAATGCAAGTGATTTTTTTTTAAGATAGAGTTGAGTGCGGTTATGAATAGTTAATGCACATAACATGTTTTTCGAAAGCAGTATTGCTTAATATTCAAGGGTTATAAAGTAGAGCCATAATACATGTATGATACAAACTTAATAGTTTTAGGTTTTAACTTTTAAATGCATTTTCACAAAATTACTAAATTGTCACTTGCTTCTCACCCCCTTGTATGGAATTTTCCATCTATGCACTGTTTTAATTTTTCAACTTTATTATAATTATATTATATCTAAAGGAGCCTAAACACGACCAACATGGTTGGTGAAGAGCGATGTTGAAGATAATAATTATCTGTAAGCAGGTTAGTGGCTGATGCCCATATTGGGACAGTAGGACATATTGCAAATTTAGGAGTACAAAAGTAAAAAAATTGAGTCGTCACGGGACGCCTGGCAGACGTGAAACATCGAAACTATTATGTATAGAAAATATGCATGAAAGTATCGTTTATCAAAGGAAATAAATATGGCATAACAAAAAAATATGGCATAATCAAAAACAAAATCTTCAGATTTTTTAAAGAAAAATTATTCTTTATTTAAAAACCACTGGTTTGCTCCTAGTTGTATTTTCACCGAATTTAAAAATAGATTTATTGATACACGGGCACATTATCGTGCCGATTAAGAGAGATATTGTATTCCGAAAACAACAAGTCGTGCTTTGTGAGAAAATCTCTCTAAGCGCGAGTAACAGCATTAGTGAAGCAAATTGTTATAAATTATTCATATGTAATATGTATATATAATTATATATTTTTTTTATTATAAAACAAAAAACAAAGCTATTAATTTTTACAGGGAAAAATAAATTATACTTAATTTATTTGTACCGAAATCATTGCATTTAAAAAAATTAATAATTATCTTACTCTTGACTTGAATCACTTGATTGTATGTCATTGTCTAATTTTCCTTTCTTTGCAAGAGGCTGCCCATTTTCATATTTTAAACTGTCATTGTCATTCATATTTTTTACATATCCGTCCTGCTCACTTGCATAGACACATGAGAGAGAGAGGAGGGATCGCCGAGCCAAGTGCGTGGCGAGCCGGTCTGACCCGCCGCCTTAGATGTTTCACATCAAAAAACAAATATTAAATTTAGCTCTCGGCACTGGATATACAGTATGTTTTATTTATAAAAATCCAAAAATGGCAAATACCAGACCCCAATATTTAAAAACCAATTCTGGGTTTATAATTAGATGATGAAATACAAATTCTGAAAACAATTGTTTGCACAGGAGTGCGGATTTTATCATTTTCGACGATCGCAGTGGAAGAAATAGAAATCAATAAGTACAGTCATAAAAATTTGGAAACTTTTAGCAAGATTTATTGAACGAATTTCTTTTAAAGCAACGTTAGAGATTCCTTTTATTGATTAGTTGTAAGATCCTTCTGGATTCGCTTTTGTAGAGTTTTGAAATTTGTGATGTAATTTCTGCAGCCAGTTGCAGCCGCATTTTTATTTTACGTTTTTCAAAAATTATCGACAATCCGAGAAGGATTCTGTTGAATATTTGGAGAATCCAACTACTTGAGGAAAAATGCAGATCAGTGTTCAATTATATTCCTTCGCTGAGAACATTTCCGACAACGAAGATATTATAAACTATAAACTCACACACCACTATAAAAATTTTAAAAACGATTAGTATGGATCTTGAAACGTGTTTTTCCATGAAAATCTCGAGTCGTGGTTTTTAGCACGATTGGTATTCCTCTCTTCTAAGATGGTGGGAAGTAAAAAAAAAACAAAAACAGTTTCATGTAAAGTACCACTTTTGCCAATTTTAATCAAAATCTAGTATATATTTATATTGATACAAAAGTCTTATTAACGAAATTTGAGAAGTTTTGCTTTATATTTTAATGTAATTTTTGATGAAAGTCTATTATGATCTTCAAGTGCAGTATTCCTTACAGTTTGCCAATTTTTACCAAAATTTAGGATGTTATTTATATTAATATATAAGTTTTATATATCAAATTTGAGAAGGTTTGCATTATATTAGTGTTTATGAAAACCCATTGTCAATTTTAACCAAAATCTAGTACGTTATTTATATTAATATATAGTCTTATATATTCAATTTGAAAAGTTTTACATTATATTTTTAAATACCTATTTATTAAAATCTATTATGACCTTTAAGTAAAGTACCACTTCCGGTGATCATGTAGTGGCCAGAAAGAAAGGTTCCAAACCAAATGTTACAACAATCTCAAATACAAATTTTTGATTTTCTACGGCTTACCATTTTTGAGTTATACGGGATACGAACGGACTTACATACAGACGTCTCGACGAAACTAGTCATACAGGATTCAGGGATGGTAAAAATGGATATTTCCGTTGAAAACTGAAAATTTTCGGTATTACAATAATTCCTTTACTTAGTACTAGGAAGTAAAAACGGATGATTGCAGGCCTTCCTAGAACATGAAATTCATCCAGGTTTTATATAGATGGATAAAAGATGTCTGCCCATGACCTTGATCAGAAAATATTGTAACAAATACAAGTTGGAATTCGAGCTTGTGGCTTTATGAATTTTTTTTTTCTAATTTTGTTTAATAGCGACATTTATTATTTAATGAATATTAGTTGATTTGATATTATTTGCTGTTCTGATTGAAGAGTTCTATCAGTTGCAAAAGATACATACGAAATCGATTAACTTACGCCATGTAAAATTGATTATAATTAACAGAAGGAATAAGGAGACTATATATACTATATTATTCGCAAAGCATAAATATTTATAAGTTGTAAAACGCTTGAAGAATCATATAGGTTAACAAAAGTTTGTTTGCTTTAGAATTAAGGAGTTCTGAAGCAAACAAACTTTTGTTTTGTAAGGACAAGTCACCCTAATGAAGGCTTACAGCTTAGACCGAAACGTTGGCATCCATTAAAGCAGTATTATACTCACTGTTTGTTTCTTTCATGACCGCATTCCCAACCATCTTCTTGATTCCATCTATGGATCAGAAGCTTCAGAAGCAACTGGTGTTCATTTCAAAGCGAATGTTGGGTGTTCGGAAAACCTCAGTAAGGTCAATAACATTTTATTTTGTATTGAAACTTCCTCTTGTTTTCTTTTCAGCATAGTTCTATTTTCAGATCATTAATATACTATTTTTTTAAATTTTAAATGATAAATGTATAATGCATTCTCCAAATTCAATATAAACACATTACAACTATTCAAGCCAAAACGGTTTTGTTCTACAGTGATTAATACTGCATTTTTACTTTTTTATCTAAGAAGTCGCGCTTGCTACAATTTGGTGTAGAATTTAAAAATTGAAACGTTTATAAATAATTTGAAGACATTTTAATTAATTAATACCCATTCCTTCATCATGCAAAACTAATAAGGCTGATGCTTGAAACATAAAAGGAACATAAATCCGGTTAAGTTAATATTTCAGTTCCATGTTTAATATATTTCCTAACATCCATGAAGCAGGTTATTGCTAAGCACCTTATTGCTTGTTGAAGTATTTTATATATCGCATCTGTCATAGAATAAAGCTATAACTCAAGATGTGAAATTTTGGGGAAAGCATATTTAATTTTTTTTTCTGCAATTTTGAACATCTGATTAAAACGCTCTTTGCATTCGTAATACCCGTTCGAAGGGTATGATTACATGATCAGAGTGTTTTAATAAAGGGGCATTCAAAAGTGTCCAAAAAAATCATTAGACCTGATTTCCCGACAATTTCACATTTTGAGTTGTAGCTTTATTCAACGACAGGTGCCAAAAATTGAAAATACTTCAACAACTATTAAGGTGCAATCACCTGCTTCCTGGATATTAGGAAATATATTAAACATGGAACTGTAATATTAACTTAAACGGATTTATGTTCCTTTTGTGTTTCAAGCATCAGCCTTATTAGTTTTACATGATGAAGGAATGGTTATTGATTAATTAAAATGTCTTCAAATTATTTATAAATTTTTCAATTTCCAAATCCTTTACCAAATTGTAGCAAGTGTGACTTCTTCGATAAAAAAAGGAAAAATGCAGGATTAATCACTTTAAAACAAAACCGTTTTGGCTTGAATAATTGTAATGTGTTTATATTGAATTGTAAAAATGCATTGAAGCAGGTGATTGTACCTTAATGCTTGCTGAACTATTTTCAATATATCGCATCTTGCGTAGAATAAAGCTACAACTCAAAATATGAAATTGTCGGAAAATCAGGTTTAATGATTTTTTTGGACACTTTTGAATGCCCGTTAATAAAACACTCTAATCATTCGTAATACCCTTCGAACGGTATTACGAATGCTCGAGCATTTTAATGAGATGTTCGAAATTGTAGATAAAAAAATATGGTTTTCCCATAATTTCAAATTTTGAGTTTTACCTTTATACAACGACAGATGCAATGTATATACTCCTATAAGAAGAATAAATGGAATAAAATTGCAGTACTTAAAGGTAACAAACTTTCACGAAAAAATTGATTATTCAAGATTTTAAAAACAGTATTAACTTACAGGAATGTGGTCCTTATCATCGAAAACTGACTAATTCAAGAATCAAAACATAAACGGACAGTAATAGAGAATAGCAAGAACTAGGTTGAAGCATTTCCGTGAAATGTAAGTTAACCTTTTTACTGGTATTGTGATTTGTATTTTGTCTATAAATATGATATTGTGGCTCATAATTTTACAATATACATATTTTATAAAATTGCTATGATGTTTCAATCATTCATTGTATTATATTTAAATTAATAAAGAATTTAAAAAAAATCTATTCCAGAAGTTTTGGATTAATGTTATTATTCTGATTTAATGATGAATATTTACTGTAAAGAACACCTCACAAAAAACATCTACACTGTAGTATCTACGCATAATCGAGCTCATCACAAGAAGAATTTGAGGAACTTCTAGACAGCATTGTGCAGGAATTGCGGGGTTGTCATCCCCTAGTCATCGCCAGAGACTTTAACGCATGGGGTATTACATTGCGGAGCGGGGAAACCAACAGGAAGGAGGATGTCTTTTTGACATATTCGCTGAACTTGATGTTGTTTTTCTTAACATTAGCTCAACTTCAACGTTCTTATATCCAATATATCCCATAGCCGATTTGACTTGTGTAAGCGCAATCAAGGGCGGCTCTTTTCTTGTGAACTCGGCATAAAAAATATTTACGTCCCTTTTTTAAAAAAAATTTTATATGAGTGTAACGTCTTTTCCTACCCTATTATGGGAAACAGGAAGGGTTATCTAAAAGGTTACTGTTAACCACCGTGGGAAGTGGGTCCGCAACGAAATAAAGTTCTACCCGCCCAGACTGGATTCAAACCGGCGCCGTAGCAGTCTCGAGGTTGCTAAGGTGACGCCTTAATACTCTATGCCACCACGGCCTCCAAAAAATTGTATGCCCATAATCTTATCCTCTCCTCCCTTCTCCCTATCTTCCAACACTAAACCAAACTAAATTCACCCCTGGCATTGTTGCCACATCATCCCATTGTTACATCATCATCCCATTGTCGATTAAGCGTTAAATTAAGTAAAGCTTACCTGATTAGTGACTTGGTAGTTTAATAAATAATTAAGATTAAATATTTTTCCGCCCTTGATCTTGTCCATCCTATGTGGACGAACCGGCCCTGAGCGCAATCTTTGCTTATCGTGACAGCGATTGGCTCGTCAGTGATCACTATACCCATAGTGATCATCAGGCTATCTGCTTTGAAGTTGTTGCTCCAGGTCTTTCAAGAAAAAAGGTTTAAACGCACAGGATGAAACCATCGATCCTTCGACAGGAATTTCTTTGTTACTATGATGGAGTGAATGGTCGATTTATTAGGATCAATTGAAGTGAGGATTACACAGCTGATAAAGTTTATTATTGATTCCTGTGATGTGTCAATGACGAGGACTACTAAGAAAAATCGGTAAATGGCAGTTTAATAGTGGATTGAGAAGATTGCTTTTCTACGACAGAAGATTAGTCTAGCGAGCGAGAGATCGTCTGATTTACGATTCTCAGAAATGTATATATAGAAGGGACCTAGTCAAGTCAATAAAGGAGGGTAAACGTAGCAGCCGGAAGATGTACTATGGTGATTTGCGGGAACGTGGAAAATTCCTACAAAACAGCCATGGCTAAACTGAAAACTTTATTTAAGCTTGTTACCTCTGATCTCTTCTGAGTTGTTAGACATAAATAGAAGAACTAAACCTGGCTTGCAAGAGAATCGAGAATTCCAAAGCTTCGTGACCAGATGATGTCTTGAAAGTAATTAGAAAAAGGCCAGAACTCTTTCTGGATGTATACAACTCTTATCTCCGTGAAGGGATCTTTCCAACCCAGTGGAAGAAGAAACGTCTTGTACTCCTGCCAAAGGGAGAAGTTCAGGGACGACCCTGCATATTATCAGCCAATTTGTCTCCAGAGCACTGCTGGCAAGGGTCTAGAGTGGATCATGTATGGCTAAATGATTGACTCCAGTGAAGGAGCTTGTGGATTGGCTGATTACCAGTACGGTTTTCGAAATGGCAGATCGACGATCAATGCCATCGACTTTGTGATTAAAGCTACCATCGCGGGGCATTGGTGGAGAAGGGGTGGTAAGAAGTACTGCGCCAGTATAACGTTGGATGTTAAGAAGGCTTTTAATTCAGCTCGGTAGGATTGTATCATGGAAGGACAGAGAAAGATGAAAATCCCACAATACCTCGTGAGGATTACTTCACGGATAGAATTTTGAGGTATAACATAAAAACTGTTCTGAAATTCTACAAGATCAAAGGTGGCGTTCCTCAGAGTTCCATTTTAGGGCCCTTGCTGTGGAATGTGATGTATGACACTGTACACACGCTCCCTATAACGTAAGAAACTACTACGCTCGGCTTTTCTGGCGATCTGGCAATCATAGTTCGTGGAAAACACCTAGAGATGATAACTTATAATGCAAACAAGGCCGTCGTTACCATTCACCAGTGGCTTTCATCGGTTAGCCACCAGTTTGCTGATCATATTACCAAGACAATAATTTTAACCAGCCGGAAAGTGAGAGAAACAATCACTCTGATCGTTGGGGATTTTAGCATTCACTCCAAGCCATCTATTAGATATTTCGGTTTTGATTGACAACAGATTTCGGCTTAATGATCATCTTCACATAGCAGAAAAGCAGCACGAATGACTAATGCACTGAAACCCAAAATCTTTCATTCTATTGTTGAACTTTTCATACCATTATTTGGATGACTTGCGCTATATATATAGTGATTTTTTTAAATTTCAACACCGATTCTGACTCAACATCTGTTCATCTGCTGCAGAAAGAGGTATCAAATATACAATTTCCTTAATTTCTTCTTATAAGAATGTACTTTAACATCCAGTCGACGAAGCAAAAAATTGACCTCTATGATTTCAATCATTTTAAGAAAACTAAAAAAATAAAATCAGACGAAAATGTTAGCTTTTTGGAGTGAATTCGGCTGGTTATAATGACGCTTTTTCCAAGAAAATTGATGAAAAACGGTCGAAGATTTACATTTTCTAAAGATTTGTCGAGCAGAATATTTAGCTTAAATGTTGCCCGTTTCAAGAGAATTTTTAAAAGTCGGATGAAAATTTGTCCTTGACCAAGCCGTGTCGTTTCCTGATACACTATCCATATCCCAGACAATTTACAGAGTTTTTTTTAATCAGGTATACTTCGTTGTGGGTGATTAACCCAACTTGGGAGGCACCATAACCTCGGGTCTACTGGCCTCCCGAATATTTATGTCCCCTCAAAAGGAAGGATGGCCGGGCTATACCCTCCACCACTGGACACCTGTTGGTCCACGGGTCTATATTCAGACCACCCCAGAGGGATCCCCCATCCGCCACCAGAGGAACGCTCTCTCTAGCAGACAGGTTCCGCTGAGATGTAACACAGTGGTCGGAAAGAGAGAAGAAGGAAAGGAACTGATAATAATAATAAAAGGCTTAGCGAACCCGGAGGTTCGATGCCGATACCACTAATCGCTGTCTACAAATCTCGGTCCACCGACTACCTTCCAAACCCAAATTCCTTAGATCACTCTTAATACTATCCTCCCACCTACGTTTCGGTCTACCCCTCGGACGTTTACCAGTCAGCTCAGCGTTTATTAACTTTTTAGGAATTCGTTCGTTACTGAGCCCCACAACTTTGCAAGCCCATTTCAACCGTCGCGATGATATCACTTCGATTATATTAACAGGGTGCATGCTCCGCAATTCCGCGTTGTGTAATCTCCTAAACTCTCCAGTTGACTCATCCTTTTTCGGACCAAATATTTTACGCAGTACCTTATTCTCGAATACCTTAAGGCGTTGTTCGTCCTTCAAGGTTAGCGGCCACGTTTCACACCCATACAGAACTGTAGGCAAGATAATAGTTTTGTATATTCTAAGTTTTAAGTTTCTGGACAAAATGCGCGACCTAAGTAATGTTGACACCGAAAAATAACAAGCATTTCCCGCCTTTAACCGCGCCTTTATTTCCTCTTGAATTTCGTTTTTTCTAGTAATCACAGACCCCAAATACTTAAATTTCTCAACGTGTTCAAACCTATTTTCTCCTATATCTATATCCTCAAAATCTCCTCTGTTTCTATTGCTAACCATATATTTCGTCTTATCCGTATTTATTTTGAGGCCAACCTCTTTCCCAGCTGTCATCAACGTTGCTGTATTCAGTTTTATAGTTTCCGCGTCCTCACTTAATAATACCAAATCATCCGCAAACCCCAGCACGGATATTCTACCACCCAGATCTAAACCCCTTTCGGTAAGCATTACCTTTCTAATGACATACTCTAATGCTAAATTAAATAGGACAGGTGAAAGGGAATCGCCTTGTTTTAACCCCGAGCGAACTTCAAATTTCTCCGAAAAATAATTACCTATTCTAACTTTATTGAATGTTTCGGTCATGCACATCCCTACTAGATTTACTAACTTCTTCGGTATTCCCTGCTCAATCAAAATGTTATACAGTCTCCGGCGATCAATGGAATCATAAGCCTTTTTGAAATCCACAAAAAGCTGATGAACTACACCGTTGAATTCTAATTTTTTTTCTAATATTTGCCGTAAGGAAAATATTTGATCGATGGAAAGGAACTGAAGCTTCTCTTATTTAAGTCAGTATACTTCCTTATTGTACGGAGCGGAGAGCTGGGTTTTGATTAAGCAACTGCAAAGCCGTATCACTGCTGCCGAAATGAAGTTTCTTCGAAGAACTACAGGGAAAACTCGAAGGGACTGCGTTAGAAATGAAAGAATCAGAGAGGAACTTCAGATCTTCGCCATCCTGGACACCCTTGAGAAGAGACAGCTGATGTGGTTTGGGCACGTCTGCAGGATGGAAGCTCATAGAGGCCATGTTAAAACCATGGAGACTAGGCCGCAAGGTGGATGGACCCAGATGAAATTTGGGTGTTTTGGAGATTTGTGGGGTAGAATTCAGCTCGTTACATTTCTCATAATCTGGGACGAATATTCAAGCTTTTGAACTTTTCAGGAGCAGAGTTTAGCTCGTTATAATATATCTTTTTCCACGAAAATTTTTGAAAATCTGAAGCAAACTCGGCTGTTTTGTAACTGTCTGGAGCAGAATTCAGATCGCTTTAATTTCAGAATGTCATACTACGTTTTTCATTATCGTGATTTCAGCACATGTTATCCATTGATGTAGAAGTTCATGTTAGAGCTGTTTGGTTTCCTGGATGTTATCGCTTCTGCGGGGATAAAAATTTTACCTAACGCATAATATTCCTGTTCGTTAAAATTGTTGATTTCTTAATAATGTCATTGGTCTGTTTTAGTTGAAGATAAGGCTTCCATTATAAATCGAAGTTAGTAGAGGCTTTCAAAAGGCAGCTCAAGATCCTAAAACTTTACTAATATTGACAAATTGAAAACCATTAGATTGAACAATCATAAAAATTAAGTTCAAGTTTTGAAGTAAAAATAGTCTCTCCGTCCCTTTTTTCTAACTTAATTTTTTTTTCTCTTTCTCAAAATTTAAAAATTATCTGTTTGATCTTTTAGGAGAGACAAGATCCTCTGCATACTCCCATGGCCATATAATGAAACCAGAAAACGTTCCCTTGCTAGTTCTATGTTCTGGCAAGTGACCTGTGATTTTTGGAAAACACCCAAAATTGAAGCAAGATCGGGGTTTTTGGAAAGTGTTCTTACAAACATTCATTTATATTGATCGAAGGGGACGAAATTGCCTCACAGCCACTCACAGCATGTAAGAACTTGATATAGTTTTAAAAAGTTTGGCTTTTAACAGCGTGCATTGTAGAGTATGATGAACGTTGTCGCTTTCTGGTCGACAATTTTTTTTTTTACTTAATTCCAATAACCAAGAGGTAAAGAATATATGTTTGTTGGGCCTCTGCATGTTCAGATACGCCAAATATTAATGTGCATTTTTTGTATTTTTATGCGTAATCCATGAAGTTTAACATCATGTATGGCCATAAGTAGCTTAGCCATATGGATAGTTTTAATAGAAATCGAACATAAAAAAACCTTAAATCGCCTTTTTTTGGGGGAGGAGATGGAATTTGGCCTCATTTTCAGCGGGCTATAGCGGCTTGATAAAGGTTGATAGCAGAGAAATATTTTATGGACATAAACTGTTAAACATTTTGTCTAGTTTAATTTGGTAGAAAATGGTCTTCTTTGAATAAAACAAGTTTCCAAGATATAGATGGAAATCCTAGGTTCTTGGGCAAAATATCTGTCAGAAAACCAATTCAATTTCTGAACCAATTCAAGTTCTGAGACCCCAAAAAACTAGGATGTACCAAAATTTTCGTCTACAACAAACATTTCCCCTTTTCTGTCCTAATTTATCTGGACTACCACTTATATAATTTTAATTTTTGTGTAATTTTTTTCGATTTTTCACCTCCAACAACCTCCCCTGGAAAACGTAAAATAGGCCACTTTTCACCTCCCCCTCCCAAGAATTTTTACGACGCAGCTTATGTCGTAACCCTCCCCCTCCTCCTCCGCCTGTGGGCACCCCTGCTCATGAGGATAGGATAAGGTAGGAAGAAGATAGGTGTTGATTAGGAATGATAGTTGCTTGAGGAAAGGAAAGAACTACTGAATAGAGCTGTTGGAAAAGGATAGTGATTTTAATTTGGCAAAAAGGATAGAGTGGCCCAGGGAATCAAAAGCTTTGTAGAAGTCAAGAAGTATTAATACAATTAATTTTTTTTTCGTCCATAGCGGTATGGATGGAATCTGGGAGAGGAGGCAAAGGGGGCACTTGTCCCGGACGGCAGATTTTAGAGAGCGGCATTTCGAGAGAAATTTTATTTATTTATTTTTATATTTATTTGTGCACAATTTGAATTAATACAAAAGAAGAAATCTCAAATTTACGACTTTGAGTATGGTATTTTCCAATTATATTCTCCCAATTATTAATAATAATTATCATTGATCTAAATACAAAATGTAAAATAAAAGTGCAATAAAAAAGAGATACAATTCAATATTTCCCATTTGAAATGGAAGACACGAGGCAATGAGGCAATTGTTAGATAATGTTGGACATTGTTTCATAGTGTGGAGGTCCCAGAAGGAGATCTCTCCAGTTACTCTCGTTGAACTTCCTCCACCCGAATTATTTTTTATAATCATTACCTGATCTACAGAGAAAATTCTATTATTATTGGAGATTTTCACTTGGCACCTTTTTTTGTGGGAAGTGTCTAATTGCGAATATAAAATGGTATCAAGAAAAAAATATTTTTCATACAGCTGGCCCAAAAATATAAAGTGTTCATAGTTATAATATAACTGCAACCGTTACAAGGACTATTGGCAAATATATTCACGCATAAACCCTCGTCTCTTATAATTTCCCGTCTCTTATAATTAATCTCCCTTGTCAGCTTATAATTAAAACTGCGCAAACAGCCATTCCTTCCAGCAAGGTTTGCTATATACTGGAATTTATAGTTATAACAAATTTGTATTTATTTTTTTGCAAAACTGATTCAAGTTTCTCACATTATAAAACCAATTTAAATCGAAAAAAAATATTGATATTTTATTCCCGAACTTTATACCTTTTATTCCGTTTATGACAAAGGAAATGAAGCAGGTTTCATGAAACAAAATTAATTTTTGACTTTAAACCATTGTTCTATCTTTATTGAAGTATTTGAAAAAAAAACAAAAACACTGAGGTATTCCATATTTCCCGCACCTCAGAGGCACCAATTTGGCTTTTTAGATAATGTTGAATTTTGCTCATTAGTTGCTAGGAGGAGCGCAAATCGGAAATTGGTTGTGTATGACTAATATATAAATTTAGTAATTATTATTATTTATTATATAGTAATTTAGTAATTACCATAGGGGACAATACAATTTTTTTATTTGTAGGGAGCGGCAAAATTAAGCTTGCATCCCCTGGAAAAATTCCTAGATCCGGCCCTGGTGGTATGTATATCACTGATGATTTTAACTAAGCGGATTGCGTGGAGAAACTGGGACGGAAAACTAGATTGGATAGGATCGGGAAGTTTGGACTTTTCAAGAAAATTTGATAATTGTGACTGGACTATTCTTTCTAGGGGTATGGAAAAGTTAGAGAGGATGGGACATAGGACGATAGTCTAGGAAGACTAATGAGGAAGAGGGTTTCCGAAGGAAGAGTTTGCGAAGGAGTTGCCATTTTGATTTACGATGTATGATATACATACAAATTAGTACGATTTTGTTATTTTGAATTTTTTTATTTTCTTCTTCCGATTCTTGGAAATCTCGATAATTTGAATATATCAATAATTCATATTTAACTCTAGGACCCTTGGCCATACGAATTATCGGGATTCTATAGTATTATTTATTGTTTTTATATTTATACTTTATAAATAAGTAATAATTATTATTTTTAAAAATATTCAGCCGTATTATGAGGATTTTTACTTTTCCTTTTTGTTTTTTTTTTTAAACTAGGCCTTGTCCGTAGTTAAATATTGTCTGAAATCCTTAAATCTTTCTAAAACTAGTAATCTATTCTTGCACATGTTTCTATGTAGGAAAAACAACATAGTTAACTGTTACTAATGTCAGCTTTCATTTGTTTTTCTTTCTTTTATTTAAGGTTTTAAGTGCAATAAATACTATGCTACGAAATCCACCTGTTATTGTTTTGTTTTCAGTGTTTCTGAATGTAATTTTGTTCCAATTTGCTAAGTGTAAACTTTGAAGTTTTCCAATTTAACTAATTCTTAATTTATTATTGTAATTTTAATTTAGTAACTGCAGAGTTGTTAGATTTTTCGAAAGTAGGTTTTCATGACAATAGTTTTCGCAAAACATCGATGCCCCAAAATTCCGTGATTGCTACATAATTTCATCATATAAAATTATTTATATCATTTATATTATTTATATTGATTTGATTATTATTATTAATATGAGTATTATTATCTAATAGTGGGGAGAGAAATATAGACGGATAGAAATCTAAATTATCATTTTGGAATAATCGATAAATTGTTTCACCATATTGCTCAAGAAGTTGCTGGCTCTCTCCGTAGATTCAATCTATTTTTAGTAAACCCAATAGTAAGTAATTTTTATAGAGTTTTCTCTTGAGATCGAGTTAAATTTTTAATTCTTAATTTTACAAATTTACCACTGTTAAATTAAATTTATTATTGCTTACTTTTTAAATATATTATATATATATATATATATATATATATATATATATATATATATATATATATATATATATATATATATATATATATATATATATATAAATATATATAAATAAATAAATAAATATATATAAATAAATAAATATATATATATATATATATATATATATATATATATATATATATATATATATATATATATGTATATACCATCGTACATAATATACACCATAGCACATTTTTTCGTAAGTCTTATTCATGTTAAATTGTTTCATTTAAATATTAAGAAATTGTTCTTAAATACAGGAGGTTTTTGATCTGACAATATTAATTATAATTGATTTGTAGTGTAAGGATTAAAATTACAGTTAAGTTTCAATAAATGAAATACAGAAATATTTCAATAAATGAAAAGATACACTTCTATGTAACCCAGTTGCTTGATGATTAATATTTATTTAAGTAGTTAGTGTACTAGAAAATATTTTCTGGTATAAAAGCCCACCATTTATTGTAAATTAATTATAGTGTTGAGGAAGAAAATAAACTGTTTACATTATCTTTGGGTGTGGTCCATGTTCTCAGAAGTATTACTATATAAATAAATAATGGATGTAACATTAAAAAGACTGTTTTTAATTTAACTATTCTAATAATTATTATCATTTTATACCTAATTTATTCATTTTATGTGTAGATATATATTATTATATATATATATATATATATATATATATATATATATATATATATATATATATATATTTTAGTATATATTTATACTAGTTTATACCATTGTAATATTTTTTTTGTCTTTGTGCTTGTGTCTGTATATATATATTATAAATATATATATATATATATATATATATATATATATATATATATATATATATATATATAACTTGTCAAATATGGAATCTTATAAAATTGACCTTATATGAGTTTACTTTTTTTTTTAAATATGATAATTTTAAAATGTTTTCACCTTAGCGAAGGAGAAAAATCTTAAAACCTACTAAAAACCACCATATTTATTCTTTAAGTAGAAGACCTTTCATGATGGTAAGAAAAATAAGTACAAAGAAGTATTTGATACATTTAGTTTGATTTATAAACAAATTTTTCAATTTTTGTTTATAAGTGACTGCTTCAAAGTATTAAGTAACTCTTATTGTTATAAGATAAAACCACATTTTTTTCATGTCATTACAGTTTTAAACTGTGCACTGATTTTAGGTTACTTTGATTAATAACAAATATATAAATTTTAATTTTAAGGCCAGCAATATGACTCTCTATAGCCCATTACAATATTTCAAGAGTTTCGAGAAGAACACTTAGAGCTACATTTTATCTCAATCCACATTCCAATTTTTACAATATTTAAGATATTCTTGATTTTAAAGAAGTTAGTAGTTTAAAAATACTAAAGAGTACATTAAATTTTTATGTTAATATTATAATTACTGTATCTGTTATTTAAGGAATACAATCTACAAAAATATTAAATATTAAACATTCCAGAGACTGTGAAATCCCATAATGTTCCAGGCAGCACCATGCCAGGACTCTTAGCCTCTCGAAGAAGAAGCTACTATACAAGGAAGAAAATGTTAGACTGGGAGTTGTTAACTGTCATTGCTTATCAAGTGTTTGTCCTCCGCATGACTTTATCTGTTAGAGTTGTGGAAAGTAAGAATTAATTAATTTTCAATAAATTTAAACAGTCAACCAATGAACCGATGCACCAAATGTTGTTAATAATTATTTTTCTCTCAATCTCAAGCTTTATTTGTCCAACTTATGGGGGAAAAATATAGTTAATTTATTTTTTATAGGTTATTATTACAAACTAATCTTTCCAGTAAATAATAAAGAACTGTATAATAAAGAATAAAGAACAGGAGCTATTTATACATATTGGAATGATAGAAGAATCGTAAATTAATATTTTTTTTCAATTGGTTGTCTTAGGTATTATTTAGGATTTTTTTTTTTTTTTTTTATGAAATAAGCTAAAGGTTTTTAGAATAGTTATATTATATTATAATTGTTATGCATCATCCTAGGCTGTATATGTTTATAGAACGCTACTTTCAACAGAAAAAGACTAGGATACCTTACCATGATTTTGGATATTTAGATCTGATCAGTTACTTGTCCTCCATTGAGGGTCTTTCAGTTACTATGAATTCTACCAATGGCCAGTATCAAGTGGAAGCTGAGTGAGTACAAATTTTCACATCATTTGCAATATGTATATATACATTTGTATTTATTGCTACTCCACACAGTAGCAAAGTTGTTGTATACCACAACTCAGGCAACATACATGCCTTATATACATACATATAAACAATTTATATAATTTTGTTAAAGATACAAATCTCTGGTTTATCATATAAATCATAAATAATTATCATTAAAAAAATATGATTTAAGTGCTAATACTTTCAATTAAAGTTTTATGAGAGGATTCCTTATTTTCTTGTTGCAGTGAGCATCAAGATCTCTCCAACTTGCTTGTGATGTATTTTTACCCAAATGGAGAGGACCTTATTTGAATATGGAACATTTCAGAAGATGTATTAATGTTATCTGATTTGAAAAGCATCTTTTTAATGAATACATAATGGATAATAAATTCGGCTATTAATTTTTTACCAATGTTTTGATATAACTACAATTATTTATCTTATACTAAAAAATTAATATTAATTGTAGATTTGAATAAAATTGCTAACATGCTTTGGAACTCTGAACAGGAGTGGAAGATGTTTTCATTTTCTCATCTGTTTTTTTGTTTTATAGTATGAATTTTCATAACTTATCAAACTTGTGATTTATCTCTAAGCTATCTTTGAGTGTCATGGTTATTTTTTCATCATTGTTATTGAATTGAAGTTGTTAAATTAACATTTAATGATAACTAATCATTTTCTGATTAGCTTAAGAAAGTTAACTATACCAATGTTAGGTTCAAATTCTTTGATGTTCACGGTTTGCAAGGACATCGATGAAAATTTTTCAAGAAATTTTATCATGAAATCAGGAATATGTTTCATTTCAAAAATGTTTTCTTAGAATTGCATAAAATAGTTGTATTTTGCAAAGGAAGACAAGTCAGATTCTTCATCCAAAAATAAAAGAACTTTTTTGCAAATCAGCCTCTAACTGCAAATCACCCTAGTAAAGGGTTACCAACAGCCAAGAGCCTCCCTCTTAATGTACACTAGGGAACAATACTAAGTTTAAATATATATATATTTTTTTTTATCCTCAGCTTAATTTGAAATTCGTTTTTTACTTCAGTGTTTATCAATTTGCGTACTACACATTTCCTTCTTTCAATTGGATCTAATATATTGTGGATTCGCTTTAGCATCTGACAAAGTTTGATTAATATCAGAGTTTTATCACAGAATGCTGAATAAGTAAAACAATAATAAATAAAACTATAGGGATTCATATCAAAGATTGCTCCATGATAAATTCCTGTACCATGACTGGATGTCTGATATCTAGTATCTATCCGTACGGAGTCAATTTGATTTTCCGCTTTTGTTTTTGGATTTCCATGTGAGGAACATCGCATGTTATATAGAGTTTCTGGAGTATTGTCGAGATGGATTCCATGATAACTATTCTTTTCTACAGTATTTTGCTGTAAATTATTACAGAATAGGAGAAGACAGGGTGGTGGTAGGTTTTTAAAGTAGATTGAAGTTGATTTGTTGGGATTTATTTAAATTTTCTAATTTTGACACTACCCTTCAAGAAGAATGATGCATGACTGGAAAGTATAGGTACGTATTGAAATACGCAGATTATGGAAATCTCATTAATTCTATACAGGAAAAGATATTTGACTTAAAAAACACACCTTGCTGATTTACTTTAATCAAGCAGTGTAAATAAAGCTGTATGAATTTGTAATATATTCACGATATATTAAAAATGTATACAGCAACTGCTCAACGAATCCCTAATGGTCTGGATTGGTAAGTACTCATCTCAAGCCCAGAATGATCCTTCCATGCTCGCCCTTTTCCGCACCACGTCGGTATTTGGTATATGCAGTAGCGGATTCCTTTTACTGCCGGCCACTGGCATGACATAAATTATATTGTTAGATTCAAACAAATTTTTATTTCTAAAACTTGAATCTAAGAATATAATTTCACTCAAATTTTGCCGCCCCTTAAAATTGCCCCCAAGGCAACTGCCTAGTCTGCCTGTGCAAATTATAATGTGTAACTTTCTTTTTAAGAAATGATCAAGTTTCCTTTGGTTTTTACATCGTGAGTTAATAACTTTTTTCGTGTAGTTCTGTGTTCATACTTTTAAAAGGCGATAATTGATAACATTGACGTATGAATTTACAATTTTCATGAAGTAGTTTACTAAATTTTATTAATGCAGAAACTAAATTGCATTTCTGAACTTTGATATTTTGTTAAATTATTAAGTATATTTTTATATAATCGGGACACTGATCTCTAGATTTGTGTTTATAATATTTTATTTTTCACATTCGTTAGTTATAAGTGGTAGTGAGGATATAGTGTATCAGACAATGTGAACAAATAAAATATAAACTCCGTTATGTTATATTATCTATATTATTTTCGAATTTTCTACAAAGTATTTTTTTTATTATATTGAATTAGTAGCCATAATGATGAGATACTACATCATATTAACCTTTAAGTCGAGACGTACGTAGAAGAGTATCTACCATATAGGATACCATAGAGGATACCCCAGGTACAGGTATGTGGATGTAGATTAATCACTTTGAATGGTCCATGTAACATAGAAGGGGAAGTAGGGATAGATTTGAATAAATGGGGAACCGAGGGAGGAAGATTGAGGGTGCACGTAGTGGAGAAGATGCCTCGGAAATATGGGGGGATAATCGGTTGCGACCTGATAGCGAAAATGGGGGCGCGGATAAGAAATAAGGACGGGAAATGGATTATTAGGATAGGAACAAAGAAGTACACACCTGTACTTCTTTGTTCCTAAGAGGGTTCTGAAAAAGGACAAAATTAGAGTCGGGGCCATCAACCGGGAAGACTGGAGACAGGCGTTGCGAGAGGAGTACGCGGATGTTTTTTTTTCGAGAGGGAGATATATTGTGAGTGTAACGGGGGAAAAGGTACACCAGATCCCATTGAAACAGGATAGGGTGACTTTCGTCAAGGAGAGAAGGTACCCGCAAGCTCTACGGCAACATATTCGGGAAGAGCTGGAGATTTTGAAGAAACAAGGTATTATTACCGACAGCACGTCGCCAAACAATAGAGAGGGGTCATTTCGAATTTACCCGGATGCCGTTTGGGTTGAAAAACGCGCCTATAACGTTCCAGAGACTCATGGACGAGTTTTTGCGGGGACTGGACGAATCGGTCTGCCAGGTTTACATGGATGACCTTTTGATTTTCAGTAAGAATGAGGCCCAACACATAGAAGATTTAAGATGCGTCTTCGAACGGCTGAGACAATTCGGACTAAAGTTGTCCGTAGAGAAATCTATTCTGGGGCAAAACCAGGTCAACTTCCTGGGGCATACAATATTGCAGGAAGGAGTACGACCCGATGCGCGAAAAGTTGAAGCTATTCAAAAGATGGCAATCCCAACGGACGTGAAGAGAATAAGGAGGCTGCTGGGAACGCTGAATTATTATCGACGGTTCGTCCCGGAGATGGCGGGATATTTAGTACCTCTTAATAACCTTCTGAAAAAAGGGAGCAAAGTTGCGATACCTCCCGCGATTGAGGACAATAGTCGACGGTGTATGTTGCGGTTACAGGAGGAGCCGGTACCCGATTTTTCGAAATCATTCACCATCACCACTGATGCGAGCGAGTACGCGTTGGGGGCGATTCTGTCGCAGGATGGGAAACAGGGGGAACAACCAGTAGCATATGCCAGTAGACGCCTCACGGAGACGGAAGCGCGTTATAGTGCGTTAGAACGCGAACTGTTGGGTATAGTGTGGGCCGTCGAGCACTTTAGGCCGCATGTGTTCGGGCGAAAATTTAAGGTACAAACGGATCATCGACCCTTATTGTGGGTAGGAAAATTGAAAGAATCGTCGGCAAGAGTTACCCGCTGGAAAGAGTTTTTGAGCCAATACAACATGGAGGTGGCGTATAAACCAAGAAAATAGAATATTGTGGCAGATTGGTTATCTCGAGCGCTGCAGGTCAATGCGATAGAGACAGAAATAGGAGAGCATTCCGGAGAGATACAGCGATTCGTAAGGGAATGGACTCCTGAGGGTGAAGGGGAACTAGAGTCAGGAAAAGCAGAAGAAGAAAGGATGTCGACGGGGGACGGAAGTGTTACGGAAGACAGGCCAACGGATATGGAGGAGAGGGAGGAAATCATCAATGACAAGAAACGCCAGGTTGTCTGGAAAACTCGGACGTCGGGATTGATGAAGGTGGATTACTCGAAACATGGCAAGTATAGCATCAACACGATATGGTCACATCTGGAGTAAGATAGGAGCAGATTTGCAGGGCCTTGAAAGACGCGTCCAGATCAGGAACCACCCATTATCTGTATGTGGGGAAATGTATCGGTCTGGGAGAAGATAAAACTTTGCGCTTATGGCAGACCGAGAAAATCGGAATCGATAGGACGTTCGTCAGATGCAAGCTCATGGTGGAGACGATCAGAGACCCAGAACGGCAGGAGGAGGTTACTCTGGCATATCACCAGGAGAAGACGAATCACCGAGGAGTAAACAAGACCTTGCAAGCATTGAAAAGGAAATAATTCTGGGAGAAAATGCGAAAGACGATAGAGGAGGTATTAAGGACATGTGTAGTGTGTCAAACTACGATATATGATCGCCACCCTCCAACCGGGAAGCAAGAAGAGACGACGAAACCCAGCGCACGGTTAAGTGATCTGCAGGTAGATACATTCACGTGGAAAGGGTTCAAATGGGTTACAGTACTTGACGTATTTAGCAAGCTAGCGATGGCATACCCAGTAGAAGACCGGTCGGAGGCAGTGATCGCGGCTCTACGAACATGGTTCCAATTCTATGCGATACCGGATACGATCTCTTCTGATGGAGGGAGAGAATTCGATAGTGCGAGTCTGCGAAACGAGATGAAGGCATTAGAGATAGTTTGGCGTATAAACACCCCGGGACACCCTAAGAGTAGAGGAGGGATAGAGAGGTTGCACAGTACGCTGGGAGATCACTTGCGAGTATTCCACGTAGACTAGGGATTGGAGGCAGATCTCGCGATGCCAAAGGCGGTAGCAGCATATAATCATTCTATACATATGGCTACAGGATTTTTCCCGTTTGAAGTACTCTTCGGATTTCGAGAACGGCGAAGAGACGGAGGGAGCACGGTAGTAGACGAAGGGTTGGCAGAGAGATTAGTAAGCAATAGGGTAGCCCTTGTAAAAATGTGGGAGAAGGCACACAGGAAGATCGCAGCGGAAAAGATTAGGAGGGTGGCACGGGAGAATATCCGGGTACGAGATAGGATGGAGGACGTTAGAATAGGGACTATCGTATATCGAAACCTGACATCAAACAGAAGTAAGGAGGTATATTCAAGGTGATTGTGATACGCGAACACAATGTAGTGACCATACAGAGTATCAAAGAGCCGAAGAAACGGAGAACCGTTCACATAGAACAATTAAAGATTCCGGTGGGGCAGCCCAAACAACCCTGATAATGCATGGGTATCCTCTTTTCTACGGAATCAGACTAGGCGCATTGAGAAATGGTTTATTTTCGTTTTCTACAGATGTCGATTTCATGAGATGTTCAGTATCATTTTTTGTACAACAGTAGTTCATAAGTTTAGATATAAGAATTTTGTATTATTGTATTATGTTTCATATTTTTGGGTGTTTACATGGCAGAGTATTATATATTTTTTTTTTGCTTTTTGTTTGTTTTGTGTGTTCAGAGTGTATTAGAGGAGTCAAGTTTACGAAAAGTGTTCGTAAACTGGCAGGTGAGAGTTAAGGTACACAGTGTAACTGTATACAACTTAATCCTAACCCTAAGATGTAAACACTCTCTAAGACTATATATAGAGGATTACTAAGGCAATAAAGTCAGTTTTTCTCAACAAGTGTGCGTGTCATTTCGTTCCCTTTTTTCATTTTTTTTTTATTTTAAGTCCTCGGAACGAACATAAGTTATACATATACACACATAATATATATTGCTATTACTAAAACTGACCATGTCAAATTTTACTATTTTGAGATATAGGGTTTAACCGGATTTATATTAACAATATATTGTTAATTTAATATATAATGTTAACAATAATTACAATTCAACATACATTTACACTTCTTACAAGTTCGTAGCAACTTATCGGAATCAAACAGATTCATGTTTGCTCATAGAAGTTAACATTGCTTGCGCCATTATCAATACTAACAAATTTATTTGTTTTTCATCAGTTTTCGTTCGAAATTTGGGCTATGTGACGGATTGCGAACAACTTATTACTATGGCGGAGAAAAATAATTTACTGTGGGATCAAAAAAATAAACAATATCCAGAACCGGATCTAGGATTTTCTTGCAGGAGGGCAAGCTTAATTTTGCTGCCCCTTACAAATAAAAAAATTGTATTGTCCCCTATGGTAATTACTAGATTTATATATTAATCATACAAAACCAATTTCCAATTTGCGCTCCTCATAGCAACTAATGAGAAAAATTCAACAGTATCTAAAAAGCCAAATTGGTGTCTCTGAAGTGCGGGAAATATGGAATCCCACAGTGTTTTTTTTTTCAAATACTTCAATAAAGATAGAACAATGGTTTAAAGTCAAAAATTAATTTTGTTTTATGAACCCTGCTTCATTTTCTTTGTCATAAATGGAATAAAAATTAAAACGTTCGGAATTTAAATATCAATAATTTTTTTTCGATTTAAATTGGTTTTATAAGGTGAGAAACTTCAATAAGTTTTGCAATAAAATAAATATTTTTCAAACAGCTCTTTGATAAATATTTTTTTTTGTTGATACGATTTTATATTCGCGATTAGTCACTCCCACAAAAAAAAATCCCAAGTGAAAATCTCCAATAATAATAAAACTTTCTCTGTAGATCAGGTAATGATTATAAAAAATAATTCGGAGGGGAGAAGTTCAAAGAGAGTAACTAGAGACATATCCTTTTTAGACCTCCACACTATGAAACAATGTCCAGCATAATCTAACAATTGCCTCATTGCCTCGTGTCTTCCATTTCAAATGGAAAATATTGAATTGTATCT
This sequence comes from Rhaphigaster nebulosa, assembly GCA_948150685.1. NCBI lineage: Eukaryota > Metazoa > Arthropoda > Insecta > Hemiptera > Pentatomidae > Rhaphigaster > Rhaphigaster nebulosa. The sequence goes on from OX411306.1 coordinate 203,294,303, forward strand.
CTTTTTTATTGCACTTTTTTTACATTTTATATTTAGACCAACGATATTATTATTAATAATTGGGATGATAAAATTGGATAGTACCAAACACAAATTCGTAAATTTGAGATTTGTTCTTTTGTATTAACTTAAATTGTGCATAAGCAAATATTAAAATAAATAAATAAAATTTCTGGCGAAATGCTCCCTCCTAAAATCTGCCGCCCGCGGCTAGTGCCCCCTTTGTTCCCCCTAGGTCCGGCCCTGACAATTTCACAACAGAGAGTTAAGAATTTCTCCAAGCTCTTCATATGATTTCTCGAATTCTTCGTTCTTACTTCTAGATTCGAAATGTTCATGAACCCATCTGTTCGAATTTTCCAATAAAAGAAGCTTCGTGGTTGGAGTATCTGAAAGATATTCAAGCTCAGTAAGTCGATTCATCTTCCAAAAGGAAAAAAATAAATTGAATCACTACTACCAACGAAATGTTTTACGAATAAATTTTCAAACGTAACCACCGCCTTATGTTTGTTACCTTGCTATGAATTAAAAAAAAAATCATTAGTTTTAAATTTAGGAGTATATATATATATATATATATATATATATATATATATATATATATATATATATATATATATATATATATATATTGCTTTTATCATATTTAACAATAATAATATCCGTAAATGTAGTATCAACATTCTGAAGTTCATCTGTGATATGATTCAGACAACCTCGATGGTTCCAGTGAATTGCAAAATAGAATTATCAAATAAGTCCAAAGAGGAATGAATGAAGAGAGATAATGAATAATGGAAGAAGATATTTACAACTGAAAGAACGCATTCGACTAGTCATCTCGCTGACTAATTCATGATAACTATAGTGTTTGTACTATTAGTGTTTGCTTAGCAAATGTAAGGTTTGCAAGTATATCTTGAATTATCTGAAATTTCCGCAACGAATCTTATTCGTGCTTTATCCTGTTAGTAAAGGTTAATTTCCTGGAGCTAAAAACCGTGAGCCAATTGTTTGGCAGTATCTGAGCCATCGTTGTCCGCCTTCTACCTTTACTATTTCCTTTCATGTTGTAAATTGTAACACGCGATGCACTGATTTAAAAGATAAATAGGAAAATATAAGTTAACTATTTTACTTATTTTGGTGTACTCCACCCTTTGAGATTAAAAGAATATTTACTCAAATCTGCTTAATTATTAGAACTGATAAATTATTGATGAAGGATGATGTGAAGTGGCTGTAACTTTATTGTAAACTCGACTCTGTTTTTAGACAATGAATTAGCAATGCTTAAATCACACTTTGCAAATCACATTATTGCATGATCTAAATCGCGCATTGTAAAAAAAAAAAAATAAATAAAAAAAAAAATTAAATAAATAAAAACCCTGTACCACTACAACCCATGAAGGGTCTTGGGTTCTGTAGAAGCTCAATCACCAGGTTATTCTCCCAGCTAACCTCTTTATAGAGGCTGGGTGTGACCCAGGAGGGTCTTTCGACCCCACAGGGTATATCCATGGTTGATTATAGAATAAATAATTACCTACCATGGAATTAGCCACAACTGTTCCGCCCAACAAGCTGTCTCCAATTGTTTCTGTTAAATCACACAATGTTTAGAATATATATATATATATATATATATATATATATATATATATATATATATATATATATATATATATAAGTTAAGGTACACAGTGTAACTTTATACAACTTAATCCTAACTCTAAGATGTAAACACTCCCTAAGACTATATATAGAGGATTACTAAGCCAATAAAGTCAGTCTTTTCTCAACAAGTGTGCGTGTCATTTCGTTCCCTTTTTTCCTTTTTTTTATTTTAAGTCCTCGGAACGAACATAAGTGGTGCCGAAACCCGGGAGGCCATACTCGGAATAGAGAGTTGTTTTTTTTCTTTTTCTCTCTTGGTGTTTTTTTATGTTCACGCTGTTCGCGTCTGTTTTTTTTTTAAATTGACCAGGACAAGTGAGAAGGTTACAGTATGCCAGATGAGATAGTGCGGCCGGCAACCTTGATACTACCACAGGACATCCCAGCGTTGCCAACGGAAACCATGGCGGCGGCGCACGCGAATTTGGCGGCAGCACAAGCAAACGCCCTAGAATGGCTAAAGATAAAGACGGCGACATCGCAGGATCTAAGAAAGGCGATCACAGATCTAGAAAGGTTCAACGGAGAAATCGGTGAGCTAAATCATTTTCTCAAGGGAGGCGACCGTGTGATGACACGCATAGAGGCAAAGTTGGCGGAAGACCTCATAGACCCAATGGATGCGAACGCACTGAGAGCAGCGTTAGTATGTCGAGTAAAAAGGAACATACTTAACCTAATTCAGGCGGACGAGGATACACCTTGGATCATAGTGAAGGACAGGCTGAAAAAGGCATTTGGGGGAGGCCGGTGGGCCCCAGAAGAGGATATTTTTCGAATGTTCAGGGAGACGAAGAAGCCTTACCAAACGAATGGGCAGTATGCGGGATCGCTATTAGCCAGATACAACAAGATAACCGAGAAGATGAGAGAAACTCTGAACGCAGCCGAGGTGGAGGGCAGGATGGCGTTTTTGTCAACTATATTGAAAGTGCAGCTAGCGAGAGACACGGGAAAGAAAGAGGGGCTGTCTAGAGACAAAACGTTCATCGAATGTGCCCAGGAGATGGTAGACGCTAATGCCAGGGATGAAGAGGCGAGATTCGGAGAGGAAGCAGAAACGGGATGGAGTAGGGTAACTTACAGGAGGCCCGAGACAAGTAGGAACAAACCTAGGCCAGATATGGGAAGGAGAAGAGAGACGGAATTCGTTGGACGGGAGAGGACGATGGCACGAGAAAGGAGGCAAGGACCGGAGAAGAAGATCTGGAAAAGGGAAGACAGGAGGTGTCATGGATGTGGAAAGACGGGACATCTGGTAGCCCAGTGCCCCCGAACGAGATGTTTCGAATGCGGCACCGAAGGACACATTGCGAGGCAGTGTCCCTACATGAGCAGACGCGGTGAAGCAAATCGAGGGGAACCCATGGAGGTGAATGCGCAAAGAATGTGGAAGAGGAGCAGATCACCATCTGAGTCGATAGGGTCATCGGAAGCCTCGGAGACGGACGAAGAGGAAATCGAACCAGGAAACAGAGGAGTTGGAGGAGGAAGGAGCGGCAGAAGAAGCGGCGGACGAAGAGCAACGCAGGAGAGGGTATCGAGAGATAATGAATGAGAAAAGTGCGAGCAGAGAGGCAACCACGCGGTAGTGCATAACATAGAGAGTGAGTGTGGTGGCTTGCCTATTATCAGAGTTGCGAGAGGAGTACGGTGCTTGGTGGATACAGGCAGTTCAAATACGATAATGTGTCGGAGTGCGATAGAGGCGTTTTGTGAAGGAGAGAGGATACCCCAGGTACAGGTATGTGGATGTAGATTAATCACCTTGAATGGTCCATGTAAGATAGAAGGGGAAGTGGGGATAGATTTGAATAAATGGGGAACCGAGGGAGGAAAATTGAGGGTGCACGTAGTGGAGAATATGCCTCGGGAATACGGGGGAATAATCGGGTGCGACCTGCTAGGGAAAATGGGAGCGCGGATAAGAAATCAGGACGGGAAATGGATTATTAGGATAGGAACAAAGAAGTACAGGTGTAAGAGGGTTCTGAGAAAGGACAAAATTAGAGTCGGGGCAATTAACCGGGAAGACTGGAGACAGGCGTTGCGAGATGAGTACGCGGATATTTTTTTCCAAGAGGGAGATATATTGAGTGTAACGGGGGAAACGGTACACGAGATCCCGCTGAAACAGGATAGGGTGACATACGTCAAGGAGAGAAGGTACCCGCAAGCTCTACGGCAACATATCCGGGAAGAGCTGGAGAGTTTGAAGAAACAAGGTATCATTACCGACAGCACGTCGCCATACAACAGCCCCCTTTGGGCAGTGAAGAAGAAGAGTCCGGAAAACGGCGAGCGGGAGAAGTATAGGGTCGTGGTAGATTTTAGGAAACTAAACGAGAACACCCTGGACGAGAAATACCCGATACCGAGATTCGAAGATATCTTGGATAGGTTAGGAGGAGCGGCTGTGTTTAGCACGCTGGACTTAAAAGCTGGGTACCACCAGATAAAGATGCACCCGAGGGACCAACATAAGACGGCTTTTACTTTCGAAAGGGGTCATTTCGAATTTACCCGGATGCCGTTTGGGTTGAAAAACGCGCCCATAACGTTTCAGAGACTCATGGACGAGTTTTTGCGGGGACTGGACGAATCGGTCTGCCAGGTTTACACGGACGACCTGCTGATCTTCAGTAAGAATGAAGCGCAACATATAGCAGATCTAAGATGCGTCTTCGACCGGCTGAGACAATTCGGACTAAAGCTGTCTGTAGAGAAATCGATTCTGGGGCAAGACCAGATCAACTTCCTGGGGCATAATATATCAAAGGAAGGAGTACGACCCGATGCGCGGAAGGTTGAGGCGATCCAAAAGATGGCAATCCCAACGGATGTGAGAGGAATAAGGAGGCTGCTGGGAACGCTAAATTATTATCGACGATTCGTCCCGGAGATGGCGGAATATTTAGTACCCCTTAATAACCTTCTGAAGAAAGGGAGCAAAGTCGTGATAACGCCTACGATTGAGGGGAATATTCGAAAGTGTATGTCGCGATTACAGGAAGAACCGGTACTTGCGTTCCCTGATTTCTCGAAACCATTCACTATCACCACAGACGCGAGCGAATACGCGTTGGGGGCGGTACTGTCGCAGGACGGAAAACAGGGGGAACAACCAGTGGCGTATGCCAGCAGACGCCTCACGGAGACGGAAGCGCGTTATAGCGCGTTAGAACGCGAACTGTTGGGTATTGTGTGGGCGGTCGAACACTTTAGGCCGTATGTCTTTGGGCGGAGATTTAAGGTCCAAACGGATCATCGACCCTTATTGTGGGTAGGAAAGCTCAAAGAATCATCGGCGAGAGTTACCCGCTGGAAAGAGTTTCTGAGCCAATATAACATGGAGGTGGCTTATAAACCAGGAAGAGAGAATATTGTGGCAGATTGGCTATCTCGAGCGCTGCAGGTCAATGCGATAGAGACAGAAAGAGGGGAACATTCCGGAGAGCTACAGAGATTTGTAAGGGAATGGACGCCTGAGGGTGAAGGGGAACCAGAGTCAGGGGAAGCAGAAGAAGAAAGGATGTCGACGGGGGACGGAAGTGTTACGGAAGACAGGCCAACGGATATGGAGGAGAGGGAGGAAATCATCAATGACAAGAAACGTCAGATTATCTGGAAAACCCGGACGTCGGGATTGATGAAGGTGGATTACTCAAAATATGGCAAGTATAGTATTAACACGATATGGTCGCATCCAGGAGTAAGAGAGGAGCAGATTTGCAGGGCCCTGAAAGACGCGTCCAGACCAGGAACCACCCATTATCTGTATGTAGGAAACGCATCGGTCTGGGAGAAGATAAAGCGCTTATGGCAGACCGAGAAAATCGGAATCGATAGGACGTTCGTCAGATGCAAACTCATGGTGGAGACGATCAGAGATCCAGAACGGCAGGAGGAGGTTACTCTGGCGTACCACCAGGGGAAGACGAACCACCGAGGAGTAAACGAGACCTTGCAAGCATTGAAAAGGAAGTACTTCTGGGAGAAAATGCGAAAGACGATAGAGAAGGTGTTAAGGGCATGTGTAGTGTGTCAAAATATGATCGTCACCCTCCAACTGGGAAGCAAGAAGAGACGACGACACCTAGCGCACCGTTAAGCGACCTGCAGGTGGATACATTCACGTGGAAAGGGTTTAAATGGGTTACAGTGCTAGACGTATTTAGCAAGCTGGCGATGGCATATCCAGTACAAGACCGGTCGGCAGAGGCAGTGATCGCGGCTCTACGAACATGGTTCCAATTTTATGGGATACCGGATACGATCTCTTCCGATGGAGGGAGAGAATTCGATAGTGCGAGTCTGCGAAACGAGATGAAGGCATTAGAGATAGTTTGGCGTATAAACACCCCGGGACACCCTAAGAGTAGAGGAGGGATAGAGAGGTTGCACAGTACGCTGGGAGATCACTTGCGAGTATTCCACGTAGACTAGGGATTGGAGGCAGATCTCGCGATGCCAAAGGCGGTAGCAGCATATAATCATTCTATACATATGGCTACAGGATTTTTCCCGTTTGAAGTACTCTTCGGATTTCGAGAACGGCGAAGAGACGGAGGGAGCACGGTAGTAGACGAAGGGTTGGCAGAGAGATTAGTAAGCAATAGGGTAGCCCTTGTAAAAATGTGGGAGAAGGCACACAGGAAGATCGCAGCGGAAAAGATTAGGAGGGTGGCACGGGAGAATATCCGGGTACGAGATAGGATGGAGGACGTTAGAATAGGGACTATCGTATATCGAAACCTGACATCAAACAGAAGTAAGGAGGTATATTCAAGGTGATTGTGATACGCGAACACAATGTAGTGACCATACAGAGTATCAAAGAGCCGAAGAAACGGAGAACCGTTCACATAGAACAATTAAAGATTCCGGTGGGGCAGCCCAAACAACCCTGATAATGCATGGGTATCCTCTTTTCTACGGAATCAGACTAGGCGCATTGAGAAATGGTTTATTTTCGTTTTCTACAGATGTCGATTTCATGAGATGTTCAGTATCATTTTTTGTACAACAGTAGTTCATAAGTTTAGATATAAGAATTTTGTATTATTGTATTATGTTTCATATTTTTGGGTGTTTACATGGCAGAGTATTATATATTTTTTTTTTGCTTTTTGTTTGTTTTGTGTGTTCAGAGTGTATTAGAGGAGTCAAGTTTACGAAAAGTGTTCGTAAACTGGCAGGTGAGAGTTAAGGTACACAGTGTAACTGTATACAACTTAATCCTAACCCTAAGATGTAAACACTCTCTAAGACTATATATAGAGGATTACTAAGGCAATAAAGTCAGTTTTTCTCAACAAGTGTGCGTGTCATTTCGTTCCCTTTTTTCATTTTTTTTTTATTTTAAGTCCTCGGAACGAACATAAGTTATACATATACACACATAATATATATTGCTATTACTAAAACTGACCATGTCAAATTTTACTATTTTGAGATATAGGGTTTAACCGGATTTATATTAACAATATATTGTTAATTTAATATATAATGTTAACAATAATTACAATTCAACATACATTTACACTTCTTACAAGTTCGTAGCAACTTATCGGAATCAAACAGATTCATGTTTGCTCATAGAAGTTAACATTGCTTGCGCCATTATCAATACTAACAAATTTATTTGTTTTTCATCAGTTTTCGTTCGAAATTTGGGCTATGTGACGGATTGCGAACAACTTATTACTATGGCGGAGAAAAATAATTTACTGTGGGATCAAAAAAATAAACAATATCCAGAACCGGATCTAGGATTTTCTTGCAGGAGGGCAAGCTTAATTTTGCTGCCCCTTACAAATAAAAAAATTGTATTGTCCCCTATGGTAATTACTAGATTTATATATTAATCATACAAAACCAATTTCCAATTTGCGCTCCTCATAGCAACTAATGAGAAAAATTCAACAGTATCTAAAAAGCCAAATTGGTGTCTCTGAAGTGCGGGAAATATGGAATCCCACAGTGTTTTTTTTTTTCAAATACTTCAATAAAGATAGAACAATGGTTTAAAGTCAAAAATTAATTTTGTTTTATGAACCCTGATGATTTATGAGCCTGGAGGCTGATTGCGCGATGCCAAAGGCGGTAGCAGCATACAATCATTCGATTCATATGGCTACAGGGTTTTCCCCGTTTGAAGTAATCTTCGGGCTTCGAGAGCGGCGAAGAGACGGAGGGAGCACGGTAGTAGACGAAGGGTTGGCAGAGCGATTAGTGAGTAATAGGGTAGCGCTCGTGAAACTGCGGGAGAAAGCACACAGGAGGATCGCGGCGGAAAAGAGTAGAAGGGTGGCACGGGAAAATATCCGGGTACGGGACAGGATGGAGGATGTTAAGATAGGGACTATCGTGTACCGAAAATTGGCATCAAACAGGACTAAAGAGGCGGTACGTTATGAGGGACCATTCAAGGTGATTGTGATACGTGAACACAATGTAGTGACCATCCAGAGTATCAAAGAACCGAGGAAACGGAGAACCGTTCACATTGAACAATTAAAGATTCCGCTGGGCGAGCCCGGACAATCCTGATAAGACATGAGTGAGTATCCTCTCTTCTACGGGAGCAGTTCGGATGTATCAAAGGATGATTTATGTTCATTTTGACAGATGTCGATTTCTTAAGTTGTTCATTATTTCTTTTTGTATAATAGTTCATAAGTTTAGCTATAAGAATTTTGTATTTAGTTGTATTATTGTATTATGTTTCATATTTTTGGGTGTTTACATGGCAGAGTATCATTTTTATTTATTTATTTTTTTTGTTTTTGTTGTTTCGTGTTTTTGTTTGTTGTTCAGAGTGTAGTATAGGAGTAAAGTTTACGAGAAGTGTTCGTAAACTGGCAGGGGGGAGTTAAGGTACACAGTGTAACTTTATACAACTTAATCCTAACTCTAAGATGTAAACACTCCCTAAGACTATATATAGAGGATTACTAAGCCAATAAAGTCAGTCTTTTCTCAACAAGTGTGCGTGTCATTTCGTTCCCTTTTTTCCTTTTTTTTATTTTAAGTCCTCGGAACGAACATAAGTTATATATATATATATATATATATATATATATATATATACTTTTTTTTTTAAAGCATTACGGAATCCGATAGACCCAGTGAGAAGGAGAGGAAGACCATACATGAGGTGGAGAGATGAAATTACAGAGAAGGAACAAACTGGATGAAAGTGGCCAGGGACAGAGAGTGCTGATCCAAATTGTTAAGGAACTATAAAGATTGTTTTATCTGAAAGATTGTTTTATTTGAATTTTGAAAGAACTGGTTTATTAATGAATTTTGAAGTTTTATCTTTAAACGGCATATTACAATTATATTTTCTCTATTTTGTTTGTATATTTTAATAAGTGCTGAGGGTTTTATTTTATTTTTAGTGTTTTATTTTGTTTTTATTTTATTTTATATTGCATTTTATTATTATATTTGTATCTTCAATATTTATACTTGAATAATTAAATTGTAGAGCTGAATTCCATTGTAACTGGTCTAGGAGAGTCTTTTGTCATAAAAATGATGTCAATAAAGATATATTATTATTGGCTCTTAAAAGTTGTTGAATGTTATTCTATAAAAATATTGTTCGTACAATCACATCTAGTTTCTGGGCCATAGCATCATGTTTAAGTTTAAGTATTCGAATGGAAAAAATTTCGATCTACTTTATTAAACATTTATTGGAAATACTTTTGGCAACTATTGGTATATATTTTTTTTCAACAAAAGGGAGAAATATATTTTGGCTAATTCATGTATTACAGTAAACACAAAAATATATATAATGACTTAAAAACAAAACAAAAAATATATATAATGACTTAAAAACAAAACAAAAAAAAAACTGTAAGTATAATGGGATGATAAAGGAAGTATTAAGTGAGACATGGAAAGAAAGATTGCTAGTTTATTTTACATTTGTTTTATGAGCATGAGCTTCACTACTTACCTTCTGTGAATCAAGAATCTATTTTAAAGGAAGTTCTGGTTCCATGGTGTTGTTTAGGACGATGGCGTAGTTGTGTCATACTACATCGTAGGGTTGGATATTTTAAATTAAATTAGTACTATGTAATAATTATAATAAAATTATTTGCCTCAAGATTACGGAAAACAAAAGAAAGCAATTATGTGTAGAACATATGTGATTAATGATCAGTTCATCCTCTGGCGCAATTTGAAAATCCCAACATATGCTGATTTCTTGATAGCTTAATCCTAACATAAGCGTTTTTAGGATTTTTTTTTTCTACAGCAAAAATGAGTATCAATCAGCGCTAAAATTATTATGAGCTGCAACATGTCCTCAAAATGTATTTGTTGCTTAAGTGATACAAAATTTTGAGATCAATCAAAACGGGATTCTCAATTGAAAAAAATGTGTAACAATTACAATTTTTTTGCTACATTAGACTGAGTTCATTAATGGTAAATAAATCCGACAGAGTTTAAGAAATTTTTTTAGAGATTAGTTAAAAAAATAACAATATCAATCAAAGAGATAATATAGTAAGCTGAAAGGTTTTTAAGGAAGTGGTGAACTATGGTCATCTCAACAGTCTTAAGTGGAACTGATACATGTGAAACTCATGCAATTATATACTTTAAGACCAGAAGTTTGAAATTTTTTTCGTTTTAGTTTTATCGTAAAGAGGTTTAGAAGGAAAACCATATTTAAGTATACAATATGACGCTAATCAAATTAGCGTCTTATAGTAATCTGCCCTGGAGATTGGACAAAAGAGATTACCCGAAACCGGTCTAAGGAGGTGGGGAGTGGCCAGCAACTTGTTATCCAAATATGCAAATAAGATGGAATCGCTGGAGAGATGAAACAGCGGTCAGCGTGAAAAGGCCACTGCGGAGCCATTGGTTGCCTGCAGCGTGAAGAGAACGACTTCTCTTAGTTAGCTAACGAGACCAAAGATGACGCTATTATTACCATTCTAGGATTGGGATATCGAAAGAAAAAATTGATATTCTATGTTTTTCGATATCGCGAAATCTCATATCGATATCCATCGATAAACGCAAACAAACTATCGATAATCGATCTATCGCTGTTAAGTAAAAGCATTAAAAAGCAAAGAAACATTGCATTAAATGAGTATAATGTGAAACTGTGAAGAAGATTATTTAATAATGTAATTATTATTCCTAAAATAATATTTTTATTTATTTATTTATTTTTTAATTGAAAGGAATTAAAATTGGGCAAAAATAATTTTTGATTGTTATAACACATGTTTATCTTCAAGACTTTTAACTATATTTCATATAAACCGTAAAAAATCATGTTGAAATTTTGATGGAAATTTACCCCCACTTCTATCTTATTTCAGCTCATTTCATCCAAATGGGGCTGCTGAAAGTGCACAAATATAGCGGGAGGGGGAGTAGGGAAAGAAATATACATATATATCATACATCCCGAAACCCCAAAAACGTGTTCTAGGGATAATGAAACAGATATAATACGCACCCTCATCCGCCTCCGAAGATTTTCTATACAATACAAAAGTCTACCATTTTGGGAGAAAATATGACAATAAGACAGACGCACTCGGCTAGTTTCGGCATTCTATGTACAGTGGACCAGAACAAAAATTGGGATCGACGTGATCTTGGCCAGCCCATGAATTAGAAGTGTCACTGCCTTTAAATGTTTTTCGAGCATGAAAAGAAGTCAAAATATTTATGAGATTAGGAAAACCCTCTTTTTCAAACCTCTAGGATGACAGTGTCTTTGCAGATGAAATATAAAATTGCATCATTTATCTATCTTCGTCGTTCGCCTTTCACTTCGAATGAAGCGATATTTTGAAAGCTACTTCTTGATGAAGTAGATGGATTGAAACTTTTGATGAAGAAAATGATAGCTTAGCATTTGATTTAGAAGTAGATTGTAGTGCAGAAATGCCTGATCTTGATATATACAGAAAAATGTGGGGATGGAGGGCATTAGCATAAGTTTTTCATGTCGCCCGAATTCCGAATGATTTTATGACAATATTTACACTCAGTATTTTTACTGTAACTCGATCTAAAGTATTTCAGAGATTTATTCTGAAGATGAAGAAATAATGAAATAAAGAAGATTCTAATAAAAGAACAAAGGTACTGGAAGAAATTACTTCACAAAAAATAGCTAAAATAAAAGTAATATAATATAATTCTTCATTCAAAAATAATATCGAAATTAAAATAATTAAACTTGTGCTAAACCCGTAATGTATTTAAATCTGATACGAACCAATGGCTCATGCGAAATTTTTGCACGGGCTAGCTTATAATAGTAGTAAAATATCGATATCATCGTTGTATCGTGGTAAAATATCGATACAATTGATCTATCGGATGTTTAGATATCGATTAAAAAATGTCGGTTTTTAAAACCCGATATATCGATATATAGCGTTTTCTACGTTCCAATGTTGCATACCATTCACAAACTAGTGCTCATCTAAGTGAAATCAGACTGTTGGTTGTGAAAACCGAACATGCTTTGTTCTCCAAAAGCAGTTGAGAAGTAGTGCATTAAGTAAGGACGCAAGAACCAGAATTTATAAAATGTTTATTCGACCGGCCCTACCTACGGCTCGGAATGTTGGACAGTGGCTAGTGCTCGGAAACAAGTCCTTCCCAGGTTCGAGAGGAGGGTGCTGAGAAGAATACACGGTGGTGTTTATGAACAAGGCGCTTGGAGAAGGAGGAATAATGCAGAATTGAGTGCCATATATGGAGATCTAGATGTATGCACCATAATTAAATTATCAAAGCTTCGATGGGCGAGCCAGATAGCAGGAATGGAACCGAATGAAATCCCATATAAAATACTGTCTGAGCGTTTATATGGTACAAGACGAGTTGGATGGACGTCCTAAGCTTCGCTGGGAGGACGGAATGGACTGCTGACGATCAGTCTTCTGGGACAGACTTTGACTTAACAGCTGGGTCGTAATGCCAACTAATAATAATAATAATTCAGCGATAGATTCACATCTAGTACCTCTTTACATCGAACCATAATTGATTTCTATCTATGGTATTCTTTAAATGAAACTCGGGTTGCTGTTAAATGAATCGAGGCCTTCAACCCCTCTCCCTCCGCACCGGATTCCGATCATAAATTTTTTACGGAATGAGAACTTTATTGCTCTATTTAGTGATTCATTAGACTATAACATAGTAACTGAACGAAATTAACTATCTTATCCTGTCAACTCTGAGTGGGGCTAATATACCTTTTATGGTATCAAAGAACTTTATCAATTTAGTATTGTAAATTTGGTTTATATTTCCCGCACGCCACACCAAGTATATTATTAAAATTAATTTTATTTTGGAATTGCTGTAAGCGATTCTTGATTGCCTAAAATGCGAAATCACGTGTATCATAGTAGAGAGCAAGGACAGATGGAACTTATATATATATATATATATATATATATATATATATATATATATATATATATATATATATATATATATATATATGTGGGTAATCATTATAAACGTAGGAGTAATCATCATTTAAGCAAGAAGTAGGTTAATTAAATGTAATGCTTTACTTCACCTTTTTATTTTGATTAAAGCACTACGTTTCGACTGAAAAAGCATCCATATAGAAGGACTTCAAATATATTAAAATTGCGAAAAACATTTACATTACATATAAGTACATTACTGATTGATATGATATGGTTTCATTCATAAATTATGAATTGTTTGATTTACAATTTGTTCTTTTGAATATATTCTCGTTTTGATTATTTTTAAAAATTATACTTTATCTTTATATTCGATTGGTAGTTTTCTCATTATTCACAAACTAATCCTTTCATTTAGACCTTATAGATGTATCTGAAGATGGCTTTTTCGACCGAAATGAAGTAAAATAATGAAAATAAAGTGGTGAAAGCATAGTCTAATACATTTAATTGAATTATCATGCTTCATCTAAATTACAAGAAGATTGAATCAAGAAATATGGAATATTTATTACTTTAGTGAATACCGGCAATATCCAGATTATTTTATTTGCTGATCATGCCATCTCTTATCCTGGATTTCGCGTTATCCGGAATAGCTCTGGCTTACCACCTTTTATCCCCAAGTCCTGGTTGCTGAATCATTAATAGCTCTCTGAATTATTTCAGTCGAAGAACTTTTTCCTAGGTATTGTCTCTTACATTAAATGTTAGGATATTTTTATATCCAACGGTAAACTTCAGATATAACATAACTAGTTTTCAGGAAAATAGTTGGAATTTTGATATGTTGTAAAAATTGGAAACGAGGACCTACTGTAGTTGGAAATTAGCGAAAGTATTAATAGTTAGATAATACTAAAAATTGTAATATCGGGAAAGAAAGTATGCTAGGATATAACACTGAACCGGAATAATGCCTAGGCAAGAAGATGCTAAGCTTACATGGAACACCTGTTCTACATAATGTTACTGACATTAAGTTAATGTTTTGTTTTGATTTATTTTTATTTATGGTTTTCACCATTCAAAATCATCCTTTATTGACTTCTGGGAATTATACTATAATTGTTTATATATTGACCTGAAAATTTTAGTTGATTGCAAGAACAGGAACTAAAATTTTGCTTTCCTGCCACAGTTTTAATCTTTAATTATAAAATGAAACATTTTCCGCAATATTGCTCAAATATTGCAAGGACAACCTTATCCTATTATTTCAGGCTTATTTGTCATATTATATCCGCCACGGTCTTCCAGTTCCACGAGAATGTCCGACCACCCCAAGAAGGCCCGCCCCTCCACATCCTTGGACCAGAGCTCTTCGTTGGTCAGTCATGGATCTACCGTCGGCACTTCGAGTTCGTCCCTCCACCCTCCGTGGTGTTCTGTCTTTGCTTCTTATTGTGAGTAGTTATCTTCCTATTTAGGCATTAATGTGTTCTATACTGTTGAATGATAATTTGTTTACGTTTTTATTATTGGAAAATATTAACAACCTGCGACGTTTAAGTGCTAGAAGTTTAGATAAAACTAACTACATAAAAAAACCTAATACATTTTTATTCATACATACTTATGATACCAATCAACCGAAATATAATTATTTCGTTACCTCTTGGTAAGGACCCGTATATATTTGTAGTTTTAATATTTATTTGAATAATCAATCAGTGAACTTTAAGTTGAATAAAAAAATCGATAGAAAATAATATTCTATTGAAATCAATAATAAATTTCTTCAACGCTTGAACAGCAGATATAAAAAACTTTTCTTATTTTTGTCATAGATCATTTGTTTTTGTTTTTAGGCCATTGCATTCCATATTTTAGAACGAAAACAAACATTTACAAAAACATGTGCACTTAAAAAAAATTATCTGATGTGGACAACACATGACTTCCTTGTAAACCTGTTAAACTATAAATAGGTGGCTCAAAAATTGATCCTAAATTTGGTTACTAGTTTCTGAAGATTGCAGTAAAAACGCTACTTGGCGTCGCGACATCCATCTATTGACACACACACACAAGCTCTTTTTTCTGGAGGTCTTATTCCGTTATTAAATGTCGTTTTCTTTCAGCAGGTAACAAGTTCCCAAGAGATTTCTTCGTGTTCCGTGACAACATTAGAACTGTCAATGTCATTAGATAAAACATTGGAAATCGACGGTTTCGACATCTGAAGCGGAAGAACACACTTAACATATATCTTATTCTCCTGCTACACACTTGTTTATCTCACAAATGGGGAAGGAAACAAGTATTTTACACTTAATTTTAATCTTAAAATAAGTAATGAAAATGTTTAATTAGAGTGGGGAAAAAAATCGCGTTTGTAAGCTTTATTACCGAACCATATGATCTCTGTATTTAATTTTAATATAATTTTTGATGTAAGCTGATTATGACCTTCAAGTAAAGTACCCCTTTCAATTTCAACTAAAATCTACTGTATTATTTATATTGTTTTAACGTCTAATTTACCAAAACTAAGATATCTTACATTATATTTTAATATAATTTTTGATGAAAGTCTAATATGACCAAAATTTATTATGCAATTTATATTAATAGATAAGTTTTATAAATCAAATTTGAAAAGTTTTGTATTATATTTTAATATAATTTTTGATGAAAATCAATAATGACCTTCAAGTAAAGTACCACTTCCTGTAATCTTTTGTTGACCACATTCATATCTAGATTTTACAATAATCCTAAATAAATTTTTTTAACTTTCTACGGCTAACCCTTTTTGAGTTATGCGAGATACGCACGCACGTACGAACGTACAGACATCACGACGAAACTGGTCAAAATGTATTCAGGGATGATCAAAATGGATATTTCCGTTGAAAAACCGAAAATTCGCGATTACAATAATTCCTTTACTTCGTACAAGGAAGTAAAGATGAACAAAAATTAAAAATAAAAATGTCTTGGAAAACAAAACAAACTTGAATTCTATGTGATATGAAGAATTACTTAGAAATTTGATTTAGAAGGCTAACAATTAATTTTAAAAAAATAATTAGAAATTATAAATTTGTTTTTATAATTTTATAAAAGTACTCTAGTAAAAATTAATTATTACAAAATACAATTGAGGCGCTCTCCGGAAGAAGGGCTCATAGCGAAATCTTTAAAACTACATATTTAAATTAAATATACGAATAACATTTATCAGTACTATATTAACATGCATGAGTATTTTTGTTAGTGAATATGAAACAGAACTGCAATACAACAAAATTTTCAATTTAGTTTTTCTCAAAACAATGATTTGTGCAACTTCTGGAGAACGCCTCAATTACTTAGAAAATGTATCTAGAAAAAAATATAACCGTTCATTAATAAATAACAAAAATACGGAATAATTTACTAATACTTTTAGGTACAGCCATAAACAAACTACCTATATTAATTAATTTTCACTGTTATGTTTAAAAAATAATAAGAGTTAGATCACTTTTCACAACAGCATTTTTTTTTTGTCCACCGAAGCTTTATAAGATTGAGATCTGGGAAATGAAAATGCCTCTCAAGAAGCTTAATATTGTTTTTCCGAAACCACTCATTACTGTGACATGATAGAGAGCGTTTTCTTGGTGAAAAATTGTATTTCATTTATCACTTAATGTTTTTCAATAAATGGCTCCAGATTTCTGTTCAACATTGAAGTTCAGTTATTACTTACTGTTCATTGTTCCTGTGGATAAAAACTTATTTTACTCCTATAACTCTCTTAGAGTTCCAGATATGGAATTTGAAATTCCAAAAATTTGGACATATTATGTTATCGAGGCTTTCAAAAAAATGTATCCTATTTTAGCATAAAAAGATTTTCGTAGCAATTATCCAAATAGATAGACACCTTAATACTGCTTATATCAGACCGGATTAATTTAGTTCAATCTATAACAATCTAATCTTAGTGCATCGTATCCGGATTGATTTCACTGTAAAAAATCTTCTTCATACAACCTTCACTTTATTTTTTGGCTGAAACTTCTCCTGCTCGCATCTCACTTAGATCCTTAGCCTGTCGTGTTGGTTGTTTTCGGTAATTTCTAAGGAATAATCTCAACTCATCTTCGGGTTCTCCTAGAAATCAGTTGAGAGGAAAATATGTTTATTCAACAATGCTTATCGTGCGAGTGGAACATTTAACATGTTTTGAGTTTTGTGTTCGGCTAAACCTTCCGATTTAGAACAATCTTTTCTTCTTCTACGTCGGCCAATTTTCCTACTTACAGCGTTTGTGCTAAAAGAATCAACGTCGATTTGATAAAATTCTAGTTTAGCTACCCCAACATGGCGGGTGGGAGTATAAGCATAGGATCTCACTGCACATAGCGAAACTAGGCGAGTGTACCAAACCTGTTATTAATTATTTGTTTTAGGGACTGAGAGGGTAATTATTATATCTAAATAACGGTACTTAGATAGGCAGGCGAGTAATGAAAATTCGCTGTGTCGCATTTATGAAAATTTATGTGTCGATGTTAAAAAATCGTATTTATTGAGATAATTAGTGATTATTAAAATTATTATTGCTTTAATTAGATCACAGCTGTCGATTTCCTTTCGCTAAACTCGCTCAAGAGATAAAGAAACCCCCAACGGATCCTTATCAGTAGAGGCCAGAGCCTTACCATAACTTAAATTTAGTTATTCGGCAAAACTCGGCTAGTTTCGACATGTACAGTGAGGCCCTATGATCTAGGCTTGTGGCCAGCCGCCATGTTAGGGTAGCGAAACTGATATAGTACTACCCACTTTATAACTCTCAAACAATTTCTTAATTGTTGACGAAAGGAAAGCGAATTCTGTACTGTACTCGCTTATTCAATCTATGATATGTTTCTTTGAAACATTAATAACGGCACCATTGTTTGGCAATGATGACATCAATAAACAATAAATATTTTGATTACAAAACAAAATAGCTAATATATAAAAGAAAACAACATTATTTAAGGGTGGCTGATACTTTAGGCTATTTATGTTTAAGTTTTCATTGTTATGGTATTCTGCTAACGTAGCCAGAAAAATGTAATTTTAAATTTAAAATAATGGAAAGTTATTGATAAATAACTTTTATCAGTTATTGATAAACTGATTTTGGATATAGCAAGGCCATTACTAGAATGAACAAAATTCTTTCAGGTCAAAAGGAAACAAAGCTTCCTGTAATTTTATTAAACCTGATAAACTTCTTAATGGATGGTCAAAATGGTTTGTTTAACAACTCAAGATAATGTTGTACGCGGATTGTGCATCATAAATATGCTTTAGTATAAGTAAAGGGTGAAAAATATTTGATTCGATAAAATATAAGTTTCGATTAAATTAAAGGTAATAATCATAAATAATGAAGAGGTCAATTCAATTCGTTTAGTATTTTCGTATAGGTATGTAATATTAAGTTAGTTAAAAGTATATAAAAATGTATGTAAACAATTATCAAATGAAAATTTTTATAGTGATGAAATGTTATGTTTTCAGGAGAGATTTAGGAAGTTAAGTTTAATTAGGACAATATTCTTTATACCTAGCCTTCGACTCCCTTTTGTCCCATGATCCTATTCGTGGACACTGTTTTGTCCTAAGATTTCATTTGTGAATCTTATTTTGCACTACCATTTTCTACCACCCAAACCAACATACCGGAACAAGTTTACACAATGTTTTTCACCTTCACATCAGGCCCAAGCCTCAAACTTAATAGCTTACACCAAACTTGAATTATTTTCCACATTATTTGAAAGTAACCGCAGCTATTTAAGTATTATAGAAATATTATTAGCTGAATACAATATCATTTTTATGTTCGTTCTATTAATTAATCCATAAGAAAATCTTATAATGTATGATAAATTTTGAATACTTAATATAAATTAATAATAAATAAATTAATAAACGAAAAATGGTGAATCCTAAAACAAGTGTGTGTCAAGATCCGATAGACACTCCCCTAAAAATCCGCAATTTTTGGTATTTGGAAGTGAAACCTGTTAGGGCACAACTGTGTCGCCTTAAGTTTCTTTTAAGCTCATATTGAACCTCCTAACTTTCTACAGTACCTCTCCAGCGCACATAACTCTGGAATTTTCAAGTGTTATGTTTTATGACGGATTGTTATAGGAAAGAAAATTCTAAAGCAATATTGTATCTGTGAAAATATCGATCCGACGCTTCGGTAAGACGCTAATGACAAAAAACCGCAACAAATCAGATTTGTTCAGATAAATTTTCATTTTCCTCCAAAAGAAAGCCTTTTATCAAAAATCCCTCCATAATAAACGTTGTAGCTAATTAAATCAGCTTTATCGCATTAGCTTTAACTCATATACAGAGTCCAACATTTAGTATGAACTGAGATAATTCTGTAGTTGCGTAGTTTATCCTTATGGAACCAAATTGGACTAAAAATACATATACAGTAACGGAATGATTTCTACTTCTGATTCCTAATAATTTATGGCACATGTGATAATTAATCTTCAGATTTAATTATGATTGTGGACGGTGGCGATTATAATGATCAGTAACATGATACAGCCTTATTAGGAGCATCATGTTACATTGACATCGAGGAGTCTTGTCTTTCTCTTTTTCAGTTCTTCTTTGACCAGATGGAGACGGGATATGAGGGTTGAGCCAAATAAAAAATTCACACTTCAGTGTTACATTATATGTCCTCCTCTCCCCTCCCTCTAACCATCATCTCCTTTTTTCAATAAACAAATAGATGGAAATCATAAAAAACTATGAAACTGTATTTTTATAAAGCTTTGGCGATCCACACACGGTTCTTTTCAGAGTTGTCAAGGATGAGATATTCATCACAGCCTAGGTTGATGATAGGCCTCTAACGGGGCGTCAACCAATCATCAAGAGTGGGAAGCGTATTCTTCTCGTTGTAGGTGTGTTTGAAGCATGTGCAGTACAGTCCTCAAGCCCAATGACAGCTCGTTTCTCTGGTTTGATGGAGGCTTCAGAAATTCTATTAAATGAAAACAGAATGATTTTGTCATCCTATAAAACGTCAAAAATTTGGAGTCAGACCTGCCTAACTCCTTTGCTACGACGAAGAGCCTGCGATGCCGGTTTCTCCCCAATTAGGGGTGAACCCATGATCTACGTTATTTTTGCGGGCTTCTTGACTGTATTATGGCTTAGTTGTAATATAACTGTAACGACTGTAAGCTTGTCAAACTCATCTCTCACGTAGCACATGCGCGTGAGGCCGTCTGCGGACTGCTATAAGTAATATATATACATACATATATATATATATATATATATATATATATATATATATATATATATATATATAGTGTTCCTTCAATAAATTAACTCAAACAAAAACCTTGATCAAAACAAATGAAATTAAAATAAAACTGTACTAATATTTAGGTCTTTTGTTGGGTTCTGTACTTAAAAAGGAAGTACTGTTTCTTTAAAAAAGATTGTAACGTTGGAGATGCTATGGACAGAATCACCTTTGACAGCCAGGTTGGGGGAAAATTTAACGAGCAGCCTTTATTTTAGTATTAAATTCAAAATGTCTTCTTATTTAATGAATTATCAGAAAAAAAAGTGAAAACCGGAATAATAACAGTCATTTTAGTTATTTTTTTTTAGAAAATAGGAAATAGTGTGGTCTTCTGTAATCTGCATCCCCTTTCAATCTGCTGGTGAGAAAAATCTAATTGAGTTCTCTGCAGATTACAAAGCTTTCACATTCCACTGCCCGGCTGGAAAAAATTGGAATTAGGAATAGATTTGTGGCCTCTCATCTGTAATAATAACGCGGACGGTACTGACCACCGGTGGGCTGCGAGGCGATTCGAGCTGATCCGTTTTAATCTGGTCTCAAGTATAATTAAATATTGTGCAGTACATTTAATTATTGCTTAACATTCTTCAAACAATAATTTAATATCTCTAATACATAATTTCTAAAAATCAGTATTTGAGATTGATGTGATAATTTATTAAGGGTGCCCCAAAGAAAAGGATAACCCTTGGTGGTTTTGTAGCAAATGTATCGCTGAAAATAAAAGACATTATGAACATGGGTCAACAATTGAAGTTGACTAGTTATCAGGTCAAAAGGAAGAAAAAAAATATGTTTTTCGGAATTTATGACGAAACGTCTCATTGAATCAAAAATACGGATCGAAACTAAAGTTAGGGAAAATTAGATTTGGCGTCGAATGAGACCAATAAAAGCTCGATAGATCAAACAGACGATCTATTGCTAACTGTCGAAGTTGACATCCGCTATGCAAAGCAAGTGGTGACTACATGGTGTTTCTTGTATTATTGCTGGGGATGGAATATTCGAACATCTTCCATAGGTCGGAAGCAGCATGAGGCAGTAAATGAAAATAAATTTTATGGTGATTTAAAAATATTTTTTGATTATAAGAAATAATTCATTATTGTTACTGGATTAAAAAATCAGTTGCTTACTTTGACATATTGGCTCAAGAATCTAAAATTGTTTTACAGAAATGTTCGGGATATCTCATTCATTGCAATAATACAAACAACATTTCTTATATATATTCACCATTTGCGTTCCATAGGGGATGTCAACTGCGATAGTCCACCAAAGATTGTGTGTTTGATCTATCGAACTGATATTGGCCTCATTCCACGTCAAATCGAATTCTAAACGACCGTTTTTTTTTATGCAATGAGTCGTTTCTTCATCAATTGCTAAAATCGTATTTTATTCTCTATTTTGTTCTGAAATCTGGTCAAGACTTCATTTTCAGTTGACGTACGCTTGATAGTATAGAAGGATAAATCTAATTAGGGTTTGATAAATTATTTGCCACTTCTATAATTTTGATTTTATTTAAAACTAGCTTCAAATGTTATACATTCATCTTCAGTTCTAAAAACACACAAAAATTCAAAAATAAGCAATTTTCTGTCGGTGTTTTGGTCATGCTTGTTGTGACCAAGTCCTGTATAAATTTGTTTTGGTATAGGTGAAGGTTGTTGTAAAAAGGATTTTAGTGAATTGTATTAAAAAATATTTTTTTAATATTTAGGCGTTCTTACCATGTCGCCTCGGAGCCATTGTTCCCTTGTATGAAAATTGGAATAAGTTTGTTTGTGGAATCGATTCATTTTTATTTAAAAAGAACAAACAAAAAAAAACTTATCCTTAAAGATGGTTTTGCAAAAATTCTTATATCAGTAAATATTGAGATCCCAAAATATTACTTAAAGTTTTTGTATAATCTTGTTATATACTGTTTTGATTCTCTGGCGTTGGACTTGTTGTATTTTATGGCGTCGCGTGGAGAACTAAGTACTTGAAAAAGTATAAACTAAAATGTTATTTGGTATTTCTTTTTTTTTTATTACGTTCAGGGACGTGAAAATTTGAAGGAGTAGTCTCGAATGCTTATGGAATAATAATTCAATAGCGTTTGCTTTTTTGAGATTTTCACATAGAAAAAGTTGTTTTTATTTATTTAAAGCTCTATACTACTTCCTATATCAGAAACACCTAACAATTCCAGTAGTGTTCTGGCGGATATAAAAAGTTCAGAAACGGATTGCACAAATCAATAAATTTCTATATGCATATACAGAAATATTAGAAGCTAATAAAGCTCGTTTTTAAAGATATAACCTGATGAAAAATATACCTTTTGCAAAAGCAGCAAAATCATTTTTCCAAAAGATTTTTTTCAGTAACCTCCTAACAATTTCCTTGATATACTTTTTAGAATATCGGCAATAATTTATTGGATAATGAGTCCTAAAAATCTGGTGTGGCCTCCCTAAAACGTCCCAATGAAATTCGTTATGTCTAGCTCTCTATTTCTTCCATTATTGCAATGACATCAAATTATCTTCAATGATAGTGTTATAATTAATATAATATTAGCCATTTTGTAGCTGCGTGCAATGATGGTTTCATGCCGAACAAAGTGTTTTCCGATAGAGAGCAAACAGAACATACAAACAGTTGGCCCGGATCGAGCCTCGACGGGGACAAGGAGCAGTACTAATCTCTAAGTGATCCTATCATCGGGTGCGGAACCAGGCGCGCTCAACGGTGACTGAGTTCGAGGAGGAGCTCCCTTGGCATTTCCATCTTTCCCGTTTAAGTGCAATCAAACAGTTTTTTTTTGTTTGGTGGAATTATATATAATTTGAGAAATCTATAAATGAAGTAAAAAAATAAAATAATTAATAATATTTTAGCAGAATTAGCACATGTTGAAAATAGATTTGGGATTAAAACTAACTATTTTAGTCCTATTCGTGTATTGCTATATTATTTCATGAAGAAAAAACAAACTAATAGGTTAAGTTCCTATATCTCGATGTTAAATATTAGACGTATAAGAGTGACTTATTTAAAGGATAATGGATTGAGACAATCTTAGTACGAGCATGCATGCTCGCCACGTCAAGGCGTTGTCTTTAGGGCAAGTCGAGGCCGTGAAGCGACTAAGGAAATTTTTTTCCTAAAAATGTTCAAGCATAGCTCCGTCTTAGATGACGATCTAAGTCTGATAAGGAACCAGTGGAGGGTGCGATGTTTGGTTAAGTTCCTTAATCATTAAATATTGGTTGTGCTGGCATGAATTATATTCCGACTGTAGCCACCAAGAAAGAATGAATTTGATTTTTCTCTATATCCTTTTCACTACAATATAAACTTATTCCTGTTAATGATGAGGCACCAGATGATATGCGAAATCTGTAGAGCGTGGACATCTCAAATAATAAGTTTTGGAATAAATACTGAGCATTAGAGTGGGAGATCTTATAACTTGTAGTGCTTTGTATTGTAAATGTGAACTTAACCCACAATTTTTTTCACAATGATACATTAATTTCAAATATTTTACCCCGCATATTCTCGAGCCATCGATATTCGAGAAAAGGTTCAAATACGCCGATGAGAAATTCCCGTCTCATGATATCAAGGAAGAGATATGATAAGACGTGGCCGTGGTTCGAGATGACAGTTAGATACATTGCCTGTTTCTCCATAGGTTATGCTGCTGGAGAAAAAGAGGTGGTAAGGAACGATATGACTAAAAGTTTTCTTCAAATAAGTCACCGAATTTCGCCTAAGCTATTTGAATACTATTCCTCTTCATCCAAAGTCCCTATATAGAGATTTCAGATAACATTATGTTAGAAAATTTTCAATCGCCTCCTCAGATTCATAAAAATGAAATATAATTCCTTATGAATTGTGGCTTGGGATCAGGATGGAGTGCTTGAAGAAGCCTTGTATGGATATTAGACTGACCTTTTTTATCATACAGGTAATAATTATTTTTTATTTTTGTTTTTTCGAGGGTGACCAATCTGGTTGGTTACAGATAGGCTCTGATCGACAGTGAAGCGCTTATGCGCTTATTGTAGCATGACCATGGATAGATTAATACCCTAATCTCGACCTTCCCACTCTGGTTAGAATAGGTTGGTAACCTATGAGATAACCTGTCCTGCCTGCCTTAATTGGAGTTGGTAAGATTGTTAAACCATCTTTCCCCCAAAATCAAATAAGAAATTAAGTAACTTTTCTTTAATGTAAAGGTTGAGAGGATTCATTTAAGAAATGAAAGAAAGTATTTAATAAATATTAACTATGTAACATGATCCTATTATCTTATATAACTTTTTTTTGCTAAACATATCGACATTTTTTTTTGAAAAAGCGTCAATTAGCACATTTTACAGAAAACACATAAACGATTTTTATCCAAATAACAATACATATATATATATATATATATA
The DNA here is from genome assembly GCA_948150685.1 of Rhaphigaster nebulosa. Lineage (NCBI taxonomy): Eukaryota > Metazoa > Arthropoda > Insecta > Hemiptera > Pentatomidae > Rhaphigaster > Rhaphigaster nebulosa. The sequence goes on from OX411306.1 coordinate 203,319,301, forward strand.
TATATATATATATATATATATATATATATATATATAGTTTTAATTTTATTCTGTATTGTATACAGTAGGAGTTCATTAAGTTGGCAAAACCTTTATAATGCATTTTAAAGGCTTCTAGCAATGGGCAAGGCTAGAGCGATGACTGATAGTCGTTAGTATTTGGTGCTTATGCCATCAATAGTCGATTTTTAGGTCATCATAATAAATTAAAAACTAAATTTCGAATTTTTGGCGCTTAAGCCTTTTTTAAAAAAAAAAAACACGTCGACATTACAAATAATATGGGCTTTAAGATTATTGCTAGAAGATAAAATACGGCAGCATATATAAGATTTGAACTAATGCAAGCATTTAAAATTTTTTAACAATTGTTTAAATCAATAGCATGTATGAACAAAAAATTCACCTTAATTACATTTTTAACCCTCCCTAGCCATCTTCTAGATCAGAATTTGAACAATAAGTCACTGCGTACCAACTCCTCTTTTCAGATAACTTACAACAGAATTACTTGATGCAATAATTTACAATCAGAGCATCAATGTAAGGCTTGATGGAGCCCAACTTGATTCTTAAGTCCTCTTTATCACTTGAATGCTTTCGCCTTAACAACAGTAATCATTCTGAATTATTTTTAGTAGGTATAGATCGTGTTTATTCACCATAAAATTGATATATTCAGCGATAATTAAAAAAAAAAATGTTAACCCTCATTGAAAGTGTTAAAAAGATGATTTTATTTTTGACTTTTGATAGCTTGTTCGCGTGCCACCAGTGGTTCCAGTACCATCACCCGGGAATCCCTGTTCTAGATTACTATGACCAACTATGCAGATACAATATAATTATAATATAACCGAATAGTTACAATATAATTATAACTATTATACAATTATAACATTATTTTATTATTTTTGTTCTACTGAAATATTTAGTAGCTAGGCAAGTGTTAACTAATGGGACCATAAAAGCGTTAATATTAACAGCCCATCGTTGTAAAAATTTGATGTTCCTGATTATATATTGACGAAATCAATCTCTGGCTAGTAATTGTAGTCCGGCTTGTAGGTCTATATTATAGTGCTGCCCAATCATCTGATCTCATCTTGTAACCGTACCACACCACAGCAGTGTAGATACCTACCGTTTATGGTATTTATGTATCAATATATACTACAACTGAATTATACACCATGACCATGTAATTATCAAGCCGCCTGCTCACAGATGCTGCTTATTTTTGCTCATTTTATTCCTCACATTACTATTGGACTCGACTGTGTTCACTAGGGTTTTTCTTTACTAAGTGAAATGAACCCTATTGGCTAAATATCTCTAAAATATTAAAGAATATTCTAAATTTTATTTTTAACTTTATTTACACCAATTTAATGTAAAAATTGACAATAAGTGAATTGGCCGAAAAGTAAAAAATAAAAATAAAATAAAAATAAATAAATAAAAAATAGTCGATATTTCTTCCGTGAGTATAGGTAAAACAAAAAAGAGATCTCCCAGCACCTAAACAGTCTCTTATCGTCCTCCTTCTGTTGTCCTCAGGCATGATGGTAGTGGTCATTCATTCTGCAAACTGTCCAAAAGGTGGAAAATAAAAAAGGTTGTATCAGTGTGGAGTCCATAAGATGCAGCCGATGTGCACAGCCCCGTATCAATCATAGATGAATGTTATTGTTTCCACCAAAATATAATTCCTCTCCCCTGATTTATTTAAAATATTTATTTTAATATTTGTCCATTTGGACAAATACATAAATAAGAAATAACAATTGAATCGTTGACTTATGAAACCTCCTAAATCATTGAGCCCAAATTTTTGGAAAAGAGTTCAGCATAATGGTTCAAAGCAACCCAAAACGACCGATAATAAAAATGTGATTGAATCTGAACTTACACTACCAATTAAGACATTAACAGTCATTCTGGTACTTAAATTTAAATTTGCTTTACTTATGGGTATCAAACCAATCAACTTTACGGATCAATATTTACCAATCAATATGTTAAAAATTGTTTATATATGATAAAATGGTTAATAAAAGTACATTCAGACTAGATTAGTCAGTTTCTGATTCTTCACCCTTTTTACATATGTAACTTCACTGAAGGGGTTTCTCACGTACATGATAACTAGCCATCATTACAAACACATCGAAAATGCGTTGGAATTATGGGGCCATGCTCCTAAAACATGTGCCTATCTCTACAAAAAATCGTCAAATTTTAATTATTCCAAAAAGTGACTATTGGAGTTTCTCAGTTCAATGATTCAATTGGTATTGTTGGCTTAAGTATACTCAAAAAAGGGTGTGTCAGAGTAATTTGTCATGAAATCGATAGCAATGATACGGTATGTATTTTCTTAGAGTTGGCATGCTATATGTGCTAGTTTACTTCCCTAGCTGCTTTTATAGTAAGTATGAATATATATATATATATATATATATATATATATATATATATATATATATATACATATATATATTTTAGAATTTTTGAAATCTTTGTATATGTTTCTGTTCGGTCAAAATTATATTAGCGACGTAATTCTACTAAATTCTGTTTCAAAACATCCTCTGCCTATTTGGGAATTCTTTTTATATTATACAATATTTTAAGAATACAACAATTAATATAACAGAAAAAGAATCTGATCATGACTAGCAGTCAACTGGGTCGGTGAGAATTATAGCTGTGTAATTCAAGTTTCGTTTATTTCCAGAAAGTGAATGTTTTGTTAATGTATTTAAATGATATTTGTATAATTTACATATATCATGTATCATAGTTATAAGTTTACATGTATATTTGTAATATGCATATCGTCGTTGCCGCCGAGAAACCTCTTGTATGTATCAAACGATTTTACAGGATAAACGAAAGACTGGTTTATAAGCAATTTTATATAGTATAATTTCATTAACTAATTGTAATTCCAACATGGCAGGTAAATAAATGTAAAACCAATTATATGTAGACTGTCTTGGAAGTGTGACTTAATTGATTTATAGTGATAACTGTTACGTATTCTTCAAAAACAAACAATAATAAAATTCTTTTTGATCAATTTAGATCATCAGACGATTTTTTAACGGCACAAATCTTATAAAATCAAAACCACATAATTGATTTTTGGTCTCATAGGAGGTTTCACGTTGGCAACGACGATATGAAAAATTGATCAGGTTTATAATTGAAAATCTTTATGACGTTAATTCTCACACCCTACTCATGTCACACGGGCAGGTTGCTAACTTCTCGAATTTGTATTAGTGAGAAAATTATTGTTGGCGTCAGGGTACTCGCTCCTATGATAATATCTGGATAGAAAATGCAAATGAAATCATTTAACGACAGTCCTAATAGGTTTTATGTTTTTCAAACAGTTCTCAGTCCCTAAAAATCTACTTCCAAAATCAATTAAATCTAATTCCAAAACCAGAAAATGGTATATTTCACGTTTTGAAACATCTGAGGAAACAGTGCTCCATCTTGGCTGTCAGAGGAACCTAGTTTTATTTTCAAAAGATACCACGTGTTCCTTGGAGAAAATTGTTTGTGATGAAATTACTTAGAGTATTCTTATAGTTTCTCATTCCCTACTATCCCTGTTAGTCAAGGAGTGTGTTTAATTAGCTGATAATAGTCAATTATTGTGAACATATGTGTCAACTTTGTGTGTGATTTTTTGTAACCAGAAAATCTATAGACTTAAAACAGCACAGCATGCTGATTCTCTTCAGTCTCTCTCACTACAAATAATAAAAAAATCAAATTTATAGGGATGAGGAAGATTCTAGTTGTATAGGTTATTATGGTTACTGAAAACACCCTGTGATCAAGAGTGAGTAGGAAGGGGACCTTGCCCACCTTCTGAGAATCAAAGGAAAAAGAAAAAGAAATAAAAGAAGAAGATAATGAAGTTTGTGAAAAAGGTGTGTAGAGACTGTTTTTACATCAAAACTCGAACTTAATTTTTAAAATAGATCGATCTAATGGTTTTAACTTGATCGATATTAGTAGAGTTTTAGGATCTTGCGATGCCTTTTGAAAGCCTCAACTAACTTCAGTTATAATGGAAACCTCAGCTTCAACTAAAACAGACCAACTAGGTCATTGAGAAATCAACAATTTTAACAAAAAGGAATATTATGCGCAGGCTCGACAAGAGGGAGAAGGGTAGCCGGGGCTATATAGTCCCGTTTGTTTTTTACCTTTTTTACACAATATTAAGTTTATTATATAATAATTATATAATATCTTTACATAATCTTTTTGTTGACGGGATCTCGGTAAAATTTAACGCGGGGACCTTGCTTTCCTCTCTACGGCCCTGATTATGCGCTCAATGGAATTTTCACCGCGGCAGACGCGATATCCTTAAGGAACAAAAAAGTTGTCACAGAAACTTCTACATCATTGACGAATATGTGCAGAGATCACGATAATTAAAACCGTAGCATGACATCATGAAATTAGAACGAGATGAATTCTACTTCTAGTGGTACTAAACGAAAAAAAATTGTTGAATATCGGAGATTTTTTTCTTTAAAAAGTTAAATTCAAAATAATCCATAATTTTGAAATGACCCATATGTCATTAAGTACATTTACAAAACATTCGCTATCTCGATATAAAGGAAACTTGACTTACACCACTATCATTCTCGCCGGTTCACTTCGAAATAACATTTATTAATTGAGCCAGTTGTTTGTTTATTATCCGACTGCGGCGAAACTAAAAGGAGATTGTGTGTTTTGCTTGGACGTTAGTAGGTATCTATCGATTTTTTGAGAGAATGGATCAACCGATTTTCAAGTTTGGTGGGCCAAATTACTCGTTGTGATTCCATGAAGATTTTGAAACATTTTGTCAAAGAAGTCATGATATGACTTTTTTTTCAGATGATAAATATAAAAATTATATATTGACTTTTATGCACTTGGACTAAAAAATAAGGGTTAATTTCAATCACTGTATCTGACTGAAGCTATATTTTATACATTTTTGTTTGTTCGTTTTTGTTTAATGACGTAAATAAACTCAGGTCGTCAATACCTATGGTTGTTTGAGCTATACAGATTTAGAATATATTTTATGTATATTATAAAAAATAATATGATTATATTATATTATAGATAATATATGATATTATATATATATATATATATATAATAGATTATTAAAAAAAAAAGCTGAGAAAGCGCTATCATTTGCGTGGGAGGTGAAGTACTTTCAAAAAATTCAATACCAATTTACTGAAGCTTCGCGATCATTAAGAGCATTAGATAAATTTAGGGTCTGTTTTATTCTATTTATTGTTGGAATATAGTGAATGTATTCCTTAAAAATATGTTTAACGTAAGAATGGAGTTATAATATTTGCATGATTGGCAATTTTTTAATAAGATGTGAGTGCGGGAGCCCAGAGTGGCCTGTGCTTAAGCGGGTCGGGTTGGCTCGCGGTTGCTGGTGTAGGATGTACAACATGGTTTTATTCATTTCTATTGCTTCTATACATTTCTATACATCTACACATTTCTTTTAAATAAATAATAAAATTTGTGGTTGTACAACATCTACCTCCAGTAGTCAGCCTTACTTAATTTCTGACCCTGTATCTTCTCAAGCCTACCCAAGACGTTGAATTTATTCGATTTTATCCCAACCTTTGAAAAAAACCTTTCTAGATAAACCAACCTGTGTTTTGTTTTATAAAATAGTTCTTGGTCACTTGGTCAAAAATGTTTCTAACCTGTGTGTGATACTTAATAATATGATGTATAATACGATATGTTAATAATATATATATATATATATATATATATATATATATATATATATATATATATATATATATATATATATGGAATGAAAAACTCTTCACAGGCGAGCCTTTCATCACGGACAGCTCGCAAGAAATACGTTCCAGTGCGATCAACAGTGGCCTTCTACAAAAACCTAAACTTCTTTTTATTAAACCCTTGTTCTTTTTTGTGATCTATAGCCATTACAAATCACTATATTCCAAAGAGATATAGATTAGAGAAGAGGTATTCGTTGATGATATCATCGTTCACATTGGCCTCCATGTTCTGGGTTGGGTTCTTGAGTTTGGTTAAATCTTTGGCATAGGTCACGTCTGGCCTTGCAGAAGATTTCTTTTTGGCGAAAACTGATTCGCGTGAGTTTAAGATAGTCGTATTGATGCCAGTACATCGTATCGGGAAAGTTTAAAAGAGTATTTATGAACCTTCATCTACTCCTTGCATGATGTACTAATCTGACACACATCTACCAAGAACAGGAGGCCTGTTGGTATGAAAACTAACTATTTCCTGATTTTGGCTGTAGTTTAGAAATATAATCCCAATCTTTATTTTATATATAAATCCAGTTTTTTTAGGTGTAAGAAGTGAAAAGCATTATTGCAATGAAGAAATTTTCAAATCGAAGCTGTATCATAGATTTTTGACAAGGATAATTATAAAGTTTTTAATACTTATTAACTAGAAAATTTTGAATAAAACAATTACATTTTTACAATGTTAATTTTTATATAAAGCATAAAATAACTTTTTAATCGTATAGGTTTTTGTGCTTTTTTTCTTACTTTGGATAATTTTGTCCGGTGCAACCTTATTTTTATAAGTATCCTTTATTGTATTCTCGTATCTTTATAACAAAATATTAAAAGATTAATAAAATTGTGAAACGTTTTATCTTTAAAATCTGCCTAAGGTTTCTAAAATAATGAATATGAAAACCACTATTTTTCAAAGTAAACCGTTGTATCCTTCTGTGTATAGAAGGTTATATTCGATAATTATTATTTTTCCTGTTGGTGTTGCATTTTTGCAATAGAAGAAATTAAAATAATCGAAGGTTATTATATATCGAACACACAAAAGGATACAACGTTTTTTTTTCACTACTAAAAATCAGTGATTTTAATATTTGTTATTTGAGCATTGGAACGGCAATACGTACATGGATTTTTATCTCTAATATTTACTTGATCTTCTTCTTCGAAAATTTTGTGATCGATAATGTGCGTGATTGCTTCTGACGGACTCATAACTTATTCCTCTTACAGCCACTCCCATCTTCAGAAGTCTGGCGTATTAGATAGGAATCCAAATAAAAACAAGCCGTGCTGGATAATATCAGTTTTTATCGTTAACATTGGCTAACCGTTTATTTGAGCCAAATGTTTATTTGTATTAGAAAATTATACTTAACTATGATTGAGATTGGGTCAATTCTACTTCTATGTAATGGACGTTATTATAATTAAATTAATTGTTTAAGTATTTAGTTAATTATAACAGAAATTCACGGTCTAGTTAACTTCTAGGCTTTTAATGGAAGAGTGCTTAGGAGATCGAAGAGAATTTATGGATTGGGACATTGTAACATTTTTTATATTTATTTCAAGTTAATGAGCTTATGAGAGACAGGCACACTGATACGGGAATTCATTATTTGTGGCTAAAAACGCACTCAAATAAATGGAATGAGACACTTCAAGGAATTTTTTTTTTTTTTCCAAACATTCGGTCCTTAAATAAAAGCATACTTTTTTCTTTTGTCATTTCTTTCAATATTATTTTTTAATTAATTAGACTAGATTATAAATATGTACTAGACCGGTACAGTACATATATATTTAAAAAAATCAACATGATTCTATAGAAATATTTATATTATATAATTGTTATTTAAAACATAATGAAATCTGTCGCTTGAAAAGAGAGACGTGCGAGAGGAGTCCAGCATCCCATCTCAGTCTTGTCTCTAGTAGTGAAAGCCAATGGAGGATGAGTTGTACATTATCAATTGACATTTCTTATTAACTTTAAAAAAAAATATCGCTCATTTGCTCATTCTATCCGTCTATCTTATTATTATTTCGTATATATGTCCATAGCTTATCTGAGGATTTGGGCTCAATTGTGACTTTCCGGGAAATAGGCAATTATCTTTAAGGTTAATTCACACAAATATACAAATGGTCTTCTGCATATGATGTGTATTTTTTAAAAATAGCTGCTAATTTAAATATTAATGTTAAATGAATAAGTATTATTTTGTAATGATTATTACTATCCAACCTTATTATCTTTTTTTTTTAATATGCAATAATGTTTTTAATTGTGAAAAGTACAAATAACATGTCCAGTTTCATATTTATAGTTTTATCTTATTTGTATTAATTATTTGTAAGCTAGCATGTCATACATTGGAAAGACTTAAGCGCCAAAAAATCGAAATTTATGTTTCAATTTATTAAGGGATATAAACACCACCTCTACCGATTCTCGTTCATGTTATATCGACAAAAAAAATTGGAAATGGTCTAAAAATCTACTACTGATGACTTAAGCACCAAATACTAACGACTCTTAGTCAACACTCTGGCCTTGAACAATGTTAGACGTCTTAAAAATATATTATAATTATAAAAGTTTTGTCACCATAATAAACTCTTACTCTACGTGATGGAGAAAGAAAAAAAAAATAGTTATTACGGAAAAAATGTTTCGTACGTTTCTTGTAAAGTTTGTAAATGGCGCTTACTCCTTTTTGAAAAAACGACGTCGATTATATTTCTATCGCTTTTTTTTTTTTTTACAATTTTAAGTATCTGAATGTTAAACTTAGGTCCTTTTAGTATGTGCCTGATGTTGGCATGATAGGATGAAACGTTTTAGTAGATACTAAGAATGCCACAAAATCTTAGTCTAGTTTGATCTTTTGAAACATTCTTGAGACATTAGTATTATTGCAACTTACATAAATTAAACTGAAGAAAAGGAGTCCCCGAAAGGAAATTAAAGTTTACAAAATATGTAAAAATGACCAAATGTTGTAAATTTTAATTTTAGAATCTGAACATCCAGGAAGTAAAAAATACATACAAATTTCTTAAATTTATGAAATGGATTTCAAGGATTGCATTTAAGAAATTGGCATGTTTTTCTATAACATGTTTGTTGGACATTAGTCATTGTCATTGTATAATTTCGGCAAGTGATTATTTCATTTTACATTCAACCATTTTCGGGCCGCGGCATTTTATTTTACGTAGCGAGAGATTGTGAATCTAAAGCTATGTCCGAACTGCTCGACTTTCGATTAGACATGACGAACGGAGAAGGGAACGCGATGTCGTCTGCGACGTCAAATCGAAAGACGAACAGTATTATTACGAAGTATTATATACGAAAGAACACAGCTTAAAAATTATTTGATTCACCAAGCAGCTGTTAATTTGAAAAATACAAGGATTACAGTTTAAACGACATAGTATTTTAGAATTTAATATAGGATTTCAGACATAATAAATATGATACATTGTTTATTAAAAATCATTTAATTAAAATTATATTTTAAAGATAAATTCTAGATGCAATAAATTCTATGAATAATATTACTAGCCTACGTCCAACCAAGCTCTGTGAGCAAGATCTATCTGTCTGCCTATTTAAGTATTTAGGCTTAATGCAACTTGCAAATCCCGATGAAATAAAACTCGACATCTCTTTATTTATTTCAACACTAGACCGAAATTAGTTAATTAATTAGACCAGATCATAAATATGTACAGATCATAAATATTTACCTCCTAGACCGGACTTTATTTTTAATCAGTATGCGACGGGAAATTGTTCGGAAATTTTTTTAAAAACCTCGTTAGTTTAAATGATAAGAAATCAGTTGCTAATATTTGGTCAAGGCGTGTTTTCCTCATCGATTTGACCCAGCTAGCGATTTAATGACTCTATTAGCCATATTGCCCATGTTTGAGTCTCGCCCGGATGAATGACATAACTCTCATGAATGCCTGTGGGACAATCACTGATCGCTACTGCCAACATAAATAAATAACCGTATCATAAGTGGTAATCTGGAGATTGTGTGCCATTTTCCGCAAGGCTTCAACTGGAAAACCTGTTCCGGTCTTATGATGATCAAGCATTGTCGTTTTGAATTATCATAGGATATTGCACCTGTTGCAATCCGGTGGCAGCCTTTGATGTGTTAAAGTGGGTAGTTACTAATGAAGACATCGAATACTTATTTTTTGATCTCTCGAATATTTTTTCGAAATATTGCTTTGCTGCCCTGGATAATTTTTTTATGAGATCTTCAGGCTGTATAGTTTCACCAAGTCTTTCACAACGCTCTGCAATGTTTTATGTTATTTATTGAATATTGAAATTTAATATAATGAAATTAGTACTTAAAACCATGATGCATGGGTGCTATTCATAATGAAGCACTAAGTTTTCTAATAACAAATCATAAATATCGATTATGAAAATCTATGATTTTATGACATAGTAAGTGAGGACTTGTAGTAGTGATAGCCACCTTTCCATCAATCTGAGATTAAAAGGGGCGAGGCTCAGAATGAAAGTTCTGCTTGGTGTTCGGGGCATGGATATTTTTTGTATTCTCTCGTAAATTCGGACTCGGTAGTGATAGCATTTTTGAAATCAGCACTCTCAACCTCTCTTCTTGTATGTTTCCAATTATTGTTCTTGTATCCTTTTTGGCGTTCATTTCCTTGGCGACAATGATTCGTTACATAACTTTCGTTATCGGTAGTGCTTTATGAAGGGGTAGGAAGAGAAAATGGCGCAGCCAACTTCAGTTTTCAGATAGATTATTTATAAGGCACTGGTAGTTGTTTGTTGTTACTACATGAGGAAACTCTCTCTCCTTTAGAACGTAGAGTTCTGTTTCTCTCGGACGTGATGCTCGTAGGTCGCATCTAGTCATTCCGTGTCCTTACCAGGTTCCTGGAACTTGGCGCGGAAACATCCATAGCATTTGGACAAGAACGCTTATTCTGAAGTTTTACAAGCTCCTAATTCAAATTCAAATTAGATGAAATGCGATGGAGTCACATGTTGAAGAAGATAGAGATAGAGACTTGGATGTGACCAAGGCTGTTTAACCTGTAAGATCTCAATATTACTTAAATCAATATCAGCAAATTATATTCTTCTTACACTTTTTTAGTAGAGTGCACTGGCCATATTTCAACAGAATTGTAGCTGAGGAGAATTTGTCTAAAGCGAAGCAGATAATACAGCTTAAAATGTATTTTTAACGTCTTTATGGATTAAATAAAAAAAACTAAACAAATAATGTCATACAAATGAAATATCGTAGAGTCATATTTAAATAGAAATTACATTCGTTTTGAGGAAAATATTTTTATATTCTCGCTTCAGCGCCGACAATACTCAGAAGTATGCAGTACCATCTGGTAGCGGCTACATTTTTTTCATAGAAGGATATTATTTCCTTCTGCTAGTAAGGGCTATCTCAAGTCTTACTATAAGATTCGCAATATATTATTTGATCCTCACACGCCATAACTAAAATATCTTATTTATGTTATCGGGACAGTTAGGTTTCCTTCTTTCTCGTAAATCAAGTTCATTTAAGACATATTCAGAATATTGGAATTTAGAAGATTTATATTAAAATCAGAATATTGGATGTAATCCAGCTTTACGAGTTGACTCGTAACTACTGAGAGATACTTTTTGTATCTAAGGTATACATGCATATACTAATGTTACCATTTTTATTCTGCTTCTTAAACTACTCATCTGGTAGGTGTGACTCGTGGCTTTGCAAATTGTGCAGAAACTATAAGAAGGCTTACAGAAATGAAATTAGCTGATTGATCTCACTTTATATAATGATTTTTTTTATTTATTACAAAAATACTCAAAATAATAAATGAAAATAAAATTTGGCCCATAGCTAGAAAAGCATTCCATAATTTTTTTATAACTATAAATCAAACATTCTTAATTTAAAGTACATGATACATATAATTACTGGTATTAAAAATTATAATGATAGTGCTGCTTCCATAAAATATGGCTATTCTTCAGACGAGATAGACCCATAATTTTAGCTGTGGCTATTGATTTACTTTATTTGCATACTCCAATTTATTTGCAAGACAAACGGGGCCAATCGTAAACCCCATTTAATTCAACGGCTGTGGTATGTAATTATGTAGCCGCTATTTTAAAACAATAATAGTAAAAGAGATTAAATGTCAAGGTAATTCGTGATTATAATACTGAATTCGGATATACCGTTGCATGATGATATGCATAAGTTTATACTTCCCTTTGGCTACTTGGTAAGAAAATTATTGTATTTTTTTTTTCATTGTTTTAAAACATTTTATACATAAATTGTAAATAATAAAACTTTGAATATTATTATCATCATTAATTATTGTTATCATTGAAAATAATAATATCATCAATATCAGGTTTACTGGAGAGTAATACAAATATATACCTAGTTACTTCATTGAGTTAGTTATTGATTATTTGTTATATTTCACTTACCTCATGATACGAAGACAGACTGTATAATTTACGGTATTCAGTATGATCTTCCATGGAGGAAACTTTTGGCGGTGAAAGTAGACTTAATAGTTTAACAATAAATTGATTTATTCAAAATAGATTTGAAAGGATTTTTTCATATATGTTTTTGTGAATTAAAGTTATTTTAAAATTACAGAAAATATGTTTAGCCTTTTTACATAAACATACAATTTTTAAGATTTTGTTGTATTGGTTTAAAAATTAAAGATGGTGTGAACATTGTAAAAATCACATAAATTTTTTTTTTTCTCAAAATCTACGGGATTTAACTTGATGATAATTTGGAGGTCATTTAAAAAACAAAACAAAATATGATTATCACTTTCACATTAACTTTTGAGCAGAATTCATTAGTAATAAGTAACACATTAGATTTTAAAAATAATTAAAATGAATATTCAGTTTTTTTCGTCAATCAGGATTTAAGGAAAGAGGCTATCCTATCTTTATACAACAGTAAGACAATAAGTTATTAATAATAAGACAATAATGTATTAAAATTAATATATATTTTTGAGACTACGGTGGTCTTACTATTGTATTCAGTTTTTTAAAATTCTATTATTTTACTTGCGCCAAATATTAGCATACTCTTAGCCTGTTAAGTAGGTACTATTTGGAACTATCTGCTAAGCAGTATATGTCCACTTGCTAAGTATCAAAAAGGTAGCTGTTAATCGCTTGTGAGAAAACTCCTATAATTCCGACGCATTTTCGCTGTTTCCTAATGGTTGCTAGTTATCATATAGTTCAGAAACGATTTAAGTTAGATATTTTCCAGTTGCCCACATGTGAAAGACATGAAGGATCAGAGGCTGGCTAATCAAGTATAAATTTACTTTTAGACAACTCTTTTTAAACAATTACTATTTTTCTTATTTCCGTAAAGTTGATTGATTTGAGAAAGTCCAACAGATTTAAATCTATTGTCTTAAACCATTAACAGAAACGGTTTTAATCTCATAATTTTCATGTAAAATCGAGAATTGAAGTTTGCACCAAATTTCAAAATTTCAAATTATTTAATCAGAGATGCCCCAAAAATCTCGAAATTTTCGGACTTTTTCAGTTCTTTACTAATACCTTCTAAACAATGCATTTCTAAGGAAATTTTATTCGTTTATTAATTGAAGTACATAAAATTTTGAATAAAATAAGCACTATATATTTGAAATTACGTCAACAAAAAAAAGTTCAAAGAACGTCCATTTATTCCATTAAAAAAAAAAATCGTGTTTTGGAATTTTAAATCTCATTAAGGCTATGTAAAATGTATTATATGAAATAAAATATTTTATTATAGGGCAATCTATAACTTCTACTTATAAATTTCTTCTTTATTCATTTAACATTTCCATAGACAATGGGAGAGAAATACACAGGAGAGAAAAGAGAATTCTGATGATGAGGAAGCATTTCTCCGGAACGTTAATTGAATAAAGAAGAACCTTATAACTGGAAGTTATATATTTCTAATAATTTCTAATTTTATATATAATAAAATAATTACAGGAACTTCCCAAGAAATTATGAGAAAGAAGAAATAAAATCTCTATTTGGACATTATAGTGTATTGAATGCAGCATCGGATATACCTAACATAAAATTAAAAATTGGCCCTAATTACTGGGCTGTATATATCACCTTTTATCTATTCTTGTAGAACATGGTAATCAGAAAGTTTCAGCTTTAATAACAGTTTTCTAAAATGTGCTCTTCAGTTAGTAGAATTTTGCAGCTATGTTATTCACAAGGTTAGTCTAATCTGGAATCATCGATTTTAATCAAACTTTGTTGGTGTTATTAGGTCGAAAAATATAAATATTCGTTGAGTGTACTAAATGCAAAAAAAAAAAAAAAAAAAAATCATAAGATGATCCCAGTACTATAGGCCAAAAATATATTTTTTCTTTTAAAAAAACTCAGATTCGTTTTTTGCGTCCTTTAGAACCCTTTAGGAACGAGATGGTCTATGAGATGGTCCTTGGTTTTTGGGGCGCCCCTCATAAAGCACATGCAGAAATTTGGTACAAACTTCACAATGCTCTTTCTAAATGAAAATGAAGAGATTAAAACCGGTTCCAGCTTTCCGACAATTTTTTAGCCTGCAAACCATATGTTTCCTGGCCTATCTCTTCTAAATTAAATACGCCGGATTGACCTCTACCGCCGTTTTTGGAAAAACGGATCACTGGCGTGTAGCGGTATTTACAAAAGGTCTTGGGGCAGCTTCATGCACAAAAATTCTTTAATTGATATAAGAATTTAATCAAAGCAAACAAAAAATAAATGAATAATAATAATAATAAAATAAAGAAAATACGACCTGGCAAAAATTATAAACTTAGTCGTCTAAAAGATTTCACATAGTATATTTTCTCTAATATATCACAAACATCATCGGTGCTTTAAGTATTGTTTATTATTTGTTCATTATATAACAGTAAGAAACCTTGTAATAAGGGTACCCCATAGATTTAAGTATCTATTTAAAAAAAAAAAACAGAAACATTTTTTGTTTTCTTTCTAAAGCACATTGATTTTAATTGATTAAGTAATCGGTGGGCTTTGAAACGGTGTAAATAAGATGTATAATATCCATAAATTAAAGCATATTATTAATGGTATCTAATCTGTACTTTAATAAATAAAAAAACGATATTTATGAATAATTTATAACCTCGTTCAATTTATTGTAATTTGTTAATTAATAGCCTTAATGGATCTCCTTTATATCCAGGGAGTATCCCCGCTTAAAACATAATGTATCTATTAAAATTCCGTATTAATTTTGGGCCACTTTTAGATAGCCATGTATATCCACTCAAATAAGGTGGAAAAAAGACTAAAGCTCGGAATGGAAGATACTGAGCTGAAAATTTGCATGAACTTTTATTATGGCCTTCTAAATATCGGCTTAAATATCACATAAAATCTCGTGTCGTAGTCTCAAATTATTAAAGATCAAAGGCCAAAAAAGTGATAAGATTTCTGGGGAACTATTAGACGTGCAGATGTCTATTACCATTCAAATAAGAGTTGGTTAAATGCATCATACAGTACTTTATAAAGATTATCTTTGTAGGAAGAACAGTTTCAATGATTAGTTGATATCCGCATGATGGTATTGAAGGATCAATCTAATTAGGGATTGATAAATTATTTGCCACTTCTATAATTTTGTTTTTATTGAAAACTCGTTTCGAATGTTATTCATCTTGTGTTCTAAAAACACACAAAAATTGAAAAATAAGCAATTCAAAATACTGCTTGGTATTATTATACATTTTAAATATTTTAAAACATTATAAATTTATATATATTACACAACATATTTGCATATACATATATATTACATATATTTATATTTATATTACATTTAATTTAATATGTATAATAATACCATAGTGAATTTTTAATTGCTTATTTTTGAATTTTTGTGTATTTTTAGAACTGAAGATAATAACATTCAAAACTGGTTTTCAATAAAAACAAAATTATAAAAGTGGCAAATAATTTATCAATCCCTAATTAGTTTCAATAATATTTGTGAAAATAAAACTCATTAACTAAGTGGTGATTTCTCGTTTTTTAAAATATTGTTTTTAAAATTCGATATCTCGGGAGTTAGTAAACTTAAAGAGCTCTATTAAGGCTCAAATTTTAGCAAATTTAATTTTCTTTAAAAATGGTATGATATTGTTTTTCGTGTGGTTGTAGTCTTCAAGATATTGAGTACGGAATGAAAAATGAGCGAATTTTTTAGGTTTTTTCCTGAATAAATAGTCATCATTTTCGAAGGTAGCGGGCTTTGGAACGGCATGTAAGTCTTATTTTACTTATAATGCTCTATATTTTCGTAATCCACTTTCAGACCTCCTAAAATGAGTTCCCTATTTTCATGTAAATGTGGATTTTATCTAGTGTAGGGGTAATGTGATTAATTTTGTATAAAATACAATTTTTTAAAAGAAAGGGTTTCTTAGATCCAACTCGTTAATATTGGAAAGTAATTGTACTATTCATAAGATACTAAAAATTCTCCGGTAAAAATGTTTCAAAAATCTTTCGTTCGCACTATATTTATTTAATGTAACTTTATTACTATGCGTATAAATAAAAAATAATAATAAAAAAAAAAGACAACTTTTCTAATTTAAATTTAACAAAATAAAACTTTGGTTCGTAAATATTTTCATTTGTTTTTAAAAATATAAATAATTAAATTTTATATATTTAACTAAATGATTTTTTGTTTTGACCTATTCCATTTTGGTTTTAGTGAAATAAAAGGACCTGCAGTTGTAGTTGTGGTACCATCCCTTCCCTTCCATAAATAAAATTGTAGAAGTCAGGTTTTCTAACATTCAATCTGCCTTTTCTATTCAAAAATGCGTTTTATATCGTCGAAGGCAGTGCCAAAGTGGCGTATCAGAAAATTTGGGGAACTGAGAAAATTGTGCTTGAATTATGGTTTCAGATGTAAGATAGGTAGCTAATTTCTTAATTAAATTAGTCGTATTTAGTCGACTACGGCGAAACCACAAGGATGATAATGTCTTTGGCATGACCGCTAGTTGGGATCTAACGATTTTTTGAGCGAATGGCTCAGCCGATGTTCAAGTATTATGAGCCAAATTACTCGTGCTAGCGTGAATGTTTTGAAACATTTTTAGCTCATAATACTGAAGTAATGTTGTATTAAATGTGTTTTATCTGCCCGTTTGAGGTTATTTAACGATTTTTTGAGCAAACTGCACGACCGATTTTAAAGTTTGATGGCTCAAATTTTCCAGTGAATTCCCGGAAATGTTTTGAAACATTGAGAGCTCTAAATACTGCAAAAATATTTCATTATATTTGAAGTATTTTCGGCTTTTTGGTTCATGTTTGTTATTACATCATTTAAGTAAGTTCATAATCATATGGTAATACATTATAAATAGCCAATACTTGAACAAATAAAAACGTTAAAATAAAATTTAATTTAATAAAAAATAAAAATTCCAACTACGGAAATAATTTTTCAAAAATCTTTCGTTCGCACTATATTTATTTAATGTCACTTTATTACTATGCGTATAAATAAAAAATAATAAAAAAACAAAGACAACACCAAAGCTCAATATTTTATAGGCGGAAACATCACTAACAACCCACCAATGCGCTTAAGTAGATATGCAATTACATTCCGCCCATTAGGAAGAATAGGGTTGTAAGATTTAAAAGTTATTTCTGTAGCCGAGGATTTAATTTTTGTCAAATTAAATTTTTTGTATGTTTAATTAGTGATTTCACATATAGAAAATCGATGAAGTCTCGGAGAAAAGCCGCGGACGGCAAAAGGACGAATTTGTTTTTATTCGATATTTGGAGTCTACGTGTCTTTAAACGTAAAACCTCAAATTTTGAGAGGACGTTAAAAATTTGATTTTCTTGGTCCTTTACAAATGTTCATTCTTAAAAATAATAAACCAAAGGTAGGATAAAAATACAAAACATAAACTATCACTCTTATAAAGGATTTTTCGAAAACATCAGATTTTTTTTATTGTTTTCGATTTGCTTAATTGGTTTTTAGAGTTTAGCTATTTAGAACTTACGCATTGTACCAGTACTACCATGGGACATTAATGTCTATATCAACCAGCACAGTGATTATATATAGTATGGGTGGTTATGCTTTTCTGAAATATGCACTTCTATAATGTTTTGTAACACTAGAAGGTTTACATAAGAGGATATATTTACATAATTATATATATATATTTTTTTATATAAAGACCATGGAGATCTTTGGCCGCGCCATATAATATTCATACAGACATAAGTTGCTTGCGGGAGAACAGAGCCTGGAGGGGGTCACCCAACATCACGTTGCTACGAACCATGGTTTCCATGGTGCAGCGGCAGGCTATATGTAGCTCCATAACCGGTTCCTTTGGGGCCAATTCGGCAGTGTCCTTCCCACCGGGTCACTTGGGTACAAGGACAGTGACAAACTGGTCAAGATCCGCGCATTATGGCTGTTCGGAGTCAGCAGGCGCACGAGGACATGTATTTCTTTTCCCGAAGCAGAAATTCAACTCACAATTCGAGCTCACAACCTTTGGGTTTGAGATGCACTTTTGCAAGCACGTTAATCCGTTCGGTCATCCCGACCCATATATATATATATATATATATATATATATATATATATATATATATATATAAAAGTATTTTTTGTATAAATATTGATCGTTTTTAATATATGTTGCGCCTTATCTCCTTGATTCTTAATATCCATAATACCTATATATACATGAGTTTAATGATTTAATGTGTTAGATTGTCTTGTGTAGTAAATATATTAATAAGAACACGCAATATATAGGATGGATATATATCACCACGAAAAAAAGAAAGATACATTTTTTTCTCTTGTTCCTCTCTTTTCTGTGGCTAATTTTTCGGTTGACACTCACTAAAGTAAAAGCTGAATAGTTTTAGGTAACCGCTTTTACTTAGTGCGGTTTTACTGCGTGCCGCACTATCTTTTGAAGGCTGTCACAGAGGGCCGTTGGAATTCCGTTATGCTTCGGCAGAAAGTTTTTCTAGAAGTTCATTTATTAAATAATACATTAATAATATTATAATAACTTATTAAATTATCTGTATATATTATATACAACTTCGTGAAGTTGCAGTGGCATTACATAATTTAGTTTTTCAGAATGGGATGCAAGAGCTACCCTTTAGGGGGCATGGATTCGAATCTATGTGTCACAAATCAGCCACGAGAGTTCGTTAAGGTAAAGTATAATGAGTTGTCACTGCATTTATTCCATTATATTTCCCACTCCAGTTTCGACGTTTTTGAGAGCGGCAAGTTCGTATTAGGACATACTAAATTGAATTATCAATCTCATAAAAATGGACGTGACTGAAACGGAGGCTTGATTTTTTAAAATCAAAAATGATTTAATTTTTAAAACATAATTCTCTCAGGAACATTTAAAAAAAAAAAAAAAGAAGAAAAATATAGTTTCCAAAGGAAAGATTTTACAGATATTTAAAGTCAAACTTTGTAAAATTTAGTGCGCACGTGTCCCAAATTACCTTTTTTTCTTTTTTAAGTTTTCGAAGCTGTAATTCTAATATTTAATATTAGATTCACAATTTTTGTCTAGTTTTAGTATCTAAATTGATTTTAATGTCGAACTTGAATAAAATATATATACATATTTATGTTTAAGCTTAGGATTCTTCCTAATTGGTACAACTTAAAAACAGTATTTAATCTTGTTACTGTTATGAGAAACAGGTAAAAGAAAAATTCCTTCAAATCAAAATGATCTTACTTAAGAAAAGTACACACGGGCCTTTTATTTGTGATTGCCTGTTTTGTTTTTTTAATATATAAAACCATGACCTTATGCATTTCCTTCTCCTGTGATATTGTAAGGCTTCAAAACATCCAGGAGTAATGTTAACGTTATGTTTTTTTGAGGTTCGCTTCTGGTATATCGATAGATTTATTTGTTATATCTTGGAAAAAAAATAATACTCTTTCTCCGTTGATCGTCTGTGAAATTTTCTTATCAATTTTTTTTCTTAGCTATGTACTGCGTAACTAATTACCTAATAATTGATGTCCTCGTGATAGGTACACTGTGATGGATGTGATTACAATAGCTCTTAAAGTAATATTTTTTTGGCAGTTTCTAAGGCATGAATGACAGGAACCACGAACGGTTTCACAACGACTTTTGTATCAAGTTACTTGAACTATTAGAAACAAAATGTTTCCGTAATAGGTTCTTACCGCATTCCTACGGTAAAAAGCGATGTCTATGTCTATGTAAGCGATCCTATGTGAAAAAACGTTTATTAAAATACAGATTTTTTAAAAATTATTCTACCTACTAGCGGATTCAAGAGGATGGCTTTTAGGTTGAAGTCCTCCTATAAAAAAAAAATAACTAAAAAAATAATAAATGTAAATTTTTATTGCATTGATCCATTTTGGTTTATTATTTTCAAAATTGAACCTATATAATCCATCTAAAATTTTTTTTTTAATTCCTCAAAATTTCAGGTTTTACTTTTCAAAATACAAAAAATCCGTCCGTCCGTCGTCCATTGTTTACGACTTTTATCCGAGACTACTTAACCGATTTTCTTGAGATTTGGCACCAAAGTCACAGGTCACCTCAAAATGATCCTCAGAACTTGACATTACTAACTCCATTTGGTTTACATATGGCCGTCGATTAGAGATTATAGACGCCGGCGCTACTGGTCAGCGTCATCCTTGGTGTCCTGAGTTTTCAATTGTGTACTCATTAAAATGACCCAAATTATTTTTAATAATTTACTTTTTCCTTTCTTTTTAGGCTCCGAAAAGAAAATTTATTTTATTTGATTTAAGTCGAGCAGATGTTTAATTAGGTAATCTTGAAATAATAGTTGGTATCGTATTTCCCTAGAAGAAGATAATCTGGAATTATAGCAGGGGTGGCAGAACAGGTACTAGAATTTTTGCCTGGTGAAGGGGAGCAAGCTCAATTTTGTTGCCTCTTCTTTCATCCCCCCTCTAATAAAAGGGAGATGAACCTTCTTCACGGACATTAACTCAATTTTATCATCAATTTTATACTTAATAAATTTCGAAATAAATATCATCTCATAATAATCTTTTACTCAAAATTGACTGCCATCTAAATTCTGCCGCACGGAACAATTTTCCCTTCCCTTTTGCCCCCTAGTTACTCTGGGGGCGGCAATCTTGAATTTTTTTCAGGGCGCCAGTTAGCCTAGCTGCGCCACTGTGTAGGACTGAAATTAAATTTTATTTCTCGTGTTAAAACATTCAAATTACCCAATTTCGATAGTTTTGTATCAAATGTCCGTAGTCACTTTCTCACACGTCGACTATTCGCACGGTAAAGGTAAACACATAATTGAAAATTAAATATTTTCTGTAACGGCTACATTGTTTTCTTCACAGCACCTTTGGTTAAAATTATATCAATTTTTAATAGTATAAAGATATTCAATTTAGGTTGTGGCGTCTATGTGTTAAAAGGTATATACTTCAGCTACTAAATGTAAGCATGTGTCAAGAAAAAATATAAAAATTTTCTTCCTTGAAAGATTTATTGTTCCTGTAATTACACTTATTAAAAATAATAAAATCTGAATTTTTAATGATTCCTGTTCACCGTTTCAAATGGTGTAAAAAACGCAGTTTTGATCAGAGATCCCTGAGAAAAATTTCACAAGGGGTGGCCTCCTTGTTGATATGAGGTATCTCTATTCCCAGACCTCCGGAGTTAGCCTCCCCAAAATTAAATCCTAGATCGGTTACTGATTCTACCAAGCGCTTCTCCGGGTTCCAAGCGCGTCATTATTTTTCTTGTTTATAGAACGATGTTTCTATATAGGTTCAAATATGTCACCATGAATCTTAACTTCTCTTTAAGTGACTCCTATAGAGCTATTTTGGGACGATCTTGAGTGGTGTAATTAAATTCATGAATCAGAAACAAGAATGGAACGCACTGGAACAAGAGAGAATAATCAATCTCATAAAAGGCTTGCGAAGAATACTTCAAGCGTTAATAGAGGCGACGAGAAGCACTAGCAAAGTTGATCATTTGGATGTGTGTTGAAAAAAGATCAAACAGTTAATTTTCTTTCGATTATAGATATTTTTTTCCATTTTCACATTTTTTGAGCTGTTCTATTTTCAAAAATTACTTATGGATTCAATTTTCTTTGATGTACGATTTCTTCGATTTTTTGTACTTGTAATTAAATATCATTGCTGTTACCTATGTATGTAAGAAAGTTTTTTTTTTACTAACGATTTGGCTATATGCTAAATCCATTTTGAAGTTTGTTTTTTTAAAATGTCAAACCTTACGTAATTTTGTAATTTGTTCACTGATATTTATGATATATATGACGAAGTCTCCTAAAGAATAACTATGTTGAACAAAAAAAATAACAATTCTGGCATAGATATTGAAATAAACAAATAAGAGTCATAAATAATATAAAAATAATAAAAGAAAAAAGAAATTTTGTGAAGTAAAACGAATCCTAATAAAATAGAGAGTGAGAACAAAATTACATTTCTCCGTTTAACAAAACTTTATCGTTAAAATATTTATTTAAATTTCTTAGTGAGAAAAAAAAGTATATATACATAAATTTACATTGTGATATGATACAGAAAAAAAAATAAAGTAAAAATAGCACGTAGAAAAAATAAATAAAGAGAATCAATATCTAAAAAATATTTATACAAAATTAATAACATGAAGAGCATATTTGAATTTCTTTACAATGAAGTTGTAAATGTCATTGTGGAGAAAATAATTCATAAATAAAAAGAAAGGAATCTTTGAGATTTACAAATCAAACAACAACCTATATGAAAAATGAAATGAATTGTACATAAAACGTACGTTGTGAAAACTGGTGCAATACAGTATAGCGCTATGGTTAGTCCTACTGCGTTGTGAGCAATAATTGGAAAATTAGGGTTTTAAAAGTGGCTAAGGAAGGGGCATGTCGGATTTTAGGAGGGAGGGAATTCCAGAAAGTAGCAAAACGGGCAATAAAGGAATGTTGGAACGATGCAGATTTATGAAAAGGTGTATAAAGGTAAGAAGGCCGAGATCTTGTGGACAGGGAGTGGATAGAAGACTTGAATTGGAGGAAATTGAAGGGCACTGGTTGGTAATTAATTGGTAAAGGAATGTATATTTACATATATATATATATATATATATATATATATATATATATATATATATATATATATATATATATATATATATATATATATGTGATATTTACTCATATATCTTCCTTTACCGTTATCAATTGTATCCTGTAGTTCCCAGGATGCTGCCACATTAGTAAGAAATTTATTGATCTATTGAAGAAGTTGTATAAGAACAACCGAATTGTCACACGTCCGGAGTGCCTAACTAATCCACGATTTCACAATTCCAAAAGTAATCTGTTATAACAGGTTGCTCTAGAAAATGGAGGCTACGTGATCTCGACCGAATTGTACTTTTGGCCTAATAGCAGTGTACCAATAGTAGTTTTATCACTGAGCTGTGTTTGCGGGGGTAGCCGTAGCTGTTCAATATGGTTTGTAGACGAAATCTATCCGATTCAGATAAAATATTTTTTGTTTATAATAGAATTTTATTATAAAAGAGCGAAAATTCAAAACCGGACATAAACTAATTGTTTGGGCTTTTTCACACTATCCGATAAATATCGGAGTCGGGTCCGACTACGATTTAGTTTGCGCCGAAAGAATTGATTCTTTTCACATGGCCCGATAATTATCGGAGTAGGATCCTATATTTCTTGCCGTCTGATTCTCCTCGATAAATCGGATGTCGGCCCGATTTCAAAATTTCAAACACAAAGCCTAGGGTCTCTTAAATAAATTAAATTAAATTATATAAAATTAAATTAAACGTTTCGTCAATTCAGGAATCATCAGGATAGGTAAAACAATTGAAAATATAATATTAAGCAGACCAAAATACAGCAGCTCTCACTTCAACACCCATAATAAGACACATAACTAGAGACTACTTATTATAAACTGGCGTTTGTAGAAATAGATGTTTTCAGAAATGGTAACCATGAAAAATTTTTTAAATCACTTTTTCGAGTTCAGAAGCCTTTAAACGTGTTAATTTAATAATATAGCGGACAAAGTTTTTTTTTTCTGTTTAAATAATTGTTTTAGCGTAATAGTTTTATTTCATAGCTGAAAGATGTACAGAGAAGTGTTATGTTATGAGGTGTTGCATATTATAAACGTTATTTGGGTAATTAAGTCAAATCCATTTTCTTCTTGTTTAATATAGTTAATTTTAATAAATTATTTATAAGTTGACACTGCAAACATTTAAAATAAATTTCCATAAAAAATATGATTAATGCTATAATTTTTCAAAAAAGGAATATTTTAACTGAGAATTTTCAGAATGTATTTTACCTTTATCAAAAATATTTAAACATAGGTCTGTTTTATATAAATATTTTTTAAAATAACTAAACTTAATTAAGTTCTAGGGTCAGCTTTGAAAATTCACCCCATAGGATTCAAAATTCAAATTCACCCCATACGCTATACACATTACAGTGAATTGGTTTGTGAAAGATACCAAACATAGGTTTATATTAACTTACTTGGTCGAAAAACTATTAATTTCTGTAATCGTATTCTATTGAATCGACCGCAAAAGACAACCTAGGTGGCTCCGATCCTTAACAAGTTCTGCTACCCAGGGTTTTTTTCTTCTATTTGTCACACAGCCCTCCTGAATCTGTTTAGGTCTTCCTCTTGACTAAACAATGCACTGTGGGACGAATGACCGATCAACATGAAAAAAATTCAACGAAGGAAAAGAAAAAATCATGTAAATAGTCGTTAATGGTATGGCCTCAATACGTTATATTCGGAGAATTAATTTGAATTATCACGGTTCAAAGGTCAGAAAAAAATTGTCAACAGTGATTTATTTAACTTGCAAAAAAAAAAAAATATTATTACCTTTCTGAGGGCAGATTAATTTTCAACACTTTCCCATTTCTCTATAAAGTTCAAAATCGTTTTATCGTCAAAATGGAACGATATTTTACTTTTATGTATTTGCGAAGAGAGCATCTTAAATGCTTCTAGTAGAAATGATGTGTGACCTCCATCCGTCGACCCGCCAAAAAATGTTGATTATATTATTATTATGATTATGATATAAATACTGACTATTTTAAGATACATGTTCGAGAAACAAGAGTGTTGTATTTAAGTCTTCATCCACGGTACTATATGCCGGCAACAGTATGTAGAATTTTAGTGTACAATACATAAATATTAAAAAATCGTTTCGTGCATATTGGCATGCTAGAAGAAGAGGCACGCGAAGTCTGAAATGAAGATTTCGGGAATGCAATGCCAAGAAACTCTGGCGTATAGACAGCAATAAAAATTAAATTTCAACGTTGCTGTTGACATCGTACCCCTTAATATATTCATTTAGGAAATCGCCTATGAGAATGAGGAAATCTTTACCCAAAGGAGTAGTAGGTCTTTTAAAAGCTCATGATATCAATATTATCATAAGGAAAGTCCCTTTTTCGATTGTAAGCGCTAACCGTGAAAACCAATCTTTATCAAATTGTAACTATTTCAGCTTCATGGTTCCCAGATGGTTTTGCAATAATAAAATATAACGATACAGCAGATGCGCAAAAGCTCGAAAACCATTTATTCTTTAGAGTATAGCGCCATTAGGACTTAGAAGATATTATTGAAACTTGCCTAAAATCTTCTTTTTAAAATCCTTTAACTATTTCTATATAAACTACATCTCCGAGAAAAAGAAGGAAAAAGTTATAACGGAAAGAATATTTTATTTGCGCATAACTCGAAAAGTGTATATTTTTCGCTGATTATACGCTGATTTGAAAGGTAATTCAATTCTCTACAAAATAAAACAAAAAATATCGAAATCGGATCATTATTAGCAATTATACAGCGCATTAAACATTATAACCCTGATTTTATTTTCCTAATGCTGCAGATGGAAAATCGAAACTGCAGGACATAAGTGCGTAAGAGAAGTATTGTAATCGGGTCAAATTTTCGATGTACAGTTTTCAAAGGTCGGTAAAAACAACAACATATTTTTGGCCATTGGTCTCTCTATGTCACGATTATCTCTTGAATGGGTGAACTAAATCTATTTTGAACTTCAATTAATTCTATTTTTTAATACTACATTTTTTAGAATAATTTTTATCAAGCTTTCTATTGTATAATATAGATATAATTAAATCAAGAAATAGCGAAGCATTGTCGGGTCAGCTCTTCCATATAAATTAGGATGATTCAGCTGAATCAATTTGGACACAAATTATATTTCATTTGCATATTTAATTTCCACTGAATAATACATAAGGTACATTTTTGATTGTAATAATTTGTGACATTTTAAACGTTAATTTACATCTTATTACGATAGCTCAGCTTCTAATCAGCATTTAGTTTCAAATCTAAAAATTTTTTCCTCCTAGATTTGTCTCATTTGTGTCATTTGTCTCACTTTGCAATGGAGCTAAAGAATAACAAAGGTGTTTACTTTAAACTAATATCATTAGCTTTCGCAGTGATTTCATTATCTAAAAATCTGTACTACAATTTTTTTTTTTCATCCATGATTTTCATCCTATTTTGTTTTTCAATTTAAGAAAATCAAACAGTAATATTTTCCCGCTGTTTATTATCATCTTTTTATTTTAGCATCTCATAAGCCTGTATTGTTTCTTTAATGAATCGAATCGAGATATAACTTGCGTGTTAATTTTGAGACTTCTTCTGATAAAATATAACTTCAGATATGGCACGTTTCGGCAAATGAATTTTTTATAACTTTTTTTATTCATCGAGGAGACTCGAATGATTTTTGAATAACTTAATATTATAATAATTAAAGATTGTTTTCCATTCATTTTTTTAAAAATGTCGCCTGAGATTTATTAATCACTGGAATTTTAAATACTTATACTTGCTGCATTTTTTGTAAGGCTAACCGCATTTATATGATTCTACTGCAAATAATAATTTAACGCTTTAGATTGAATTGGATCCCACACAGTATCTTAATATCCTCTGACATCTGCCAATGATATAAAAACGAAATGACATAAACCATGACATTACGTAATAAGTAACAACATACTAGTATATTATACCAGTTTAAGTTGATAGATCAACAAGCTTTTAGTAAACTGTAAAATAAAAAATATAAACAATTTGAAATTGTTTGCTCCTAAATGATTGTTATATCCACAAGAATATTCCTCACAAGGTTTTTATGCTTTACTCTATTGATGCACTTGTAAACCTACTTACCAAAAGAAATATGGATATACATATTGTAAATCTATAAACAAAGTTACTGCAAAAAAATAATTTCAGATTTTCCAAACCATAATCATTTATCCATTCTATATACAATAGTAGTGACGTTAAACAAACTATGGACTGTAACATATAGTATAATGTGTGTATATAAAATTTTTCATCCAAAACTTCTAGGATATCACAATAATTCAATAGCAATTAGCATCAAAACGAAGCTTGAAGGTGTACCGATAAATTTCCGGTCAGAAAAAAAAAAAAAAAAACGAGTGATACTGAATTTTAAAAAAATAATGAAAGGTATCTTCTAGCATTTACTTTTCTGCAAGCAGCGTTTTACGTGAGATTATTCCCTTAGTGAAGACATCTATCCACAAGTCAGAAATAGGAAGCAGTTATCAGTCAACACTTGAATGATTGGTAATTTTCATATTTTCAACGGTTAGGAAACCGTGTGAGGCCAACAAGAATAAGAAAGAAAAATGAAAATAAAAAAAGATTCCACTTGGCAAAGTCAAAAGGAAAGTTTGACTTCGAACTCCACCATAGTCTGCGTAGATAATGGTCTCGTTTCCTCCGGGTCCTTTCATTGTTGCGACAGGTGGCTGCTTCTTGTCCACAATTGGGGAATTCGTTCTCGTTATTGCTGAGAACCGCGGTATTGAGTGACTAGTAAAGAGAAACGGTGCTGTAGAGAAGACGGCCAAGTTTATTGGCAAAGCGTTTTACAACACTAGGAATTCTTGCATCAGAACTAAAGAATATCGTCTAAGTGGTTCAAAGAATGAGAAATATTGACCAAAGTTATTATATTCGATAGTTACATGGCATAGAAGAACCAAATTCTTCCATTTAACGAGAATGTGGTGGTTACCGGCAGCTCCTCTATGAAGGAACTTGGTATGCTTCGGAAAGTTTGAAGTGCAAGCTGTAAAAGTTCTAATCTAATTTAGATTCTTATCAATAAAAACTATTTTCTCTATATTTATGAAAAGCATTAGAACAAAATTACAAAACTTATGTAAACCAAAAATAGAGAGCAATAAATCTGTTATAAATTGGACAATACAAATCATAGAATCATCACAATTTTGTTCACTCAAAACAAGTTCTCTATGCTTTAACCACCGTATTGTAATTAATAGAATTTTGAAGTGACAAAATGGAATACATGAGGGATCTCCTCATTTAAAGATAACGTAACATAAGTACTTTACTCGTAACCATTATATCTGTGATAGAAATCTTTAGCATAGAAAACCATAAACAATTAAACAGTATGTACTCTTTTGATATTTTAGAATAAAACTAAATGTATTGTACAAAAACATATTACACTTTATGTTCTTCTGAATTTCACAGTTGTTATATCAACGTTTCAACTGTCACTGTATAACATTTCTTCAGAATAGCATTTTTTCTATATTCTAAGAAATAATTGTCTTAACCACTTCCTTAGACTGTATTATGTCGCGTGAGGCCGTAGCATAATCAGCTGTTTACCGTTTACAACTGTTTTAACGTCATTAAAAAACGCAGAAGGTAATCTTTTGTAAGAAAATATATTAAGTTAGCAATGGACAGAGTCAATGAAGCGTGAACTGCCAAGATAATCATTAAAAAAGCAGGTCACATTTCCAAATGTTATGCAGCTTCCTTCAGCTATTATCAAATATACGAAAGATATATATATATATATATATATATATATATATACACATATATACGATTCACTACATACTATTAACACATCGATCCGTTAGTAGAGTCTTAAAGTTCTACTAGTTATAGCATATTTTCCAGTATAAAATTGGCGTCGGTCCAGTTATTTACAATTTTTAATACTTCATTAATTTTTTGCATATATAACATTACTTATTAATGAAAATGATTTATAGCCGGGGATTAGCCATAGTAAAAATATAAGAAAAAGTAAGAATACGAAACAGTTGTATTAAGTAATCCAAATTATAAAATAATTATAAAATATAATTTAAATTTTTTAGCTATCTAGAAATTCCGTCATGTTCATTTTACGTGTGAGTATTAATACTAGACGGCTCGTTCTTTTCACGTATCTGTATAAAATAACCTTTAGAGGCATTTTGTAGCGATATATGTAAAGAATTATAACTCAGTAAATTGATCTTAATATCCTCTTGTTATGCATAACACCCTTGTTTTCGGCAAACTGTACCCAGTACTTCTATGGTACAAACATTTTGTTCTATGGGAGAGGAGAAAAAAATGTGAAGGAAAATTAGTTTGTTTTTGTTGAGGAACAATGGCCGGAATAGCGTCATACTTTGTGATGTAACGACAATTAAGTTAATCAGATAACCAGAAAAATGACCTTTTTATGTTTATAATTTATTTATAATTTAGACACCTTCTAAAATCGTTCATGAACTATAATGAGAGTGAAGAAATTAACTAAATGCAATGTTAGCTGCTTATTGACCAAACAGAACAAAACTCATGTATATCTATACAAATATCGGTACGGTATAGGACTCTCTATGTTATATCATTTATTATGCTTCAGAAATACTTTACTTTTATAAATTAAAAACACCCTATTTTAAGAATTAAGAATATAAAGAAAATTCAATTTTAAAATAGACTGTTTAAATTTGTTTTCCTGAAATATAACAAATGATATATATATATATATATATATATATATATATATATATATATATATATATATATATATATATATATATATATAGGATAAAAAATATAAAAAATGAATTTTATGTTTTTCTACAATATCATCTGTGCGGATATCACACAACTTTTACTTAGTTTGAGTAAAAATTAATTCCTGCCGAAGTCGGTGCAGTGAAATTTTAAAAATTTAGTGAAATTTTTAAAGTCTATTGAGTTTACATTGTATAATATAAAAGTAGAAATTAGTAACTACAATAATCATTCAAGTTTATAAGCTTTTCGTCCCTCTTCATTACCACTACGACTTTACGTTACTTCACGCTAGATATTAATTGTTCTAAAATCTTTAGCTTTCCAACGATATTTTATACATATATATATTACTACTCTTATTTTTTAAATTGTGTTTTCAACCCGGAAAATATTACTAATTTTTTCTCTTTTGGTTAATTATAAAATCCTTTCCTGGTTTATATGTATCTATTTTTTATGACTATAAACAATGAGATAGTTTATCATTTCAAATAAACAAAATTTAAGGCACTTTAGACGAAGCCATTTTGAAAAATTGGCAGTTAAGCCCTGTCAGGCTATTTCAATGAGGATAAGACCTAGTTTATATTACAGACCATTTAATTAGACATTGGTATAATGAATTTAATCAATATCTTTAGACCTGTTTTCGAGAAAATTGTAAAAAAGTGTAAAATTAATGATATAAAGTGGCTCTTCCGATAAGTCGATACTAATGAAAAAGTTGCTAGAACATCTCAGGCATATGCCTAAAAAATGTAACTTCAGTTTCGTACTTTTTTTTCATTTTTGAGTTATGGTTTCCACACACACATAGATCATTTTTCGAGTCCGCAATACTTAATATTTCATTACCGTTATGGTATATTCCATATATTGGTAAGTGAAAGGAGATAAAAGCGCATAATAGATATATCTTATCAAAGATTAATATATTTTGATACATCTACAATGAAATAGTAAACATTTTTGTTTTTATAAGAGACGAGGAAATTTGAATAAAGTATGCAATACCTATAAAACTTTATGGTATAACTAAGATATTTTAATCTTAAAAGACACTTTTCTAGAGAAATATTCCCCATCTTGGCCAATTTAGCAACACTTTTTTTTCGGTGAACATCGTAATTTTTTTCTGCTTTGCTTGAAAGTAATCCTGCATATATACATCTAATGTCTACAATATTTTATGGAGGGGTGTGGACGGAAAAGGGTTCTGGCCTACTGACTATAACACAATATAATGACTGGAGTTTTTAGCTCTGAAATTCAGCTCACGTTTTAGATCAAGACGGTCAGAACTCACTGGAATCGCAATCAATTTGTTAAATTCCTATGCTTATAAGCCCCCCCCCCTTCCTAAGGCTAACAACGTGATTTAAATAATACCTTAAATATTTTCCTGTTTTTCCATTTTGGAACAATATATCTCGTTGGAGCTAATCATTGGATTCTTTGTTATCTGATAATCTGCATAAGCCTCAAGGTCATTCGGATCATAAAAGAAAACCAGTTTTGGTACAGTGATTTATGTTAATGAGAAAAAATCTGGAAGATTGCCAGCCGATCAGATATTAAGTTTTATTTATCAGCAGATATTTTAGCTTAAGGTGCTTTCGTTCAAAATCACTTTTAAAGAAGGCTATCAATGTTCTGATATTTTTTGTTTGGTTTATCTATTTTTATAACTATAATTTTATAATTATAGTAAGATGGAAAAATGCCATTGAACTTGCTGAGCTATAACGTATCCTAATAAACTGTTGTCTGTGATAACATATTAGTAATAGCAACGTACTGAAGCCGATCCTAAATAACTGGAATTTTTGTTTTAATGACTTCTTTTTTTCGGTTGCTTGGGATATTATTGATTATTCGAGATAATTATTATATGAGAATTATTTTTAGGAAAATTTGACTTTTCCTAGTCATTGAATGAAACTATGTACATATAAAAGAAAAAATATGACATACATTACTACTCTATTAGTCGAAGGTTCTCTTATGAATGCATGAAGGTTCTACATGAATGCATGTTTTATAATTCATGGTTTACCCTCATATCTGCATTTCTTTTTCTTCTTCAAGCCATATATAATTGTATGTTTCGTAAAAAAAAAAAAAAGTATATAGTACTATCATGTCTCATTAACTGTAAATGGTAAATTTTTTATAAAACTCCACAAATTTCTAATTTTTGAAAAAAACATTTGAATAAATCCTTTGGCACCGGCCACGTTCAATGAATTTTAGCGTGAAACTATCTGGAATATTTATTTCAAATATATATGAATTCTTATCTCTAAAAATCGTGACTGTGCTCCTTTCAGGACATCGGCGTATCAGACTTGACGTTTTATTTCTTTTTTTTTATTTTATAAAAACAAGTTTATAAAAAAACATGGCAGGTAATTTCTGATATATATATATATATATATATATATATATATATATATATATATATATATATATATATATATACATTTTTCTGATATTAATAACTAATTAGATAAAAAAAAATGGAGCAGATAATGTGCTTGGCAAACTTGCATCAAACAACAGTTTTTCAAAATACTAACATTTTTTTTTCATTATTTAATTTGATATTATCATATAACAATCCATAACCATAATTAAACTATTTATCGCAAGGATTTTTTAATTTATCTCCGGTAAAAATAACTGATTAATTTACCGCAACGTTACTTGTAAAAGTTATAAAACTACTTGTGTAATGGTCTAATTTGTGTATTGATTAACTTTAGTGTATTGATTAAATTTGTGTATTGGTCTAAAAAATGCGTATTAATAATCACTTTTTAGTTCAATTTAAAAAAAAAAAACTTTTAGTGAATTTATGTTTATATTTAATATCCATTTTCTCTTTATTTATTAGTAGGTAGATATAAGAAATATTGGATATTCGAATTTTTAGCTAAAAAATGAATTAGTTTATTAAAGAGCTCCCAATCTAAGAACAAAAAAGTAAGATGTAGTTTTTATTTATTTAAAGGTGATTCAAACTTAGAGGTGAAATTTATTTTCAACACCCCAAGATAAGTGGAAGTACCAAGTTTTAACTTCTTAATCCTTCATCATTCGAATCCTCTCTTTTTTGTTTCTTATTGAATTAATATTCTAAATAATAATTTTTTCCTCCTTTTCCCTAACTTTTTCCGTGCATACTGCTGATTGATGAGGTCAACTGAAACTAGCACATCACACAGTAATGTTTTTCTCGTTTGAAGTTTGAGTTTTCTAGAGGTGAGTGTACAAGGTATTTTTGGCTTCAATTGGCTTTTGTCCAAGAATGATTATTAACATTTGGGACACTCAAATATTTTATTATTTCTTTTTATTATATACTAGTTCCTTCGTGTATTTTATTATTTGTAGTTTTGAATTAGTGAGCCGAAATTTCTAGTTCCATGTTCTATCATGCATAATGTTTCTGACTTATATTAAAAGCTGGACAGAAACCATATTTATCCTACGACTATTATTCCGATTAAATATTTTAATAAGTTACCAGTTCTTTTATTTTAATTACAGATAAATAGATTAATGTCTATTCTTGTTGGTATATCATGATGATATTATGCGGGTTCTTACTCCAGCGCAGGATCAACTCTAATGATTGCATTCTTCCATGCCCACTACGTATGCGTGCTGTATGCAACCTACAACCCTTAGAAAGCAGGACAGTATACTCTCCAACAGGAATCGCCATACCCCAGAGAACGGTTTACTTCTGCAAAGGTAGGTCGAGAATTGCAGATCTTGCTGGCCGTATTACGTGCTGCATGGACTCTTCGCATAGAACAATTACATTAAACTCAAAATGTTATAACTATCAACATAATGTTTAAAGATTATTCAAAACCTGTTATAGTTATTGCAGTGGAAAGAAAATTCTATCATATTACTTTTTAAATTTGATTTTTTTAGTTTTAAAGAAGAAATATTTTGGTCAGATAAAATATAGTTGAGGAGCTTAACAAAATATGAATAAATAAATTTAAAAAAGAGAGTTAATTTGTGTTAAGAGACAATCAAGATTGTGTTAGATCCGGTGAATTTCAAAGATAATTTCACTAAAGATTGAATAAATGCTCTTTGGCTTGATTCATTCTAATCAATTGTGTTTTCGTCGAAACGTTAGATTTGTTTTCATCGTAGAAAAACAGTTAGGTTCTTGAACAATTTATAAAACTGGTGGTTATATTGTCCTGTTGGTTTGATGATATTATTATGGGTTTTGATGACAATATCTGATATTAGTATCAAGAATTTTCCATGAAAAAAATAATAGTATTATGCATATTAATACTTGGCGTACATGCAATATGTATTTGAAGTTAAGCTCAATGGAACGTGGTCAATACTCGGATCGGTGATTGCTCAAAAATGGGGTCACAATGCCAGGGACACTCAGGTGATCTCCTATCCCCGGCTAAGAAGATAATTCGTGGGCCAGACTGATTTGTTATATCCTTTGAATCCGATTGTTTAAAGACCCTTCGGTAGGAAGAGACCTACCAAATTTGCTCGTAGTTACCGGTTATTGATATATGGGCGACCTTTAACGGCACTATGGACCATGGTTAGGAGCGACGTGGGTGTGGGTCAGTGGCGTAAATAGGCTGGGGCAACCGGAGCAATGCTCCTAGACCTCCGAGGTAAGGGAGCCCCCAGGGGATAAAAAATGAAGTATAATAATATGTCATTCAAATTCGTAATTATGTTTCGCTTTTTTATTTCGTACTGTATTTTCAAATAGTAAAAGCAAAAGGTAATAAAACCTTTTTTCTAAATTGAACATAATTAAAAATTATATAAGATCAACGATAAATCAGGATCGACTAGCAGATTTGGCACTGCTTTCAATTGAAAATAAACGAGCTAAAGCTTACCTGCTTACCCGGATTAGAATTAGTATACGAAGTTCATTACGCTATATCTCAGCTAATACTGGTCCGAATTATTTATTTTTTCCTTTTGTAGACAATTTCATCAGCTGATTGATTTATTTTATTCGATATTTGGATTCTAAGTATCTTGAAACGTAAAACCTCAAATTTTAAGGGGGAAGGGGGTTACAAACATTTTTTCCTTGGTCGATTCCAATCGTCTATTATTGAAAATAATAAACCAAAAGCATTTACAGATAGAGATTTTTTTTTTTGATGCCTTATGCTGATTCCAAAACACCTTACATTTCCCATCTATCTTTATAAATGTCCGAGTTATGGACATATAAGATCTTTAATCGGCAATTATATAGATTTTTTTTTTCATTTTTATTTTTTTAATTCTTTATTTTGCTGATTCTAAATCACCTTGACGGATGGTAATGTCGAGTTCGAAGATCATTCTGGGGTGACCTGTGACATTGGTACCGAATATCAAGAAAATCGGTCCAGTAGTCTCAGAGAAAGCCGAGGACGGCGTACGGCGTAAGTCGGACGGCTGACGCACTGATTTTTTTTTTTATTCGATATTTGGATTCTACGTATCTTGAAACGTAAAACCTAAAATTTTGATGCAGGGTTACAAAAAAATTTTCCTTGGTCGATTCCCAAGGTCTATTATTGAAAATAATAAACTAAAAGAGCATAATAGTAATATATGACGAAATAGTGATATAGATTGATCGTTGACCTTTTAGGAGTGGGTAAGTTAAATACTGCAGATGGGACAAAACCTCAAAACGTTAGTTTTGACGAGGCTTAAGTTTTAATAAAATCATAATTAGGAAGAAGGGAAATTTTCACATTCTTTTATTCACATTTATTAATCTTCTATTTTTTTAAAATATTGTATTATTGTATTGTATATTGTATATTGTATTATAATTAACAATAAATAGTCCCTATTTCACTTTAAGGTAATACAGTGATATTAAAGATATTTTATAATTCTAAAATTGTTTTCTTTATTTGATTTTTTTTCTTTTTTGTTGCATGTTACTAGAAGCTAATTTAATTATTTCACATTTAACTTAGTGGAGTAATCATTAATTGGTTTTACTTTGGAACGAATTTCCATCTACAAATGCTGGAGAAGCATTGAAATATATACATTGCCTTTCAGATTTAGCTTTAGTTCTTTACGTACTTGGATTTTTTGTGAGTTTTCTTATTTGATAATTTTTTTACTATCTAATGTAACGCTCGAAAAAATTCTCTTACTGCCAACTGGATGGACTGACTAGAAATTGCTGATTGACCATAATTTTATGTCCCTTAGTGAATTTTGGGCCTGCTTGAATTCAGAGTAACTGTAACTCTTGTTATATGGGAAGATGAGAGTCCACTATGCAGTTACCTAGATGAGCTAGCCCTGGATTAAATTTCCACTCATCAGAGCAGTTAAGCATTATAGCACCCAATGCAGGGGAGGAGGATAACGACTCGTTAACTGGGTCTAAGCGGTTTGTCGAGTCTGCGGCGCAGTAACTTCTAGTGGAGGTCTTCAGTCCGTATAACTTCAGTCAATGACTCATCGAAATTGATTGTTGTGCATAGTGACATTCAACGATATGGATTGCCAAGCGATTGGGGCACACCATCAACACTTTCTGGAATACTTTAGGAATTTCCAGGATGTGTTGGTGGTTTTTGATTCAGTATAATATCAAAAGTTTGGCAGAAAAATGATGGGGGAGAAGGATCTATTTTATTGGCCGCCATTTCAAAATACGTGGTAATGTTGAAAATATTTCAGAAATATCGAAATAATTCAGTAATATCGAAACATATTTCAGAAACTTACAAAAAATACATACAGAAAAAAAAACTATTCCTCTTCGGAATCACTTGATTATAAATAAATATCTTCATTATCTTATTTTAAAATTAAGTAATTTAAAACACTTTGATCAATTTTATTATGTTTTGCGATGCTCACTTTTCTAATAGTTGATCAATAAGGTTCCGACGAACGAAGATGCATTTTCATTAGATCAATATTGGAATCAATAAGGGAAGTTTTGTGATCCTTGTGCCGGCCTTCTAATGTTTCTTTTGACCACTGTCCCACAGGTGTAATTAAAAAGGAAATAATGTCAGGTCCGTGTAATAATAATTTATGCAATGAGACTGGCATTCAAAGCAAGAATAATGCCTTAAATATAAATCGGTGGTTTCACAATTAATTCAGTGAATTTTGGGATAATAATTAATTTACCAGTTTAAATTACTTTTAAAATGGTTCCCAAATTAGTAATTAATGAAATGCCCATCCCTGTAATTTCGCTGCTTACTTGCGGATTTTCAAGCAATCTTCTTGCGTCATTAATAGAACCAAAACCAGGTTTTGGCATATCGATTAATAATCCCATTTTCTCTTTTAATTCAGGCTGAATAATCTTTTTATATTCCTCAAAAAAGTTTTTTACATCTTCTCCTCTGACTTGCTGCGTTTGTTGTGGAAGCCTGGAAGCAATGTTAAGTAAGCATCCAAATGATCTTATTCAACAATGTCGACTAGCAAATTTATACAATTTTTTTAGATGGTAAATTATCGACCATATCTTTATTCATAAGCTTGAGAGTAACTCCACAAATGTAATATGCTTGTGTAAAATTTGGCCAGTAAAAATGTGGCAAAGATTTTGCTTGAATATCCTGGCAAAATTATCTCACAAATTTCCCTAGGTACTCCTTCATTTTATCCGAGGACTCACATAAATTATAAACTTTTAATCCACCTTTTATCTACTGGATTACTGCGCCATACTTCATGCAAAAAATTTTCGTACTTCATTTTTTTGATTTTTGAGCACAATGCGTGACACTGTGGGACGGGCAGATTTTTTATTTATTCGGTTTTAGAGTTCTACCAATCTTGAAATGTAAAATTTCAAATTTTGAGAGGATTAAAAACAAATTTCTTGGTCGTTTAAAAAGATTCACTATTGAAAATAATTAACGGAAACCGTAAAAAAAATCTAGTGAACATAGAAAAAAAGTTTAGAAGAATGAAAAATGAATCTTTATTTATCTATTTATTTATTTTTTAAGAGAATCGGCTAGTTTAGTGAGTAAGTCAAAACACTGAAATTATAATTCCTCGCCTTTGACTAAGCCCAGATATAGCTGGACCCACTCAGTCCCTAAAAAGTGGGGACGTAGGTAAAACTTTACGATTGAGTGTAACCCTGGCTAGATCTTGCAAAAGCAGTGGCTCAAGAAACAGGCATTCTTTATTGGCAATCGAGCCAATGATCTAAACTGTCATACAGTTTTTTTAAATTTGCATTTTATTCATTATTTTAATAAAATATGGTCTTACTCGTCGGCTGGACAAGGATATTCCGGAGTTTTTTTACTCTTGAAGGTCGTATTCCAAGAGATCTTTTGATATGAAATGTTTTTTTTTAGAAGAAAAAAAAATTATAGAAATAGCAAGCAGTGACTTAAATTTAACTATTTGTGTAATGATGAATTGAGGATAAAAGCTTTTTTTGTCTGATGCAAACCATAGTTCATTGAGAATTCTAGAAACGGAAAAAAATTAAAACTATAATTTTTTTTCTTCTAATCCCAGTAGGATGCAGTTACTCGAGTTCCAAAATAAAATACTAGAACAGTTACAGAAATTAAATCTCACACTTCCCTGTACAACTTATTTCACTCCTTTACCCAATCGGAATGGTATAGCCTACCAGAGACCTCGAAGGCTAACTCGGAATGGTATAGCCTACCAGAGACCTCGAAGGCTAACTCGGAATGGTATAGCCTATCAGAGACCTCGAAGGCTAACTCGGAATGGTATAGCCTACCAGAGACCTCGAAGGCTA
Source organism: Rhaphigaster nebulosa (assembly GCA_948150685.1). Classification (NCBI taxonomy): domain Eukaryota; kingdom Metazoa; phylum Arthropoda; class Insecta; order Hemiptera; family Pentatomidae; genus Rhaphigaster; species Rhaphigaster nebulosa. Next base: position 203,358,213 of record OX411306.1, read on the forward strand.
ACTCGGAATAGCCTAACGCTAACGCGGTATAGCCTACCAGAGACCTCGAAGGCTAACTCGGAATGGTATATTCTAACAGAGACCTCCAGGACCAAGACTCCGGAAGATCGTAGGGCCGAAGCTGTTGCACAAGCTCCGTGGCATCGATCGTTCACGCGCCACCTTGCTGTGGATTGGGATAATTGGGCTATCAATTCGATGGAGCGTCCATTTCTCAGGTCACAGTCCGGAACATTGTGGTCACTCTTCGTTCGAACGGTAGTGTGTGCATTACAGTGTTTGATACATAAATAGATTATCAAGATCTATAGGCTCCTGCATTCTCTTCCATATCTCGGCCCATCATTAATCATATTTTAATGATTCTTTCTTAGAATTTTAAAGTTATCCTGCTAACATTACACACCCACTCTAATCACGACGTATCATCAATAAAATCTGCCGGATACAGCTCTTGTAGTTCGTATTGATTGCCTTCATTCTTATTCCGTTCAGTTATTTCGGAAAAGAAGGTGTGGTGGGTACGATTCTCTAACAAGGTTGACTTTCAATCTACCGAAAGATCAAGAGCCACTGCGATGATTGCTATAAGGTAATAATGTAATGTAAGAATAAAAAAATAAAGAAAATTAGGGATTGATAAATTATTTGCCACAAAACTATAATTTTGTTTTTATTGAAAAATAGTTTCAAATTACATTCATCTTCAGTTCAAGGTTTAAGTATATTATATCAAACAGAAAAAATTGCTTGTTCATTTGCTTGTTCTCGCACCGCACTAGTAATGGAAATGACTTTAATTTAAAAATTTGTTATAAAAAAAAATTATAGAATTGGCAAACAATTTATCAATCCCTAATTAGATTGATTCTATACTATACTATATCTTAAAAACATTATTAAGATATAATAATGTTTGATCTTATACTATCATGAACGCCAACTACACAAACAAAATATTAGTTTTTAAAGTTGAAAAAAAAACAATAGGAATTCAAATTTTCAGATTATTAGCTACGTTAAGATAAATGATAAATAAACTGGAGTTAAGATAAATTTTTCACCATCAAATTAAGAGCGTTAGGATTTGTATTTCTATTTATCATTGGAGAGATAACAGGAGCAATTCTAGGTAATTCATCAATTGATATTATTCTCCATGACACCTATTTAGCAGTAGCTCATTTTTACTATGTATTAACTGTAGGAGCCGTATTTGCCATTATGGAAAGATTTATTCAATTATTTCCATTATTAGCAGGATTCACTATAAATCCTAAATGATTAAAAATCCAATTCGGTACTATAATCTATAACCCACAACATTTCTTAAAATTAAGAGGTATAGCTCGACTGGCTCTGAAAAGTCACCTACCCCATAAAATTTGGATAAATGGAACAAACTGTTTGATTTCTCTTGTAAACATATTGAAAAAGAACGGGAAAAGTGTAAATTAAAAAAAAAAACATACAAATTGAGTACTGAATTAAATTAATTCTTTTCTTATTTTTTTAAGTTTCCAATACGAATTTAATTAATTTAACAACAAATTGGAAAACCTCTTATATTAATATGTAACATATTTGTAAAAACTATACCTAATCTAAGTTTTACTCCATTTCATTTACTTGGGAGCTATACCTTAGTTTACTTCTTTTCTGTTGGAATGGAAGTGGTCTATTCCACTTACCCTAGTGCACCTAAATAAAATTAATTGAAGATAATAATGTTTTTAATATGAAAGAACTCTGGTTAATACAACTAATTAAAAATAATTCTGTGTTGATCTGTAAGAATTAATGTTAATACAATTAACTGAAAATAATTACGTGTTTAATATGAAAGTTAGAATGAATGGTAATAATAATGTATAGTGTATATTAATATTCCTTTTATGAGATCAAAAACTGTAATTAAAAAAGAGATAAAAATTAATAGAAGGTTATCTTTAGAAGATGGGAGCACATAAACAGAAAGGAGAGGTACCACATCTCACTTCAACATCCTGTAAAATACTAACTAAATAAAGATATTATATCATTCTAAAACATTTAAACATGTATTTAATATATTGAGTATACATAAGATGCTGATATATTAATACATAATAATATACTCATATTATAAGATGAGATGATATAGGATCTAAGAGCTCCGTAAATCTCACAAAACATTTTGTTATTGACTTGTGATATGGTGAGCAAGACACTCTTTGATACTGATAATTTTCATGACGTCAACAATCTAAATTTTTTCCTAGTTTTTTTCTCTTGGTATTATCATATTATCACAGACGTCTTTGTCATATAAAAATGATCGGAGTAGCCGGCAGCTTTGAATTAAATAGCCAGTCATCAAGAATTTTTAATCTAATTCCATTGTTCCATCAGTGCTAAGTAACAAGGAAATAAAACATTGAGAAGTAGATTGAGGCAATTTTTTCCCGTACTATTTATAATTTAATGGAAGCTAGAAACAGCCTACTTCCACCCATGGCGTAGCCAGGGGGAGGGTCGCCGGGGTCTGGACCCCTCCCGAAATTACTACCACTTAATATATCTTGATCCTTACATCCTCGGTTGGGCTGGACCCCTCTAAACGAAATCCTGGTAACGCTACTGCCTCCCACTTTGTTAAATAGTCTCTCTCTCTCTCAAACTCGTACTAATCCTTTGTTCTGTCTCACCTTACCGAGTCGCTCTACCATTCGCTTAGTGAAAGTAGGGATGTTATGGAAAATAATGTATTAGCTCCGAACAGCTCCGAGTTTCAATCTTAATTGATGGACACTCATCTCTTCTTTTTATATATATATATATATATATATATATATATATAGAGAGAGAGAGAGAGAGAGAGAGAGAGAGATAGAGAGAGAGAGAGAGAGAGAGAGAGAGAGAGAGAGAGTTTTGTCTTGTTATGTAAAATACGTTTACATAATTCAATTATAAACTTTATTTTAATCTTTATTATAATTCAATTCATTTCAAGTCCGAATTTTAAATATTATCATAAACCGACCAAATACGACATTTTATGGTTCCGATTTTGTTTTAAATTTACTCGAATAAATTGGCAAGAGCGCCTTGAATTTTACAATTCACAGCCTTGATTTACTTGAATTACGATTGAATTTTGTCATGCTATTTATCCTTGGACATCCTGAATAATGTACATTACATTCCTTATAGTAGCAGTTTCCAGCAGAAGCGATTGCAAAAAAGTTGTTTGGGTATATAGAAGGATTATTATTTTTTTTAAAATGCTTCATATTAATGTACTATTAATCTTGATATTTCACTTGCTTTATAGTTTCATTGATGCACCTTTTCTTTAAAAAAAAAAAAAAAAAAAAAAATCATTCTTATAATTGTTGAATATAATTTTATTCATATAAAGCAAGAAAGGAAAAACAGTAAATTTAAGCTTGGAAAGGAACAAGGAATCCGAACGACTCCAAAGACGCCTGAAGTTCAGTGTCAAGGATAGTGACAGTTGCTGTGATGTAAGCCTGGGATGTTCTTACTGAGGCGCTTTCGAGCTCCGTTATATTTTACACAAACATAACTATATATATATATATATATATATATATATATATATATATATAATTTTATTAGTGGCCCTATTTATCATTGATGTAATCTCTTATGCATAGTTTGCATCATTATCAGTATAAGTATCAGTTATCTCTTTCTCCTTTATAATTATAAAATTATAAGGCTATTCAAAACATTGAAATACACATGATCAAGAAGTTCTCCGACAACCACTCTTCGAATGAAATATATTTATTGGAAAATGAAACCCGAAATGAATTGTAGTTCATTTACGGCTCAGGCATTTCTTTTTATTTTGAGAACAGAACATCAGAAACTGCGATATGCATGTTACAGCTTAGACAGTTCCATGGTTTTGCTTTTCTTCAGGATTTCGGATAAAGTATTGAATGATAAAAAAAAAAAAAATAATAATAATAATAATCGATTCACAAAAATAAAAACTAGTTTTACTACGATTGAACTTTGTCAATTACATATTTAGAATATATAGTGCTACATATAACAAATCACACATTATATAAAGAAAGCTGTTTCTATAACTGAAAATATGAAACAATTTTAGCAATACTTAACCAAAACTATATTAATACCCTTAATTTTAATCGAATATGTTTTATACATCCAAAAACTGAAGGCAATGGGATTTACTATTATTTTAGTTGTTAGTGTTTATCAGTAAACTATCGGAAAATATATATCACAACGCAATATACAACTTAAGATTTTTTTTTTTTATAGTTCACCAAAAACTCACGAAGATAATCTTACAAATTATTAGTTGGAATTCTAGTGAGAATCTTCAAATAAATATTTTGTGTTCATTACCCTGGCCTACTACGAAATCTTTTAATATTAGCATTCCTGACTATTTATGATGATGTTTTTATCTGTGTATTAGGAAGGCTCAAAGAATTTTTAACATAAGAAATTCGAAGAGTAGTGTGGATGCATTGATAATTAATTATTTACCGAATCTACGAATATTTTAAATTGTAGATCTGAAAAATCGGATAATTCGATTGGGACTTTGTTAAGACCAAACAATAAACAAAAACATTCGTGCAAATCAGTTTTTCTGGATGGTTAAATGATTTTAAGGGTTTTTAGAGTTTTGAAGAAACCGAAATAAACCCCAATCCGCCTCGGCAGGATTCGAACCGGCGCACAGTGGTTCAAAACGCACTTTTTCGGGACAAAATTCCGCTCTGATCGTTCTATTTATCATAGGGCAACCATCTCAATGTCATTTTGCTCCTAAGTAAATTTACTTTAAATGTTTAGACTACCAAATTTTTAGCTAATTTTCATTTAATAAAAATCTTTTTGGTTTTTTTGGAAAAAAAATTGTTTACTAACAATTCTTGTTTATATCAATATTTTCTGTATTTCCCTTTGTTTTTAATTGATATTAGATAAGTTTAAGAAAATATAGGATTTTATATCACAACTTGGTGATTTTTCCAAAAATGTCGTCAAAATTATTATTTATTTGCATATCTCAATATATACTTAACATATTGAAATGCGAAGTGTGCGTATAATTTTAGTTTTGTTTCTAAATTTTACTAAGAAAATTTTAAAACTATACATCAATTTCTACGCTTTAGGCGAAGCGTAACGCGTATTTCGCTATAGAAATTTTTTCAATGAGTTGACCAAAAATAAATTGCCATAGAAAAATAGTTTAATCCTTAATTTAAGGTTTTCAGTAGAAAAACCGTAGTGAAGTTCTGCCCCCAAGCGAGATATAGCTACAAATGTGTTTTTGTAGGGTATTTTTTTATTTATTTTATATATACAATTACGTAATGTGATAACTACTGTTAAAATGAAAAACTAGAATTCCAGACAAGATGGAATTAATATTAAAAATAAGAAAAATTCTGTGCCGAAACGCAATACAGCTTTTTTTTTTATAATTATAACTTAAGTAAACCTTTAATTTAGTATTTATATAATTTTTCATTTATCAATATCATCATATGTGATACTATCAATACGATAATACCCGAAATCTCTTTATAGAGCTACTCATCTATCTCTAGAACTTCTTCCATTCTTGGAACTTACAGGAGGTTTTTTGCTTCTTTTTCGATGGTTAAAATGAAAACCTTCATTTTACATGATTAACCAATCATGTTCAGTTCTGATTCTCGAAATAACTGGATCTAGTGATACTAATAAATTATTTCCAAGATCTTCGTTTCCGTATTATTTTGAACATGTCCTGCTTTGGCACTTATTATATTAGCAAGGGTTTAGTACTTCTAAAGCTAGGAGATTTTTTCGAAATAGAGTGTTATTTACTAAATAACTGATGTGTAGAATAAGTGTTGACACATCTAAATTTGAACAAATTTGTTATGAAACGGTTGAACTGTTTGTTTCATTATACCCGTGGTTTTACATATTTTCAGTAAACAAAAAATTGACGCATGGGGCTTATTATTTTGAAATCAGCATCCCCACCAATTGGAATGATGTCTGAGGAAGCTCATGAGTCTCGAACTAAAGACTTTAATAGATTCTGTGAATGCAAAAGCAGGAAATGTTCAAAAGAATACGGAAACGAAGATATTGTAAATAATTTATTGTTATAATTAGATTCAGTTATTTCGAGAATCAGAACTGAACATGATTAACCTTCATTTTAACCATCGAAAAAGAAGCAAAAAACCTCCTGTAAGTTCCAAGAATGGAAGAAGTTCTAGAGATAGATGAGTAGCTCTATAAAGAGATTTCGGGTATTATCGTATTGATAGTATCACATATGATATTGATAAATGAAAAATTATATAAATACTAAATTAAAGGTTTACTTAAGTTATTATTATAAAAAAAAAGCTGTATTGCGTTTCGGGACAGAATTTTTCTTATTTTTAATATTAATTCCATCTTGTCTGGAATTCTAGTTTTTCATTTTAACAGTAGTTATCACATTACGTAATTGCATATATAAAATTTAAAAAAATAACCTACAAAAACACATTTGTAGCAAAATCTCGCTTGGGGGAGAACTTCACTACGAGTTTTCTACTGAAAACCTTAATTTAAGGATTAAACTATTTTTCTATAGCGAAATACGCGTTAGGCTTCGTCTAAAGCGTAGAAATTGATACATAGTTTTAAAATTTTATTAGTAAAATTTAGAAACAAAACTAACATTATACGCACACTTCACACATCAATATGTTAAGTATATATTGAGATACGCAAATAAATTATAATTTTGAATGTTTTTGGAAAAATCGTGAAAAATCACCAAGTTGTGGTATAAAACCCTTTATTTTCTTAAACGTATCTAATATCAATTAATAACAAAGGGAAATACAGAAAATATTGATATATACATGAATTATTAGTAAGCAAATTTTTGTCCAAAAAAACCAAAAAGAATTATAGATTTTTATCAAATAAAAATTTGGTAATCTGAACATTTAAAGTAAATTTACTTAGGAGCAAAATGACGTTGAGATGGTTGCTCTATCATAAATAGAACGACCAGTTCTTTTGTCCCGAAAAAGTAATTAGTTTTGTCCCGAAAAAGTGCGTTTGAACCACGGCGCACAGTGATAGAGAATATGAGTTCTGCACTTTTGACAACAAGCGTTGTAGAAATTTAAGAAAATTGTCTTTTTTTAGGATGAAAAAATTAAAACACCATTATACTTTTTGGCACAAAGTATTTGTTTATTGAAGAAACAAATTTAAAAAAATATTTTCACACTACTCATACTTAAACATAACCTGTTTCCGACTGAGTCCTATCACGTGACCAAAATAGAGTTTCCCATTGGCCGAGAGGAGAATGGGAATTTTGAACTAGAGCTCCCACTGGAGAATGTTACTTTTGCTTCAAAATGCTATTTTCAACATTAACTTTATATAGAATAACATGAGTTTTGATTGTTTAAAACTAGTTCTGAAATAAGGTGCATTTCAATGTGAAATATAATTATATATCATAACATATATTCTGAAAAAGTGGAAAATATGACTTTTGTAATTAGACCCTTGACATAAAGCTTTCATTTGTTACTTGAAACGCATCTTAAAATTGAACACAATTAATCAGTTTTAAATATATTTTATTGGAACATTTGGTTCAGTACCAACGCCCTGTTGACATCTATGGACTGTAGCAAAGAGTCAAGGACTACAAATCCTTGATATCATAAAGGCTGACATTGGCTAAGAAAAATAAACAACTCTATAAGTAATTCGTTTTCTAAATTTATTCATTTATTTTATTTATTTTTTACTGTATTTAATAAAATCATTTGTCATAGTTAAACAGTCCAGGACAAAGGGAATGTCTCCTTTTTTCGAAATTTGTATAAAGCTAATTCACCTTGGTATTGGTATTAGGATTTGTATTAATGTATTGATCATTTACATGAACTGTCGTCCGATCTTAGCCTTGTTTATTGAACCAGTGTTTATTTTTATATTAGTATTTTATTTTCCTTCGAAAGAAAGGACAAAATATTGTTCGAATGAGTCAGTATTGATTACACTATAACAAAGTATTAATCAGAAAACATTAAAAGGATAAATTTGATCAATGCTTTTGATATTTATTGTTTATTTATCTCAAATACCGATTATTTCATAATTTTTTTTTTAAAAATAAATAAAACTTTAGATAAAAGAATGAAAAATCAGTTATTATTTTAATACACTTAATGATCATTTATCAAAATTTGGGTATTCTAGACAGAGTAGATAAAAACTGTACCTAAGAGTAGCAATCTTATATAATATATTTTAAGGAGAACTTGATTCATGCGTAAATTATAAATACTAATATTGTATGAGTTTTTGACAGTCACAAAAGCATTTGGCAGTTGGTAACAAAATTTTTTTGGTACAGTCAGTTATTTATGTACTTACTTTTAATAATTATTAAAATATATTTTGATGACAATCATTTAATATATTTTGGAAACGAAGAAATATCAAACTATTGTACATTTCTGTCGATGTTTGGCATTAAGTTGTAATAGCAAGGCTTAATTACTGCATTTAATTATTTGGACGGTATAAAAGAATATTTACTTATCGAGATATATCACAAAATTATAATACTATGGCTTACTTTGAACATTTTTTTTCTCAATAAAAATTTGACAAATCCAGTCGCGAAACTATTAAAACCTTAATTTCGAAACTCTATTTGAAAAATCTGTTTTCTTTCCTAGATATATAACAATACATTTTTATCAAATTCAATGTAACATTTATTTAAATATATCGTGTATAATTGTAACTAAGTTTAACTAATAAAGAAGTAAGGTGGCCTATATATAGAAGATGGAGCAGTACTCTACTAAAATATTTTTAACTATAACCATATAAAGTTTTTTATAATTTTGATAAACTCCAATTAAAAAAATGTAAGTTGTACCTGCTGATTGTAGTTGAATAAAGAAAAAAAAAGAAAAGAACTTTAATGAAATTATTATAATTAATTTTTTTTATAAAGGATGATAAAATTATCTATTAATTATTTACCTAATTATATTGGATATTGCATAATGTTTTTAAATAGTGTTTTAAGAAACTTTATTTCAACCCTAATCGGCGTTAAAATCAAAACGGCGTCAAAATTATTAAAAACTAGGTAGTTCTAATTATAATAATTTCTTTAAAGTTCTTTTCTTTTTTCGTCTATAAACAACAGGCGCAACTTACATTTTTTTTTGTTGGAGTTTATTATTAAAAACTTTATTAAAAATAGTTTATTAAAATTATTAAAAACTTTCATCATCTCCAATATGGGTAGTTCTATAATTATAAATCGGTCAATGTTCTTTTACAAAATATTTAGCATGTAAAATTTATTAATGAAATGTACAGATGTATTTTGCAATTTTTTTTACTTACATTAAATTATGTTGAAATAGTAATATTTACTTTAAAATTACTATTTATCTGTTTTATAACTTTCTGTGTATTCCATTTAAACAGTTATTTGTAATACTTTTAGGAAAACGTTTGTACTAGCTAGTGATGTGCAATTAAACTGAATATTTATAATGTTTTTTAATTCATGCTCATTTTTAGTAATTTTAGTAATATAATTTAATTTTTAAGTTTTTGATGTGAAAATTAAAAAAAGCTTTTATTTTAATCCACTAGGAAATGTAAACTTTTCTAAAAAATTGTTTTGGCAAAATAAACTTTCATTTTTTTAAACTGGAGAAAAAACATATTTTTTTCAAGATAAATATAAATATATAAACAACTAATTTTTCGGATTTTGGACGTGCCTTATTTCAAAATTTAAAATTAAAGTTCGATATACTATTAATTTATTTGAGTGTGTTGGGCTTTAAGTTCCTCATGCCCGAGCTCTATGAAATTACAGCTCCAGAGCTTAATTATATGGAGGTTATGAGATCCATCGTGAGCTAATGAGGAAAGACCACTCGCCGTGTTATGGGCCAATATAATGCCGCGTTTGGCGAGATCATTAAATATCCATCCAATCCCTAGGTTCGCTCCTAATACTCTACTATTTAACCGTTACTATCTTCCTTTTGCTAACCTCAAATCATGAGGTGGGTGGCATTACACTTCACTGATATACGAATTCAGGAAACGGAAACATAACCGAAAAAATTTAATTTAGATTTCTGTATTGTACTGAAGTGAAAATTCTCACGGATACAAAATATATTGAACACGGTATATGCTTCAGGATTACTGGATAGAGCGAGGTCGAATCCATCATTTCTTCCCAAACTTAGGCTTACCTACATCCATACCTTTATTTTCTTATAGTTTTATAGTTTTCTTCTTGCTTTACATCGAAATTTAATCAGTCAGTCACCATTATTCATAAACAGAAATCAATCGTTTTAGATTAGTTTTTGGGTTCAGTGCATATAATCAGTAAATATTAATATATTAGTATATATGAAAGTCTGTATATATTATGTGTGTATGATAATACAGTTGAAAGGTAAAATAATTTAACAGAAAAAAATATAAACAGATTTTTCATCGTGCCTCTTTTTTATGGATATATCGGAAGCGGTAAAAAAAAACAAAAAAAACAAACCAGGAACAGGCCTTTCGATTATCCCGCTTTCAGTAAAAAAAAAAAAACGAGAAAAAGCGGTAACAGACCAAATAATTGGGCGTAATTACTATTTCGAAACATGGATTATTATCCTCTATTTAGTCTCAAGTAATTAAATTCTACTCAAATCGTGCTCACATTCACCAGAATAATTATAATAATAAAAAAATCCAAGTATTTATTTGTTTGTTAATATACAATATGTTCTAGCAATAATCGCACATCAATAAACCTTCATTAGTTACAATATTGCCTCTGCGCAAGGTTGAATATGTGCTAGAAATAATCTACATTTCAGAACATGTAGCATAACTTTAATATAATAGAATATCTAAATAACCTACATTTAAGAATATTTACTAGAAATAACCTACACTAGCCTTAGTATGTTGGCTGATACTGATTCTTGGCCCGCGAGAAAATATATGTTTCAAGTACCTAATGACACGGGATCGTGACGGAGATATTTTGGTAATAGAGACCAAAATCAATTTCTTAATTTTTTTATAAATCTATTAGTTTTAAAGTTAGTTTGTTTTTAATTTTGAATATATCTCGGAACGAAAAAAATGCTGGGTAAACATCGGATTCCCGACTGGTTCGCATCTAATTATAAACAATACTTTATTTTCTATTCGAGAGAGCCTCCTGGGGCACGCTCACCTTGCCTCGGTACCTGACCCATCAGTGGCTTGGGAGGGAGAACACTGACTATATGAGAAATAACTTAGTTCTCTACTCACCGAGGGAGAACCTTGTATGAGAGCATGCTCATTGTATGCTCACTACATCACCTTGTTTGACCGCTTGGTTTTTAATTTTTAACATTGGCATTTCATTATTTAATTAATTATATTTATTATCAAATTCTACTATACATAACCGGCTAACGTGAAGCTTGAATACAATGCTATTTAAGTAAATATTAGGTCTTTTAAAAATTGCTAACCTACTTCAGGATTCTTTGACTGTTTGTCTTTTTCCCTAGCCTAAGATTGGTCAACTATAATTTTCAAAATCCAAGTAATAAAACATATTAAAAAACTTTCTTAGGCAAACTAAATTTTAGTGACTTTTTTATTGTTATTCGTCGGTAATTAGATGTGAATATAGGTTAAGATTGGATTAATTAAATTATATACATAACACTTCTAGACCCCAATTCTTTACAAAAGTATTCATCAAAGTTTTCTAATCCACTCTTCACTATATTTCTTAGTAGTAGCTAAATGAATAAAAAAGTAAAACAAATAAAAATATTTTTTAATTAATCGTTCAATTTCAAATTGCACTAAGGTAATGTGAGGTAATTGCGTTTTCGAGGTGATTGCGTTATCGTTTCGTTAACTGAGTTCTGAACTTGTAAGAGTTGCCCTTTTGGGTGCATAAGGTCTGAACACTGATGTATCACAGATCGACGAGAGCTACGAGAGTTCGCTAAGATGAAATATAATGACTTGTAAATATATCATTTCCAACCTGTTGATTATGCTGGCTCTTTCAACCAGTTTAACTGTGTCGGTGTTTATCCTTTAGGCCTAATTTAATCATTTGTTTTTAATATGTGTGATAAGAGGAACCTTCGTATGCTGTTCTTCAAAATACTTTGTAATTTACATTTCTCTCCTCTACTGTTTTTATTATTTAAGTGCTGACCAGCAGTTGTCCCGGCAAAATCTAATAGGAGAGGCAGTTGCAGATCTCTGTTGTGGGACTAGCACATGTAGTCTATACCTTATCCCTACTACCATTCTTAGCCGGGTCAACTCCTGATAAGCGCATTGAAATAAAAGTTCTTTTTTTTCAATACACTAATTCAATTATGTTTCACTTTCATTAATGTCATTGAAGATTTAAAATATGAATCGCAGACAAGTTTCAACTTTGAGAGAAGTTCATCAGTATAATAATTTTCCGAAAACGAACTATTTTACATAAAAATATTGTCCGTCTGAGAAAGCATTCTTTTTTGAGGAAGCTATTTTCTGAACTATTACTCGCGAGAGAAAGTGGTCCATTCCACCATGAACAATCATTGAACAAATTTCAATTGATTTCGAAATCGATGGAGTGGAGACTCTTTAGTCCAATTTTATAAAAAAATAAATCTGTATTATTATTTTTTTTTCTGTTTACCTAAGCGATTTAGTTTATCAAAAGTATGCTAGATACAAAATAATATTTGCACTGGGTGAAAACTTTTCATGAAATTTTATCAAGACACCAGGCTTGATAAAATTGCTTTTATAGGTATAGTACTTAAACCATCTTAAGCTCAGCTGTGAAATAAACCATTAAAATAATAATATAACTGAAATTTGTGAGATAGGTTGCTGGGATGCACAATTTAATCAAATAAAACTTAAGATTTGGATGTATTAAGTAAGAAGATACATTTTAAGATGAAGTACACACAGGCTAGAATGTGGTTCTTTTCCCCATAGCCAATAGCGCCGTGGCCTTTCCATTAGAGTTCGTATATCGTGCGTGAGAGAAGGTGCAGTTTGCAAAGTTTGCAGGCTAACAACTTGGTTACAACATTTACGTTTATACACCTCATATATGAGGTTTTATAGATAATAAAAATTTACGAAAGAACTATACATACAAATTTTCATCATTAACTTCATGAACGGGTCATTCTTATATTTTTTACTACTTGATGTACCAGGTCTTTACATTCGTTTTTCTACTCCAAAAAAAAAAAATTGTTAGATATTAAGTTGTAGGTTTTTTTTAAAGGAGTGTGATAATAACGTTAAAATTAACCTAGCACATCCTCAAGAAAAATATTCAATGTAATGCTCGAAAACGTAATCAATGCTCCTGTTCTTCTATTGACTTCCATGATTGATATCCTTACCTGTAATCTCATACACATCCTTGATACCCATGCTCCTTGGATGTTTCTACAAATTAAAGATATGCAATGAAGGCGTGAGGTAGCCCGTAGACGCTTTAGACGCACAAGGCTAGCAGATGACTACCAAGCGTTTAGGGTACTCCGCAATTTGACAGAGGCAACTGTTAGGAGAGCGAAATCCAACCACTATCATGAAGCCCTCTCCTCAGCTCCCGATGCTAAATCAAAATGGAAACTCCTTCGAAAACTCTCCCTTTGTGTAAATCCTCTCCCTCACCAGTCTTCCCAGTTTCATCCGATGAATTAAATTCATACTTTTTATCAGCCTCCTCTAACACTTCTCCAACCCCTCCTTCCTGCTTTTCCTTAGTTCCATTATTCAACTCCCATAATTTTTATTTTTCTTACATCTCCTCTCCCGATCTTATTTCATCCATAATGAAATCTCACACCAATTCCACTGGGTCTGATGGAATAACTGTTAAATTGTTAAAATTATGTCTCTCCAAAATCCTTCCAGTTCTTCTCTTCATTTATAATTTGTTCCTCCAAAAACCTTAGTCCATCCTATAATATCATATAACAAAATCTTCAATCCTATACCTCCTAAAGACTATCGCCCAATTTCCATCCTCTCTAACCTTTCCGAACCCCTAGAAAGAATAGTTCAATCACAAATATCAAACTTCCTTGATCCTCTCCAATATGGCTTCCGTTCCATTTTTTCCACACAATCCACTCTAGTCAAAATCACCACTGACTTGCATACCGCTATGGACCGAAAAATATTAACTGTATTAATACTCCTTGACTTCTCTAAAGCTTTTGATTCCCTGGACCATTCTATCTTTTTTGCCAAATTAAAATCACTATCCTTTTCCAACAGCTCTATTTAATGGTTTAATCTTTCCTTTCCGATCGGACTCAAGCAGTTACCATTCCTAATCAACCCCTATCTTCCTTCCTTACCTTGTCCTCAGGAGTAGCCTAAGGTTCGAGTATTTCCCCCCTGCTTTTCAATATCTAATCAATGATCTTCCAAATTCAATCCACCACTGTTCCCACCACTTATATGCCGACGACTTTCAAATCCTCCTTTCTTTTCAAATCTTTAATCCTCCTTCTGAGCTATTAGTAGCGTTTGTCAGTATTCAAGAAGACCTAGGTAGAATCAGTGCCTGGGCAAACCTGAATAGATTAAGATTAAATGAAAACTCAGACCATTGCCACAAGTTCCAGTTTCCTCCAATTTAATATATTGGTCCAATGACACTTTTCCTACTTTAATCCTAAATGATCACCCCATCACGTTGAGCTCTTCAATTAAAAACTTGGATATTATTATCGACCAAACTCTTTCCTGGAAACCCCACATCGCCCAAATTTCTCGACGGCCAATAAGTACTCTTAAATTATTCCATCGTTCTCGACATCTTCTTTCACAACCTACCTGGAAACTCCTTGTATCCTCTATCATCTTTCCATCTTTCCCCAGTTTGACTATGGGTGTGTGGTATACGGGGGTCTCTCGAATGTACTCGAGGACAGACTGAAGCGGATTATGAACTGCTTTTTAAGATTTGTCTTCGGCACCTCGAGACTGGCTCATGTGCCACACCATTAAGGTGAGTTAAAGTGGCTCTTCCCCTACAGCCGTAGACAATATTTCCTCGGATCTTTCCTATACCAAACTATCAAAACCCACCACCCTTCCTACATCTACAGCCTCCTACAATTCAAATCCTCGGTCCACGCACTGGAAACAAGATCTCACCTTTCTGACCTCCATACCCCCTCCCACAGAACCAAAACATTCGAACGTTCCTTTCTCGCCCGCTCCTCTACCCTTTGGAACTCCTTTCCTTCTAATATCCGCCATGCTTCTTTTCTATTCTCATTCAAATCCCTGCTTTTGCAACACCTTCTTTCTCTCCAAAATGATGCTCTCTAATTGCGAAATTTCAGTTTAGGATTAACATCTGGATCAGAAGTGAATAATAGTTTTTGATGTACAAACTTCAACTTTGCTAAGCAACCCATTATTTTTGTATAAATACTTTTCTCTCTTTTTCTTTTCTTTTTTCTGTTTTTTTTTTCTCTTTTGTAGTCTTATGGCCAGATATTATTTTTGTTTTATTTGTTCAATCGTGTTATTCTTTAGGGACCTAGCCCCAGAATAAAGTTCTTTTATTTATCTATTTATCAAAAAACGTAACGAGTGTTACTGTTTCCTAGGTGTGGATGCGAAGTTCACCACGATTTTAAATGCAATACTCTTTATTGAATATAAAGTATCTAAGTTACTTAGCCTAAAATTATTTAACAGCTAGACCAAGCACTATCTTCCTTATTTTTGTTCTGAAGGGACTCGGTCCTAGGATAAAGATCATTTTTCATTCAAACACTTTAATGAGCTCATCCAAAACTACAAATATTTTAGAAGACACAGGCGTTCTATCAATTGAGAGATAGCTGGATTACTGCTCCACTGCTGTGCGATACACTAATACCCATCGTTGGGTTAAAGGATCCTTCAAACCTGCAATATTGTTGACTTTAACAAAAAAAAAAAATTATTAATTTTTGTTCCTTCCTTCTCTAAAACCAACAAATATCTGATTAAATCGACGCAGAAATTGTGTGATGTAGATCAAGAATTTTAGTAATGTATTTTAGTAATGTAAATCAACAGTATGATACGTTGGCAAACATCATTCACGCTGTGGATTGCCTGTATCAATCTTATAAATAATTATGTGATGATTTTGAAGAATGTATAGTTATTGCCGTGGGATTTTCATATTATTATTTTTTTTTATTGTTATGTACTTATATAAACTTCATCTTTGACATATGATCAGGCCTTCTATGTGAAGTATAACCGTGGGAGAAATCCTTGTGGTGGATTTGGAGATGACGCAAGATGGCTTTAGGGTAATGAAACATACAACAGCTTTCAGCAGATGCGTTCAAGAACGCTGACTTAGTAAATAAAAAAGAGTGGCGAAAATTTCGTTATCAGAAATAAAGTTCGTTCAAGTCTGTTAAATCTATACTCAACCCGGCCAAGTTTTATAAAAAATCGGGAAAATTCTTAGAAAGGAGCCAGTTAGCTTTATTGAAAGTAAAAACATGGCCTAAGCATTCATCTAAGGGCTAGTTCTAGCGGCCATACAAATAACTTTTTCCCATAATATTGCACCCTCAGATACCTTAAGTACTAATTATTTACTTAATCAAGGTAACTAAAATATCCCTTCAGTGCTAAATGAGTATTCAACAACTTGAAAATACTTCTTTTCATGAATCTTTTTTAACTGTTAACCGGGCTTAATTAACAGCCGCTGAGATATAAGCTTCAGCCAAAACCGCTCTGTGCGTGATTAGCCTATGGGGGGTCTCTGTTATGTATTCGTTCGCATGGTTTATAATTGTTTCTTCTTTTTTGACAAGTTGACTTTTCACTTCAAACAAGCTACCAAGGAATCAAAATTATAAACAACAGGCACTCTTGCCATTGAAAGAAGTATTTTCCTCAAAGTATATCATTAATCTCAAGAAAAATCAAATATCAAAGTAGGAAATTATATTGTATAGATTAAGAATGATCAACTATACATGATCCTGCTGTAACTATTGGTTTGAAATCTTATGCGTAAATATAACATTTTTTTTTCTATTTTCTATTAAACTGCATATAAAAAATAGCTATAATTTCTATTTTTCTTCGTTATTTTATTTTTGAAAAAATCCTCGTCCTACATCAGATTTAATTTTTTTTCAAGTTTCAAGATATGCAAATGGAAGAAAGAATAAATTAAAATAATTAAATTAAGCAAATAAATATATCAAAAAAATTAGTATACATTTTTCGGCAAATACTAATGTATTATAGTTGTAAATTAATTAATATATAACATTTCTCGCTGTTCCAATATAACCTCTGCTTTTCTTCGTTATATAGCACAAAATTAATGAGGCACAACTCAAAATTTCTAACCAGAGATTTTATTCTAGTGTTTATTTTCTAATTATGTTATTTTTCGCAGTATGATCGATTCGATGCAAGATCGCAAATAGCAAATCATAATAACGCAAATTTAAATGGCAAGATCCAAATACATAACAACAAACATGATTAACTAAATCAAATAACCTTAGATTGACTTAATAAAAACTGAGGTTCTGTTACGCTAATTTTATAGCATTCAATGATATTTCATATCATTGAAAACTTTACAAATCATAGACAAAATTATTAAGAATTAGAAGCCTAAGAGATTCTGCTTTATATTTTATTTTTAACGGAAAATTGTTTAAACCGTGAAAAATCGTTTACCCGTTCACGAGATGTAAGAGGAGCAGTAAATAAATAGACGGAAAATTTTCACATTCGTTTTCTTTTCAGCATGCCTTTAACAGTCTGAAAATCGTTTGAACCGCTAAAATACATTCTCGTTCACGAGATATGGGAGGAAAAGCGTATGAAGATTAGGATAATTTTCACACTCGTTTTCCTTTTATCATGCCTCTAAACAGTCGGAAAATCGTTCCAACCGCTTTAATCCATTCACCCATTCACGAGATATAAGGGGAAAAGCAAAAAAAAAATCGAAAATTTTTCACATTCGTTTTCCTTTTAGCATACAGTCGGAAAACCGTTGGAACCACTAAAATCCATTGACCCATTCACGAGATATGAGAGGAAAATCAATTAAAGAATCGGAAAATTTTCACACTCGTTTTCCTTTTAGCATACCTCTAAACAGACGGAAAATCGTTTGAAGCGCTCAAATCCATTCACCCATTCACAAGGTATGAAAGGAAAACCGAATGGAAAGTCAGAAAATTTTCACATCAATTTTCCTTATTTGTGATTTAAAATAACGAATAATCAAAATATTCGTTAATTTTTAGTCAAAAGACTAAATTAATCATTCGTTATCGATTATTCGTTAGTCGAAATAAAAAAAAACGATAAACGAAAATCGTTGACCAAAATGCCACATCTTGAGGTCGGAACGAAGATGGAACGCAATGAAAAATGGAACCATTCCAGATGTTAATCGGAATGTCTCTGACCGTGAGGTCGGAACGAAGGTGAAACGGAACGAGATCGGGAACCAGTTGTTTGCAGCCCAAGCTTCACGAATTTTACCAATTCGTCTCATCAGCAGGCAAATCGTAACCTTATATTTTTTCCATTCGAGAGAAAAATAATGCAGTTTAATTACGCTTATGTATTCATGTTAATTATTTATTATAATTGTTAACATAGGTAACGATTTAGTTATTTACATTTAGATATTTCGTTTTAATGCTGATAAGATGCTAATGATTTCTGTGATACCAACATGACAATAAATTTTAAATATTATTTACTATGTATATTATATTTGCACTATCCATGGATTCTGTCAGAAACTGTCTGAGTTACGGAGAATCCATTATGTTCCAAGTGGAGCATACGACGGCACGGAAAATTGATATAGATAAAGCTTCTCTTGACAGAAATCAATCTCCAGGCAATTTTCTCCTTCTTTACAGAATATGATCAGAATAAGTGGATAGATAAAAAGGCACTGACAGTATAACCATTTGCAATTTTTCATTTTTCTTTCTAGTTTTGATATCGCTCTATTTTTTGTAATATTTGGACTTTGGTGCACAATTTAGCTGTTGTTGAATAGTTATTAGTGTGTCTAAAATTCACTGTTATAACAGTAGTGTGTAAATTTTTCATTATTTCATTAATATTTGTTTTTATCAAATTATCTAATACTTTTTACCTAATATTTTTTGATTTATCTTTCCTGCCCTAAATTAGTTTTTATACTAAATGCCTATAAA
The DNA here is from genome assembly GCA_948150685.1 of Rhaphigaster nebulosa. NCBI lineage: Eukaryota > Metazoa > Arthropoda > Insecta > Hemiptera > Pentatomidae > Rhaphigaster > Rhaphigaster nebulosa. The sequence continues at coordinate 203,377,577 of OX411306.1, forward strand.
ACAAATAAAAAATATTTAATTTATAAATATAATACATAATTTTTTTAAAATATAATAAATCATACCTTTTATCTATGTATAATGCAAAATCAATATATTTTTATTAATTACTTCATTCTGTTCGTTGAAATTTTTGTTTATAATATATCCTGGGTATTGTTTAGTGTTTAATTTCAAAGACCATTCGTATTGTTATGATTTTCTTTACTCATTTTTTTTTTTTTAGCAATGTGTATAAATTAATAAAACATAAAAAATTACTCAAAAGGCACACATGAAAATTAATCCTTTAAAATAAATATTATAACAAAGATTTTAATACAAATTTTAATATTTATTCTCACAATTTTACTTTCTACATACTTTTTGTGATTTAGATATTATTGTTATATTGAAAAAAAATATTTTTCGAATTCAGTTCTCTATAAAAAAATAAATAAATAAATGAAAATAATAAAATCCATTAAAGTTGTGGTAAAATAATATTTCCAGAAATTTTAATTAAAAATGCCACAAGCGTAAATGATAACATATTTTTATAGTTTTAACGATTTTTCCACCTTCAATCTGAGTTTGATAAAAGACATTATCTCAAGACTTATGCGAAATATAGAAGGGGGAGGATGAATGTTTTTTGATAATTTCCTTGCGGAGACTCAACCAAATATGATACAGCGTATGTATACCGGAAAAATTCTGGTGCTGTGCGGGCATGACACTACTTTCTCTTACCTCTCTATAATAATTATCCAGTTCACATAAACGCTACATGGAATATTCTCAGCAGCTGCACGCTTTACGTCATAGATGAAAAGTTAGAGGTCTTTAAGGGGAAGACTTCGGACAATTTTCACCAAACTTGTTGGAATCGTTTTCAAGAAAATTGTAAAAAATTGTTAAGTCGGCACTGCCAGTAAGTCTAAAGGTGTCTTTACACATTTCCCGAGCCTAGACAAATCAAATGCGTAATGCAAAACTACCCTTGTTTAGCTTCGATCGGCTTCTGTGTTTCTTAGTCCGAACCGGTTCTTCCGGGAAGCGCCAGTCAGCGTTAGTGTTGCATAAACATATTTTTGTATTTATGTACTATAACGATATGTTTTTAGAGCCGAGATGAAACCTTTTAAGTAATTAACTAAATCCTTCCTCCCCCTTCAACCTCTTTCTCTCAAAATCTCAATATAATAATAAATATAATTGTTTTATTAAATGCTGGTTAGTTATTTTATGGTGCTACTAAATTTTATTTTTTAGTTTTCGGAGAGTTTCGGATATATCTCTCCGAAATGTTGAAAAAATATGATTTTAATACTCATCAAGATGAGGTTTGTATTTCGAGTAATATTTTAGGTAATTTTTAATATAATTTTCGTGTTTATCCTTAAAACTTATACCCATTGATTATAGAAATTTAGGTGATTATTTGCCTTCTTATTTTTAAATCCTTATCCCTCGGATAAAATTTTAAATTCTCCTCCTCTCAAAAAAATTCTGCGGATGCCCCTGTTTGTAATGGATTATAATTTGCATATATTCCCGTAATGAATAAAAAATAAAATGTCATGATCTGTTGAACATTAAAGCAGAATTGTTAATCATTTCCATAACGATGATCTTACTATTACTTTTCTCTTCTTCGACATAATACCTATATGAATTAGACATTTTACTGTAAAACGGAACTTTCCGGAATTCTTAGTCCCAATTCACATAAAAACGCAGAAGATATTTAATAAGAAACGAATCATCAAACAAAATAAAATAACCATTACTATAAAAGCATATGGTGCAATGGAGAGTCACAAATTCCTGTCCTTTATGTCTTGGAAAATCATGGGAAATACAAGTCGTTGGAAAAAGTTATACCAGAATATCATTCAAAGGATTAATAAAAATTCAATTGAAAAATAAAAGAAATGGTAATTTAAATAAAATCTTAGTTGTATATTGAATACTACGTCTGTCACTTCTTCTTGTTGAAATTTTTGCAATGAGTTCACAGGAATCTATAGAGATTTTTAGGGAATGGTAATGTTAATTTAACGCTATAGCAGTCCTCCGTAACTTGACAATTTACTTATTATGCCTACGATAGAAGGGAATTCGACACATCTCTTCGATTTGCAGAATATTGAACGAGCATTACAAAACTTATTCTATGACCTAAGTTCAGCAATAAATCAATCCTATTCAATATTACTATTATTATTATTAGAGCTAGAATGAACTCATCCGTGAATTCGCAGGATTGGCTATTCTTCAGAAAGCGAAACATTGTCGCCATCATTACTCAATTGAGGGGTTGACAAAAGATTTTTTTAAAGTAATTTTTTATGAAATAGTTTATTATGCCTAGTCATTATAATTATGGTCAATTTAGTAAGAGTGGTATAATGGCTGGAAATCTGGCATGATGTAGTTATATCTCCAGAAATAAGGATTAGCAAATGTAGATATAACATATCATAGATAAAAAGAGTGGAGAAGCATAAAAATGTTAACGGTTATTAATAAGCGGAATAAAAATGCCGTCTTGGAATACGCCAATCTTGTAAACAGCTAGCAGATTTAAATATCATTTATTTGGAGAAGATTGCAGCTATACAAAAAAATTTAATTTTAAAGGAGAAGCGTTCGAAGTTTGTCTAGGTTTATTGCTGTCCCACAAGTCTCTGATAAAACATCAACAACTTATATGTTCGTTTCTATAAAGAAGTTAATCTTCATTTTTTGGTAACTTAATCACTAACCATGAGCCTAATTGCAGTTTTTCATAGAATAAAAATAAAATAAAAAAGTTAGAGTTTATGTGTAATAAAGACATATTTTTAAATACAAAACAGAAAAATACAACTTTTTGACTTAAATCAACCACTGACGTAGCCTCATCGATTTCAATGACCTCTTGTGGTGTACTAGGTCCAAAAATATTACACATGTAATAGTTGGAAAGTTGAATTTCTGATCTCTAATTCATACCAATAACTTTTAGATTTTTTGCCTTTATATGTATGAGAGAAGAATTAGTTTCAAACAAAGATAAACTCCTCAAACATTTTATTTGATATCTCAGGTTCTAATTTGTTTACGAAGGTGAGGTTTGTGCCATTTCATGTTATTTATAGGAGTCTAAGCCATTCCCAGGTATGGATCGGTAGAGTCATGTTGAATTTACCGCGATAGGGTATATGCATGAAAAATATATATCCATATCAAATATTTTTTTGGGGCTATTTTTTTGTTAAAGCCTGAACAGCTTGTTCTTTTTAAATTTTTGCTAAATAATAAGTTTAAGTTAAACAAAAATGTAATAAATATGCGCGAAATTAAAAATAAATATCTATACGCAGTGCTATTGGTTAGACCGCAGTGTGCATACAAAATAATATTACATATAATTTTTTTTATTGTCTTCTAACTTAAAAGAAGAAAAAAATACTAATTAGAATCACGTAAAAACATTGATATGCTAATAAATATTCCACAAATAAAAAATATAAAGTGATAAAAATTCATCAAATGTCCAATCAAAACTTTTTGATATAATAATACCTTTTTTAACATAAATCATCAAAATTATAAATTCGATTATAAAGAAAACGATGTATTTGTTAAAATTCCTTCAAAACAATGCTAACTAGGAATTGGAGATACTTTATCTCTTCTTAGGGTTTTACACCACTTTGCTCGTATAGTTGAGTCTTAAGAAGAAGAAATAATACTTTATATATATATATATATATATATATATATATATATATATATATATATATATAGCTTGTTTCTAGGAAAATGACTAGCATTGAAAAATTGTAATCGTTAAGAGAAATATCTTCATATAAATCATTTTAGTCATAATAAAAAAAAAAAAAAAAAAAAAAAAAAAACTAGTCTATGTTTATGTTTCATGATCAATGATACAATTTAAAACTTTGACCTTGATTAGGATTTCATTCATAAGAGTCCAGCCACCTAGAATCTTGTAAATAATTTTTGAATTTTCATCAGGTTTAAAAAAAAATAAAACGGAAGGATTTTAACACACTTATTTTATATAAAAATAATAAATGCAGGCTGATGCTATTTCACCAATTTTATTCATGTCGATGCAAATTTTCAGCCTACAATTCATAGGCATTATATGCAGTAGTTTTTTTTTGTTTTTTTTATTATGACTAAAATGATTTATATGAAGATATTTCTCTTAACGATTACAATTTTTCAATGCCAGTCATTTTCCTAGAAACAAGCTATATATATATATATATATATATATATATATATATATATATATATATATATATATATATATATATATATATATATATATATATTATTAGAAATATTTATATGGCATATAATAAAACTGGATCCCTTGCCGATGTGTTCTATATAATCCCTCTCCTAAGAACCGAATGACCATCCAACGGTCTCTGCCCACTGATAAGCTGTCCCAGTTGATCAGTCAATAGGCCGACGCCTTGCTTCATCCAGGCACCATCTTCGCCGTAACAGTTGAAAGATGATCGAGCTGTTATGTCATCGTCAGCGGATTATCTTGGTTCACCATATTACCGTTTTCCTGCAAATTGCTTTTCCATTCCAAACCTCCGTAATAATTATTTGGATTATACTTCGTTTTCACAGACAAAATTAAACCAGACATTTGATATATATCCATTTTATTTCAATATGGATAAAAAAAAAAGTTTTCTTGAAAAGAAAATGACAACCCGAATGAGACGATAACAGCCATGGCAGAACCTTCTGAGTGATCCAATTTTCATGGAACCACAGTAGTAACTTTTGTAGAATCAGATACAACCTGACTGTCGACGCATCTCAAAGTGGCACGGAAATTGTCGCCGAAGTCATCCTGGATAAAGCCGACGAAATCTTAGACGATTCGGATTCCTTATGCTTGAAAGTAGTACTTTTGATTATTATGTTTTTCGAGATAGCAAAGTTTATTAGTCGGAACCCATTATCATTATTATGTACTATCTTCGGTAGGAGAATGTATGTTTATCAATGCAATTTTAAAACAACGCCCCTAAAATATGGCCACCGATATCATCTCAATAAAAAATTGTACGTCCCTCAATGCTGACAGCAATCTATTCCTAATCAGAAATCCAGTACCTAAACAATAATTACTACTCCCACCGTACCAAATAGTATAATTCCCTTCTGTTAACCAATCCTCTCCTGTTCAGCGAACTGCTTGCAGAGCCACGATATCTGAATTGTATCCCTTAACCTCCTTTGCTACCGATTTTAACACACCTGCTGTATTCAAACTTCTTACGTTCCATCAATTTTCAGTCATGAATCCTTTGAAGTAATCCCCAACGGGGGACTAATTTACTTCCGGATAGTGAGCATTTTACCTCAGAGAGAACCATGACTTTTTTGTGGTATTTTGTGGACCAAAATTATGTGAGTAGGGAGTTCAAACCTACGTCACACCCTTCAGCAAGCCTGAGGGTGTGCTCTCCATTGTTGGTCAGCAAGTCCATCGGACTTAACCGGGAGGAACTTCCGAGAAATTTCCACCGGCCATTCCCACATCCTTCACCCATCCGCACAGACGCTCTCCTACACGGTAATGTGATCCGGGCGAGGTAAATAATTTAAATAAAAGAAAATTAAATAGCTGGAAACAGACTTAAGAAAATTTAAATTATAGTTATATAAAAAAAAAAAACATCATAAACGGAGGCATACTTACGTACAATGTTTACACTCATCCTGGATAACTCCGAACCATCCTCCAATTGTGAAGAGAAAACCAGGACTCCACGAGATTCAGCTTCACGTACTGAAAGCCAGCTGAACGAGAGCAATATTGCCGCAAATACACTGGACTTCGGTGGTGAATATGGATATTGCCAGAACGCCAATATACACATTTACAAAAGATCTCGCGTTACAACCTTCGAGGATGATTACACAGTGATGAAGGGAGCTGTAAGAAAGAGAGGAAAAAATAAATTGATTAAAAAGATAGCCAAACTAACTAAAAGAAAAGATAAGTATCGTTAAACGTTAATTGAACATAATTACGCTTTTTCTTTTACGTTCTTGTATATTCTGTTTTATTTACTATTTTTCTTTAATTATCTAAAATTTTTTTATTAAAATTATCAGTACGGTCCTTACCAAGTACTGAACCTAAGACGCTTCACGGTTTGTAGTGGTGTAGGTTTTTTTTTTAATTATCTTAGTTTAACATTCTTTGCCATGTAATCTTAATCACTTCTTAAAAAATGATATTAGGTTCAAAAGTAATTGAGGAAGTTAGGAGCATTTTATATGTTTTGTAGAAATAACAAACTATTTCCACACTGTTGGACTTTCGTTATGTACAGGGCAGATTTTATTCAGAAAAAAAAATGAATAACCTATTTAGGCGTTTTTCTACTATTCAGTGAATAAATGTATTCATAATTTTTCAATTAGTAATTAATTAAAACTAATTATTCGACATCACACGCATCTGTTTCCTTCTTCTTTCCCCAACGTGCGGGCATACCACAAGGTCGCGTTTAAGCCCTTTTTCTATTACCTTTACACCTCTGACATCCCAGAGCACCCTTGCATTACCTGATATACCTTCGCTGAACACGCTGCCATTCTTTTGTCACACATAAATCCTTCCATTGCCCTACGAAATCATTTATTCGATCTAGAAAAATGGTCTCACAAGAGGAAAATTAAGATAAATGCCACTAACTAGACCCACATTAGCTTCTCCCTACGGAAAGCTATATGCCCAGTAAAAAGCTGTAACAAAAGACGATAACTCCAGTACCTATGAAAAACTATGTACGGTATCTCACACTATACTTTGAAAAAAGACTAACATGGATTACACAATAACATTAAAAAGACAAGAACTGACAATTGTCACACCTACTACACAAGAACTGACAACTACCACATCCACTGACAGCTATACTATCACATCTTCTGGACTACAGATCCTCACTACCACACTACAGCAGTAACACTTGGTAGAAAATTTGAATAATTGGACTGTGTCATTAGAATAAGTGGATAAAAGAACTGTGTCATGTCACATTACCAAGTATTATAGATAAGGAGAGGCTACCTCTACCTTAAATAGTCTGAACTACCTTAAGTGAAAAGAAACCGAAAAAGCAAAATTTGGAGATATGATAGTTCTGCTCTGAAGTGGCGATATTGTCTTGCTAACTACTCTGAATGTAGAATTTTATTCTATTCCATATACTTTCTATTGAATGGTGATTCATTATCTATTTCGTTTCGAATAAGAAAAACCGAATGCCTATGATAAATTAAAGTAAAAACATATCCATTATTATTATTAAAAATAAATATAAAACATCAATATTGCTTGCAAATTACTAAAAACCATCGATTATTTTACAAGCATTTAGTGAAACATTCCATCGAGACAACAGAAAAAAAAGAAGAAGAATCTCAGTTTATCATAATCTGAACCACTTCTATGCAAATAAGTAAAACCTCTCAACAGGTTTGGCAATACTTATAAGCATAAAGGTTCCATTAGGAAAGCGATATATATGCCGAGATAAGCACGCTGGACTTGCGTGGACTCGGCCACTTAAGAGTATCACCTTATTAAGATATGCGGGGATTCTTGCAATAGATTGGTCACAATCCATCACGGTATTAACAAAAACATTTTCATTACTCATGAGAAAGAAGACATTATCAAACCAATAATGTACAACATATGTGTCTCTTTTAATATGAACACCTATGGTATCTAACAAACTAGATCATTCATTATTTTAAAATATTTGATCATTTTATCATAAAAGGTGTACGAGATTCTCTATTTTAAAGCCACTAATAAAATTTTCTTAAGGGGAAAAACTTCAAAATTATTTACAAAAAATATTCATAAAATTAAAACAATAAATAAAATCGAATATATTCCAAATATAATCTAATGGAATTCAGTTTCGATAAATCTGTGATTAAATACAAAATACTATGGGGAAGAACGGGGTTATACCGAACACTTAAGGTTTCTAGCCTGATATCTCTGAAGTGTTTATTGGATAATTAAAGTTCGTTTCTCTCTGAAATCGTTAGATTATTGATCTGTTAATTTATGTAAGGAGCAAAATATAATAATCAATAGCGTTGATAAAATTAAATATTTACTAAACGTTATCGATTTAAGGTATTGCCCCAATGAGTGGGGTAATATTTAACAGCCACATCGTTGTTACCCCATGTAAGGAAATGAGAGGAACTATCTTAAAAATAATTTAATTCATTTATTAGGGTAGTGTATTACAATTGTCAAAAGTTAAACAAAAGATATTTAAATACTAATTTAAAACTATAAAAAGCAAATACATAGATGGACAAAATCATCTACATAGACAAAAATCTACGTAGGAACAATACATGCAAATTATATAAGGACATTTACATCGAAAACAAAATAATCACTAGTGCCCCATACGGCACCATTACATAAAACATCACAGCAAAGAAAGCTGAAGCTTCAAAAAATCTAATTTTAAGCAATGATAGTAAGGAAGGAGCTGTGAAATGGAGCAGACTGGTGAAGTTCAATCAGACAAATATTGTTAAACTCAGATGACTGGAGCAAACATTCAAATAATAACTTACGCCAGTTACATCAATAATATTTCGCATAATAGGAACTTATAAATAGTAATGTATCGTCATTGCACGAACAAATATCCTGAGTAGACTTAAAAAAGCAGTTAAAACTATTGGTAATATTTATAATAATTTTGTCATTTTTTTTTAATTTTCTTAGTAGTAAATATGTTTTGGTTCATTCTCAATAAGCCATTTCAAATTAATTTAGATACTAAAAAAGGCCGAAAATAAAAATCGCATATGATATATTCTCGTGGCAAGGACGATGACATGACAGAGAAGAAATTCGATAGACCTTTAAAAGTTTGTTGGTTAATAAAAGATGAGACCTGACAATTAAGAGTAAAGAACACAAAAACTGCCAAAAACACTTATATTGTATTGTTTCCTAAGACATAGAATATTTTATAAGATAGCTAGGTTAACCTCAGTTACAGCTTTCTGGGCTCTGGCAGACTCCAGGTGCATGAGGTTTCCTTCTTCCACATGGATGCCCACATTAATTTCATTAGGAGAACCAAGAGACTAATTTAGGTTGGCAAACATGACCACTTCAAAACCAGGACCAGTATTATTTCGTTTCCGATAAAAAATTTTGTGTAAGAAAAAATTCTGAATTTAGTCTTTTTAAGCTAGGCTAAGCCTGAACCTCTATTTCGCCAAACCTTTCGAACAATAAATAAATCCATAAAGAGAGAAAAACAATCCTCCTAATTAGTATTTTATTAACGTCCCAACTAATATGTTACATGTTGTCACTATGCCGTCATGATCTGAAATAGTTATTCTAAACCTAATTGAAAAGTGATTGCAACCAAATGCCTAGCCTAACATTAATCAATCGACCCATTCATTAGTAAATTGGTCCATTTGCTGGTTGTACACCGGTCGCTAATCAAGATCAAATGTCTATCCGATGGACACTCTGACAGGCCAAAGATTTTATCAACTTTCCAGAAGCATATATAATGACAGGTCTCGGTTTCGCTCAGTGATAGCCACTACGCTACTGAATTTTTTTTTACTACAATTGGTAGTAATTAAAACAGTTTATTTATGTTTTCTTGAGCTTTGGGAGGGTGAGATTTCTTGCTTTTTTTTCACAAATTAGAGGTAAGTCTTGGTCAATAATTTGCTGTGTAAAAAATTGTAAAAAATCCTTGTTATACTTATGTACCTTTTATGTTTTTGGAACTTAAAATATTGAGTCATGTATTTCACCCGTTTAGTTCTTTAGTCACTTAGACATTTTTAATCGCGAAGAAATTCTGGAGTCTGGTACAAATGTCTAATATTGCCATTCATATTATACATAACTTATATTCACTAGAAATCGTTAATACCACACCGGGCATAAGGAACAACCGGTTATAATGTACAAAATCTCTGGTCCTGTGAAAGGTCGTTGGTAAAATGCATAGAGAAAATTTTATAATGTACAACCGTCTGTAATGAAAAAATCGGTTATAAGGAACATATTTCAGGATCCTTTGAGATTTATTTTTCTCACATAGTCACAAAGCTACGGAAACAAATATAGACAAAAAGGATCTGTGTTCCATTTGTTTATTTAGCGGCGGCACGAATTCCTTTGGTGATTTCGAAATTCTGGAGTCTGGTACAAATGTCTAATATTGCCATTCATATTATACATAAATTATATTCACTAGAAATCGTTAATACCACACCGGGCATAAGGAACAACCGGTTATAATGTACAAAATCTCTGGTCCTGTGAAAGGTCGTTGGTAAAATGCATAGAGAAAATTTTATAATGTACAACCGTCTGTAATGTAAAAATCGGTTATAAGGAACATATTTCAGGATCCTTTGAGATTTGTGCTAACTGTTATAATGTACAGGAATTGAATGTAAACATAGCAGTCAAATTAATTTTGGGAAAATTCCACTTTTCAAATTCTCCAGTATTAGGCAACATACACTTGACTCTCAGTTTGGTTTTGCTAACGAATGACAATGCCTCGTCAATCATTCTCTGTTGAGGAAAAATTCAGAATAATTTATCGAATTGAATCAGGAGGTTCTGTGAGCAGTGTCGCGAATAAAATGGGGAAGTCTCGTCCAAAAATATCTGGAATTTTTAAAAACAAAGAAAAGATAATTGAAGTATTCAGCAGGTGCATAAAGTGGATAAAATTCCAGCCTTTCTCTGCAGAATTCAGCCCTCTCTTGGGGGATTGAAATGGGGGTGAGATATACGCAAAATAACTAGCATAAATTTGCGTTAGGGGTGGTTATCGTTTCTTACAGTTTTTTTTGTTTTTGAAGCGAATGATACCACTTCCTTGACGATCGAGTGGACAGTTTAGAAGTTATTACTGATTTTAGGAGCAAATACAGATGAATCACATTTTGCGGCTGAATAATAAACAGGATGTCCCGTATGTAAACTATAAAATAATAAACTTCCATCATTTCAAAGTTATATGTTCGTATCTTTCGTGTTAAGTTGCTATTATACGTTCAATACGTTCAAGCTAGTACACCAAAAACAAATAGTCCTGGTGCGAAAGTATTTATTTTTAAAAATAAATTCTGTACCTTCTCAATATACTATCTCAACGTGATGATCATCAGGAGAAAAATAGTAGAAACACACTGCATATTTTTTAGAAAAAAAAATCGGTATGTTGCGACCAGCTGAAAAAAAAATCATGAACGAACCGAAAAGTTTTTTTTTTTCACGTTTAAGATGTAAATTTTTGAGGGAAGAAAATTAAAAAAAATCGTCTTTTTATCTATTTTTTATTCTAACCTCCCCAGCCCACAGCAAAAAGTTGTTTCACATTCTAAACGTGAAATAAACACTTATCGGCACGTTTATGAATTATTTTCACCAGGTTGCTACATACAGATTTTCCAAAACATAAAAATTCGTTTCTGCTATATTGCTCCTAATTATCACAATGAGAAAGTCCGTTCAGGATTTATTTTTAAATTTAAACTATTGTACATGGACTAAAAACTCAGATTTACATATCTACTATGCAAGACAAAATCATCACTATATACTTCACATAAAATATTTCACAACAAACCTCTATCTAGAAATAGTGGCAACGACGGACATTCTGATGTTATGAAAAAAGGAATGGATAAGGGATCTCCTTGCGTTCAAGTTAGGATAAGAAAGCGATGGGTACTGGACACTCACACGCCCTGATGCGCCAGTTATGTTCTGTTCGGATTTTGCTTTATTTATTTAAATCATAAATACAATAACACATATAATCCAACATTTGTGCAGAAGTTGCCTTCATTTCCATCCGCATAATTGCTTATTGTATCTGTAATAATATAACTAATGAGAAAACGGGGTGACCTAAAGTGTAACCGTATTTAAACATTATAATAACGCCCTATTATGAGATAGGAAGATGGTTGTAGAACAGAGGATAATGGCGAGCAATTGCCGGGATGACAGCCTGGATTGGCAAATAGCAGGAAGGGAGCAGTTAGCAGTTAGCGGGGGACTGCTACTTCCCAGAACCTATCGACAATCGACAGCCAACTTGTACCGGTTCTAGGTCAATAAACAGTAAGTTTGCTACAACTGTTTACAGCGATCTCGGAAGTTCTATTTACATTCGACGATAGATTTCTAAATCTATGTGATTATGATGGGTTTCACCCCTGATTATCATGGCACTACATTAGCTAACTCATATTGGGACATATTCAGAATCATAATACTTTTTTTTATAAATGTTTTTTATTTCATAAATAGTTATTTATTAGTATTACAGCCATTTCTATTTATATATTTTTAAAAAAACGCTGCAAATTATTACACAATGGTTTATTATTTCCACTTAGTAATATTTCAAAAATATCTATTCTGTGCGAATAGTTCCAAGTAAAAAAAAATGAAGCAATAGGCACCAAAGGAAAAGAAATTGGAAGCTTGTCCCAAGATGATCGCCGTGAGAGTGCCGAACTGAGAGTGTTAAGAAAAAACTGTGTCAATGCAAGTAGGCTGTCATGGTTAGGACATAGACGATAAAATGATACAGAGGAAATTTGATGTGCATTTCAGTAGACAAAAAAAAAAGGGAAGACTAAGGAAGCTAAAGGAAGTGCAGAATTAATACAAATAAGTATAAAGCAGCGAGATACGAGGAAGTGAGAAGCCCAATAGATAAATCAGGAGACCTAGAGCCACGATGACCAGCAGCGTCGGAAGAATTAGTCTACGAAGTTCATTACGCTATACCTCAGATAATACTGGTCCGATTTAAATATTATTTTTTCCTTTTGTAGGGTGTTTCATCAGCTTTCGATTGAGTATAATAAAAAAACTTAAAAATATGCTGATTCCAAAACACCTTACATTTCCCCCACCTTATATTCTATCTTTATAAATGGCCGAGTTATGTGCTTGTTAGATCTCTAATCGGCCGCCATTTTGAAATAAACAGACAGATGCTAATGTCGAGTTTCGAGGACCATGCTGGGGTGATCTGTGACATTGGTACCGAATCTCAAGAAAATTGGTCCAATAGTATCGTAGAAAAGCCGCGGACGGCGTACGGTGGACGGAGGACGGACGGGAAGTTTTTTATTCGAAATTTGGATTCCACGTATCTTGAAACGTAAAACCTCAAATTTTGAGGGAGGCTTACAAAAATGTTTCCCTTAGTCGATTCCAAAGGTCTATTATTGAAAATAATAAACCAAAACTCATTACTCAAGAATTATTACTTCTTATACCGTACCCAACATGATTATATTTAGTACATTTAAACATTACATTTTTGTAGGTTAGCATTAACTTTTGTTTAGCTTCTGGAGGATCTGGATTAATCAGGTCAAATAACTAAAAACGTCTGTCAAGTAGGTCAGTACAGCTTCCTCGCCATTTTTATAAGGTAGATAAGGAAAAAACAAATGCAAACAACAAAAATGTAAAAATAAAAAATATGTAAGGAAAAACATAACTGGGTAATTATCTCAAGATGTGCAGATTTCACTTTCTAAAATCTCAATAATTAAAAAATAAAAAGTCATAATTTCCAGCAGCAAAAATTCATACCTACTTAGCGGCACAGTTCATTTACTTTTCACGCAGTGGCCACGTAGGAGTACCTTTAATTATGAAGATAAAAAATTGTGAAAAAAATGTTAAAATGAGGGCGTGAAGGATGAGTGGGGGAGTGAGGGAGCCTTTCGAGGATCTCGTTTCATAATTTCGCGGCGAAGTTTATCATATTGTTTCTTTTTTTCTTGTTTGTCTATTTTGTTCTTTGGCTTAGGAACCATTGTTGCAGTTGTTAATATATATTATTATGGCTGGCCCTGTCAAAGATAAGAATCAGCTTTATTTAGAGAAAGTTGTGCACAAATAACTAACTAATGAAGTTATGCACCTAACGTATTAAATATATAAAATCTTGTTTTTTAAAATATTTCCCCAACAGCAATGCAAGACTTTAGCTAGCCCTTGTAAGAATTAGAAATTCCAAGACTATAAGGCTTCTAAGACTTCATTCTCAAGACTTCTTTAAATTTCAAGCTCAATTAAACTGACTGGTAAATACTTTTCATCACACTTTCAGTGCAGTTTGTACCTACAAACGTAGATAGTTAGTAGGCAGGCACCTAAGTAACGAAGACTTCTGACATCTGATCTTTCACTTATTTTTGGCCCAATTTTTATGAAAAAATACACTAACTAATAGGGTAGGTACATACTTATATTTCATTCCAATGATATCAATTTAAAAACAGTCTCCATTCATTAAAACAAAGAGTCGAATTCTTTCCATACATCAAAGAATAGAGCTATTCACTCCCTTATTATTGAACATTTTGGAAAAAAAAAACAAGGTTGTGAAGTATGAAGAAGTTAAATTTTCAAAGTTTTTTCTTTTTTTTTTATACTGTAATTCGTTTACAAATGAAAATGAGCATAGAAGCAAAATCCTCTTGCATTTCCAATCAAAAACCAAGAGTAAAGTGAAAGAATTACTTAAAAACTCACCTCCTTTTTAGAAGTGGGAGAGTGAAGCTGTAATAGATCACAACTTATTTCTCCACAAGCGCCTCTACGGATTTTTTAAAATTTAATATTTACTACTTATAAATCTATTTTGGAGGTAGAATATGGTCCCCATAGTAGAACAAAAGGAGCTGGATAGGTCTGATTTTATTTCCAGTGACTGGCATGCACGTTTTAGGTTGAAAAGTGACCGGACGTTTGATTTATACATTTTCAGATAATTAATTACCCATTTGATGTTATAATTGTTAATTTTGTCGTTTTGGAAAATTACATACACAAACAATGTAATAGTTCAAAATGCGCTTGAGCGATCAAAAATCCGATTCAAAAACCGAACAGAATATCTCGAATACATATTAAATGATCCCGGTATCAAAGTAAACTTCAACAATAACAGTAAATGGCAGTATAGGACTTCAATGGAAGTCTTAAGCCGGAAAAAAAAAAAAAAAAAAAAAAAAAAACAGTAAATGGAAATGCGCATGAGCGTTGAAAATTCTTATATCAAATTGGAATTAGCATCCTTAAAGCCCTAATAAACGGACCTTATGCCGATGAAATGTGCAAAATTAATAATTAATTTGAAATCTTCGTGATCAAACAAAATTTGGATAGTAATTGAAATTAACAACTTCGAAAAACAGTTGAGTAACAAATATTTTAAAATAAATAGACTTTTTTTTTTAATTTTATAATAAGTGGAAATTAGCACTTATTATCGATTATGAATAATGGGGTAATATTATCTCATAAGTCATTATTTAAGTTAAAATAATTATTTTTAAATACAAAAAGAAATAAAACATAATATTTATGAATATATTCAAGACCAATTACATTAATTTAAATTTTTAAGGGGCATTTGATGAAATTGATACAGTATTGACAAAGTGTAAATCTTAAAAAAATACTTTAATAAACAAAATACAGAATTACATGAAATAAAATAGTGAGCTACTGACAGTGTTAACTACTGATAGACTATACTAAAAATATTACTACTAGACTTAAAGCTAACATAGTGAAAGTGTACTGTCTCACATTCTCTTACACTCTAATTGATCTGTCCATTTCAGTTAGATTTTTATACATACAAAAGGGGAGG
Organism: Rhaphigaster nebulosa; assembly: GCA_948150685.1. NCBI lineage: Eukaryota > Metazoa > Arthropoda > Insecta > Hemiptera > Pentatomidae > Rhaphigaster > Rhaphigaster nebulosa. The sequence continues at coordinate 203,393,359 of OX411306.1, forward strand.
AGATGTTAGGAGTATAACATTTGTTTAACGCTGACAAGTAGGAAGCAAAACATTAACTTCCTGGGTTATAAACCCTATTTAATAACTTATACTTCCTGGTTCAATGCCTCTACAGGATACTAATTCAGGATACTAATCCTCCAGCTTTAGACCAAAACGGACGAGCCATTTCCGAAATAGGTTTGTCGAGGAATAGACGTTTAATATACGCGTAAGCGAAAGTAATGGATGAACTTTAATATAATCGATATAGAATCATTTAGATATCAACCCGCACAATGGATTTTACGATAGTAGGTGCTTTGCCCGTTACATGGATTTGACTGAAGACAGACGCGAGACCAAATTTGTTCCTTAATGTCTAAAACGTAAAACGCGAGTGGAAACTTTCGATTCAGAGGACATAATTTTTTCATTTCCTACATGAATAAAAGGCTTCCCGATCTTCGGTAGTGGGGAAGCAAAAATAAAACGATTATTGCTACTAATGATAATGACAATAATAATAATATAAATATATATTTCTTGATCTCATTTTATTTATTTAGCACACATCAAAGTTGTAGTGTTATCGTAATATCTTTCAAATATCCATCAGCACCACAGAATCTTCAGCTAAGACAGGATTTTTATTGACCCGAGGCAAGCCTTTTTCGATTTGAATTACCTTTCTAATGACTTCTAATTTTACTGATACAAGCTCAGTTCTAAGAACAATATTTCAGACAATACCTGACCACAGTCAAGACCAAGGTAAGACCTTAGGACAGACTGGTTGGTATATTACAGAGCAACCGTCTTCCTCTTATGTAATTGTGAAGGCCAGGCGGTCAAGATCACGGACGGCTGTTCGCTTACCTCTGCCCTTACCTTGTCGTCTCCTTGGGATCGTTTATTTTATGGCAAATATGGCTAAATAAGATTAGTATGTTTATTATTTATTTTGATTGGACTATACTGCTCGGTATACTGGTCACCTCAGTACTGTGAATTTTTTTAATTTTTTGAAGCGAAGATTTTATTTACTTCTTTGGTACAAACAAGAGGTTATATTTTATTTTTTTATATTGAAAATATTTAATTTTCTTATTTCGAAGGTATTTTATTTTTTTATATTGAATATATTTCATTTTTTTATTTCGAAAGTATTTTATTTTTTTATATTGTATATATTTAATTTTTTTATATCGAAGTTATTTTATTTATTTTTTTATTGAAGATATTCTATTTTTTTTTAAATTGAAGATATTTCATTTTTTTATATTGACAATATTTTATTTGTTATCCGTATTTTTACCATAGTTGCACATATGAGATGCTATTTTGTTTCACTTTTAGTCTTTTCTTATAGTCTTTTCTACACCTTTTATTTGTTTGTAATCGATGTTATTTATTTTCTCATAATTTAATTTTCATATTTTTGTTTCAATTCTTATTTTAATTTACACTCTATTTTAAAACTGAATGCTGTATAAAAAGTTGTTCTATTCCTCGACCTCAATCCTTTTTCGTGCAATTCCACATTCCAACCCTTCAGTCCTGACTAAGATCTTGAATTCCTGTCACGTTAATGCACAATCTCTTATTGCCCGCTTTGATGAATTCCAACATTATTTCCTCGATAATATTTAACATATAATAGTTGAATCTGAAACCTGGCTAAAATCTTTCACTCATTACTCCCAAGTTTCCCTTACCAATTTCTTTCCTTCGTCATGACAGATTGCATGGGAGGTGGTGTCGGAATATACTGGTTTATCTATGACACTCTTAAGGTCAAAATCCTCCTTCCTACCCTTTTCTTGACGTTCCTCACCTAATATATATGTTTGTTGAAATTTCAACTATTTCTTCTTCTCTGTTATGTTATATTGTTTACCGACCTCCTCGTCTTCCATTCAACAACCTGTTTGAACAACCTCCCTTATCCACCTAGTGTCCACTTACTCCAATATCATTATCGCTGGCGATTTTAACACTAATATGCTATCTGAATCCAGTGACAAATCATTTCTTATTGACCGAGTATTTTCCCTCAATCTTTACTTCGTTCCTTATTCTCTTACCCATCACACGCAATTTTCCGACACCTGGTTAGACCTCCACACCTCTGACTCTCCTATGAAAATCCTTTCCTCTTCCCAGCACCCCATTCCCTTTTTTTCTTATCCAGATTTCGTACGACATAATTGTCAAATCCTTTATTCCCAAAGTGGTATCATATCGTAGTCTGGATTTCCTTTCCCATGAATCCCTTCAATCTGATCTGGACTCGGCCTGTTGGGATATCATACTCACTTATAACTCTATTGATCTGAATCCTCGTCAATCATTTCCTTTCTTTTATCATTTTCCACCCTCATCTCAAATCTATAATCCACACTAGGAATTCATGCTCCCCTTAAAACCCGAACATTACGCCGCCCCTCCTGGCTAACTTCCGAAATAAAGAAAATGGTGAAAAGAAGGGAAGCAGCAAGACGCAAATTTCGTCGCAATTGTCTGGCAGCAGATTATGCGTCTTTCAAAAAACTTCGTGATGAAACTCAATCCGCAGTCCGGCGTGCTAAATCCCTCCACATCCAGTGCGCCATCACCAATGCTCCAAATCCAAATAGAAAATATGTCGAAAATTATCTGCATCAGAATCCAGTAACTTCAGTTGTCTGTCTCCCAGTCACCCCAAATGATCTCGATAACCATTTCATCCCCAATTCTTCACCTGCAACCGCTATTAACATCATTATTCTATTGAACATCATAGCTTCTTTTTCTCCCAGGTGCCGTACGATAAATTACTAACCACTTTCCTAAAATCCCACACCAATGATTATGGACCTGACAACATCCCTGTGAAGCTAATAAAATCATGCCTCTCAATTCTCAAACCTTTGGAATGCCCCGTACAAACTCAACTTTCAAACTTCCTAGAAGAACACATGTCCAAACCACTTTATTTGGCATTTCTCGAAGGTGGTTTTCAATGATATGGCCAGCTGCTTCTTTATCGTCTCATTCCTGACCCGGTCTCTTCGTGTTCTGCCTGCCACTCTACGCAGGTACTTCATTTCCATGACAGTCATACGGCTAATGTCTCTGTCTAACGTTACCCAACTCTCAGAACCATACAGTAGAGTCGGCAGAAAGATAACTTTAAAGATGTGGATTTTGACCTGATTGGCGACCTCTTTCTTGCCTACAATAGTGTTTTCCTATTTACTCTATTTCCTATTTATATAAATGACCTACCCCTCCTTATCCACCACTCTCAATACTATATTTATGCTGATTATTTCCAATTGTACCTGTCCTTCCCGCGTCCCGACCTATTATTTGCCACAAAAAAACTACAAGAGGACTTAAATCGAATAAGCCACTGTAATGTAACTAACAAGCAGAAATTCAATGCAAAGCAATATTAATAGGTTCCAATCACCTCCTTAAAACTGTTCCTCACATCTCAACTCTGTTCCAAAACAATAATCTCATAAAATACCAATCTTCAAAAATCTTGGAATTACTTTTGAGCAAAGGCTTTCAAAGGCTATAGATTGTTATATAAACTATAGATATATAAGCCCTTCCTAACAACCCTAACTTTTCGTGACAATAATCCATGCTTCCGGGATCTGATTACCTGTTGAAAATGCTCGAAGTTCATAGGTGAATGTTTTTCTAATTTACGTCGTGATTCATTATTCTGAAAAAAAAATGGCTTATAGTTTACGACTCGTATGACGTTCTTATTGAGCAATATAGAAAGTAGCTAATAATGCCATCAATAGTGATAAACCAATTCCTGACTCAGCTCGAAGTACAGTAAGGTCCTTAGAGGTCGGAACACTGATTGTAGACACAAAGCCCTCCCACGCGACCATTGTGAACTGCACCCACAGTCTTTGTCCGGCTTCGGTAATCGTTTCGTCTTTTGAAGGCTTAAGTAGGCCATTAAGTGCTTTGTAATGGAGTGACAAAGTCTGATGATGGTAAACAAAGGTTAATCTCTTCAACTGTTATGATAATGACAATAAGGATGATCCGAAATACTGGTTGAGCTGAGGAGGTACCTAAACTTGCGACTTACAGCATTGTTACTCGGTCTGGATCCTCTGATTCGTTATAGACGCCGGGAATTGGAATCTTTCCACTTGTTGCACAGAGATCTCAAATAATCATTTAATTCTTTGATTGTCTACATCTTTGGATCAGACAGTACAATTGTTTCTGGTGAGAAAACTATTTTAATTTATGATGAAATTCCGTCGTATAATGTAAAAACTTTTTTTCATATACTTAAGTAGCTCGTTGGCAAGGAGGCAATAGATAAAATAAATAACCATATAAGTTGTTACATAACGAGTCATAAATTGTAAGAGCACTACATAAGAGTATACCTTAAGAGAGAGAGACCAGATACATGCCCGCCGCCAGAGGGAGTGAGCAGGAGAGGCAAAATTCCCTTTCACGGGGGATCCAATAAGAGTTGTCTAAAACAATTTATACACTCAACAAGTTTTATGCAAATAAAAAAGCCATTTCTATCTCTAATAAATAATATCAGTTACTTTTAACATACTTTAACAGCCTAGTCTAATTTATAAATATGTATGGTGTTTATAGTTTCATGTGCTGTCTATTGAGCCTAGGTTAGCAAGAGCATTGAATACTGACTCTGTTATTCAAACTTTCCCTGAAAAGGAGGCAAGAAGAATGTTGTAAATATTAAATACTTCAAGCTCAACTAAAGTTATTATCAACACTTTATTTGAGTAATTCTTATTAAATTATACTATCATTATTAAGAAATTTTGTAAAATAATTAACTTTATGTAAACAATATACTACTGTTGTTATAATTTAGTGCTAAGTTACGTTTTCACAATACCTTAATCTATATATTAATCGAAGAAGCAGATTAACATATAATTAGCTTTGTGATTTTTTTTTTCTCCCTAAAATGTTATGTTTTTAATTATTGATATCAGGATTTTTTAAAAACAAATTGTATTCATTCCATTTTCAGAATGCTTTTTCTAGGATAATTACAATCGACTAACCTCCAAGTTCTGATTAGGGTGATTTTAGTATTTCCTCACACAATTAGTTTTTATATACCTATGTAGATTGTTAATGTGATAACGATATTTAAAAATATAAAAGAACAAAAACGCAAAAAGAGAGATAAATATATTGTTAGGAAACTATAGGAATATTCCAAAACACAAGTCTCTAAAATACCGGCAAACAACTAATCAGTCAACGTTTCGCCAATTCAGGCATCATCAGGACATACGCCAAAAAATCAAATCTATGAATACCGCACATCTCACACCAACCGTCCAAAAAGACGCACCAATCAGAGAAAGATCGTAGAAAGAAAATATATAGACAGTTCGATAGGTCCAATGTCAATTGAGGGTCATATTTGAAAGATATTTTGGAGCGCAACGCATCTCCAATGTTACCCCTTCCAAATTTGCAAAATAACAACTTATCTGGTACTAAAACCGTCACTAAAGCTATATCTAACTACAGAATCTTGTTCAGAAGACAAAGAAATTGCTATTTTCATAATTAACACTTATGCATCTTCTGCTGTCTGCTGGTGACCATTCGTGGTCGCTCAAATTCCTTCTGAAGGAGTGAGATGAATCGCGATTTGTTTTTATTATTAGTTAAAAATTTATTTGTTGGTATCTGCGGAAACATTGTGCTATCAAAGATATCTCTGCACAAGATTGTAGCCTGTAATTCCAGTAAACTCGGTAGTCACAATCTGCTACATCAACTTTGCTCTTTCCCATTTTATTTGGCAAGGTCATTTTATGAGACGAATTGCACTTTTAAATAACAGTATTATAAAATGTATAAATGCCAGGTTAAATTATAATATTTATTAACAGTATCAAAACGAAGTACGTCATTTAGATATAATATACCTAAATGATGCATTCATTTTCGATTCAAATCCTCCGGTAGTACACGAGTTGTTGAATTTAACATGTAGACGAGTTTTACGATATACTTCCAATTGCTCAAAGTGATGTATTATATATCGACTTCATATATGCAAACAAAAAAAAAAAATTTCAATTTAAAATTTTGAATACATCATTTTAATAAAATTTAAGATCTATTTTCAAATTGTATATTGTTGAAATATTAGTATTTGTAAATATGTTGAAAATTTATTTATTTTTTTTAATCTCCAATACATGATGGTTTATAGATGATATTACATTCAGGATTACTAATTTGAACAGTGTGGCATTTTCAGTTACCAGTCCACTTTCACTAAAATTGTTATTCCAATATTTCTTGGTGTCTGTTGGGAGTAATGAAACTTGTAGAAAATTAAATTAAATTCATTTCACACTAAACTGCGCTGGAAAATAGTTATTAAGGCGAAAGCACTGACATATTTAACTTTATGCGTTTTTTTGAGGTTTTTTAACAATTTTGACGGCCCCGTCTCTCAGCAGCTGCTCCGAATTTTCAAACATGTTTGGTATGAACTTGTAGGGAATTTAATGGTCTTTGAATTTGGTAACGCCAATTTGGCCTAAAATGCATTGGAAGCAAGTTACTGAGTAAAAACTGAAAAAAGTTCGTTTTCTTAGCGGGTTTGGCGAAAAACACACGAGGGGTGGGAGGTCGAAAACATTTTTACGAGGGGATCAATACATGCAACCATACATGAAAATCAAAATCGCTAATCAAAATAAGCCAAAATGCTATTTCTATTGGACTAGGTGAAAAGTGAATAGCAGCTAGTTACAAAATAAACTGGAATCAGGACTTGTTTCCAAAAGCTCCGCAAGACCAATTTCGTTAGTAAATTTCTTCTGTTGGCATGTCCTACCGCTGGCATCAAGTTCATCTGAAGTTTTTGTAGAAGAATGCTGTTTTCGAGAAAATATTTCCTTTCTTTTTTCCTACCCAAGTCCTACATATAAATAACGAAGGCCATTTTGAGAGCAGTAGCTTTAGGAGCCGGTTTGGCAAAAGGATGGTATTTTAACAAGTGGAGCTATCTCGAGCTCTGCGTATTGTCCTGGAACCTGTTCCTTCGGCTTTTCTCCGCCCTCGTCTTGGAAATTTAAAAATATTTCCTTCAAGGACGAGCCAGAAAAACAACTGGTCTCCCTTCTACAGGTTTTATTCCATGGTTTCTATTATAACAATGAATATCTTTGCAAAGGTCTACATCTTAAATAGCATTAAACATATCAAATCATTTTAGCATAATAAAAGATATATTTGCGATAGTTAAATATATAGGAGTATTTTAGCATCAAAAAAATTATAAACATCAAATTTTTCTGCGATGAAGGGGAAGCCATTTACTTTTTCGAAATATTTTGACAGATGGAGATGGTGTCTGCCTGAAGTCTGAAATCGGACCTGAAGCCTCAAAAATTATTTTGATTTTGTATATTACGTTCTCAAATAGCTAAAGTAGGCTATAGGTTATGGTAATCGGTGGAGGAAAAAATGTGCGTTTTTTAAGTCCCCTGAGTTTATTTTAATATTTTTCGTTAAAATGAAACTTTCAAGAATCTCTCTTTCATAAAAACTGAACCGTTTTGAATGCAACTTAAGCAGTTTTTAGAGTTTAGTTTTAAGTGGTGAAGATTTCTTTGATTTTTATTTGTTTAGATACATATCGCACCTTTCGTTGAATAAAGGTACAACTCACACTGAACATTCGTAATAAACGTTCGAAGGTTATTACAAATGTTCAGTGTAATTTAATAAGGAGGTATATAAAAATGTAGGAAAAAAAAAACTTTAATTATGATCCAACAATTTGAGATTTTAAGTTGTGCCTTCATTCTACCTTTAGCACTGAAAATGTATTTTTATTAAATACATCAAAATCAATTTTTAAGATATTGTCACAAAAAATCGTCTCAGAACATCTAATTTTGCAACAAGAACAAAAATTAATTTGGCGAAAATTCAGAGGATAATTGCTAATAAAAAAAAAAGAATAAATAAAATAATAATTAAGAAAACAAATATTTAAATTATAAATTAATTGTTTAATAAAAATGTTGGAAAGATAGAATGTTGAAAAAATATGTAATACAAATCTATTGATATTTTTGAAAGCAGATTCAGTTGTTATAAGAAAAAATATATTTAAATGAATCATCATATCATAAAAACTGTGAAGACCAACAGTTTTTTAGTTTCGTTTTTTAAAGTTATTTAGATAAACTGTATAATTTTTGGTTGACTCTAAATTTAAATATGAAAACATAGCAGTTTTTCTTCTTTTTTTTTAGTCACTTAATGACTTCTTTCCCTTGCTGTTAGTTCATTTCATTTTTCTGAGTCATAATCAGAATTTAAAAATCTTTAAATCAAAAAGGAATATGGCACTATCAGGCACCATTCTCTTTTATCAGTCCCAACTAATACACACTCCTTCAACTCTAACCCAAAAACTGTTCAGAAAGATATTTAACTCATCCTCCTTCTTTTTATAATGGTTTGACAAATTGTTTCGTCAGGATAAATTAGATATGAAGCAGTGGAAACAATAACATTTCAATTTATCATTGTTAGATTCCTAATGGCTTTGATGTATTTCTCACTAGTCATTTCTACTTTTTACCTTAGCTGTTTTATTTGTAAACATGAACTTTACAAACTCATTCTGTGCTGGCTATAAAATATAAAAATCAAATTTTAATTATGATTGATCTTTTTGTGGTCTGAATTAGTCAGCTTACACATTTAAATTTCATAAATACTTTTAAATGAACATGATTCGAGATCAACAAATAACTCTATACTTTTATAATAGGACGAACTCTGTACTTCTATTATAATAATAATAAAAGGCTTAGCGAACCCGGAGGTTCGATGCCGATACCACTAATCGCTGTCTACAAATCTCGGTCCACCGACTACCTTTCAAACGCAAATTCATTAGATCACTCTTAATACTATCCTCCCACCTACGTTTCGGTCTACCCCTCGGACGTTTACCAGTCGGCTCAGCGTTTATTAACTTTTTAGAAATTCGTTCGTTACTGAGCCCAACAACTTTGCAAGCCCATTTCAACCGTCGCGATGATATCACTTCGATTATATTAACAGGGTGCATGCTCCGCAATTCCGCGTTGTGTAAACTCCTAAACTCTCCAGTTGACTCATCCTTTTTTGGACCAAATATTTTACGCAGTACCTTATTCTCGAATACCTTAAGGCGTTGTTCGTCCTTCAAGGTTAGCGACCACGTTTCACACCCATACAGAACTGTAGGCAAGATAATAGTTTTGTATATTCTAAGTTTTAAGTTTCTGGACAGAATGCGCGACCTAAGTAATGTTGATACCGAAAAATAACAAGCATTTCCCGCCTTTAACCGCGCCTTTATTTCCTCTTGAATTTTGTTTTTTCTAGTAATCACAGACCCCAAATACTTAAATTTCTCAACGTGTTCAAACCTATTTTCTCCTATATCTATATCCTCAAAATCGCCTCTGTTTCTATTGCTAACCATATATTTCGTCTTATCCGTATTTATTTTGAGGCCAACCTCTTTCCCAGCTGTCATCAACGTTGTTGTATTCTGTTTTATAGTTTCCGCGTCCTCACTTAATAATACCAAATCATCCGCAAACCCGAGCACGTATATTCTACCACCCAGATCTAAACCCCTTTCGGTAAGCATTACCTTTCTAATGACATACTCTAATGCTAAATTAAATAGGACAGGTGAAAGGGAATCGCCTTGTTTTAACCCCGATCGAACTTCAAATTTCTCCGAAAAATAATTACCTATTCTAACTTTATTGAATGTTTCGGTCATGCACATCCCTACTAGATTTACTAACTTCTTCGGTATTCCCTGCTCAATCAAAATGTTATACAGTCTCCGGCGATCAATGGAATCATAAGCCTTTTTGAAATCCACAAAAAGCTGATGAACTACACCGTTGAATTCTAATTTTTTTTCTAATATTTGCCATAAGGAAAATATTTGATCGATAGTTGATCGGTTCCGTCTAAAACCACATTGGTAGTCTCCGATAATTTCCTCGGCATATTCCGTGATTCGACTAGTTAGTATCAACGAGAATATTTTATAACATACCGGGAGGAATGATATTCCGCGATAGTTATTACACTCCGTCCTCGGACCTTTTTTGTGAATCGGAATAAGTATAGATTCTTTCCATTCTTCGGGCATTTTTTCATTTTCCCAGATCTTTTTAACCAAAAAATGTATTTTAGAAACTCCAGCTTCACCGCACGCTTTTATTATTTCCCTGGAAATGTTGTCGATTCCCGCTGCTTTATGAGATTTTAATTTTCCGATGGCTATTTCGACTTCCTCCTTACTCGGTTCTTCAATTAACGGTTCAGCACTCTGATATTCAGAAGGAGGAGATTGATTATTATTTCCCGAATTCAAAATATTTTCAAAGTGTTTTTTAAATTTATTCACAATGTCCCCCGGATCGGCCAAGATATTGTTATTTTCATCTCGAATTCCATTCATTGCGGGTTCAAACTGTTTACGCGATCTGTTTATACCCTTGTACATGTCTCTTACGTTGTTTTCAATTCTACTAGTTTCTATCTCTATTATTTTGTTTTTAAGATATTCTCGTTTTTTATTTTTGAGGAATTTGGACGTTTCATTTATCAAGACTCGGAAGTTAGCAACATTGTTATCACTTGGATTATTCAAAGCTTTTAATTTCGCGGCTCTTCTTTTTTCGCACAAGTTTAGACAATCATTATCGAACCACGGTTTGTTCTTTTTATTGTCCCTTTTTCCAAGACACAAATTACTTACCTCTTTAAGGTTATCCCTAATTCCGATCCATAGCTTGTCTACATCTTCGCGATCCTCATCTAAAGATTCCGAGGCTTCAAACCTATTCTTGATTTCTACCGCGAATTGATTTCTAATTGAAGGGTTTTTCAATTTATCTAAATTTAAAAACTTATCAAAATTTTCGGAACAGATACGGCTTTCTTTCCTTTTTTTTATATTAAGTTTTTGTCGAAGTTTCGCGATTACTAATTCATGATCTGACCCACATTCTGCCCCACGATAAGACCTCACGTTAATTATACTATTTTGCCATCTTTGTTGTATCAAAACATGATCAATTTGATTGCGTGTTTGTGAATCCGGCTATGTCCACGTATACTTATGAATATCCTTATGTTTAAACGTAGTACTTTTGATTGTTAGGTTTTTCGAGATAGCAAAGTTTATTAGACGGATCCCATTATCATTACTATGTTCGTGCAAACTTTCTTTACCGATCGTCGGATAGTATACTTCTTCCCTTCCCACCTTTGCGTTTGCGTCCCCTAATATTATTTTCATGCAGTTTCGAGGTAGTTTATCATAAACCCACTCTAGTTTATCATAAAATTCGCATTTAACTTCATCATCACTGTCTTCGGTAGGGGAATGCATGTTTATCAGCGCGATTTTAAACCACCGCCCCTGAAATATGGCCACAGATATCCTATCACTAAAAAATTTTACGTCCCTCAATGCGGAGAGCAATCTATTCCTAATTAGAAATCCAGTACCTAAACAATAATTACCGCTCCCACCGTACCAAATAGAATAGTTCCCTTCTGTTAACGAACCCTCCCCTTGCCACCGAACCTCTTGCAGTGCCACGATATCTACATTGTATCTCTTAACCTCGTTTGCCACCGATTTTAACCCACCCGCTGTGTTCAAACTTCTTACGTTCCACGTCCCAATACCTAAATCTCTAATTTTCAACTTGCGCCATGAATCCCCTAAAGCAGTCCCCACCCGGAGACCCGAACGGGGGACTAGTTTACTTCCGGATAATGAGCGTTTTACCTCAGAGAGATCCATGACTTTTTGTGTTATTTTGTGAACTAAAAATATGTGAGTAGGGCGTTCAAACCTACGTCACACCCTCCAGCAAGCCTGGAGGGGCGCTCTCATTGTTGGTCAGCGAATCCATCGGACTTAGCCGGGAGGAACTTCCAAGGAATTTCCACCGACCATCCCCACATCCGCCACCCGTGGGACGCTCCCCTACGCGGTAATGAGATCCACGCGAGGATGTACTTCTATTATAGCATTAGTAATCCATTACTTTGAACAAACCTTATATGGGTTTCTGAAGTTTTTACGTTATGAACTGCAACTTTTTATCAAACCATTGATTTATATTGATACAAAATCACACCTTCCCAATATTTGTTTTTTAAAGCTAACTAAAAGAATGGAATACTGTTGAGTAATTAATTGAAATTGCTAATGCCTAATAATTGTTTTGCTTTAGAAAGCCTTAAATTCATTTTATAATAATGATCTTATTATGTATTCCTTTGTTTTAAATAATTCAAGTGTATAAAATACCATTATACATGAAATTAATAAAGTATGCATTATTCAATTTCTTGCTTCTTCATTTTCAGACGGTTATACACTGCAGAAGTCAGCCAATTCTTCCCAGTTTGTCTTACCCAGTCTTCATGATTGTTCCTTCTGTCACTCAGGAGCCTGATACTACTGCATCCACAATACCAGAGGACGGGTAAGTCAGTTTGTAGGAACTGCTAAAAAAGGTACATCCACATAACAAGGCAGGATAAAGGATTATGTCGATGAACAAGGAATAGAATGAATTAAATAATTACCTAATCATTGTTTATTTATGTTTTTGGGCATAATTATCTGCTATCCTCAGGATTAATAGTATTAATTAAATTATAATTATATAATCCTTAAATAAATTATATTAGAACAATAATAGTTATGTTGTTATTTTATGCTGTCTCTTAAATCTTTGTTTTAAAAAAAGAAACAACTCATTTTTGTGTGTTTTTAATTTATAAGCGACCAATATTCCCAGTTTGAAATTTTTAAAAAGTATTTATCCAAAAGTAAACACTCATTAAATATTTTTATTTGCTTATATAAATTCAAAACTTATTTTTGGATGCAAAAACGGGACAAATTTTTCAAATTTGAATTACTTATCATTTTTTCAAAATACCTAAAATATGCCTTTTTACATTTTTCATTTTAATTTATTTTCATTACAAAGATTTCAGTGTGATTATTTTTTTAATACTTTTCCTTTTCTATTTTTCCTTGTAGTACCTCCTCTATTTCATAAGTTTAAAAAAAATAAAAAGGAAAATCAGTTGCGATCAAAGCTTCCAATTGCATATCGAAAATCCTTCTAATTTTTTTTTGTTTACTAAAACTGGCAAACGATTTTTTTAAAAAATTAGAAAGCCAAAAATACAAAAAAAATTAAAATTTGGTTTGGATATGACTTTGGCCTGTTTGAGATTAAAGAAACTATAATGAGTGTTACTTAAAAAAAAATTTAAGATATTAGGTAAATACAAATGCATCATATCACAATTAAATCATTTATATATTTTAAAGTTATATTTAAAGTTACTAACAACCAGAACAATTAATGACGAACCTTATTTAAGAAATAATTCAAAGAGAAGATATAATTTTTTTTTTTACTTTACATTTATTTAAGACTTGATTTTTGAAGCCGTGGAGGGTGATTGTGTTGGGAGGAACTCCTGAATGTTTAAGGCTGAACTAGATGCTGGTTTGATTTCAGCATGAAGGTAAAGATTTTAATCTAGGATATAAGAACATTACTGCCATGATAAGCTAAAATGTCCTAACTCCAAATCATTTTTTTAAATACATCTTTGTATGAACCCGAATTGCTCTAAAGCTACACCTTTTTTTGACATTAGAAAGCTCTAATTCCAATGTTTAGATCCAAATAATTCGTTTTAGGGCTTTCTAATGTCATAAATCGGTTTAGTTTTTAGAGCGATTCGGGCACAATACAAAAATGTATTTTTAAAAAATGACTTGGGATTATATGATGAAATGATAGCTTGTGAGGGCAGATTAGGCACATTAAACAAATTATGAGACATTTTTTATAAAAATTATATAGTGTAAAATGTATTTTGCTTAAATGTCTTTATTATTTTAAAAAAATTTAAGCATTGCTGAAAATTGATCAGAACAGATATGAGAGCTTGAGCTATTAAATTTTAATTATCATTTATTTTGGTATTTAAAATGCTTGGTTCCTTGAACTAATTTGGCATAAGAGAGGAGAGAGTAAGAAGTTAAAAAAGAAATAATATAGAAATAAAAATTAAAAAAACAATTCAAGAAGTGAATATTGTATATGTTCAAAACATTACTGATCTGCATTTCATTCAAACACAATCACTAACAATATTGACATTTTCCAAAAGTAAATATAAAATTTAGTAGGTACTTATATTCAGTATTAAATTATCTTTACCCATAAAGGTTTTTTTAAGTGAAATAACTGAAAATCATTTGTGGGTAATTCATATAAATTAATAGACTACGAAATTACCACATTTGCGTTTTAAGGAATTAAATATCCAAGGAGATACAACTATTTTTCTTTATCTTACCAGATTTGAGGTCTCTCAATTCCACAGTCAAGATGAACTGGGTCGTGTTGTCTTTGGTTTCCATGGTCCAGACCAGTCGAGAATGGAGGCTAGGTCACTGGATGGCTCAGTTAGGGGGTCCTACAGCTACATTGATCCATATGGCCATATAGTTAAGGTGAGTTACTTGAAAATATTATAATTTATAAACTATTTTCAGTAACTAATTTAAGTAGTAATTATTACATTTAACCACAATTACAATACTTTTGATTTAAAAAAAAAAAAAGATAAAATAATAATTTTCAATATTGAAGTATGTTTATTTTTAAAACTGTTTTATGTTTTGAAATTACATACTTATTTTTGTGAACCTCAATATATTATTAGGTAAAGTACATTTCTTTATGTGCAAGTTGTTGGCTTTTGTATTATATTTTTTAATTAATTTTTTAAAGATGATTAATTGTTAGAATGTAATTGGAAGATTTCAAACACTGTCTTTAGTCTATAAAATAACGTCTAAACACAACTAACCAGTCAATGTTTCGCATATATATGCAGACAAAATACAGCACATGCCACATCAATGGTCCAAAAAAGACAGCAAATATAAACAGCACATCACTCCAAGACATTGATTAGACATCTAAAGATATCTAGAATCTTCCAATTATATTTTAAAGATTTTTTTTTTGTTACCTTCAACTAGGACAACTTTGCCATATGGGGAAACTTTGCCATTTTTTTGAAAAATATGATGTTAGGTGTATTTTTTTATCCACAGATAGGTCATTGAGTGATAATCTTCACATATTTTTTTAAGTTAGTAACTTATTTATGGGACTTAATTAGTGCTGTTGTTTGTAAGTTACAGAAATGAATTTTTTGGTTGTCTGCAAAAGCATCTTGTCCTATCTATTCCGTAACTTGGTATTTTGTCATTTTCTCAAATTATTGCATACCTTCTATCAAATGCGCATTATTTGTGTTATTTTACACATGCCAAGATGCATAAGGATCAAGTTGGAAGGATGCAGGTTTCAAATTATAATGATACCATGCTGTAATTCGCTATAAATGCAGTGGTTGATAGGGGAATAAGCAGTGGAAAAGCAGTTAAAAAGTTTAATATCCCATGTCAAACTATTAAAAATAAAGATAAGTGTCCCCATTAAAAAAAAAAAAAAACAGGACGCCAGACTGCATTGACCAGTGTTGAGGAAGAAAAAATCCTCTGACAAGTTCTTATTTGTGCAGACTGGAGAATGCCTCTTGATGGTCTTGATCTGTGGTTCATTTCTAAAGATACCTATGCTAAAAATGGCTAGGATATACACATATTGATAAAATGAGTTTTGCAAAAGAGGTCCTTCAAAGGTCCTTATGCTAAAAATAGTCAATTTTAATATTGATGGAGGCTTCGATAGATCAAAGTGTTATAGAATCTTGTTAAGAGTCCAGAAAATTAAATTACCTACCTTTTCTGACAAAAATGTTAAATTTTGCTTTAAAGTTTAAAATATGTGAATTATAAATGTTTTCATTGTATGTTATTTTTGCCCTGTTTTTAGGTTTACTTTGTCAACAATGTTTTTAATTTTGTGTTTATGATAGTTTGAAGAAGTTTTGTACACGATTAGTTTACATAGCAGTTGGATGAAGAAAAAAAAGTGGCAAAGTTGTCCCGGTTGACGTAATAGTAACCAAGAAATTAGTATTGCACTGTTGGACTTAAACTTAAGCCGAGTTGACCCTATTCCTGGATTATAATATTTAAGAAAAAACCTCTAGAGACCTGGAACATAAAGAATTACTTGTTCACAGATGCAGTACTGGGACGATGGCACAGGTTTCCATATAGCTGGTAATGCATTGCCTGGTGATGGCCGTCCAGCGTACACTCCTGAAGTGGAGGCTGCCAGGGAACAACACCTTAGGATATACAAACAAACCTTGGCTGCTGCTCAACATCTATTGCAACAGAGGTAATATTGACATTTGCTGCTAAAAGATATTTATATATTTAAATAAATATGTATCTATTTATTTATTGTTGTGAATAATGCATGGAATCATTAATACTGGTCACCTTTTGAGGATCAGGATACATCTTTTAAAATTACAAATAAATAATCAATAATTTTAAGGGTGAATTATTATCATCAAAATTATCTTGATACAATTGTATTGATACAATGCTATTAATTTACAATACAATGCTATTAATTAACCGCTTGATCCCATATACGAAACGTGAAGGTGTACTAACGAGGATAAATCCAAACTTGATTTTGGAAATTTTGAAATAGTTTTGTAATAGTCCAAAACTATGCATAATTCAGGGATCTATTCCCTTCTGAAACTCAACCTAAAAATTGAAGCTAAAATTAGATTGAATTTAGTACGTTATGGTGTTAAATTACCTGTTATCGTGAGTTATGTTTTAACATTGTATGAACATTTTCAAAAGCAATATATAAAACTCAACCAAGGTTAGTTTTTGTAATGAAGTACTTAGTTTTCCAGTTCTAAATTAATAGCTAATTTTGAGATTAGTGTTGTTATATTTATAAGTTACAGGCTAATCAGTTAGTTAAATTAACCAAAAATATATTAGTCTTTCTCTGACCTAGAAAAGAAAGAAGAGACTACATTCCTATAGTAGTACCAAATAAAAGTTGTTTAAAATAACAGTCTATATCATTTACTTATAGGAATAACTTTACCTTCATATTGTTTGTTTCAGTGATGACAGTTCTTATTCAGACAGCCCTGAACATGGTTCTGCTCAAGACATAAATCAATATGAGGATGTATCTCAGGTACATAAAGAGCATCAGGATAATAGTTTGTTTGAGGATGATAAAGAATCTATTTCATTGGAGAATCCTGAACTTCTTGGTAACCATAATATGTATCAGGAAGATGAAAAGAAAGAAGAAAATGACCCTGAAAAGGAAGAAGTAGAAGGTGAAGTTGACCTTGGAGAAGATGTTGTGCCAGATGAAGACTTGGAAGAGGACGGATACGAAAATGACCAACCTGAAACGGGTAATGATAAATTCGTTGCAGAAGAAGAAGATAATGATAGACCAAAAGAAATAAATGAATCTTACAATCATGATCAGATCATTATTAGACTAAAGCACTTGATGGGCTACAACCAAAATGAGGAAAATGACCAACAAGATGTAAGTGAAGATGAAAAAGAAAGTATAGAAAGAAATAATTACCATAGTGAAAATTCATATCTCCAGAATCACCGGATGGAAGAAGAAGATGGAGAGAAAGATGAAGGAGATAATCATGTAAAAGAAGAAAGCAATGAAGCTGATAGATCAAGACAATATTCTGCTGAAGATGAATCTAATGAAAAATACAGAGACGTCAGTGAAGGAAATGACAGTCTTGATTATCAAGAAGAAGTTCTTATCAAAAATGAAAGTAGTGGAAATTCAGAAGAGAATAATTCAGAATCTGATATCAGCTATGACCCTGAAACATCAGAGAACAGAAATAATGAAATGAAACTAGTAGTTCAGCCCTTAGTACAACCTGAAACAGAAAAGATTGGAGACCAAGCAGCAGAGAAAAGCAATTCCAACACTGAAGTGGAGACACCACCTGCAAAAAAGAGAGGGTTCTTCTATCACTTTCAGCACACCATCCCTAAGCCAACTGAGAGGATCGAAGAAGCAGTAGAGAGGGGCTTGAAATCGGCAGATGGAATCGAAGTGCCACCATCAGCGATACATGATCCACAGGTTGCTCCATATCCCTTCTTCAACTAAAATGGGGTTTCTATCTGTTGAATGTCTGCCTATGATGACAACCAGTAAATAAGGCCAACTTTGACACCGTTTACAAAATGAGAATTATTGGTCACTTGCATATCACTAACAGTGATGTTCACAATCGCCCGGAGATCTAATTACATTGAACTTATGAACTATCTCTACATGTGAACTTGTGATCAAAACATCTATAAAAAACACAATTTCTATATCAGCTCCAGCTGGAATCTATTTTATGTTTGTAATTAGTATTTTATAAATATAATAATTAGATATTTTTATTTGCTGGATTAGATGTTTTTCCATTAGCATTGACAACAATAATGAAGAATGTGGAAGGATTTAAACAACATATTTGCTATGGCTGTGAATGCAAATGTAATTCAATGTGAGTGATTTTATGACAGTTCTTCATGCCCATTAATGTGTAGTTGTAAATAGAAACATGTTGTAGTTTTATACTTTTACAAAATTTTTAATATTTTTCTTTTTTAAGTATTTAAACTATTTATATTTTGTGCAGAGTGGCAAATAAACAGAGAAGGTTACTTTTATTAAAAATTAATAAAAAGTTTCATTAAATTTGCATAATTGGTCATCTAATTGCTTCAGTTTGGAGCTTATTAGGATTATCATTTCTTTTTTGGGGGGAGGGACAATGATGAAACTGTTGACTGTGATGTAACGAGAAAACAAGTAGCATAAAAATAAATAAAAATTAATTATCATGTTTTTATTTTTTTTCACCTAACCAATTTCATTAGAACAAAAAAAAATTAAATTAGAATAGAGTTAAATGAATTCTATCTTGATCCACTTTGTTTTGGAAGTATTTAATTTATTATAATTATCCATTTCTAGCACATATTGGAGATGAAGGGTTGTGGGTATGAAAGGCAAATTCAACATTTGATCAACATTTTTTTTTTTCAATTTTCAAGGAGAATATTGAGCTGGTATCCATTACTCTATTGTTTTTTTCAGATATTCTTTCAATGTTAAGCACTCATTTCATATGGTAAAGAAAGGCGAACTCAACAAAAAAATTGTACTACAAATGCGTTTTGGTAGAAAAAAAAATTCTCAATCAAATGTTGAGTTCACTCTTCGTATCTACACTGCCTCATATATTCTGACCTCTTTTGACTGACGTATTAATTTTTTTAATTAATTAATTCATTGTTTGAATATTGATTATAGCCTATTAATGAATTAACAGCATTGTTTTCATACCAATGAAGATATGTAATATATTAATGATCAATTACAACCAAAAAATGGCTTATGTGGTTTCATGAAATATTACTGATATGTTATTATGAAGCATTATTTTTTTTTATTGAATGAAATTCTTTATTTTCTTTCTGAAGAAGTTCTTTCGTAACCAGTTTTATGTGTCAAAGAAAACTGTAATAAGAGGTCTTCCCACCATCGTTCCTTCAATGGCCCCTTTGGCCTTCCCTCTTTCCCTTATGTTTCCTCCCTCTTTCTGCTGTGTCATGCTGAACATCATTTTTCCGTCTTATCATGGCATTAAATTATTTTTTTTTTAAATATTTCGGGGAAAAAGGAAAAAAAGATAAATGACATGGACAAAACAGGACAAATTATGTATTTCATTTTTAACATCACATTGACACATCTGGATTTTACTGTTTCTTTATATTATTATTAAATGTATTGCGATTACATCTTTTTGCTTGATTATTATAAATAATAAATAAACACATCATAAATAAACACATTTTTTTTATAGTTCTCATTTTAAATTATATCTCAGTCATACAATAGCAACATTTTCAGACACTATTGTTTTTAATACTTCAAGCTTATTGCTTGGGTATCCATTATTCAGGAATTTCCTAAAATAATTTCATGTTTGTCTTTCTTCTCCGTATTTATAAGACCATATGGTGGACTTATCTTTCTGTTTTCCAAACCATACTTTTTTTGTTTCCTGTTAGAGACAAAGTTTCAAAGCTTGATAATAGAACAGATTTATTGGGGTATAGTACACCATTGGCTTAAGGATGCATAAACTAAATAATAAAAATTGAAGCTTTTCCATTGTAACTTTTTTGAATGTTTTGTGATCACAGCTTGAAAAATGAAACTCTCCATACTAGTAATAATCAGTTCAGGATTTTTTTTTCTTAAATACAAGATTTTATTAGGAAAAAACAAACAAAAAAAACAAATTTTTGTGATCTACATTATACATTTCTTTTTTTTTCAAGAAAAAAGAATGGTGTTCCATCCTGTCCTTGTGTATGGTGCAGAGTTGGTAACTGCCATAGAAATAAGGTACCTAAGAAAAGTTCTTGACAAGACAAGAACGGATTATTGGAAAAATGATAGAATAAGGGAAGACCTAAGTGCAAAGGTAAGGCTGTTCCTCCATGCTCATGGCACTGAGGATGTAGCTAAAGAAGAAGAATGAAAACAAAAATGAAAAGGCAATATCATTCAAACTAAAGTTTCACAAGACATAAGTATTATAAAACTATGAAATAAAGTAAAATCTAAAATGAAACTACTAATAGTGGTATATTATGAATGAAACACTATTTAGAGTGCATTAGTTAGTTATCTTATTTTTCACTTTAAAAATAAGTTTACTTAAGTTAATAGTTCAAATATGGAGTAGAGTTCTCTTGGTGTGTTACTACTCGTGCTTGATGAACCTGATGAACTGCCTCCTCCAAAGACATATTGGTACATATTATACATCATATCACTCATTCCGTACAAGATGTCTGGAACATTGACAGTTATTGGAAGGAAAGGCAACTGTTCTAAAAGAGTGCCTAGCGCCCCCCACAATATTCTCCCTTCTTCAACTTCCTTCCTTGGGCTGAAAAACAGAATCAAACAGACATAATATTATTTAAATTATCCACTATGCATTAATCTATGAAAAACATTTTATAGAGTAATATTAAAATATTAAAATATATTTATTCTGGTTACAGAGCATCCTTTAACAAACTGTTAAAAATATACATAAAATCAACATAAATGTCATTTCTGCTAAAAAATATTTTAAATCAATATGAAAAAAGAACTAATAAACTAAGGTTACTTAAAATAATATTTTAAAATATACATATATAAATAAATAAATAATATTTTAAATAATATCGTTATTTAAGCTGATCAAATAATATTTTAACCTTTTTTAAACAAGATGTGCTGTTAATGATTTCTGAAAATAGGAAATATTAAGCAATTTATTAAATTCTTATAGAAGATAGAATTTATTTGCATTACCTTTTTCATTTAATCTCATTTAAAAACATGACATACCAACAGCCAAAAAATAATTAATATCTAATGATTCTCGTACCAACAATTTACATCTTGGATGTAAAACTATTATAATTTTAATTAATTATTATTAATTTAAAATAATTAGATTTATCTTCCATGTTTATCCTTTTATTGAATGAATTCAGGAGGGAGGAACAGCCCATTCAAGGGTATATATACATTTATTTCCATGCAAGGGTACATATATATATCCATTAAATCGTATAATTATTTATTTCCGTTATTAATTTTAAACTTTGCATTTCGGTATAACTCCCCTTTTATATTATTATTAAGCTTACCATAATTAATGTTATTGACCTATTAATGCTCTAGCATATCAACTTTAGTTACAATGTCAAGTCATGATGAAATTAACTATTTATATTCCTGTCATTTTTATGATCACGATTTTCTTATACAAATTTATAAATTATCTAACCATTTATGTCAATTCTTAAATTTTTAACTAGTTATATAGTATTATAAAACAGGAAAAAAAAAAAAAATAAATACATTTACTCAAACTATGAAATTATTTACTTTTTCTTACATACCAATATTCAGAATTTTTTTTATCGAAAAATTGAAATTGCTAATTTATATTGTAAAAATTACTGGTGAAGCAGTAGTGGTCTAATGATGGTGCTCTTGAACATTTTTGATTCAGAAATAGTACCAGTTTAAATGCACGCAGTGGGGGTTGACTTTAATTTGGTGACAGGCCCACATGGCGTCTTTGAACCTTCATATTTTGATTAGTCAAGATTGGTAACCTAGAGGATATTATATTGTTTGTGCTTTAGTTGAAATGTATAAAGCCTTAAACCCAATAAACAACTAAACCTGCAGGTATTTTTATTGTGCAGATACTGCTCAACAGTAGCGAATCCAGAGGGGATTGTTCCCCTCACCATTACTAGTACCAGTATCAGTAACCTCCGAACCCCCAAAACCATAGGGGGCCCTGAAATACCGTATTGCCCAGGGTCCCGCAAGGTCTAGAGATCCGCCTCTGCTGCTCATACACTAATGTGGATTCTAATATGTATGTATATATATATATATATATATATATATATATATATATATATATATATATATATATATATATATATATATAACAATTGGAAGATGTGATAACAATATTAAAAAATATAAAAGAGCAAAAACTCAAAAAGAGAGATAAATTAATTGTTAGAAAACAATTGGAAGATTCCAAAACACAAAGCCTTAAGTCTCTAAAATACCGGCAACCAAATAACCAGTCAACATTTCAGCAATTCAGACATCATCAGGGATTCCCCCTGGAAGGTGAAGAATATTTGTTTGTTGATTTAAGTTGAATGCTTTTATATATAAAGATAAATGCAGGCTGTTGCAATTTAACAATTTTATTTATTTCAATGCAAATTTTAGGCGTACAAGCCATCCTCAGGCATCTTAAAAAAGTTTTTAAAATGCATTTAATGCCAAGTCCAATCCGGAGTAAGTCCAAATATACAGCTTCAAATTTTAAAAAGAAAATAAGAATAAGGGTGTCATAACAGCCATCAGAGGAGGGTTTGTTAAATTTGCATCGAAATAAATAAAATTGGTGAAATAGCAAGAGCCTGCATTTATTTTTATATGTGAAGAATATTTTTTTCTTCTTGAAAACTGTCACTATTACAAAAACAGGCGCTTTTATTGATATAATAATTGAATTTTTATTAATTAAGGTGGATTTTAAAACGTGGATAATGCATTTAATGTTTACGATTTTCTAGGAAGGTGAGAGAATTGATGATTCTTTACTTTGGTGTATGGAATTCACCTTGTACATAGGTGCACCCCCCTCCTCCCTCACTATATTCCTAGATCTGCCACTGGTCACAAGTGGAAAAATACGCCTTCAGTTATACGATTTTAATACTCCGGTTGTTAGTGTAAAGCAGGAAGTTTCCAAGCTATTAAAAAGCGTTAAAAGGGCTAATTATGTTCTGTACACAGTGCTATAATTTGCCGTAATAAACTAAAAGGCCTTAACACCAAATCATTTTTTAAAATACATTTTTGTATTTTATCCGATTTTCTCTAAAACTAAACCTTTTTATGACATTAGAAAGCCCTAAAACCAATGCTTAGGATCTAACAATTGGATTTAAAGCTTTCTAATGTCATAAAAAGCTCGTAGTTTTAAGAGCAATTCGGATACACTGTAAGATGTATTTAAAAAAATGATTGAGAGTTAGAGCATTTTAGCTTATTGCGGTAGTATGATGGGAAAAATTCAAAATTTAACGTTTATTTATTGTACTACGTTTCATTAAGAAACATTGGAAACTGGTTGAAGCAAGAAATAGCTGCACAAAAAATTAAATACAATAACAATACAGGTAGTATTAACACTCATTTTTTAAGGTTATTTATCGATTTGCTCTAAAAACTAAACCTTTTTATGACATTAGAAAGCCCTAAAACCAATGCTTAGGATCTAACCATTGGATTTAAAGCTTTCTAATGTCATAAAAAGCTCGTGGTATTTAGAGCAATTCGGATACAATATAAAGATGTATTTAAAAAAATGATTGGGAGTTAGGACATTTTAGCTTATTACGGCAGTATAATGCTCATTATTTTTATTTTGGAAATAAAGAGTCATTTAGTTCTTTTAGCAAATTTGCTTATATAATAAAACTAAATAAATAATACGTGCATTGGAAATGAATTATTATGAATTTAGCGCTAAATTAGCTGTTGTAAAAAATCCTTATACCCGAGTGCCGAGCAGGTTGGATCGATCACAACTCATCTATGCGGGTTGCGTCTGCCATAATAAAGGCAGATTGATTTATTCAATCTTAAATAAATTACTACTATAAAGTAATTATATTTTTCTTTTATAAAGCTAGGGGGATCACGTGATCAAGTGCACAAATTGAATAACCACCACTGCCTGTGAAAGCAAGTTCACCAGAAAAACTTTATTAGGTTGTACATTAATTAACTTATTATTATTATTTTTAATTAACTTCATTTATCTGAATAGAAGAGTAAAAAAAAAACTTTGTTTATTAGGTTAATTTGTATTTTAGGGGGTAAATAACCTTAAAAAATGAATGTTAATACTACCTGTACTCTTATTGTACTTAATTTTTTGTGCAGCTATTTCTTGCTTCAACCAGTTTCCAATGTTTTTTAATGAAACGTAGTAGAATAAATAAACATTAAATTTTTCTCAGTGATTAAAACAATCCTTGGGACACTCCCCTTCCCCTCTTATACTAATATAAACTCTAAAATAAGAAGTTGTAATTATGAAATTTTATGAGTTGTGACTATTTAAAAAAATTATCCTCTAAATTTACAAAGTTTTCTGAATTTCAATTTTTAAACTTGTCAGTTGTTTTGAACCCATATTAACCCAGTTTTGATGTTACTTTGAAAACTGAAAACAACATTGCCTGGTGAAAATGTAATTGCTCTTTCGAATAATACTATTGGATCCTTAGTGTTTCTGAAATGATTATAGTTTGCATAAAAAAATTTAAAAAAAATAGAATGTAAAATAGTATTTATTTCTGAAGATCTTTACAATTCATAAACATGTTTAGGCAATTCCGAACTAAAACATCTTGAATATAATAGATATTCTTACCAATGAAAGCAATCATCCTCTGTCAGCTGACTAACAGAAGCTGCAACTAGACAGTATGAGAGGATCTGTGAACAGAGGAAGAAATGCAGCAACTACAATTTTTGTCAATCCTCCATGTTCATAGTAAACAATAGATATTATTTTTTTGTATATCAACATTAAATTATATTAGATGAAAAAAATACTAAAAGTTAAGCAGTTTCAATAAAACATTGTTAAATCAGTTAACTAGAAAAATATTCGGAAGTAGAATATGAAAGAATGTTTTAAGTTACATGAAGATCGATACAACAGCTATCTGCATTCAAGGTCCATGCTTACAACATATATTTCTTATGGACTATAACAGAATATGGATTGAGGAATTCATCTTGAGCAATGACAGTATTGTTTAATTGTTTATAGAAGGTTCGGATTGTATAATGACACAGTGCAAAGAACTAGATATCTATCAAGGTGGTATTACACTTTCAAGGCTTCTTATTGTTTACGATCAAATATTTTGACTTTAATTTTTTCTTCTTTTGACGTTTATATTTTTTCTATCCCTGGTTTCCCGTTTTCTGTAGTTCTGTTGATCCGCAATACTCACAGCTATACATTTGTACTCACCAAAGTATTCACAGTTTAAAGCATTTCAAAATATTCAGCAACACATAACACGAGCAATATCCATAAAAAAATTAACTATACACATATTATTTGTGTCACTATCTATATGATAAATGCAGATGATTCAAAGAATCTTTTTTTAAGTTGTCTTTCAAAGAATCGCTCTTTGTTCCAATATTTTAGATTTTATCTTCTTTTTTTATAATTACCTAAATCCTATAAACATATCAAACTGTTGACTTTTATTGGGGAGAGGGGATGAAGGAAAGGACGGCAGAATTAAGCATGCCCTCCCCTCTGGAAAAATTTCTAGATCCGTACTAATATCAAGAAATACCAAGTTGATGATGAAAGTGATGCAAAAGATAAGTTGAAAAGCTGATGAATCCGCCAGCCATTAGATATATACAATGATTAATCTTATCAGCAATCTTGGAATGAGATTCCTGAACAGGAAAAGTCTTCGGAGTGCAATCATCATTCACTAAGATTGAAGGTCCAGTTCATGAACAAATTTATGTGTTCTTATTCCGACTGAATAAAAAGATAAAATTGGATTTATCCAATTACGTGTAGAAGTTCAATTATGTATAAACAAATAGAAGTGGTAATGAGGTAAATATGATAACCAAAACAGATGCTTATCGAAGAGGTCCACTCAATATTTAATCTTCCCTAACGATATTGTGATTATGGTAATTAAACGGGGCCTTGAAGTAGCAGCAAAACATGTAAGAAACACATGTTAAATCCAAATGACCTCAAAAGGCGACACCAAAAGATGGGGGAAGGGATGAGTGATTGTCGACTCAAAAGAGATATAATTTCGTGTTTTGAATACAAATTTATAATTATTTCAGACCTTTATTTGCTTTATAACTAACACCCTGTTGAATGCTTGTATAATGAAACTCTATCAATTATTTCAATTGTTTCAATAACATTGTTTGATCGATGGTGAGAATAGATAATATACTTATGAAATCACAATTTAGATTTAATACTAAAATTAATTTCTAGATTAATTGATAGGCAGCCCAAATTAAATCCTGCTTTTTAGGAACCGGTTCCTAAAAAATGCGTTCAGAGAAGACAGCCGTAGCGGATCTGACTAAAATTTTGTTTACAATTTTTCGACATCCACAAATTCATCGGTTTATAAACTATCACAGTTATAGTTATTCGTAAGGAGATTCAATTTATCTCTATCTCCCTTTCTCAATTTTTTAATTGACCGCACATCACCATATGGGTCATTCTCCTAGAAAGTTCGAGTACTTGTTCCATTGCTTTAATGGCTTCTCTTGCAATTGGGTACATCAGATTTTTTTTTTTTTTTTTAGAAATAAAGGTATGATTAGTGGAGTAATAATTAACAAAAAAATGACGCCATTATAATGATTTGAGAGAAAAACAACTTTAATTCCAATTTTTTCATTCCCTCACTCTATTCCAAACCACGTTTTGAAAATTAAAAAAAATAATAAGGCACAATTGATAATTATTTCGTTACAGCATTATCAGGATTGATAAGGTTAAAATTCTTCAATTTAGAGTTTTAAAGATAGTGTAAAACGGTAGGCATCATATTAAAAGAGTATTCCAGAGTTTTGTTTCATTCCCTCACAAGCTGGTAATTTGAATTCTAGCAGGGACTTAAATTATCAAATGAGCACTAAATTACGGCCATAGGTCTCGGTGCTTGCAAGTTAAGGAAGGATATCCGCAGTAGTCTGGCCAATCTGAAGTCATAAAAAACCGAAAAAGCAAAATTTGGAGATAAGACTGTTCTGTTCAGAAGCGACGATTTGTTGATTTGAAAAACCGGGGACCAGTTTGTCATTTACGATTTTGTATTTCTTATATATCAGAAGTGAATCAATAATTATAACACAGCTAAGCTGCGAGTGTATAATAAATATTATGTTCGTACACTTCTCAGAAACGTATTTGTATCAGTAAATTTTCCTAACCAGTCATGAATCAATGTTTGCCGGTATATATTATAATTTATTATTATTTATTTCATAATTGATATTGACAAAACGTATTCAAATGTAATAAGGTATGGGACTCTGGCAGCTTGCAATAGCCCATTTCCTCATTTTTGTTCAATTTTATTCAAGAATGACAAAAAATAGTAAACACTATTTTAAAATCCTCCGCCCGTGCACTGATGGGACTCAGGTGCCTCAACTCGGCTTATCCCAAGCTAGGATAAAGAAGGAGGGTTAAAGGTTGGGCTCACAACCTATCCCTTAGGCTTAAAAGAAAATTCAAGGGCATCTCCATCCTGAACGCACATGCTCGCATTGAGGCCTCCGAAGAATTAGAAAAGGATGACTTCTATGATCTCTTCTAGAACACCCTAGATGAGTGCCAAAAATTATGATGTTAAAGTAATAACTGGCGATATGAATGCTAAAGTGGGCAGATAAGCGATTTATTCCCCATTGTTCAAAACAGCCTACACGAAGTAAGCAATGAAAATGGACAACGACTAATAAACTTTGAAACTAAAAGAGTAGCCAAAAGTACTTAAATTCTTCTATAGAAACATTAGTACATCCAGTCCTAGTTTATGGCTCAAAGAAATAGATCCTGACCAAGAAAACCGAGCCAACCTGAGACCAAGAACGGCCGAACTGATTTTCAAGTTTAATGGCTCAAATTAATCTTTGTGATCTCGTGAATGTTTTGAAACATTTTGAGCTCAAAATACTAAAGACATGTTTTGTTAAATCTTGTGTGTATCTAAAGATTTTTTGAGAAAATGGCTAAACAGATTTTCAAGCTTGATAGGCCAAAATACCAAAATCGTAGTGATCCCGTGAATGTTTTGATATATTTTTAGTTCAAAATACTAAAGAAACGTATTAAATCTGTCCGTTTGAGGGTATTACGCGATTTTTGATAAAATGGCTCAACACATTTTAAAGTTTTATGGCTCAAATTACACAGTGAATTCCCGAGTCTCCAACCTCTTTTTCTAAAGCAAGAATAAAGAGGAGGCAGGCAAGGGCATCTCCCTGAAATGCACCTTTCACATGATCAAACTCCAGGGACAGATCAGCCTGGATCTTAACCATATATTTAATCTCTCCCATTGCCATTCGGTACACTCTTATTAATTTCTTGTTCGTACCCAAATCAACAAGGACATTGTAAAGTTCTTGTCTGTTTATACTACCAGAGGCATTTTTATAGTTTATAAATAGATGATGGGTCGGTATTTTATGATTTCTGCCCATTTGCATAATCTGGCGAAGTGGAAAAATTTGGTCAGACGTGGATTTGCCACTTTCTGAAATCTCACTGGTATTCACCAATAATCCGCTCATCATATGATAGGAGTTTCTGATGTAGAATATTGGAGATGACCTTGTAACCCGCAGGCAGGAGGGAGATCCCCACAATTGGCACAAACCAATTGATTTCCTTTTTGTGGATTAGGACATATTACAGGTTTCCTGATGCCTCCAGGTAGCCTTTTTTCACACAAGATGTCTTGGATAAGATCAGATAGCGCTTTGACTAATTCAGGTCTACCATTTTTTAATTGCTCTACACAGATATCATCAAAGCCAGGTGCCTTGTTATTATTTAGCTTTTCAATTGCCCTCGTGACATCATTCTCATCCAGAGGTTCAATATCATCACCACCATCCAGATCAGATGAACATTGCTTGATCTTCGTTGTTGCCAGACAATAGAGCCTGAAAATACTGTCACGATCTTTCAAGAATAAGGAACTTCTCAGAGAGCAGGGTACCATTTTACAAGCAGTTGATCTACGATTAAAGATTTTCCTGCCTTGGTTGATTACTTGGTACGATTTCCGAGACTCATTTATGTCTTTTATATTCTTCTTTCTATGCAACTACTTCTCCTCTCTTCTATGCTTACGGTACTCTTCCACAGTTCCTTTTTTTCGTCTTTAGGACGTAAGGACATAGACACCGTTTTTGTATTATGTTTTTGCTGTGTCAAACTACTGGTTTTCAGGTTCTCTCGGCTGAAAGCTTAGTATCTCAAATAGGCTAGACCTGCGATCGCTTCCGAGATTTTTTCCCATCTATCATCAACACCCATATTTTTAGGTCAGTCCGTCTCTCGTATCATATTTTCTACATAGTAAAAATACCTAGAGCTGCTTACTTCTTCTTTCAGCTTTAATATGTTGGATTTTTGGGCTCTCTGGGTGCGTTGAGTCTTAACGATTGATATCCTTTCCCTTGGGCACCTTAAATAAAAAATGATCGGCATCAATATTTGCGTTCCTAAAAGTTTTGACATCCAGCAAGTTATACCCACTACGAGCATCAATTAATGTGTGGTCAATTTGATTAACCATATTGCCATCTGGTGAGGTTCATGTCCCCTTCATACGCTTTCTTGTGGGGAAAAATATTTCCAACTATCACGAGGTTTCTTGTAGCTGTAAAGTTTATTAGTCGTTGCCCATTTTCATTGCTTGCTTCATATAGGCTGTTTTGACCAATTATTGGGGATTAGATTGCTTATCTACCCACTTTAGCATTTATATCGCCAGCTATTACTTTAACATCATATGTTGGACACTCATCTAGGATCTTCTCCATGAGACCATAGAAGGCATCCTTTTCAAAGTCCTCGGAGGCCTCAATAGGAGCATGTGTGCTCACGATGGGGATACTCTTGAATTTTCTTTTATAAATCGATCACTAGTCCTCTAAACGTCTTGAGACAATAAATCCAGTGCCATTTTGGTTCTATCTTTCATGGCAGCTATAACAACAGTGTGGTTTAGTTTTTCTAAGATGTCATTCCCTGTCCACCGGATCTCCTGTATGGCAGCAATATCCATTTTATAAATTTCCAGTTGTACTAGGAGCAATCCCAGTGCTCCGGGTCGATATAGACTGAGAGTATTCCATTGTCCAAACGAAAAATAAAAGAATCTCTATCTGTAAATGCTTTTGGTCAATTCTTTTCATTAATAGACCTTTGGAATCGACCAAAGAAAATTGTTTTGTAACCATCCCTCAAAATTTGAGGTTTTACGTTTCAAGATACGTAGAATCCAAATATCAAATTAAAAATAATCCCTCCGTCCGCCGTCCGCGGCTTTTCTCCGAGACTTCTGGGACTTACGATTTTCTTGGGATTCGGTACCAATGTCACAGGTCATCCCAGAATGATCCTCGGAACTCGACATTACCATCCTTCTGTTTGTTTCAAAATGGCGGCCGATTAGAGATCATATAAGTCCATAACTCGGCCCTTTATGAAGATAGGGGGAAATATAAGGTGTTTTAAAATCAGTATATGAAGGAATTAAAAAAATGAAAAACAAAAAATATATATGATTGCCGATTAAAAATCTCATATACCCATAACTCGGTCATATATAAAGATAGAGGAGGAATGTAATGTGTTTTGGAATCAGCATAACAAGGCATAAAAAAAAAAAAAAAACGAAAAATAAAAAATCTCCATCCGTGGATAAACAAATGCTTTTGGTTTATTATTTTCAATAATAGATCTTTGGAATCGACCAAGGAAAAAATGTTTGTAACCTCCCCTCAAAATTTGAGGTTTTACGTTTCAAGATACGTAGAATCCAAATAACGAATAAAAATAAATCCATCTGCCAAGTTTGTTGGTGCTTTTATAGTATTTAAACGAAAGCTGATGAAATTCCCTACAAAAGGAAAACAAAAATCATTTAAATCGGACCAGTATTAGGTGAGATATAGCATAATAAACTTCGAAGACTGATTCTCCGGCGCGGCTGGTCATCGTGGCCCTAGGCCTCCTGATTTATCTATTGGGCTTCTCACTTCCTCGTATCTCTTTGCTTTATCTTTTTATTATTTCTGCACTTCCTTTAGATTCCTTAATCTTTCCTTTTTTTTCGCCTACTGAAGTGCACATCAAATATTTCCTCTATATCATTTTACCACAGCCTACTTGCATTGACACAGTTTTTTTTTAACATTCCCAGTTCGGCACTCTCACGGCGAACATTTTGGGACAAGTTGCAAATTTCTTTTCCTTTGGTGCCTACTGCTTAATTTTTTTACTTGGACAGAATAGATATTTTTGAAATATTACTAAGTGGAAATAATAAACCATTGTGTAATAATTTGCAGAGTTTTTATCATTAAGCAATAAAACAAAAATTAAAAAAAAAACCTTTCCTACAAAATTTAATTTTCGTAGATTTAAGCTAGTTCTGCTCTGAAGCGACAAAATAACAGCTTCCGCTTCTTGTTAGTTCCTTTAGTACTAATTAGTTTAGCACTTATACCAACGAGGTCGTGAGTTTGTGAAAGCGTTCTCTTCTATTCCCTGTCCATTCCCTCAAATGGCGTGAAGTATATGATTAGTAATATTAAATAAAAGAGCTATTACATATTTATTTGAATATTTTACTGGTGATCCACAGAAAGGTGTGATTGAGCATCCACCAAAGAGCATTTACCTTCATTAAATATACTCTCATAATGATAACGAAGCACATACCTACTGTACATTGCAAAATTCACAACTGTCATAACAGACTCAAAATCAGTTAATGCAATTGGATGACTCAGTTTGTATCTTATTTACTAAGGAAAGTTACTCAGTCAGGAAGGACCCTCATCCAGCTTCTTTTCTATTCTCTTCGGAGGCTGACATTATCCCTGGAAAGCATGAGTTGTAGTAAAATTGTTGTTTGTCGTGAAACCTTAGTTGTAAGTCCGTATTTGTTACTTGATGTTTGGCACGTGTAAGCTAATTTGTGGGGTTGTATATAAACAACCTTTTAGCTATTCCAGATGTTTATGGGACGTATGACCATTTTTTTTTTCATTAGAGTATGTGCATACAATTTTTGTTTATGTTCCAATTTCGTAATCGTCGTTGAAAAGCCACCTTTCGCTGTCATGCTAACCTCCTGAGCGGCTAAGAAATCAAACAAACCTCTAACCATTTCTCGAGCATAAATTAATAATAAAAAAAAAAAAATTATTTTTTATAATAATATTATTATATAATATTTTTTCCTATTGATATCTGAGGAATAAAACATGATATTATTAAGAAAAATGAAGGAAAAAGTCATTAGTTTTAAAAATGTTCTGCATTACATTGGTACTTAATTAACACATTTCGATATTTGATTTAGTAATGTCTGCTCCTTCAAACGAATCTTATAAGCTAAAAAATAAATTTAATCATAAACTGAAGTTACAGCATCGGCAGTTGTTTGTGAAAAAACCATTGGTTCAAAATAAAGAAGTGTCGTTTATATTTTTGAATTTTTCCTTACGTTTGTCTTCTAACGCAAACTCTTAAATAAATTGTATTTTAATTAAAATAAAATGTACTTTATTCGTAATCTGGAAATTATTTTGTTGTCGAAATATTCATATAGATGCATTTATCCACAAGTATACAAAATATGAATTGTTTTAATTGTGCATAAATACACAATGATGGAAAAAATTATTGGACAACTGTTTAAAATTCGAATAATCTAACAATCTAATTTATAATAAGACTTATAGGTAACATCATATTATGCAATTTTAAAAAAGACCATGAATGTTAGTAACATAGACTCACCAGAAATATCATCACACTTGTAACTGCCGATAGAGCATCGCGAAGACTGAGGCTCGCCAACTAACGGTGCGCCCTTAGACCGGTCCTGTCTTGCCCTGGATATGTTTATACATGTCATAGATATGGATACGCCTTCGTTAAGGTCTTTGTCAAGATGTCATGTCTTCTGAAAAAGCTGCTGTCAAAAAGAGTCTGGATGATGGATATAGGGGAACATATCAAGATTACTGGCATTATCTATAGGATCATGCCAAAGTAAATTGAAGCCAAGGTGTGATCTAAATGCTCAAGGATCATATAACCTGAATTATAACTAAATGTTGTCCAACTGAAAACGAGGAGATGTGTTGGAATAAAGAGATAATGAAAGGGAGAGCTGGTCATAATGGTTCTTGCAAGAGTGAAGATGACCTTAATAGCCTAAATCATTGTGAAGCACGCCATGTAGTATCGAAATCCACGTGAGAATCGGATAATGTAATATAATGGCTTATATTCAATAAACTTTCTTAATAGTTTAAATATATTTCTAAAAATTAAATATTTTACACTCAGCATAGGTGTAAAATACATATCTAACTTATAAATATATTACTGTTGCGAAGTGGTTCATTGAAAGAGACTTTATTATTGAAAGCAGTTGCATTTTTAGTTTTACTTCCGTAGATAAACTGATATCCAATTATCTTCTCCAATTAGGCGCAATTTTACTCATTTTTATATGCATATTTCTGGATAGATGCATGTATTTAAATATGTTTGATAATTAAAGATTTTATTTCCTGATAAAAGAAAAATTAATTTTATTTAGAAAAATAATAATAATTTAAGATATAATAGCTAGGGTGGAAAAAATATAAGTAGACCTTGAAAAAAAATAAATAAATAAAGCAATTCCTAAATTTTGAGTGATGATTTTGAACTGTGAAATATCTGTGGCTGAATAAAATAATGAGTTGGTATTAGAGAAGTGAAATTTTGGAAATAATAATTTTGTTGTTATTTTTTCGATATTAATGATTTTCAGTCTATGCCATGAAAAATAATCGCATGCTTAACAAATTCGATCATTTTTTGGCCGATATTTTTAAGTTTTTCGCTGCTCGTTTCGGTGCATATTTTGAGTTTTAGCGCCGAAACTTTGTTATTAGTCAAAGATCAACATCAAGATGTTTCTTTAAAATATTCAATTTATTTATATTTTTCAAACAGGATAGCTTAAAACTTTCTGCTACATATTATACTGCCACACTTCAGTTATTTCGCGCCATACTTTGGATTTTTTATTGCATAACAATTCGGTCTCTGTTCATAAGCGTGTGTAGCATCCTTTATTAGAAGGTGCACAAATCACAGAGCCGGAGGGTCCTTCCTCACACCCAAGTCGGGCTATTCTTTACTCCCCTAAAAAATTGTTTGAAGAGCATGCTGTCTAAAACGTATTTTAAACATTTTTTATTAATATTAAACCAAAAATTTAACACTCTAGGACTAGATAAGATATAAGACTGACTTATTTGCAGGAGCCTGTGCACCTGTGGCAACACCCCTCTCTCTCCCTCCCATCACCCCCGTACGCACGTCTATGTCTCTGTCCATTGATGCAATGTCTGTAAGAAAAAACATAAAAAAATTATCATTGTCACTTACATATAGATATAGTTTATGATTTCTGACATTCTTTAATTAATAACTTGATATATATTTTATTATAGTTTATTGGCATTAACTTAAATTTAATATTATACAAGAGTGTGAGATGTGAGTTGAGATGTGATATTGATATTGATGTGCTGTCACAAGTTGATGGCTCTTTTATAGCTGTTGATGCAAGATGTACTTGCTGTCTTTTGTTTGTATTTATCTGATCTTGCCTTCTTCTGTTCTTATGATGCTTGAATTGATAACAGATGATGTATTAGTTAATCTACTTGATAGATTAGTTATTTACTATTTTTTTAGAGACTTAGGGCTTTGTTTTCGGAATCTTCCAATTATATTTTAATATTTATTTTTGTCTCAAAATTATTTATACAATTTTTTGTAAACTGTTAATTCATTTTTATATTTGAATTATTCTAACTTTTTTTTTAAAAGTCAAAACGTTGAATAATTAAAAATACTAAAATATTTTATTTTCTTGTCTATTAATGTGATTAATTTAACTTCCTAAATTACTGTCCTTATGATGACAGTATAAAAATTGACTTTTGGCAAGAGTTTGAAAAAAATGAATTTACTGCCTGTTGGCAACACTGTAATTAATACCTTTATTTTGGTACTAGCTAGGTAGCTGCTAGTGATGGACAAAACTGTTATTACATAAAACTGTTATTTGGAGTAGCAGTAGCAACTGTTTCTGCTAATTTAAAAAAAAAACACAGATACAACTGCTTCAAACTATGACGAGTAAAAAAAAAACTCTATTGTTATTAATTCACGAAGTATTCTCGTTTGTGTTTATTTTAATTCTAGTAATAGAGAAAATGCTCTAAGTAAACTTTGAGGCATTTATTAAAATGTTTTTGTGTAAGGAACTTTCTTTTCCCCATCTAATTTTTATTTAATTTTTTTTCTCTACATAATTTAATTAGAAATGATTATTTTATAAATTAATTAATTTTGAATTTTATTAATTTTTCAGTTTGTTATAATATTTTTAACTGTTTACTATTTTAAAAACATTTGTATTGCTGATATTTAATCCTGTTCAAAGAATACATTTTTTTAATTATTTGGAATTTTAATTATAAAATTGCATTACCAATAATGTTTGTTATATCAATTTTGTGTCAGAAAATAAATAAATAAAAATTAGTTTGTGATTATAATTCACTTTTTATAAGTGATAAAAAGTCAAATTAATACTTCAGCTTTAATTGAAAATCATAAGCCAATAAGTACATTTATTGATTTATAAAAAATAAAATGGTAGTTGTGATAGGAGGTGATAGTCAAAGTGTTTAAAAATGTCAACTTGCTGTTTATGGGTTAGTTTCAGTGAAGCAGTTGAAGGAAGATGTTTCTCCTAAATTCAACAGATCACACAGATAAACTGTTTCAAAAAGCTGTTTCTGATAAATTAAACAGGTACGCTCAGAGAAACTGATTCAAATAAACAGATTAATTCTGTTTCACATCCCACCGCTACTTGTGGCTAGCATAGCTGTTGAAGGAAGCTGTTTCTGCTAAATTAAACAGGTCGTTCAGTGTCTCCATCTTTTGCCGATATTAGTGCCCTACTCACCCACTAACCTGCTACTTCATCTGTTTAATTTTGATCGAAACAGTTAACTGTATCTGTTTAATGAAAGGGTACAACTTAACACGAGGAGCGCGTTATCACTTGTTCATTCCGAGGCCATCCGAAGCTTGCTGGACTAGCACATTCTAGCGTCATTTGTGCTAACTAACTGCTTTACATTTAATTGTAACATTCGTATTCATTGGAATTATTAAAATTGTTCCTGCTTTAATTAGATATTATTTAAAATTACTCGTGCCGTCGAATTCCGCTCATTACGTTCGCCCAAGAACTAAACAAAACACCAAAGGATCGTTTTCAGTTGAGGTCGGGGCCTCACCGCAATTTCAATTATTACTGCTTTAATTAGATCGCAGCTGTCGACTTCCGCTCGCTACGCCCGCTCAAGAGACAAACAAACCCCAAAAGTTCCTTTTCAGTTGAGGTGGGGTTCTTACCGTAATTTAAAATATCACTCCTTTAAATTATTACAAAAATTTGCCCAGATCACCGGAAGTCGACAGCACTAGTAATTTTAAATAATATCTAATTAAAGCAGGAACAATTTTAGTAATTCCAATGAATACGAATGTTACAATTGAAGGCAAAGCAGTTAGTTAGCACAAATGGCGCTAGAGTGTGCTATTCCGCCGTCCTTCTGGTGATCTCGGAAGGAACAAGTGATAACGCTCCCTTAGTGTAAATTTGTACCATAATAATATTTAATGTTATCTGTGTGCTTTCATTGACCTTCACTGCGTTTTTCTTTAAAATTGACTATCTTTATTGAAAATTTACATTCGTTCAATTGACAACAAGGAAACAATGTTCTTGCTAATTTTCTTTGGAACAAAAGTATCAAAACACTACCGAGGTATAGCATGCAAATTCATTGCCTTATAGATTTGATATAGTTAGGTATATTTTTGCCACTTACGTAAGATTGATTACAAAATCCTCACACAATGTCTTACACATAATTCTGAGGTGTATGTTTATACGAACCATCCAAGCACAAAATTATAATTTCTTACTTAATAAGTGATTTAAGTTCTTCTTTATTTCAGTTTTAAAAATTCTAATGAATTTTACAAGATTCTACTTATCTCATTGTTTTAACAGAGGTACTTTAGTATTATGGACATAAATAAGATATGTTACTGCATAATTGCTCAAGACTTTATTTAAAAATACAATTATCTAAAATTAATATGAAATTAACTAACATCCTTGACCAGTATATGAACAATCCATGAAGGCTCTGTTTTAAATATAAGAGATAGTTGAATTCTTAAACAGAATATAAAACATGTTTTTACTAATAAATATTTCTTAACGTTAATAGCTTAATAACTCTATAAGAATCCATAAAATGTCTTAAGTCATTATATTTTTCATAGATTTTCATAAAATATATATTTAAGCTATTTACATTGTTTTAAAATAATTTTATCTTAGCTGTTCATAACTTAGATTTTAAATGTCTAAATAAAAAATGTGAGACAGGGCTTAGGTAATATGCCAAAGCATAAATATTAATTAACTAGATAGATCTAGTGACGAGGTCTGGACAGAACCAGAAGTTATGAATTATGAATAAAAAAATATCATTATACTTTTATTTTAGAATTAGGTCAAAAGTCATTATTTTCTTAAGTTACGTAGGGGCATTAATTAAATACATGATGTACATATAAAGATATAAATTGTAAGAAAATTAACAAAAATAATTTTGATAGAAGCCAAAGTTTTATTAGGTTTTTTTTATTGTTGATAAAAAAGTACTTCTATCATTAGTTGACATTGAGTGGTGCCAGATACCAAGTGCACAGAGCTGATGTAGAAAATAAGCATTTTCCAGACTAGCTTTGTGCCCCAAGTTGATTCATGATGTTCTGGGCTAATTAAAAATCTTATTCGCTGGGAGATTCCGTACTAGAAACTGTTGTCGATTCATCTGCCTCTGGTTCTTCAGTAGCGTGAGGTGTGGTTTCGACGGCAGCTTCAGTTGGAGTGTCAGGCGAGGAGGAAGGAGTAGAAGAGGAAGAGATTTCGGGGGAAGCAGAAGAAGATGATTCTGGGGAGGCAGGGGTTGACGATTCAGAAGTGTCAGAAGAGGAAGATTCTGGAATCGATGAACCTGTAGTGGGCTCGGTTGTGCTCACTGTCTGGAACAGGACGGTAGCGTTGTTTCGCTGTACCTTGAGTACTTCAAGTGGGTTGAAGACAGAGTAGTAGTTCTGAACGTTTTGGACAATACCTTCTAAGAATCCGGGAAGGCTATAGACAGTCCTTGCTGGCAGGATGGCGGTCCGTTGATTGGGCAGCTTCACCAGTACAGGAACCTCCGGCCCAAGGGTGATGAGTTGGTACTCCGGCAGATCTTCTGGAACCTGGGGTACTTCCTGGGGCAATTGCTGTGGAATTTGTTGGGACACTTGTTGAGGAATTCGTGGTGTAACTTGCTGAGGCACTTGTGGTAATTGTTGTGGCACTTGAGATACCTGCTGAGGCACTTGTGGTAATTGTTGTGGCACTTGAGATACCTGCTGAGGCACTTGTGGTACCTGATGAGCAATTTGCTCCTGTTGTGGTGCTTGCTGCGGTAAGCCAAATTGGTACTGTGTGAAAGGGTAGTTGTACTGTAAATTTTGCTGATAGCTGTTCAGGTAGGATTGGTGATAACGGAATCCTTGGTCGTTGTCATATTCCTGTGTTCTTTCGGTGTCTGGCCAGTAACTGCAGGCAAAGAAGACATTAATTATAATAATTAAAGAAATAAATGATTGAAAATTAATTTTAAAAAACACTTAGATAATATTACTTATTTATATTTTTTTTATAGAAAAAATAAAAAGTAATAAAGTAAATAAAAATACTTTTCCTTCAAAATTTTGGTATTTAGGGCTTGCAGTAGGTTGTACCATAGGATAAAAAATGTTTATAAAGTCATTTTAGACAGTTGGAGTAAAATTATGCTAATGCCGTTTGTCTGACTTAGGTTTTGTAATTCATTAACATCTACTGCATAATTTTTTATTTTATTATATTATAATTTTTAGTAAAATTTTTTTATATAGCTCCTTTATTTAATTATGCAATAGTAGTAATTTCCTTAGAATACAAAATTATAAAACAATGATATGATGACAAGTCTTGGAAAATGATGATTGCTTTCCAGCTATGAGTACAGGGACTTTTTGTTGTATAAATGATTTTATTTTTGCAATATAATTCTTACCCTCTTTGTTGTTGGTAGTAGAAGAACGGGATTCTACTTTGTGGCTGCAGATAGTAATGAGCTAAAGAGCCACCTACTGAACACACCTGAAAAAAGAACATAGAATTAAATAATTAATATTTAAACTACATTTATCAAGCCTTAAAATATTAATATTTTTGTTTTGTCACTCTAATTTTACATTACGTTTCTAATTATTTAGTTGCTTATCAATAATTTAACATTGAACTATATTTTATTTAAGAAACTCTTGTGATTAGAAATTTCGTTCAAGCCGGTATTGCTTCTATTATGAATGTATGATTTTCAAGGATGCTAGGAATAAGGTTTTACTTATAACAATGGTTGGCTAATTGCAAACGAACAATGTAGATATAGTTATATGAATAGTTGATATGAATAGTTTTGGTTTAGATATTTAGGGAGTTGATGTAGAAACATAACATAAAGCATTACATGAGATGAAGCACTATCTTTATTGGTGAAATTAGCAGGTATATGAGTACTTCTGGGACCACCTCCCTCCATTCATGAATTGCCTTATTAGGAGTGTTTATTCGATTTATATATATTTCTCATTGCCAAGTGGAAAATTGTATAAATATTATTTAACGACTAATGGAACGTATTAGTTCAGCAGAATGAATTGATATATTTCATGAAAACCTTATTATGAACATGGTTTCAAGAGTGATGGACAAAATTAGGTAAGTCGTTTATGTAAAAGGTTAATTATGTTACTAAGAGAAAGGAACTTAAAGCTATTCAGAGCAGTGGCGGTTCATCAATACTGGCAAAGGGTGTTCGCCCAAATATTTTACATAATAGCAAACTCAGAAATACGACGTGAAATACTCGTACAAGTAGAGGCGCCTTCAGTTTATACTACTCCAGTTAAGACAATGCAAAACAGGCAATTTCCAAACAAATATAAGGCGTTTAAAGGGCTACTGTGTAAAAATTCCTTATACTCGAGCGGCGAACTGGAGCACCAATAAAGTGTGCACACATAGAGATCAGAACAATGTATGATGTATGATGTAGAACAGCAGAAAAAATATTAATTTTTTTTCTAAAATCTAGGTCGATGAAATTCGATTTCTATTACCATACTTTAATTGAAATGGCTACTTTAAAGAAAAAGGCTGAACAACAATTTCGCAATGCTTAAGTTGATTTTATGCCAATTCTAAACTGGAGTATCCGAGAAAAAAAAATATATAAATTCATTTGCCGTTTACATTTATGTTGTTATCAATCAGGGCCCGTAATCTCTTTATTATCTCTCTAAAGCTTCATTGATGTATTCTAATGCTACTGTAGTTAATATTAATAAATTAAAATATATGCATAAAAGTGAAAGTATCAAGTCCACACCATTTGTAATGCATTTGTAATTCGAAGTAAAAGAAACATTAACTTATATGATAAGATATATATAAAAACAGATATCTAATTTAATTCTAAACGTGACAGGTATTTCTAATATTAAAAAATATACAGATGATCAGTTACATAAAAATGTTTTTATCTCCAAATTATAAAGTCTCGATATTTTATAAAGGACTTTATAAAAACAAAGGACACAAACGTTAAACATCAGATTGTTTTCTTACATGACCCTCAAATATACAATTAAGTTACGGTTATAATTTTGGTTGAGGCATCTTAGCCTATTCTCCATCACGATTATGGATGGTAATTTGTCTTATCAAATTATGATTGGTAATAAATCATTTCTGAATTTAACTTCTGAGGAAAAGCAATTTTAAATTAATAAATTTAAAATGATAGTCTATTCCAAGTTTAAATCTGTTAATATTAGATAAACAATAACGTTAATAACATAATAACGGTTTCTATCTAATGATATGATCTGTGTTTAATTATTGAGTGATATTAGTCGTTTAGTAACGCCTCTCTCATAAAATCTCATCAATCTCTAAAAGAAAGCTTTATACAAAATTATGAAAAAAACTACAAGGAATTAAACAGATAAAAAAGCAGCCTTTGTGTTCATTCAAGAATTAAAAAAAAATATGCCCGCGGAATCGAAACTTTCCATTCGTGTTGTACGTTTTAGACATCAAGGAAAAAATTTCGTCTCCAGTTTGTCTACCTGTAGTCTAATCTTTTTTTTTCACCTACCAGACTCTTCGGCTATGAGATGTTTTCGGCAGCAGTGGGGTACACAAATTTAGGTGAGGGCTTACGTACGCCACTACACACACAACTGGCGCAACAAACCGCTTAGAAAGAGTTGTTTGCATTATGTACCCAGCAGAAATACTGAGGAACCTTTACTGACCTTATTGCAGACGTTCTTCATGGCAATCTGCATGGCAGACGTTATTTTATTCATGCTCTTATTTATATTTATATTTCAAAGTAAAAACAATAAAGATTTTTTCACGGTATAGCAGTAAACGAACAAAACAAAAAAAAATTAAGGAATTTCTTTTAAAAGGAAAATGTAATTTGAAAGCATGGGTTAAAAGTAGACAGAGCCCTTACTCACTCCACCTTGAACTTTATGAGAAATATTGCCTCTTCGGCAGCCTTAAATATTACTACTATAACGGTCGTTTCGTCACTAATACTTCTTGTACTGAAATCAAGACCTTGATCATAAAAGAGTGGATAAATAGATTATAAGTATGCCATATTAATGTGGGTCTA
The DNA here is from genome assembly GCA_948150685.1 of Rhaphigaster nebulosa. Lineage (NCBI taxonomy): Eukaryota > Metazoa > Arthropoda > Insecta > Hemiptera > Pentatomidae > Rhaphigaster > Rhaphigaster nebulosa. The sequence continues at coordinate 203,435,925 of OX411306.1, forward strand.
ATTTGTCAAAAGGGACGTTTTCTTAAAACTAATTGTTTTATCTCTTTAAAGGGCAAACATTTTTACAGGATTTCTATTTTTATTTTTTTTAATATACAAAAATAAAACGTAATAATATATTTTTACTTTCCCTTATCTATTATATACGAAGTATATATTAAGGGGAAGTATTGCGATCTTGAAAATTTTCGAATTCGAGTTTTCGACGGAAATACCATACGCGTTTTAAGGTCCCCTGAGTCCAAATGACCAAGTCTCGCAAAATGGTCTGTGTGTCAGTGTGTCGGCTCTAACGATTTTGATGAAGCTTGCCTAAATTATTCCTCATAAAGACCTTTAACTTTTCATTTATGTGGTGCATCACCGAGGAAATGAAGGGAAAAAAGTTATGATGAAAAGAATACTTTATTTACGCTTAACTTCAAAAGCGTGCAATTTATGGTAAATTATCTATAGACTTGTATGAAAGGTAATTAAATCATCTAAAAAACAAAAAAATAATCATCAAAATCGGACCGGTATTAGGAAAGATACAGCGCATTGCATTAACAGGAAGTGGCAATTATATCTTGGATTTTACAATTTTCTCGTAAACGACTCAAACGATTTTGATGAAACTTGCCTAATGTCTTCTCCTTACAGCCCTTTAACTTTTCATTCATGTAGTACATCACCGAGGAATGCAGCGAAAAAAGTTATGATGAAAAGAATATTTTATTTGCGCATAGCTTAAAAAGTATGCATTTTATGGTAAATTATGTATAGAATTGTATGAAAGGTAATTAAATTATCTAAAAAACAATAAAAGAATCATAAGAATCGGATCAGTATTAGCATATATACAGCGTATTTTATGAGGAGCACAAGATCCTAGATGGATAACCGAGCGCATCTGAATGGAAACGGATGCGACCGAGTCTTCTCGCACCAATCTGTTATAAATAATATACTCTGTAATAAAGTAATTTAAGAATACAAAAGCGAAAATTAACTTAATAATTTCTACTTTCATGTTATTTAATGGAAAGAAAATATTTCCATGAAAACTACACCGAAACGTTTAAAATATATTTGCAACTTTACGAAGCTAAAATATACAGGTAGTGTACAGAATTGTTGTACTAAAATTGTTTTAAAAACTGTTTTATTGTACTGAAGTGGGAGAAGATGTGAAGAAGTGAATACTGCTGAGTTTATTTCAAGCATTGTTTATGTGAAGTTTTTGAAATTATATTAAAAAGATAATTATTATAGAACGGTAAGGGAAAGTTGTGTGATGCGCGCATCGCACCAGATTTTTATTCAATACATTACATCTTCGTTTTTTAAATTTAACTGATCTCTTCATACTTCAAGGATCTAAAATGATTCTTACTAAAGTTTTAAGTTACTTTAATTCTGGAGCGGATTTTTTGAACAAGTATGACAGATAATGCCGCCCCCTCAAGCTACTCCTCTCTCCAAAGACGATTATTGCTTTACAGATAAAAACTAAGACGATTTTTATATTTATGCGTGTTTAACTCAGCTGTTTTTATTCTATAACAAAATTCTGTTTTTGTTTTTATATAAATTCGTTTGAATCTAAAATTATGATTCCACTCATATTTTGCCGATCACCGAGAATTGCTGTCCCAATCAAGTGTCTAGTACGCTAGTAAATGCGTCTAGTCAAGTGCATAAATCCGCTACAACAGTTTCCATTGTAATTATTTGAGCTAATATCTCCTATATTAATTTGTCTATATTTATCAACTCATGGCCAGAACTACGGGAAAAAGGGACAAATGGAGCATTTGTCCTGGGTGGTAGAATTTAGAGGGTGAAATTTTATTTTTAGATTAAGTAAAAAATATTTGTTTTTGTTGTTTGGTTTTGATGATATTTATTTCAAAATATATGAACTAAAATACTATATGTACTAAAACTGTTGACTTTTATTGAAGGAGAGGGTGTAATAAAGGGCAGGAAAATTAAGCCTTTGTGAAAATCCCAGTTCTAACTGGTCCAGAAAGTGCAACCATCATCGAATTAGCCACTGAGCAGTAGGCAGTGCAAGGTTGCCTAAATGCCAAGGACGACTGGAAAAGCCCTGATGACGATTGATGAGTCATAATGTGTGTGTTTAAATTGCGGAGGTGATGAGATGTCAGTGACCTGGGTTATTCAAACCGGTCTTTCAGAAAAAGTTGATTTATTTAGCAATTTGGTTTATAATTGCTGTCGTTCCTATATATATATATATATATATATATATATATATATATATATATATATATATATATATATATATATATTTTTTATATGTAATATGTTTTTAACAAAACATAGGAGACGTGCTGTATGGACTCGGAAAACTTTTTGGTTTGCCCCAGAGTTGAGATATTAAAATCATAATCTACGATATCAGCAGGTGGCAAACTGTTTCTAAGCATCCCTTCTTCCTCTGAAACTTTAGGGATTTGTAGTGGTTAGTTCGGATTCGAGAAAACGTGTTTAGAAAAAAATTATGTTGTGGGATAGTAATAATTTGAGGAAATCAAAATTGAAGGCAATCAAAAAGTTCTTTATCAGCTTCGTTTTTTGCGGTGTATACATGATAAATATATCAGTTTTGATTGATTTCTATCGAGATATTATCTTAAGAAACAGATGTTTTTCCTTGTGCTTTTGATTAAAATTTTCTTAGGACTAGTTTCAATGGGAAAAAAAAAACGAAGCGAAGATAAATTAATTTAAGTTACATTTGAAAAAGTGTAACTGATTTGGTACATTGGATTAGGATTACGTCCAATATTCTTTTACAAGAGCAGTAATATGACGTTATCCTGCTGGATAACAACCTATTCTAATCACAGTAGGACAATCAGGGTTAATTGTCAGTTATGGAGTGCTAAGAGGTAATAGTAACATCAATGCTCACATATATAATTTTTATCTCGCTATTATAGAAATAAAATTATTAAAAAAAATTATCGATGTTATTATAGAATGAATTATAATGATGGGGTGAGATTCAATATTCATTGTTTGATTTTTCAGTTATAAAAAAACCTATAATAATATAGTATACAACATTAAACTGTGGCCATTACCAGGAGTCCGTAAAAAAATGTTGACATTAACTTTACATCCACCAGAGTTTTTCGCTTTTATTTTAATGACTAATTAAATAAAAATGCTACATGGTCAAGACTTTTGTATTTGTTGTTAATAGTAAAAAACGCCTGTGGTTGGGACGGGATCAACAAAAAAAAAAATTATCAGGAGGGGGTAGACAACATAGTTTCAGTGGCGAACGTAAGGGAGAGGAGCGGAGGATGGCCCAACTCGGGTTCTACTTACTAAGGTGACCCTGCGGTAGGGCCTTTTTTTTTTTATTAAATAACTTTATTGCAAAAAAAAATGACGGTCTGATTTAAGGAATGAAAGGCTAGTTGTAAATAGAAAAAGTTAAAAATTGTCGTTTTTTTGGTTGTTGTTTTTTGGGGGTGGAACCTCAAAATAAATTAGCTCCGGGCCCCAAATGCACTAGAAACGCCACTCTTGGTTGTATTTCTGAGAGATTGGTCTAGGGATTCCCACCAGCAAGGATCGGTGTGCTGGTCGAGCGTATCCAATGGTAAAGTCCTGTTAGTACCGTTTCTAGACGGTTGTTGTACTGAATAGATGATTCCAATGGCGAATGGAACTGTATATATCGATGCTTCTTATAATTTTTTTTCTTTTTTTTATTGTCTAATCTACTATACTATACGGCCATGTTTCGATGTTTTAGTTCCGTTATGCAATGGGAGGTATAACTAAACGTATTAATGCACAGAACTTTTTTCTTCCGCTTCCCCGTTGTTATGACTAATATGCATACGAATTTAATTCTTTCACAATTGCAGCCAGAAATTACAAACCATGTTTCTGAAGTATCCATAACTAGAATGTATATTGAGTTTAACTCCTATATATAACTTTCCATGAAAATATTGAAATGGTATATAAATTGCTTTTCTAAACAGGAACCTTGGAAGAAAGAAAATGTCTGTATAGTTTTAGTTTCACCTAATATTACCGCACTTTTAAATTGAAATATTTATGCATGTATATATTTCATTTTAAAATATAGTTAAATATTTTACCTCACACTTCGATATAGAGGTTTTTAAATATATTATTTAGCTATTAAACTACAATGAGCACACAATTATAATGTTTTCATACTATATTTTTAAAAATTTCACTATAATTTAACCACCATATATTCGTAAGAGATTCCGATCACGTTCCCACTGAGTAAAATTTTAACGAACGTTTTTCTAATCTTCAGAATTGAGTTATTTAGCACAGGAAAAGTTATAATTTCAGTATACTTAAATTTTTTCATTTCCGTTATGAATATTACATGTTTTTAACTTGTAATGGTTACTATACAGCCAAAATAAATTAATTAATTTTTTTTCCATCGTCCCTTATGAGTACTTAATAGGTTTTGGTCGATTTACATCTTCTTTTTGAAGATCTTCCTTTTACTGTAACAGTGTTACATTCTAAGGAATTTATGAAGTTAAGATAAATTCTTTGAGATTTTTTTTTTTTTTATTAAATAATAAAAGTGATTGGGCTCATTATTTTTTGTGTTATAATAATAATAATAATATATAATTACTAAATTATATATATAATATATAATTACAACTAAATTCATTAGTTGATGCCTTGTTTACTGCACTGTAATCGTACCGAGGTTGGTGCAGGTCTTAATGCATGAAGCAGGAGGCTAGTAAGGCACTTTAGTGAGTCCAAGAATTTGATATGCCTCCGCTTGATGAATTCCGGGACTGTTGGAAGTTCTAGAGGAGTGTGGAGGGATGGTGGTTTCTCCTTCTGACATTGTTCGAACCAACTTCCTTAACATGATGTATTGGAATCGTTGTGGATGACATCAGTTAGATGGCAAAAAAGCGAAGCGCCGTACAGAAGTGCTGGCCGTATAATGCACTTGTAAATGGTCGAATTAACCTGAGACATAGAACAGGCGACGTAAGAAGGTGGTGTAGATGGTAGGACTTTCTCCTTACTGTGCGGATTTTCTGTACTCGCGTCGAGTTCGGACTACTGTTGTAGACAGTAATGGCATCGCGTATGTGACCGTTGCTATTCTGTAATTCTTGCCTACTACAACAACAGTGTAGATCGAGAAAAGGACTGGCGAGAGAACTGGCCCATGTGGCTCGCAACATGTCAGCGAAATATTGCGAAAATGCTTATCACAAATCTGTACAGAGAGATTCCTGTTTTTGAAGAATGAGGCAATGATACTGTAGATCTGTTCTGGATATTCGTAATCTATGAGCTTGCGGCATAAAATGCTGTGAAACACAGAATCAAACGAGTTTGTACAGCCTATAGAGATCATTGTTCTTGCCGTATTCTTCTTAATATTGGAGTTCACCTCAGTCTGAAACTTCACCAGATGGTGTTCGGTGCTAAGATAGGTTTGAAATCCAGTCTATTCATACGGAATGACAAAATGTTCTTCGCAAAAGTCTCATAGAAAATTAAGGATTATTTTCTCGTAGATCTTTGCAAGATGCGACAACAGGCTAATGGAAAAATGAATTAATTTTCACGTTAATTAGTCAGTCTAAATTCACAGGTCAAAAGCATCAAGATCCTGTGACCATGTCTGCTGACGGCCAGTTGGATTGCTCCACGAATCTTGTTGTTTATACTGCTAAATACAAGAAAGCCTATACAATTACATCCATTATCGTTTCTTTATTGCTTGTTTTACATTTTTATCATGCTTGATTATTATATTTGTTATTTATCGGTATAATCTTTCTCGAATATTAAAAGTCAATCCACCTTCTCCAAATACGTCATAAGATAATAGATAGGTAATAGCGAAGGTAGACATTCGCTGATACTGCCCATCATGGTGGCGGGTAGCGTTTGCCAACCATTACCGCTAACTATTACCGCTTTTATATTTCATTGAAACTGCTCTCCCCTAACACTAAACATCCTAGTTGATAATTTTGATAAATATAAATGTTAGACTTAAATCTCCTGGTTTTCATTTGTAACCCAAGAGCAGAAATACACACGGTGACGGAATTGTGATTTCATTCAATCATCAAACGCCATTTGCCTGGTTCAATAATGAGGCTAGGTTATGTCTGTGTAAAATTTTAACCATTATGTATCAGTAAACTATATTTTAATGCCCAACTTCTACAGCTTCTTTTAGTATTGTGAATAGAAACGGAAGAATTGAATGTGTATCTTTGATTAGAAATTTGTTATTATGTAGAGTACTGGCTGTTATTTGTATAATCATTTCAGTAATAGATATCATACATGTGTTTGTAATGAAATCGCAACAAATAATGTTTTATCACAATGTTAATAATAAATCAGTACTTTAATTTAAAAAAAAAAATTATTGTTTGAATTTGAATATTTATTTAGATAATAATTTCTTTCATTATTTAATGTTAATTCGATTTATATTTGAATCCAGTTTTAAAGAGACATTTTTTAATCAGTATTAGGTCTAAAATGCAATTTATACTGTTTTTACTTCTATCCTACAAAATTGATTGGCTATAATTTGTTTACATTTTTAACAATTATTCATCTAATTTTGTCTCACATGACGTACTTAACTTAGGAACCATCGGAATGTTAGCATAACCATCGGGATGATAACATAATCTAGAACCGAAAAACTGCTGAGCATTGACACTCCTTCTGGAGTGGTCAAGCAGTATGGAAAAGACGAAACAGTATGGATATGACGTCATACCTGGATTACCAAGCAGTGCCAACAAAATATACTTCGTTCTATTCCTTTAAAGCAGTAGCCAACTACCAGCAGTCTCTGCCAGCTGCAAAGGTGGGCTACCAGCGAAAGTCGATCTTTATTCAGCCTCACCTAGCTTCAACACCAGCAACGAATTTTTTTCAATGAGGTGCAATTTAATTACAAAAAAACAAACTAAAAACAACGAGAATATCACAGGAAACAAATGCCTTATTATATTTCTCTAGATTTATTTATAAGAGAGTAATTTGAAAAATTAGGGGGAAATTTAAATTACATTAAGCATAAAGATTTAACTTCAATCAAAAAGTCACTTGAATAATTTGAGAAATCTATGTATTAAATAGGCAAGCAGTTTATTTGTTGTACTGATTATTCCGACTGTATGCATACTAGCAGGAAATAGATATATCATTAGATAAGTATTGTTAAGAAGATGTGCACAATAAAAAAATGGCTTGGCACCGACATCAAAAAATAATAAATTATTGTAATGTTTAGGTCGATTTGAAATAGTTACTTATGATACTTAATAAAATTCTTTTGCAAGACAAATTATTTCTTTCTTTTTGGTGTTTCTTTTGCACCGTTTTGAAGTCAGGTTTTTTTTTCTGAAAGTTTTTTTTACATTCAATATTTCTTATTTAAATTTTAAGCAGTGAATTATTTTAACTAGACTCTCGATATACTCTGCATACATTAAACTTGTCCTTTTCCAACATTACTAACAGTTTTAGATATTTCGTCAACTATGAAGGTCTCCGCCATGCCAATGTGCTATATTCTCAGACTTTTCCCTCTCAAGCTCATGACCCCAAATTTGTAGTGGAACAATAAGTTGTTCAACCTATGCCTTTATCTGTTATTTATTAAATGCAACGAATTCGATTCAAACCTCGCTATCCTTATGTGCACATCTGTCATATCCCTTATCTTTTTCTATTTCCCTAATCCTTTTTAAGCTTCATTTTCTTCCAGCTTTGTTGTGTGACATACACTCTACTGACCAATAATGTAGAACTAGTGGCTATGACCATGACCAGATCACAGCAAAATTGATTAAACTTTATCTTCTACCTTTACTGGAGATTCGTTATCTTTATAAATCTCCGTTTATCCCACTGCTTAAGAAAATTGTTTGACCCTTTCACTGAATGTAGATTTTATTCCTTCTACTGTAGATTCATCTCCATCCTCATTAAACCTTTGATAAGATTAATCAACTACTAACTTTCCTTTTCTCTTGAGTAAACTTTCATCCTAATATCTTCCTATCCGTTTTTCGTTTTTCTTATTTATTATAATCTGTTATTCAACTCATAACAAAGAGAGTAAAGTGTAGAAACTGGAATATATTCATATAATAAAGTTTTGTCCATATATACAATAAGATCTGAATAACGAAGATAAAGTGATGAAGTAAATACTGCCTATTGCATTTAATTGAATACTTCATACTTTACCGTAATACAAGACTTTTGTACAATATGAAACTTATCCAACCTTCTCGAAACTATTGTAAATTTCATTTTATGTTTAATAAAACATAATAATATAATAATATATAGTAATAACGTTAAAAGTTTTTATTGATTTTTCCAATCACTCATTACTGAAAATGAGAATTTTTTATATTTACTTTTTTCATCAAACCACAAAATGGTGCTGAAAATTTGTTATACACTTTTCAATTTATTTTTAATAAAAATATTTAATAAAATTTACTTATTACTACTCTAAAAGAATCTCTATTGGCATTTGCTCACAGATAGAAAAGGATGGATTTACCACTAGACCCTTTAGGCTCCGGTCTATTTATTTGTTTAATTAACAAGAAAAATGTTTATGCTGAGTTAAGAAAAAGATCTTATAAAGTCATATTATATTATTATTATGCTATAAAATTAAAACTGTCATCACAAAGATTATTTTCTTGAGGAAAAATGCCAGATCCACTGCTCTCCCTCTCCCCTCCCCTCTCCTGCCGACGGTATGAAGAGGAGGCGGCAAAAATCCATAGGTCTAGGAGCGTCCAAACTTTAAACCCGATCCTGGAGATAGAGGATATAATACTGTAGAAAGTGCGCTATACAACGGAGCTTGTTATTGAGAAGGTCAAGACAATTTTTATTTCTTCACTCTTGATTTTCTGCTCGATAAAAAATCAATTACAAAGAATTATAAAACAATTATTTAGCAGATAACGAACAAGATACGAATGGAAATTGCCAATAAATGTTACAGCCCGGATGACGACACCACCTGAGTCCAGTTAACAATCTGCTTACCTTAGTAATTAGAAAACAACAATTAAGCCGTTTTTGATTGAGCAATACCAATAAACTTTAATTGATTTGGAGCATGGTTATATATCCACGTCAAGTACAAGAATCCAATTTTTTGGATACGCTCAATTGATTGCCAGGCAGGCATATAATAAATCGAAATATCCAAAGTTAATTTTCACTTTGAGCAATCGAAAAATAAGAGTACAACTGAAATAGATTTAATGTATCCTTATAAGAGTCTGATATATTATTTTATTTGATTGATTCATTGTATTATTTTACTGAGAGCTCTGAGAATTTTACCAAAAGACAATGGTTGAGAAAGAGAATAACCTCCAAGGATAATTAATAAATTGACAAAAGTGAAAATAAGAGTTATTCATACATATTAGAACTGAGCATAATGTGTGACTACTGACAATTGGTAGTACAACTTGCACCCATAAAAAAAAGTTCTCATCTTGTTAAATATAATTGAGGAGCTTTCAATCAAAAGTCTTTCAATCTCCACTGCCGACCAAAACAAATTCCGATGATTTCTGATAGTTATCCCAAAGCTGTACCTAATACTCCAGTTCTGTAAACTCTGTTTTGTTTTTTCCCATAGAAAAAAGAATGGAAATCTTGTTGCTCCGTAATTGCAATTATACAAAACATTGAGGTAACCTGATAGAATCCTGTATGAATCTTGGTGAAGCACGCTAAATTTTATATTTCACTATATCTTGTGGCTGCGTGGTATTCGAGCATTATAGTCTTTCAGCTATTTCAGTCAAAGTCGAAGGTTAACGATGACCGTTAAGCACCGCCATCAAAAGCATTTTAATTGAAGTACGTGACAATCCGTAGTCCTGAAACTAGTTTAGTAACTACCTCTAACTCTTCTGATTGAAATTTAATCCATTAGCTCAAGTTAATGCAGACCACGCCATCTTCCAAAAATATCTTACGGCCGAGAATTTCTATTGCCTTCACATCAAACCTTCATATGCTTATTGTGGGACTGGTTGTATTTATCATAAATTTGCTATATGTTTATTATTTTTATTATGACTTATTTCGTTTCTGTCTATTTCTCTCTCTCTTTTATGGTAACCTATTTACAAACGATTATTGATAAGTATTTGTTTACGTGCTCTGGAAAGTGACATTGAAATTGTGAATACCTGAAAAAGGTTGATAGAGATATATGCCATGGGGGGGGAGGGGGAGAGGGGGAGGGAAAACAACCGAAAATGAGGAAGATGAGATATCTCCAAATAAGTTCTAAAGCAATGGCTAATTGTCAAATAGATACACCACTAAATTTTATCTTTTCGACAAAACATCTAGTGGTCTAAATAATCAGTAATCGGACAATTTGCGCTTGCATTAAGGGGACATAATGATAGATTCATATCAAAGGTGGGAGTGTACTGGCTCAGGTGGTGTGTTTATATTGCTCACATTCAGGCCAGATAGCCACTCTCTCTGTCAGTAATTCCAGTAAATTAGATTTCACTTCAAGGTTTGATAGCAGATACGATCCCTCACTTGTTTTCTACCATTAGAGCTCGGTATCCGTTAGTGAAACATTTATAATAATAGTTTTCAAGTAAGTATCTGAGTAGTTTAAACCTCGATAAGGTTGCCTTTAGAAAGGAGACAAATTTCGGTTCTAGTTATCTTCCACTTCTCTGATAAATCGTTTTCTTAGGTGTCGTTCTTGTCAAAGCCCTTAGAAATATGTTAATTCCCGCTAGCCAGCATAAATTTAATAGTTTTATTTATACGTAAAAACATTTATTCTATCTCGCATTGTACGTTACAAGTCAACAATTTCTACTAATTAGTTGAATAAATAGACGACCTAAGGGACAGCGCTCCTTATAAGCACATAGAAATAAAACACAAATCACCGAATCCGGAATTAAAATTTGGATATTCAAAGATTTTTGAGGTGGCTGATTCCGAATCTAATGTCACATGTTAAAACCTCAAAATGGTGAATCCAATACGGACCTCTAAATTATAAAATAAAAAAAGTATTGCTCTAGGAATTCCCTTGGAAATTTTTGGGGACGTCGGATCCGGATCGGTGGAGAGAGGGGGGAAATGAATCCAATATCTCCATTTCAATTCTTTGTTTGTTCTCCAACTTGTAAATTTTCCTTCAGATTTGAATTTTTCTTTCTTCCAAACTTCTAGGTTTCAACCAAATACTCGTTTTGAAATTCACTATCTAATTGGCTTATGAAACCACCGTGTGCAATCCAATGTAAAAAATTATTTTTTTAAAAATTTGATAACAGCTTAGGGATCATCGATCTAAATAAACTCTAAAAAGAGATTGGTTGATATCAAATTTTTGTTGATTTAAATGTTTATTTCCGTAGAATCTCTACAAGTAAATTTTATACAAAAAAAAAAAAAAACTCGTTTTAGGATTTCATTAACTGTCTTGTGATGACGAAGTAATTGAATTCAATGGAAGTTAAATACAAGCACTTAACTTAAGTCACCTTGACTTGAATATGTAATTCTTCAAAACTGAATGAGCCGCAGATTGAATTATCCACAGTGTTACGTAATACAACAAAGTGATTCTCACATCTAAACATAACGACTTTATAATTTGTAGGATAATATTCAACAGGTGATATTAAACATTTTTATAATGAAGTCTTGACAACCTATGCAGATTTTAGTAAGGACACTTTCTATAAAATTACTTCTAGTTAAGCCCACGATAATTTATTTGAGTCCTAATTCCAAGGGCGGTGCACAGCTCTAAAATGACCCGTTAAAATTGCACTGACTGTCCAATGGGCTGACCCATATTACACAACACCGGTCTTACTACTTATAGTTGCTTTATATATCGCCGGTCTCAATGTGAATTGAAATCAGAAAACGATTTGATTGGATGTTATTTTATTATTACCTAAAATTTGCGCAGAATAATTAATTGTTTATTTCGGTTTATTATCTTCGATAATAGACCTCTGTAATCGACCCAGAAATGTTTTTTTAACCATTCCACCAAAAAGTTTAAATTTTACGTTTAAAGATACGTATAATCCGAAATATCGAATAAAAAAAAATCATCCGTCCGTAGCTTTTCTTTGAGTCTATTGGACCGATTTTCTTAAGATTCGCCAAATAAGTCACAGGTTGCCCCAAATGATCCTCTGAACTCGACATTACCACAGTCTTTTCGTTTCAAAATGGCAGCCGATTAGAGATTTTAAAAGCCCATAAATCGGCCATCAACATACCCATGAATCAGCATACCAATAATAATAATAAATTAAAAAATCTATATAAATACTTTTGGTTTATTATTTTCAATAATAGACCTTTGTAATCGTCCAAGAATTTTAATTCCCTCAACATTTGAGGTTTCACGATTCAAGATAGGTAGATTCCAAATGTCGAATAAATAAAGTTTCGTCCGTCCGCCGTCCGACGTACGCGGCTTTTCTGCGAGACTGTTGGACCGATCTGTGAATGGGCCACTAGATATTTTTTAAATATAACTATTTGGAAATAAAAAGCCATTATGCAATAATTTGCAGTGTTTTTTTCTACTCAATTGTGTATTACTTGCTGGTACTTACTATTTCAAAAACATATCTCAATATGATGAAAATTTGATTTTTTTTTTAAATTTTTTTGTCTCTGCTGAAAATTTAGGATTTGACATTTACACGGCTTCACATTGTGAAGAAGGATATTAAATTGTAAAAAACTAGACAAAATAGCTCAGGATAGAGGTAAAGCACACTGGTTTATAAAGAATAATGATCTAAAAATTGAACTTAAAATTTGAGATTGAACTACGTATTCAAAAGAATTTGGAAAAAAGGTGAACTTATTGAATGGTGAAATGTGCAATATATAATTAATGTGTTGAAAAACAAAGTTAAACCTAAATCATTTCTTTTTTAAAAAGTTCATTGTAAAAGTTTTGTACAAACTTTACAGTATGATTAGGAATGATAATAACAATAGTTCTGTCTTCTGTTACTCACATTATCTTTTAGAAGTTAAACATAAAAAAACAAAAAAAAATTGGGAGGGTATTCAACTCGCAATTCTTTTTTACACTCACGCCGTGAGGGTACTGCTGGTATGTATTTTAAAACAATTTTTGATATAATTTTATTCTCATATTAAAATAAAGTACCACTTCCGGCTCACCAATTTCAACCAAAATCTAGTAAATTATTTATACTGATATAAAATTCGTATGAACCAAATTTGAGATGTTCCTATTAAATTATATTATTTGAATCTGTAAACCTTTTAGTCATAAATTGGCAAAAGACATTAAAAAGGCATTTAAATTCAATGCACCAGAATACCTCTAAAAACTGACCAGAATTATCGACTAGATCTGTATTCAGTTCAAATGGTTTTTCAACAAGCATAGCGTATACAGGACAAGGCAACAAATAGCATGCCAAAAAATACGGGGGATTGGAAAAGATATGGACGAGTTCCAGAATTTGGTTTCAATGAATCGCCCAGAAGTGGAACCGACATTCACAAAAAAAATAATGCAGCCAATGTTTTCAACGATATTCATTAGTCTGGTTCTTTTACATTTTCTTTTGAATTATTTAAGATGTGTTATGTAACGTTTTAAATTTAATACTACTTGTTTGTTTAGATAAAAAGTAATAACAAGTTACTTCTTAACTAATTTAAGAAATTGATCACAGGAAAACCTAAACAATCTGGTCAAAATCAGATCGAACTGCAAAAATAAACAAAAAACATTTCGGTATTGCATATTTATTGTGAAGAATTATTTCTCCATGTTTGAAATATTCAACAATGTAATTTGACTTATTAAGAGTGATCTACCCACACAATTCTTATATTTTTAGTTCAATTTCCCATTTTACATAGTCCTCCAAACTCCTCTCTCAATCTGTTCCATATCATCTGAGGCTTGTTTGTTGGTATTTTATATTTTTTAGAATGAGTGAGAAGTTAGCCCACTGCCTTAACCCCCATCCTGGAAAGCCAGGAAGATTCATTAATATTAAATATGTTTACATATCAAATCTCCCTTATCGTGAACTAATCTGAATCTATGAGCTGCTTCAAACAATCAATGTGTCCTGTTCATCTAAACATTTGTTTTGATACCATATCATCTTTTCTCGTTTAATGAAATTGGATTTTTAAAAAAAGTTGGACCAGCGACATATACCTATCAATAATTACACAGGCGTACAAGAAATAAAAAATTTTGGTGCCTAGCATTTTGGAACTGATTTTATCTCTATTTGGGACGCTGAATAGAAATATGAAATCAGATTTTTTTTCATCACCTCTACTTTTTGAGATAAGTGTGAAAAAAGAAGTAAAATCGCCTGTTTGGCATAAGCAACTTCCTTCCTGCTTGGCCAGGCTGGGAATAATTTCTCAATGTTTCAACCAGGATGAGTTAAATGACCTCGTCAGAGATCCTAACCAATCAAAAGAAGCTTCTGAATCACTGGCTTCCAGGTTGAACGACAAAGATTTACTGGAACAAGGAACCAAAATTACTTTTTACCGTGCAAGAGAAAAAGGTCTATTACCATCTCTCAAGAAGAAAATCTTGCGTTTTGTTTCCCATATTAGAGGACTCCTGGAAAAAATGAGTCTTCCTGAATATTTCCCAGATGATTGGCGTCTATTTATTGATAGGTCAAAGCGAAGCTTGAAATGTGTTCTGCTACACAATGGGAATAAATATGGCTAAATATCAATATCTCACTTAACTACAATGAAAGAGACATATAGCATCATAGCTTTGGTCTTCATGGGTGATTTGTGTGGACTTAAAAATGGTAAACTTTCTCCTTGGTGTGCAAAGTGGTCACACCAAATATCCTTGTTTCTTGTGCCTCTGGGATAGCATAGACAGAACACACCACTGGGTTAGACAAGAGTGGCCTAAGAGAGAAGACATGGTCGTCATGGAGAAAATGATGTTATTAACGAACCCTTAGTTGAACGAGAGAAAATCATCTTTCATTCACTACATATCACGCTGGGTCTTATGAAGCAGTTTCTAAAGTCTATTGATAAGGACGGATCATGCTTTGCATTTACAGGAGAAAAAAATGCCTCTATGAAGCAAGAAAAAAATTAAAGCAGGAATATTTAACGGCCCAGAAAGAAAAAAAATCATTAAGGACCAAGCCTTCGTAAACTCCATGAATGAGGCAGAGCTAAAATTCTGGACTTCATTTGTTGCAGTAGCCGGAACTTTTCTGTACCAACGAAAAGCAGAAAACCACGTTGAACTGGTAAACGATATGCTTAAAAATTTCAAATCCCTCAGGTGCAATACGAGTATTCACTCATCCACTGGGACCGTTTTCTTGAAAATTTAGAAGATAGCAGTGAGAAGCAAGGTGAAAGATTTCATTAAAATATTAAAATTATGGAGGACCGCTATCAAGGGAGATGGAATACGCAAATGATGGCAGATTATTGTTGTAGTTTAGATAGGGATTGTTCCATGATATGCTCAAGAAGGTATAATTCCCTTATTTGAATTCAGGGCACCAAATTCATATGAAATCAGCTCCATATACTCCAGCACAAAAAATGCTGTTGGCCTGTGTTATATTTGGGTAAGTACTTTTATCTCTTTGTCTCCTTTGTACCTCTATGAATATGAATAACAAAATGATTACATAATAAATAAGAATCAATAAGGCATTATGATGATCATAACATTAGATATAAAATGTTTAGAAATAGACACAATATCCAATCCACTAGATTATGAATTGATTAATATGATATCCTTGGTTTGTTTGCAGGAAGTTACTTGAAGTATTGTAGTATCAATGGCTGACATAGGGGAGAGGGATTCAGGGACATATTCTTCTTTCGAAATGAACGAAAAAATATAAGGTTTGCATTTTACGAAATATGTTTGGTAATTTTTAACAATAATTTTTGATCCATTTTTCATGCTTATCCGTAAATCTTACTCCTAATTTGGCGATTATAGACATTCAGGTGATTACTTGCCTTCTTATTAAATCCCCTCCTCCCCGAAAAATAATTCTGCGTACACCTCTGTGTAGTATCGAGATCAGTTCTTTATTAAATGAGAACCCTCTTCTCTCATAGCACACATTTAATAGAGGGCTACCTCTGCGATGCAGGTGCTGGAACAAAAACTATTCAAGAACATCAGGTGTAAGAAAAAACTAGGGTCAGGTATCCCGATTGATTATCTGTAGACTATCCGAGAGGCTGCCTCGGTTCTGGTCCTACCTTTACAGTATGATAATATAGGATTAAGAAGTTTAATGCCATCAACCCCTTACGTGCGAGATAATCGTTCTCATTTTTAAGTAAGATTTACTTATGTTTTAGAATAGTTTATTTGTGCATTACACGAAAAGGATACATTTTCCGTCACTTATTTGAGAGATAATTAAATTCCGTACAAAATAAAAATAAAAAATGTCATCGAAATCGGACCATTGTAGACTGAACATTGTAGCCGTGCTTATATATTCCTACCGCTACTAGTATACGGTTAACTTGGATTAACCGTCACCGTCGCGACGGTTGGGGTCCAAACACGAGACGGTTAAGCGGATTGACGGATTAAAGAAATACCATTAGCGGATCACTGTATAAGCAATACTATGTGCCCATAAAAAATAACTTCAAATTTGTGAATAATGTGCGATATTCATTGTGTCCGAGCCACAACTGAGGATCATTTTAGAACCTCCTCTTCTTATTATTGTTTCTTCACTTCTTATCAAACAAAATAATTCAGAGATTTTGAGCCTACGAATATATGTAATTAACTTTTTATTTTATGTATGCTGTTGTCTTTTTAAAAACTAATTTGGCTTTCTCAAATTATTTTTATCTTATAGTAGGGTATGTGATTCGTAGATTATTAAATTAGTTTAGTATTACTGTATGTTAAGTGAATATAAAAAGTAGAAAACTATTTCCTTTGAAGATTCCTTTTAAATTCACACACCTTGAGTTAAAACCACCATATTTAAATAATTATGTTTAATAAATTGTGTTCTATTTAATGTAAAACAATAAACTCTTGCTATTATAATGTAGTAGTAAGTTTTGTTTTCATGATATCTTAAGCCAATTTTAACATTATTGACAAAAATGAAACATGAAGTATTGAGTGGGAGGTGGCCCATTGTACGAGTATAATTTTTTCCTCGGGTCCGGGCTCAGCTGACGGAGCGCTAGTCGGGATGGGGTGTGGCATCCCATTGGATTCTGTTTGGCTTCTTCCATTTGGGGAGTTGCCAGGTTCGAAGGTCATCAACCTCAACTTAAATACTTTAAACTATTATCATTATCACCAAGAAATTCACTTATTCTGTTTTTAATTTTTTTTTTTAAATGATTTATTCTTTGTATGTGTTGTGAATGTTAACCCTATTACGTATTTTACACAAGTGGAAGATTGCAGTATTTTCAATATTATTAAAATGAAATAATAATATCAACGACAGACCTAACGAACAAGTAAAATATCGATATTCGATATTTTGGGATATCGCAAAACCAAATATTGATATCCACCGATCAACATTGAAGAAGGTTAAGAAATAATATAATTATTATTATTATTTATAAAACAATATTAGCCATGAATCATTATAAAAAATATATAGAAAATATTTAAACTTTAAAAAAAAAATGGTATAAACTATTTTTATTTTGAATACTTTTAGCCATATTTCATATATTATAGTCTTCTAGAAGTTTTTTAATAATAGAATCTTCAAACTTCTAAAAAAATTATTTATATTATAACGCTTCCTATTATATTGTGCATTCTCAAAGCATTCATCTAAAAGAATGTAATTTATTTGATATACATCTAAGTACAATCATCATCTATATTATTATCAATTTGTACATACATTTTAGTAGGATTAGGTATATTTTACAAAGGATTAATTAACATTATTTGTATATAAATCTTATCTACTAATTATTGTTTCGTATAGATTACTAAATATTTTTTATTCTTATATTTACTGGAAAAGCTACAGAATCGTGATGCCAACATAGCGGACGTCTAGATTTTTAAGACCTGACTGATCTTAAAAATCTAGACGTCCGCCATCTTGGGGTTACGATTCTGGAGTTTTACCGAATAAAGGAAATTGTTACTTAAAATAAAATACAGTAGAATCTCGATAATTCGTACGGTCGAGGGTTCGAAAGTTAAAAAAGAAATATCGAGATTTCCTATTATCGATAGGAAATAACAAAATTAACACAAAATTGTATTATTATGAATGGAAAAAAATCGATTATTTTCTTACGGTACAATCAATCCTTTAAGACGGGTCTTATCGACGACTTCTTTAAGCATGTTCAGAGCAGAAAATACGTTTACACAAGCATCCGAATTTGCTAAGAAACGACACACGTCGTAGATGTCTTCATCTCGTTTTATACAGAGTCAAAATTTCCTTGCCAGTTAAGATACTATCTACCGCGGATTTTCCAGTCATTAGTGAACTTAAGTTCTCAGGCCATTCATTCCATGTTGGTGACTAACAATATGGTTACAGATTTTTTACAAATTTTTTTAAAGAGAGATGAATAGAAAAACAAGAAGGGTAAACCGACCAAAATTTCTTGAAACGATTACACTCTCACTCACCTCTCATCTTGAAAAGAGTTTACCAGATTTTAAATTCGAATTATAAGATGATTACATTACTTGAAAGACGAAAATAAATACGAATTATGGGACTGTTGCAATGTTTTTAATAAAAAATATGAAAAATCCATACAAATTATCGGAATATATGAATTACAGAGATATGAACATCGATATTCTACTGTAATATAGTTTAACATATTAAAATATCGATATATCAGATGTTAGTATATCGATAGAAAATTTTTCAAATCCGATATATCGATATATATCGATATATCGCGTTTCGATATTCCAATCCTTACCAACAGTCTATGCCTACTTCTGTCGCTCTACTGCTACCCCTCAAACCCAAATCATCGAGGTCAGACCTAACAAAATCTTCCCATTTAAGTTTCGGTCGACCCCAAGGACTATTACCAGCTGATTTGCCACTAATTTAGTTATTTATTCGTTATCTTCCCCGAAGATTTTACCCTTTTTACAGTCTTCTACGCAATAACGGATGCAATGCAACCTCGAAAATTTCTGATTTTCAGCTTTCAACGGAAATATCCATTTTGACCAATTTCTTCGTATCTCGAAGTTGAAGTTTTGTATTTGTGATTCTTGTAATATCGAATTGTACATTTCCTTTTTTGGTTATTACATGATCACCGAAAGTTGTACTTTACTTAAAGTTCATGTTAGATTTTCATCAAAAATCATATTAAAATATAATTCAAAACCCCTCAAATTTAGTATATAAGAATTATATTTTAATGTAAATAACATAATATATTTTGGTTAAAATTGGCAAAGCGGAAGTGGTACTTTAAATGAAGGTCATAATAGACTTCCATAAAAAATTGTATTAAATGCGAAAATTCTCAAATTTGGCATATAAGACTTTTATGCCAATACAAATAACACACTTGATGAAATTTGCCAACGGAAAGTGGTACTTTACCGGAAGATGTTTACAGTTATTTTTTTAAGTGTCTTTTTTTAAATTTTAGAAATAAATGCATCAAATAATAGTTTTAGAAAATTAAATATTGCGTCTACCGCACCCAGTATTATTAAATTAGCACTTATTAGTTATTACAGAAAAATATATAAAAAATAATACTGTTATATTACTAAAGAAAAAATCTCGATAGGTGATTTTTAGCACGATTCTAATACCCCCTTACCATATAAGGGTAAAAAAGTAAAAAGCAGTTTAGAGCTTTAAGTAAAGTACCACTTCTGGTTTATTAACATTGACGAAAGGTCATGTGCTGGTAACATCAGATTTTTTAAATGGTTCGCTATTAATTTTAGACAAAACCTTTCAGGAATGTATGATGAATATTTCTGACTGAAAGACTAAGAATTTTAACTATTAAAAAAGATAGTGAAAAAGATAATTTTAATAAAATAAAATTCTGTCTAACGCATCTAGAATTACGAGTCAGGGCACCGTCACAAGTAACCGACGCCAATAGGCGTAGCGACACCGAATGTCGTTTATGAGATACTGCTATCTTCGGAATCTAGTAACCGTATCTAATAAAGTGATTCAGGATCAATGTTTAAGCAGGAACGGATTAGCCATATATCAGAAATAACAATTGCTACGGACCCCCGTCTAGAGCAAACAATTTCCATCGTCACTTTAATAAATAGTGAATGTAACTAACTCAGAGAAATTGATTTGTCTCATGTTATCTCTAAAACTTGTTCACATTAAATCGAGAAAGTTTGTTTGTGAAAGTTGTTTTATTTACTACTGGCCAAAAACCGCCTCTGTTTTTGAGCCACCGATTTATAGTTTAATAGAGGTACAAGGAAGTCATGCGGTGTCCACATCAGATATTTTATTCAAACTTTGTGAAGCTATTACTTACATCATATTTACCGGGATTAGAGGATCAATTCGGTATTGTGGAGCCGTCTAATTTTTTGCAGGCTTACATGAATTTAAATTAAAAGCTGCTAAAAATTAAAACCAAAAAAAACATCAAAAAACTCTGCAAAGTATTACACAATGGTTTATTATTTCCAAATAGTAATATTTCAAAAATATCTGGTCTGTCCATTCAAAGGATTTTCCTTACCGCTTTTTTTTAGAGCTCAGACAATTAAATAACCTTTCAAATGAGCAGTAGGGATTGTTTTGGGAAATTTTGAATATTTTCGAATTGCCAAATAACTAAACAAAGGAGAAATGTTTTCCATAGGAACAGGTGCACAACAATTTATAAAATATATCTACCAAATTCAGCAAACAATTTAAGCAGTAGGCACCTATGTACCAGAAGCTTGGTGCTTGTCCCAAAATGATTGCCGTAAACTGAGAGTATTCGAAAGAATCTGTTCTAATGCAAGTAAGCTAAGATGTACACAGAGGGTGAAATGGCACAGAGGAAGATTTTGGAAGTGAGAAAAGAATAGAAAAAGGGAAGACCAAGAAGCTGGAGGAAGTGGAAAAATAATCCAAGAAGAGAGATGCGAGGAAGTAGTTCTACGTATCTTGAAACGTAAAACATCAAAATCTGTGTGGTAGATCAATTTTTTCTTTGTAGATTACAAAGGTCTATTGAAAAAGATACAGTTGGGGCTTCAATACCACCTATAAAGAATCAAGAAATAAATCAATCGAGCTCATTGAGAGAGCATCGGAAAAGGGTGAATGACGAGTCTAATGAAGAAAATCAACCGAAAAATGAGACTGACCTTCGGAAAACTCGCATCTGAAAAGCATAACTGGAAGGTAAATTCTAATGTCATTGTTTGCCAAAGTAAAATGCAGGTAAGTTATAATTCTGATAATATACTAATACTTTAAAAGATGCACAACTCTATATATTAATGTTTTATAAGTTTTTAAAGACAGTATAATTGTCGTATATATATCTAAATTTATATATATATATATATATATATATATATATATATATATATACATATATATATATATATATATATATATATATATATATACACATATGCCTAACATTATTCCATATCGATGTACAGAATCTAGAAAAAAAGATATAACAATGGTTAGAGGTGCCACACAAGGAGACTACTACTGAATCACGTAACTCCTCTTCTTCAGCGGGTGAGAGAAGGAAGAGATGCTACTTCCACGAATTGTTGTGTTAGAAATCCTCTCTTAGTACAAACAGAAACTGTTTAATTTACTATAAAATTCTAGTGTAAAGCATACATATTCAGATTTTATCCTTGATTTTCTGTTTAAAATATTATAAATGCAGCATTATTAATAACGGAACATCAATAAGTCTTTTTCAGTGTTTCGTTTATGATCGATTAATTCAGTTTTATATCTATGACGCACTTATTAATCCGGAATTTAAATTAATAATAAATGTAATTTCCGTTTAATGCCATGGAATCCAGAAGCTGGAAGACACACGTAGGACTGGGAATCTCAAGGCCAGCAGGAACGGATATGTTTTCCAAACCTGGGCATACTCCCTGGGTCAACATCAACTATGTTAATCTACCTTCAGGCGAAGCAAGGTGATTTGTGATAATCAATATGTACATATGTTTTATACTTATTGCATGATTATACACATAACACCTCGAGTTAAAATGGAAATCAGCCAAAAATTTATACATAGGCATTATTCAGGTACTGAATTTTCTTTGGATGCTGATATAAGATGTCTGAAACCAAATTAAACAAGGGTCATTCCACATCTAATCAATCAATACAAAAATTATTTGGCTGGAGTTTTTTTTTTCAAAATGAATTAAGGGTTTGTATTTATGTTGTATGCATAAATATAATCGAAAATTCAAAATTTTAGATATTTTGGATTTTTAGGTTTGGAATTAGAAATTAAAAAAAAAGAAACAAAAATCGACTGGGTTTCTAAACATTCAAAAGCTCCAAAACTATTTGCCCAAGAAAGCTTAAAATAGTGTCATTCCCAGAATTTCTAGGGCTTAAATTTTATATATTACTTAAATTTATGAAATCTTAAAATGTTCAAAATTTCCGAAAAGTTATTTAAAAATTAACGAAATTTTGTTGTTTTAAAAATTTATATTTATAAATAAATATATATATATATGTTACGTATACATGTTACAGGAATTTATGAGCCAAATTCCATGATGCAGTTTTTTTTTCACTGTACATGGCATATTTTAAACAATAAAATTTCCTTTGCTAAAATTATACAAACTTCCATAAAACATAAACATATATTTTTTATTGTTTAAAATATGACACATGCAGTGCAACGTTTTGAGTATCATTGAGTATCAGCTTTGGGCATGTATATATATGTAAATATATATGTGTATATATGTATATATATTCATATTTTTTTTTTTAATACTAATATAGTTAACAAACCCACTAGATAACTGCAATAGCGTGCCTGGTTGGATGACCTAGTGAGTCACAAGTTCAAGGCCTCGGTCTCAATTTTCTATACTCGAAGAAGGCTGCTCTAAGCGCAATTATTGCCTATTTATAGTTAGTGTTTAGTCGGATTTTATCTATTCCCCTAACGGTGTTTCCTTTCTCAGTTTACTGACTATATGTTAGTCATTCATTGTCTTCTCATATTCCGATCTGGTGTTTCTTATTTCGTAACCATTTCAAGCATAGAAAGATAATTTTATAGAAAGTATTGAAGGATCCGTCAAGCTTTCTTCCGTTCCAACAACATGTATCCAAAGACCTATGTACGTTAGATAATGAATAGTGAAAAAAAAAATCAAGAGTTGATGTCATAAAAGAAGAAGTTACACCTTATTTTAAGTAACGGTCAATTCAATTCGGTTGTGCATGCATAACAAACTTATATAATTAAGCTCACAAGGGGAGTGTACTATCAAAATTTTTTGGGTGATTCTACATCGAAAAAAAGTTGACCCATATCCTCCAGTTTGCCCACGAGCTGAGAAAAAAAAAAAAACATACTGAAAATGCTTTATTTTATATCTCGTGTTTGAAGAATGATATCAACATGATTTTTTCAGTTCAACATTTGTTTTTTTTATAATATATTACAGGAAAAATATAAACATGGAAAAATAATTGATTTTTAGTAGAATAAAATAGGATAGATTTTTCACCCCAAAAGTGTTTGCAAATTTGGATTCAGCGCATCACAAAACCATGATATAAAAATCATCGAAAACAAAAAAACATTTCTTTTTCAGCCCGAGCGTACTCAAAATTATTAAAGCGAACAATATACGTTTGGGTTTGAAGCTATCTCCTCTTCAGTTAACCCGATATCGATGTTACTGGGCACATCAAAAAAGAAGGGGTTTCTTCTTTATATACATATAAAAAAAATATTGCATTATCTTAAATGGTCTGTGTAAAAAAATATATAAAAATACCATATAAAAACAAAATTAAAGTTTTATGCGAATAATGTTGGTTCTAAAACACCACGGTTAAAACCTTGCGTAGTTTTAACTTTGCTTTAAATTGCATAGTTTAAGAACCTTCACCGATTCCCCAGATATAGTTAGAATTATTCAAAAGATTCCCGATTTATTACCGATTATTTAAATCTTAAAAAAAATTTTTTAGTAAGTTTTTAGGCCATTTTTTTTTTATTTTTGGACGCGCTCGAAAATTTGAATACCAGGGTTTTTCACAGTGCTAAAACCAAATCTGATGCCAGTTTTTAATTAAAAAAATATTTTAATATACTTCAATCCGTAAAGAATACCGTTATTATTACATATAAGTAAATACACCCTTCGAGTCGTCCTAAAATTCAATTATTTCGTTTTAAAAAATAGGATCACTAAAATTTACTATTTCTGGATAACGAATAATGTTTTCATATTACACATAAATACGGCTTAAAAGGTTCTTATCCATGTACATATTATAATATAAAAACATTATTTGTGATCAAGAAATAGTAAATATTACAGTTTTGTAACACCGCTGAAAATATTATCATAGACAAACAAATAAGAATAAGTACTATTAAATATCAGTTAGACCAATTTTTTTTAAATGAAATAATTAAATTGTGTAGCGTTCTGACAAGTCTATTGACTTATATGTAATATACCTCAGTATTAAAAAAGTATAAACATATATTTTTTTTTATTACGATAATATTTATAGTGCTGGTGTAAAAGTGTAATATTTAATATTACTTGATCACAAATAATTTTTTTATATTATGATATATAATTAAATGGTTAAGAAACCACCCTTGCTTGGTATGCCATAGTATATTAAATGTAATTTGAATATTTAGGGCTGTATTCACCGCAATCCTATAAGCAATATAAAAACATTATTCGTGATCCAGAAATAGTAAATTTTAGTTATCCAATTTTTTAAAATTTTATTGAATTTTAGAGCGACCTTAGGGTAAATTGACTTATATGTAATGATATGTATTCTTTACGTCGCGCGTTAAAAATTCTGTTAATGCGCCGCGGCATGAACTATGTAAAAATATTTTTTTTTATTCAAAACTGGCGTCAGATTTGGTTTTAGCACTGTGAAAAATACCTATATTCAAATTATTAAGCGAATCTAAAAATTGAAATGTTTGGCCTAAAAATTTTTCCAATGATCTTCCCCTCAAATTTTTTTAAAGATTTAATTAATCGCTCACAAATCAAAAACACTTTGAATAATTCAAACTAAATTTGGGGCATTGGTAAAGGTTCTTAAACTACGCAATTTGTTTTTACAGTGATGTTCCTACGTTCATAGAACCAACTTTATCCACAAAAACTTCAATTTTGTTTTTATATGGTAATCACCTTTTTCTACACAGACCATTTAAGATAATACAATAGTTTTTGATATGTTTGGAAAGAAGAAACTCCCCTCTTTTTAACAAGTCCACGAACGTCGATATCGTTTTAATTGTAAAAAAAGTGTAAAATCGATAACATAAAATCGATTTTGACGAAAAGTTTATTTCAGTTTCGTACAATTTTCATTTTTGAGTTTGGCCGTTCACATACACACAGACCGTTTAGCGGGACTTGATTATTTTGACTCAGGGGAACTTAAAATGTGTATTTCCGTTGAAAACTCGAATTAGAAAATTCGCAATAGTAATACTCCCCCTTACTTTATATTTCACATATAGGTAAAGGGAAGTAAAAATTGGAACTCTCGAAATAATTACGATCGTATACCCCTTATTCGAGCTAATTGCACTGGCCTAAAGTGAATATTTGGTTTTTAAATTATTATGGTTCTAAATAAACACTTTTTTTTTTATCGATTTTTGCGTTTTGAGATTTTAGAGATTACAGGACTTGATTTGTATGCACATGCATGCATTGAAGTTAGCCCACGTTTCAGTATTGTTTTAAATTGGAGTTTCCTACTGAAACGATAAGTCCATACGAAAAGATAAAAATCAGAAAAATTAAAAATAAAGACACAACTCGTCAAGTATTTCATATGGCTGTGGGTGTAGCGTTGGCCGACTCCTTCTTAAAGGACCGTTAATTTTCAATTAACATATAAAACGTACTTGGATTAGACTCCCACTTACAAGGACAAAAAATCATAGTCAGCGTTTTTTTTCGGGCAGCACGTCAATTTGAAGTGGGAACAGCTTATGAAATCAAATGTTGTTTATATATTATTAATCATACATCTGGTTAATCTCTCATGAAAAATGTAAACGATGATAGTAATATGAATACATCGGCTTCCAGATTCTTCCATGTGCCTACGCCATGTTCCAAGGGTAACTGCTACCAATATAGTAGGTGAAATTTGTATCTTTTAATCTCTTTTTGCCAAGGTTGAGAACTAATCGCGACTAATTTCCTTCTTCATTAGATCTTTTTGTTTTATAAGAATAATAAACAGAAATTTTTCTTTTAGAAAAAGCAGATTGATTGACTCCATTTGTCAAGATGAAGGCTAAATTTTCTCAAAGTTATTATCCCTTGATTACTTGAATATGATTACAAATTGAATTTACTGAATGAGCTTGGTTACCAAACTATTGATTCGAGGTTCCGTATTTTAATGTTATCATTCATATATGATTTTACTCACATGAACATTTAAAAGATGTCTACAAAGCTAAACTTAAAAAAATCGAACCAATATTAGAGAATTTTCGTTTTGTACCTAACACGCATCCAAAGCAGTTAGAAAACTCGTGTGAGTAGACACACCCGGTATTTATTTATTTATAGATTTTGTTCAGTAGACATTAAAAAATTAATGTAATTTATTTGAATGATATTTATTGGAGACGGAGAAGCAATCGGGACCTGTATGATTTATATCATGAACAGGATATCTTCCGTTTTATCAAGCTTGGAAGGCATAGATGGGCAGGACATCTTGCCAGAATGCTTATGATTTACCGCCTAGAAAGATTCTGACCGAGCGCCTATTTAGTCGTCGCAGAGTTGGGAGAGCAAAGCTGCGCTGGGCAGATTATGTGGCCAATGACGCAAGAGAGTATTTGAGTGTGCGAAACTGTTTGGCAGTGGCACAGAACAGGGACGTATGGGGGTTGCTGTTGGAGGAAACCAGGACCCTTCACTGGTTATAGTGCTACTAAAGAAGACGAAGAATGGTATTTATTGGCAATATATCAGAGTGATAATGATTTAACTTTTCATTGCACCATGTGCGGTGTACAGTAATGGAAGAAAGGCCAGGGGATTTCTTCCATTACGGCCATTTCTAATACAAGTTCAGTGCGAGAACAAACCAATGTAACATGTTCTCTATGATATAGTCTACTCAAACCTTGGACTGAAGATGAATGTATAACATTTGAAACTAGTTTTCAATAAAAACAAATTTATAGAAGTGGCAAATCAATTATCAATCCCTAATCAGATTGATCCTTCTATACTATCATGCGTACGTCAACTGATCCTGCAATACTTTCACAGTGACAGTCTGCCTTCATAGAGAGATCTTTTGGAATCTTGGAATGTGATATTTACTGAAACTACATAATTCAGAATACTCTTTGAAATAATCCATGCAGATCCTTCATAGAACTCGATTAGAACTATTTCTAATTAATTCCCCAAATTCTAACTGTCTATGCGCAAAGAGCTAGTTTCAATTTCTCTGCTAATATACCTATGTCACCTTTTCAGGAATATTCCAACATTTCAGCTGCCTTTTTGTTTAGAACTATCCTGATACGTCACTATTACCGACAATGGTATCAGATGACATTGAACTCTCTGGTTTGAGGTTCCTAAATTTTGTTCGCAATGCCACATATACCATATAGCTCTTTCATAATAGATTATCGTATATAAAAAAGGGCAATAGTGATTTTGCGGCGCAGGTTTGGATAATGTCAGTCTTACAAATACGAGAAAAATATCAGATTTTCCAAATTGACTCCAATTAGTGAAATAAAGGTAATTCATAGGTACTCTTATAGTTAAAAAAAAAAACTTTCTTTTTGCAAGTGGAGATTACTTAAACAAAAAGACTATTATTATTAGAGCGGTATTTGGAAAAAGGGGATGTGCTTCGAAACATGTAGTAAGTTTTAATAAAATAAATATAGATTGGAAAGCTCAAAATTTGTAATTAAAATACAAATAAACTGTAATTTATTTTACATTATTAACAAAATTATGAATGACAATTAATTAGAATTAATAAAATGAGAATCTAGGTTAAAAAAAAGAAGAGTTTATTTGAACAAATTAATTATATATCGTAGTACATTAATGTGTCTAAATTCACCCCAATAACTACGGCGCAAAAAGTATTTTGTTTTGTTCCCCACTAAAATACTTTCCTCTACATAGTAAACTGTAAAATTATTTCCTTTTGATAATAGTATGCGAATTGGCTTTATGAAATAAATAATTCTTCGTTTTTCAATTAGAATTACAAATTAATACAAAACTATTTTTTACATAAGAATAAATATTAAATAAGAAGAATATTGTTTAAAAACTGAAATTAAAAGAAACACATGGAGTCCTGAGAAAAATGATTTTTACAATAGACTAGATTAAAAAAAATTTCATTATAAAGAAGAAAATAGCTTTAAAAATATAATATTAGTATTCAAATTAATCACAGTTGAATAATCAAACTTGAATATAATATATATATATATATATATATATATATATATATATATATATATATATATATATAAAAGCTATTAACTTCAAACGAATTTTATTCCTTTATTTCTATTTCATCGGATATTAGTTCCTGCTTGGTCCAATTGATTCTCGTATCTGTTTCGTGCAGATATAATTAAAAGTAAATCGTTATAATTTTAAATCTGTAATAAAAATTTCCTTTTCTGAAAAAATGGATCATATAGCATTAAAAACCTGGAATTTTCGAACAAATAATCGTGCGTTTTCAATCAATTATATTTTCATAGAAAATTTATTGAAAAAATCTACCCTTGCATACATTTTTTTCTAAATATGCAACCAATTTTTAGAAAAAAAAAAATTGAATATTTTTGAAATAAATGAGAAAATCCTACCTAGGGTCACCTTAAAGCATTCGAATCAGGCCCTCGGTACTAGTACCCCCTTCACTTTTCGGGCTCCTCCACATAAGACAACCGAAGCCGCTTTGGGCGGAAAAATCTTTAGGGCGGTTACTCGGAACTGCCGTTATCGTTTGGTTTTGTTCATCAAATCGTAAAGACATATCGTTTCAGTCATCATAGGCACGCTGAAATGTGTGAATACATTTTTTTGTTGAAGATGAACCAATAACCGAAATCGTATCGTGTGAATGAGGGCTAAAAGTCGTTTCGAGCATTATAATTGGTAAAACTCCTAATTATGATTTTTCGGTAAGCTTAATTTTGAAGGATTGAAGGAGAGGGAAGAGAATATGATCATGGGGCGTAGAATTTATTTTTCGTCTTGGACACCAAAGAACCTAGAGCCGCCCCTGCCCCTCTTATGACTTTCTTTTACGGCAAACGCTGGGATATTACATGTCTTTCTGTTTTGCTTTAAATTACTGATTTGACATGTATTTTTTTAAATTAAATCATTACCTGCGTTAACAAACTTGTTTTTACCTTTCTTTTTTTTCGCACCTCAAATTCTGCCAAAAACTGGCGCCCTGGACAAATTTCCATTCTGTCCCCTTGTAAATCAGGGCCTGATAACAAAGCATAATCATTTGGGCTAATGAACATTGGGCTTAACGTGGAATAAATGCTTTGTAATATAAAATGACAGTTCCTAATATTTGTTTATAATATCTCTTCATTAAATTAGTTATTGTTTGAATTTATAGCTATTGTATCTTACTCTGAATCCATTCTTAAAATTCCACTGAATGAAAATTACCTGTATTCAACATAAAAATATTCAAACATATTTTGATTAATGAGCCTGTTATTGTTAAAAAAATCTCTATCTCAACAAAACGTAACGCGTAATCCAGTCGACCGAAAAAACTCTAAACATCCTTTCTTGAAGATATACATTATAAAATCTCGATGATATATAATCCAAGATGAATCCATTAGTTGACAAGTTAATTTTTCTTACTGACTTAAGTTATCTCTAAAGATTGGGAGTGGTATAGTTCAGTTGGTAACGTAATACAAATAATTTATTTATTCTGTTATACCAGCTATCGATTCTTGGGTACAATCAGCCCCTTTAATCTAGGTATTTTGGTCTTTCGTTGGGATGGAGGATAATCCAGGCGGTTGAACATGGATGCTGATCACTTTATATATTTTTATTTATAACTAATTAACTTAATTATATTTAAATAATATAATTAAGCGTCGAGCACTTAGCGTACGATTTCACCACCTGCTTGCTTGTTCACCTGAGTGTTTTCAGTAATTCATTTTACAGAAATAATAAAAAAATATGACATAATAAAAACTTTTGTACGTCTAACGTATCCAACAGCGCTTTTTTAATTGATAGGTGCATTTTTATAAACATTAAGCCAGACCAATGCATATAAAGTCTTGACATTGCATTTATTCTTAAAGGACTTTTGTCCCACAATAAAATTATTTTGGTTTATTATTTTCAATAATAGACCTTTGTAATCCACCAAGAAAAAATTTTTATTAATTCCCCCTCAAAATTTGAAGTTTTACGTTTTAAGATACGTAGAATCCAAATATCAAATACAAAAAAAATCCCTCCTTACTCCGTACGCCGTCTTTTCTTCGAGATTACTGGACCGATTTTCTTGAGATTTGTCACCAATGCCACAGGTCATCCCAGAATGATCCTCGAAACTCGACATTAATATCCGTCAGTTTGTTTCGAAATGGCGGCCGCTCAGAGATCTTATAAGCCCATAAATCGACCATTTATAAATATAGAGGGGAAATGTAAGGTGTAAAAAAAAGGAAAAAAAAATTATATAAATATCGATTAGAGAACTTATAAGCCCATAACTCGGCCATTTATAAAGATAGAGGGGGAATGTAAGATGTATTGGGATCTCCAGCTTCAAATTGTTGTTCTTTTGGTGCCTACTGCTTAATTTCTTAGCTAAAATTGGTAGTTATGTTTTATAAAGTATTCTTCACATATTACTTTCCCGAAGCACTCCAAATGCTCATTTGAAAGATAATCCAATTATCTGAACTGTAAACCAAAGCAATACGGAAAGTCCTGTGAATAGCCAAACCAGATGTTTTTGGAATATTACTATTTGAAAATTATTAACCATTGTGTAATAATTTGTAGCTTTATTTCATTTCATTTCAACTGTCTATTAATTCTCATTATAGTTGATGTAAAATTGATTTTTTTAAAGTCTAATAAATTTTTTAAATAATGTATTTAAAGAGGTTTTTAGTAAAATAATAAGCATTGAAGGTGTAAAAATTGAC
Source organism: Rhaphigaster nebulosa (assembly GCA_948150685.1). Classification (NCBI taxonomy): domain Eukaryota; kingdom Metazoa; phylum Arthropoda; class Insecta; order Hemiptera; family Pentatomidae; genus Rhaphigaster; species Rhaphigaster nebulosa. Next base: position 203,467,530 of record OX411306.1, read on the forward strand.
TCTGAGAAATTTTATAGGCAGATAGTAAAAAGAACTTAGTTATACGACTCGATTCACAGAGAAAAGAGAGGTCAAAATTGCACCTTTTTCAGAAACATTCAGCGAGAAGTGACTAAGTATTTAAAAGTTCATTTCCATAACACAACTTATAAAATTGTACAAAACGTTCAGTAGTTCGGGGAGAATATACATTCTTAGGAAAACAGATAGAAATAGCCACTAAATGACTTTTTGTTTGTATTTTTTTTTTCCCTCAAAAAACCCAAATATGTTTTTCAACGATATGCATGATCTTCCTACCATAAGTGGCTGAGGAAGTATAAGTCATCAATAAAAACTTTATTTAAGAAATAAAAGTATAATTACCAGATTATGTTTGTTAAACCGAAAGCAATAATAATAATATTCATTACTTCGGGGGTTCGAAAACTACGTGAATTTGACTTTTTCATTTCGTTTATTTGGCGTTCATAATACTGTTCCTCATTGCTTGGTCATTTCTATTATATTATCGGCTTCAAATGAAAATCTCACAGGCACTTAAAGAAGGAATCTTCTAAAGACATACTTTTTTTTGTCTGCTGTAAGGATAAGAGGTAACGGTCGCTCGATATCCCCTGCCACTATTGAGTGCTGTAATTGCCTTAGGCTTTTTTAGTTAGTGTACTACATACATCATGATCAGATCGTATCGTGATAATTATCGTGCTTGAGGGTGATTTCTATTGTCTGTTTAGCTTAGAGCATAGTTGATATAGTAAAAAAAAAAAAAAAGGAATAGATCTCATAAACAACTAGAAACAAAAATAATATTTTTAAAAAAATAAAAATTATACAAAATTTAGTATGTAAATTATAAATTACGAAAAAAATAAAAAAATTTAATCAACGTTCTTGAAGTTATGTAATATTACTTCGAATAAATCAGGCATATAAACATCAAGATATGCCTGATTTATTCGAAGTAATATTACATAACTTCAAGAACGTTGATTAAATTTTTTTATTTTTTTCGTAATTTATAATTTACATACTAAATTTTGTATAATTTTTATTTTTTTTTAAATATTATTTTTGTTTCTAGTTGTTTATGAAATCTATTCCGTTTTTTTTTTTTTTTTTTTACTATATCAACTATTATGTTTTTTCAATCATGAGTCTTTTCAAGCTTCGTTTTCAATAAGTAATAAAACTTATGAATTTCGTTAAATAATTCAAAACTATCAGAATTCAAAATGAATAAATCACAACTTATTCATTAAATCAACAAGCTTTTCTAATTTTAAAAAAATCTGTTTTATTCCTGGATAAATAAACCAGGAAAATATAAAACATTAAATTGAAAAAAACAACTCATTTTGATTGAATGAATCAGAATTAAAATTAGAAAACCTTGTTGATTTAATGAATAAGTTGTGATTTATTCATTTTGAATTCTGATAGTTTTGAATTATATAACAAAATTCATAAGTTTTATTACTTATTGAAAATGAAGCTTGAAAAGACTCATGATTGAAAAAACATAATAGTTGATATAGTAAAAAAAAAAAAAACGGAATAGATTTCATAAACAACTAGAAACAAAAATAACATTTAAAAAAAAATAAAAATTATACAAAATTTAGTATGTAAATTATAAATTACGAAAAAAATAAAAAAATTTAATCAACGTTCTTGAAGTTATGTAATATTACTTCGAATAAATCAGGTATATAAACATCAAGCATGTTCTAAGCTAAACAGACAATAGAAATCACCCTCAAGCACGATAATTATCACGACACGATATGATCATGATGTATGTAGTACACTAACTAAAAAAGCCTAAGGCAATTACAGCACTCAATAGTGGCAGGGGATATCGAGCGACCGTTACCTCTTATCCTTATAGAAGACAAAAAAAAGTATGTCTTTAGAAGATTCCTTCTTTAAGTGCCTGTGAGATTTTCATTTGAAGCCGATAATATAATAGAAATGACCAAGTAATGAGGAACAGTATTATGAACGCCAAATAAACGAAATGAAAAAGTTAAATTCACATAGTTTTCGAACCCCCGAAGTAATGTATATTATTATTATTGCTTTCGGTTTAACAAACATAATCTGGTAATTATACTTTTATTTCTTAAATAAAGTTTTAATAAAGTTTTAACAAAATTTTAAACTTATAAACAGTGATTATTTCGATTTATTTATAGAAATGGCATAACGAATAACCGAAACTTAGCAGAAAAATCAATATATGCATATAAATAATAAACAGCAGAGACAGGGACTTGAGACTTGTTTTATTTTTAGTAAATAAATTTTTACGGTTTATATAACATTTGTACGAATATCTCTTTAACCGAAGTAATCATAAATATGGTAAAGCAATAATTAACTCATTAATAAAAATAGGAAGGATTTTTTGCAGATGTTATGTTGAATCTCCTGAAATACTGCAATTTTCCTCCATATAATAGCCAATTCCATGCTAATAATATACTATGTAAAGTAGAAATGCATGTATATATTTATGCATTCACATGATTGTACATTCGTACATAGATCTTTAATATTTATATTATTAAAGCAACCTAGTAAAATTATTCTGAGCTGTATATATTAAACAGGATTATTTTTCATATTTTATGCAGACACTAACTAGATTTACACTATTTATTGTTAATAGATATGATACAGTTATTAACGCGATCATTCATAAGACATCTTAGGATCATCCTGTTTGTGTATATCAAAGGTTCACTTTTCTTTTTCGTCTTTACGAAAGCAGTAATCATTTAGTTACACTCATTAATTAATACTAGAATTAGTCGTATGGAAATTAATATTTTTATTTATCCAGATTAAAAAAAACCCAATGGTGATAATTTTTTTTTTATTTATTGAATCTCATTATGAGCTTATATAGTGACAATAATATAAATAATGATTTCCCATTTTTAAAATGTCTGAATATATGGTTTCTGATATTCCCACAAGTATTTATTTTATTTTATTTTTTTGGTTTGGTTCTTTTCTGTTTAAAGTTCTTAAGGGCATAAAAGCATCCTTCAGATTATAAAAATTTCTTAGAGAACTTGAATCAGTGTTGGGCTAAACGTAATTTTAATTACAATTACTTACCAATTACTGTAATTAGGAATTGCAGAAATAAAATTACAATTATAAATAATTGTATGAAATAATAAGCAATAGTATGTAATAAAATTTTAATTTTATTTCTGCAATATCAAATTACAGTAATTGTAATTGAAATTACGGTTTGCCCAACACTGATTTCAATCATTAGCAGATCCGGTTAATTTTATACCCTCCGAACAGCGAATATTCTCAAAATAACAAAACAATTTATTTTGTTTAAATGATTAATATAAAATTTAATAATCTCATTTGGATAGTTATGACTTAGTCAAGAAGACTTGAGGTACTTACGATGAGTAAGAAGACCGCTGGAAGACTTGCCATGGCTGCAGCAAGAGACGAAGACTGACTGGGATCTACCTCCTGACCTGGGGTAGCTCCTGCTTCCCCTACCATTTATCCCTCATGGTTCAGTTCTCACTCTTAAGGTCGTTTATCTTTATTCATATTAAAATATTTATTATATTCAAATATTGTCCTATTTATTATTATAAATGCATCTTTCCTATTCTAAAAATAATTTTTGAAAAATTCTTTGGAAAATCTACAGTATAGCCAAAATGGCGCATATACTAACTTCGTAAATTACAGTAAGGGTTTAAGGAGTTAGATTTAGTTCGAGATTAATACCATTTTAACCTGCACATCAGTTTCAAAATGAACTAATCTAAGGATTAGGTAAGCTTCAAACTAAAACTAACCCAGAACTGCTATATTGTGAGAGTAAACGGAAGCCGACAAGTTGTTTTATACTCAAGACTAGATCAACTGTTTACTCAAACTGGCCATAACATATTTTACTCGCAGTTCAATTAAGATTCATACCCACTTATTGATTTTTATATTATCTTTGATAAGGAGCTTGTCTGTTGTTATTCACTACTTAGTGAGGAAGTTCCGATGCTTATGCTATTACAATAAAAAAAAAAAGAAAAAAAAAGAATGGTATGCCACGCAACAAAGAAGTTAATGATAAATATTCTTAATGATAAAGCTTCTCTAAATAAATATGGCTTGTGCGAACATGAAATTTTAAATTATAAAGTGAAGGCATCATATATATCCCATTATATTTTATAAATCTGTTACTAATTGTAACTTAACTATTCATAAAATAAAAAAATAAAGAATAAAGAAAAATGCAAGATAAGATATAAAGATAAAAGCAGAACTAGTTTTGGAAAGTTTATACTTATTTTATCACCAATTATTGAGCGGTATTTTAAAACTTTTTCGGGTAATTATCATAATAATAATATCTTAATCAATTATATTAGCTCTTCGATTTACAAATCCTTTCTGTCTCTTTGTTATAGAATTGGCCGAACTATCTGAACTTCAGAATAACGTACAAATTTAATACGATTTTATATTATTTATAATTATAAGTTTTTAAATTTAATACGATGATTATATTATTGTTTGCCAGTCAGGGCCGGAACTGGGATTTTTTTCGGAGGGACAACTTTATTTTGTCTCCCCTTCCTGCACTTATCCTCCATCTCCAAAACAATATTTCAGATAATATATTTCGAAATTAATATCATATCATTGACGCATTTTATTGACTGAATTATGATCAAAACAATCAAAAAGTTGAAACAAATATTTTTTCTTTAACTTAAAAATAAAATTTGCCGCCTCCTTTGGCTGTTACACGCTTTCATTTCGCATCTTAGATTTAATGTATTTAATGTTAATTATTGTATACATACAAGTTTTATGTATAACATCTCATTGTATCTTTGTGTTCTCGTTTTCCTGAAAAATGATCAATTTCGCACCTATCTAACAATGTAATGAAATAAATTGACTGATATACCGAATATTATTTTTTTATTTATTCTCTATTTATTTTTCTATGCGCCGCAAAATGATTCAGTTCAAAAGTATTTCCTTAACAATTGTTTTTCTTATTAAAGCTAAATATCTAGCTCTTTGTGAAAAATTGTAAAAATTAGTAGAACATTTGAACTTAAAGGGAAATGAGGATTCATTGGTTCGTCAAATGGAGCGCTTACTTCGAAAAGAGCTCTTATCCATAAAGCAGATAAAATGTTTTATTTTTCATGTTTATAATTCCATTTGAATGAATTTTGTTTGGATGTGCGAAATTCATTGGATGAAATAGAACTCGATGAAATCGTTTCTTGGCAAAATTTAACAAACAAACCCCTTTCTCTTGCAAGGATTAAAATAGGATAGTTATTATTATTATTATTATTATTTATAAAGGCAATCCACGACAAGGTGATGTCTGCCTACTCTAAACTATTTCGGCTATCCAAGATTGACCGATATCAGTTCATAACGCACCGCACTGCCAATACAATTGGCAAATGGAAAAAAAAGAAATAATAAATAAATAAAATAAAAAAAATAAAAAATAAATAAATAAATAATATATATATATATATATATATATATATATATATATATATATATATATATATATATATATATATATATATATATATATATATATATATATATATATATATATATATATACATACATACATACATACACACATATACACATACATACTCATATACACACATATACACACACATATATACATATATATATATATATATATATATATATATATATATATATATATATATATATATATATATATACATACACATACATGGATAATTATTTAACTCGTACTCTAATTCATTTTTTTATCTTACGAAAAATATATCCAAATTGGATATGTGTCCTTTTAAAAGTAAGCTCCTCAAATAGTAGCAATAAATCCAGCAGTCTGGTTTATTATATTTCCTACGTTTATTAAGATGCTGAATCAGAATCTGGAGTTATCTAACAAATTTCCAGATGTTTTAAGAAATTTGAAAAAAAACAGTGAATTTTCAATCTTTTTTTGTTTTTCCGCTTATGATTTCAAAAGTATGTGAGGTAGCGAAAAAATCTCCCTGAAGTAGACTACAATTTTCACAATTTGATCTTGATCGTAAAATTTTGTTGATAAAATATTAATTTTAGGTCAACATATTAAGTATTGGGTCAACTTTTGAGCCAAAAATTAGGAAAAATAATGATCCTATGAGTAAAGTTGTTAAGAGGTGAGTTGTAACAAATCTATTTAGCTTCAATTCAAGCACAGAACGACGCCTGTAGACCCAAACATAGGAAATGATAATAAAACTAACTCCTGGAATTTGTAGGAACAAAAACTACAATTGACTTGACTATTTGGTAGGTTTTAACTTTTAAGATTTCCGCTTTTACTATTTTATATATCGAAACTGATAAATAAAGAAGAATTAATCTTGTAAACTATTTTTTTTTTAAGGTTTAATATGTTAAGGAGACAGTACTAGATACTTATCTATCATTCAAAATTGAAATTCGAAAAAATCATAAATACATAAATTATATACTTGAATCTGCACATCATAAATATATGGAGCTATTACTAAGGCAGTATAAATAAACTAAGGTCTGCAGTTCTAAGGCTATGTGTAATGGTTTCTTTCATATTTATTGTTGTTTTTTTTTACTTTAATGTATTTAATTTTCTTAATAGGTCATATTTTATTAGTAATTTTTTATTATTCTGTTTTAATTATTATTTTTTAAATCGTTCCCATTTGATTGTGGGGCCCCCACGAAATAACTTCAGCCCGCCGGATCGGATTCGAACCGGCGCCGCAGCAGTTTCGATGTTGCTAAGTTGACGCCTTAATACTCTCGGCCACCACGGCCTCAAAATGATCAATTTCAGCTCTTCTGTCAAAAACGTAGTTATTACTATTTACCAAATCCTTTCCTGAAAGCCCGAATTTCCTGTCGTTCAATAATTACTCTAAAAGTATTCCATCGCTCCCGTCATCTTCCACGACCGATTAAACAGTATCATTAACTGCTTTTTAAGATTTGTCTTCGGTCCCACGTGTCACAATTTTACGACGAGTTAAAGTGGCACTTCTCCTCCTCCTCTAGATAATATTTCCTCGGATCTTGCCTATACTGAACCATCAACTCCCAGCAATCTCCTTACATCTACAGCATCCTACAAATCAAATTCTTTGTCCACCTATAGGAAACAAGCTCTCGTCTTTCTGACCTTTATACCTCTTCCCACAGAACCAAAACATTCAAACGTTCCTCTCTTGCTCGTTCCATTGTCCTTTGGAATTCCTTCCCATCTAAGATCAGCCATTCTTCTTCTCTCTCCTCGTTCAAACTCCACCGTTTCCAACATCTCATTGTGTTGAAAAACATAGCTCTCAAATCAAACAGCTCTCAATCATACAACACACTTTTTTTGTTTATTTTTTTATTTAAATTTGTATTCACAGCACATTCTTATTTTATCGATTTTAAGAGTTTAGCTTAAACATACCAACATTTCAAAAATAATTAGTTGTTTTTTGCCTTTTTAGATTGTTTCCTAAAACTTGTTATGCGTGCTTTCATTGAAGGAGCAACCGTGAATCTTCGAGGATCTAGTGAAACAGTCTATGTAAATATTTGTTGTAGTGGTTAAGATCGGTGAATAATGCTACTAACCAACTGGAGTTGTTATCTTGCTAATAGGGCAGTTAATTATATTCTGGTTGTGTACCTTGTACCAGAAATTTCTTTTTTAATATGTTTAAGATAACTTTTGAAATATATATTGATACTATTTTCAGAAATATTTGAAGTCTACGGAGGCACTGATTGTTCGCAAAGTTATTTTAATTAATTTATTTTTTTCGATAGAATATTTTTTCTAATATTAAAATGATAGAAAATTATATCATTCATGTTGTATTAAAAATGTACACCTGTGTTTCAAATTTTCCTCTGACAACACTGTATTTTTATTACCTGACGAATTTTAATTAGATTTTTAATAGTCATATATTTTTTATGTTTGTACACTTTTATCAACTTTACGTTATATTATTCTATTCTATATTATATTTATATATAAATTATTATTAAATAATTTATTTATATATATATTATATATATATATATATATATATATATATATATATATATATATATATATATATATATATATATATATGTGAAATGATTTTTTTTTTTGGAGGGGATTAACATAAGCCCGCCAAATATCATGTAAGATTAATCACACGAACGAGGCTCACCTTACATTCGATTCAGCATGAGCAATGGTATAAAGATCAATAACTTATCTCATTCCATTTGTCATTTACGGAATTTTATTTTGCCCGTTTTCATCCCACTGTGCGATGGTAGAACATTGCTTGTGGAATGTGAAGTGCAACTTGGTAATGGAATTTGTTGGCGACTATCATTGCACGACATACTGTATATACCATACTTGTGACAAGTATAGTAGGTAAGTAACAGAACAAACATTTTTAAGATTTAAATAGATGTCATATCCTTTTTTTGCAGTCGATTTCTGTGTAATCACACTCACAGGTTGACAATGTACACTGACAGTTATGGATTGAAAAATAAAGGAAAAGATAAAATATCTGGTGGTGTACGATGATCTCAAATTTAAAAGTTCTCTTGGATGAAAACATAATAAATGTCCAGTTATTATGTTTGCATCTAGATTTTTAGGAAAGGTAAAGCCCCAAAAGCCACTTCTCTAACACCAACTCAATTCGCAAACAAATTTTCGACCATCCAACTCAATTTGGTGAGGCTGGGGATGGAAGAAAAAAGCAGCTTTGCTAACACCAACTCAATTCACATAAAAAATTTCAAACCTCTAACTTAATTTGAGGGTTGTATAAGTCCGCAAATACACACATATGTCACTAAAACTCCCCAAACCGTGTTCTAAGGGTTGGTTATGAAACCTATTTAAAATGCATCCCCATTCCTCTCAGATGACCTTCGTTCTATACAATTCGAAAGCCTATTAATTTCGGAGAAAATAAGACTAAAAAAAATCATCAGAACCAAACGGATTAAAGTCTTGCATTTTATACAATACACTATGAAAATGCGAAAAAAAAATCCATTAATCCATTAAGGATGAGAATGAGGACAAGCTAATCATTAACGGGGTGAGGGCTTCAGAATCCTATTTACATAACATGCATACAGGTTTGCATTGTTCTATTGATTCATTTCATATTAATACTGTAATATAAATATACCTTTTTTTATCCATTTATTCTTTTATTATTACAATAAACTCATTAACCTCAATAGGTGGATTGCGGATAAAGTGTGATGAAATAAATAATTAATTAATTAATAATTATATTTTTAACAAAATAAATGCATTTGGAACAAATTGTTTCACATTTTTAAAAATTTACTATTATTGCATAATCACATTTTAAAACCTTTTTCCAAAAAAAAACATTTATACAATAATTCCACGAATTTTTTTTATTATAAACTATTAGGATTTCTGCAGTATAAACCCACTAGTACAGTCTAGCAAGACATTTTGAATTTCATATTTATTAATAATTTTATTTTTATCAAAATAAGTATATTTGGAGGATATTGTTTCACATTTTTAAGAATTTATTATTATTGCATATTCACTGATTAATATTATCATTCTAAATAATCTGAGATGGTTTAAAGTTTTCAAAATTCAGTTTAATGTCAAATAACATTTTTTATATTTTCACTAGAGTAAAATTAGATGACATATGAATACCTTTGTGTGTGAGTGTGTGTGTTATAATGTGATACATTATTCATTGAAATAATTCATAATTGATCCATCATAAAAATAAAAAAAAGATTTTTCCATTCCAAAGGCAAGATTATGAATAGAGCCCGGATTTCGTGCAGTAAAAAAATTGTAAAGCTTGCAATAAAAATGCCAAAACGTGCAAAAATGTGCAATGAAAAATAAAATTCTGCCATTTACGTCATTTATGCTTTAAAAAAAATTAAAATCTACATATTTTGTTTTCTTTCATAAATTACTATTTTTTCTTAATAAATTAGATAGGTTGGAGCGTTGTTATGTAAAATGAGAAAGCCTCACGAGCTCTTATTAGGGTATTTTTTGCTACTTTTTGCACGATCATACGCGATTCACGCACGATGGCTACGCATTTTCTGCTTAAGCGTTTTTTGTTGCCAACTTGTAATTTATTTAATAACCTATCGTATGGTCAAGTGAGACAATCCCAAATTTCTGTCGATATATCAATAACTCAATCCTTGCCGAAAAAGTTGAGCCATTCATCTGAACTTCTACCTTTTACTTCCTTCTAGCTTCTACCTTGAACCAGAGAACTTCTACTTCTATTAAGCTTTGATTTCACATAAATCAAGATATCTTTTTGCATTGGTCTAGAATTGGCTCCTGATTCGCCAAAAGGGTGGTGGGGAATTAGATTTCCTCCAAACATGTGCTTTGGGAATGATAATTTGATAATGATAATGATAATTTATGAAATTTATGAAAGAATTTATGAAATTCACATTTATTCAGGACTTTAATTATCATATCCTCTAATTAATTTATTTTAATAAATTATTGAACACATTTTTGTCCGAAAAACTGAGTGTATACGTAATTATTTTGCCAACTATAGACTGAATGTAGCACATAGAACATAAAAGGAAGCGAATGGATTGGTAAGGATTAACTGGCATTCCATGAATCTAAAAAGAATAAAACAAACTTCAATTTTCAGTTTCAGTTTTAGAATTTTCCAGAAAATTTAATTATATTTAATGTAAAACAGTAGTATTTACGTCGTGAATCTGTCCTGTGTAACTTTGGTTCAATGCTTATATTTTCAAGCAATTTAAATTATTTATCTTAATGCGGTAAAAACTTAAAACGTGCAGTTTTCCCAAAATTGTTCAAAATAAAACTTACATATGTTAATCCGGATACCTTAATTCGGGTAAATAACTTGTCCCCGATCGATTTCAAGCAACCGAAAGAAAATTGCAATTGCACGAGAATCCGGGCTCTAATTATGACCATTAACTCCAAAATTAGGAGAGGCCAGCTAGTATTGAACGACAATTTTTTTGTGTGTGTTTTTTTTAAATCATTCTTTACTGATAAATTATTTTCTAAGCCTCCTTCTGGGCAACAGATACTCCACTTCCCGGAGAACTTCTCAATTAAGCTTTGATTTCACATAAATTAAGATATCTTTTTGCATTGGTCTAGAATTGGCTCCTGATTCGCCAAAAAGGGTGGGGGAAATTAGATTGCCTCGACACATGTGATTTGGGAATGAAATTCACTTTAATTCAGGATAATAAAATAACACGAGAACACAAAATGAAAATGAAATCTTTGTGAATTAAAACAAAACTTTATCAAAAACAAAACCAATTAATTAATCAACTAAATTCTGAAATTAAATATGAAATGAAACTTCTCCTGATAATAAAAATAAAACAAACATAGACAAATTAAAATTTATAATGCTTAAATATATTAAATCTCCCACAATTTCAATAAAAACACTACGACAGCAATGGTGTCTATTAACTGTTCGAAGTCATTCGACTCTGTGTCTCACGGCATCCTTTGCCGGAAACTTGCAGACCTCGAATGCCCGGAACAGCTCTATAATATCATAGTTTCGTTCCTAGCCAACCGAAGTCTGGCTTTACGAGTTCAGGATGATCATTCTCGCTCTTTTCCCCTTCGGGGCTCCACGGGGTGCAGTCTATCGCCTATCTTGTTCAACATTTAAATGGCGGGCATTATAGATCACAATTACAAACTTGCTACCATCGCCGCTTTCGGCGTTGATATAGCTGTTTACGGCTCTATTGTGAACCCAACTCGAGCGCTAACTCAAGCCGAATCGGTCTACCAAGCCATTGCATAGAAATTGGCATTCTTAAACATAAAAGTGAATGCCTCAAAAACAGATTGTGTGGTGTTCGCTCTTCAAAAAGAAGTCATGATTACCAAAAATCTTTCGAGTTGGTAACACAGTTTAGAAACAAGATCCAATTAGATCTACTTTGGCATTCAGATTGATCAGCGTATGAAACTCTCGGTCCATATCTAAAATAAAACAAATTCCGTGAGAACCAAATCATACCGTCTCCATCATCTCCTAACTTCTCCAGCACTCTCACTAAAACTTGAACTTTTGGTCTATACAAGCATTTTGCATCCAGCAATAATGTACGGCGCCACTCTTCACTTACCTTACTGAAGGCACACTCCATTACTTTCAGCGGTTCTAGAACAGCATGCTAAGAAAGATGAAGCGGTCGACATCATTAAGGAAGCTGAAGACAGGACAGCTACATAATGAAATTGAACTACCACACTTCTGAATTCATACGGAAATGGCACAACAAATTTTTGGGTTCATTAAAAGCCCTTCCCAACCCTCTCTTCAATACTCTGACACCGACACCGGCTCCATTCGCTGATAAAACCATCATCACTTTCTACGAATATTAGAACTTAAGAGAGTAAGTTAGTTATAAGGCGAACATAAAAACAAAAATGGCAGATTCCCATCACCTTCAATGTTAACATTGTACATATTTACCCAACATCAAAAGTCATTACACATCACCATAATCTGATAATAAATCTCGATTTTAAAAACTACTTTAATAAATTAATATATTTTATCTACTGATATGATATATTTAGTACATTTTCGGTATCTAAAAACATACCACTGAGCTTAAAAGCTTAGAAAAAACGTTATGCAAAAACTACAGATGAAATACGCATTTTAATTCATCATGTAATTTTCGATACTCCCTACAAGTGGGTTAGAACTAAAATGTGATTCATTACATTTGAAATGATATGGTAAATATATAAAAGGAGGATCTAAGAAAAGAAAAAAAAAACAGCAAAAAAACATAATATCTATGAAACAAGATTAATCAATATTTCACAAACCAACTCAATATAATTAAAAGTATTTTGGTCATTTTAATATTTACATAGTTATCGGTTTTGTTTAAAATGATGACATAACTATAAACCTCAATAATATATTTTTATATCGATTAATTTTTTTTACTATTAAGCTCAAGATAAATAATTTATACGATTTTTAATCATTTTAGAGGAATGCATAATGATTATCTTTAAAATATATCATGTTAAACATAATTAATAAAAAATTATATTATTTGATAGATTCGTATTGGGTATGCATGATGTCATTTTGTCATTATTTGTACTTTCTTTCAGAAGGAAAGGGTTGAAAGTCGTCGAATGAAAAATATAAATTTAAATGAACTATTGCGGAATGGAAAGTCACACAACCGAGATTGAATTTCTCATAATTTTCCTGGAGACCATTTCACTTGTGGCGATGCTTTCCTTTCTTACCACGGCTATCATATATTTCGAAAAGTTAAATAAGAGGTATTTGTGAGCTGTGGGATTGTCCAAACCAAACTATTTACTCCTTGAGTAAGAAAACATCCTGAATGGAAACATCCTTCAAGAAGAGCAATGGCAGATCCAGGGCTGCTGTCAGGGTCGGAGCGTGCTAATCCCATCTCCGGCTAAACGCTTGCTTAGTTCTGCTTCTTAGCGCCCGATTCTATGCTACACTTAATTTCCATAGTTTATTTGTTCTAGGCTATTGGTGCTTTTTCGGTTTATTTTTGTATCTATTTATCATACATGTAGAGTAATATAAAACAAGCTAAAAGTGAAAACTGCATTCCATTAATACGGCAATAATGTATAATAAACTAAGCTTACGTATCTCTTCAAATAAAAATAAAAAAATAAACTCTATTCTTCATTTTTAGTTTCCCTAGAACCTGAAGAATCCTGAAGCGGTAAATAAAACAGCATTTCTTTTCAAACTGAATTTTCATTCTTAGATACTTCATGCGTTTCTGAAGACTTTCTTTTCACTCTACCATTTTCAGCTTATCAGTGTACCTCTGAAGCCTCCCCCAAAACAAAAAAATATTTATTTTTATATCGGTCCTATTTGTTTCCATCAATGATCTGAGTTAAATAATTTGACTATTGCAATATGTCCCCTTTATAAATCATGCCATTTAACAAAAAGGACTACAGTTAAATTTTATTTTTCGTGTTGTAACATTCGAGTTAACTATTGGCAATAATTTTACATCAAATGCCGGGAATTTGCTTTTCTCGTCCGTCGACGGCTCGCACGGTAAAGGTAAACACATTATTGTAATTAAACTGTGTTCTGTAACAGCTCCATCGTTAAAAATTTTCTGAACAGTACCATGTTTAAAATTACATTAATTTCTAACGGTACAAACAATAAAGAAACACAATTGAGGGAGTCGTGTCATTTTAAATGTAGCATACATCAGCAACAAAATGCAAGCCCGTTAAAAAAAAAAAAAAGAAAAGAAAAATCCATCTAAAAATATAATTGCTCCTGTAATTACAGTCACTTAATATATATTATATATTAAGTACATATTACTAATATAGTATATATATATATATATATATATATATATATATATATATATATATAGGTATATATAAATTCAACCTTCCTTGATTTTTATAAAATAATGTAAATCATGTTTACTTAAGTTAATTTATTTGATTATAATCTAATATTATAATATTAATACTAATTGATACCCGAAAAGATTAAATTAATCGATAAGAATACTACTTGAACGAAGACAACACAATAGGTAATTAAAATAATCTTAAACATTAGCATTATGTAAAAATGATTTATATTATTTTTTTAATAGATGATTTTTTTTTTTTGTTTAGTAGAGAATTTTATTACCTTTCGATTAATTATAACCAAATTGGACGGACGGATTTGTTTTATTTGATATTTGGACGCACAAGCACAAATTTTGAGGAGTGATTAAAATATTTCTTCCTTAGCCGATTACAAAGGTTCATTATTGAAAGTAAAAAACCAAAACCTTTATATATTTTTATTTTTTATTTTTTAAACTTTGTTTACTGTTTCTAACTTTTCTACTATCTACTATCTATAAGCACTTTTCATTTTTCTACTATCTTCATAAATGGTCGAGTTATGAGCGAAAACATATCATATCGGCCGTCATATTAAAACGAAAAGGCGGATAGTAATTTCGATTTCCGAGGATCATCATGAGGTGTTCTGCGACTTCGGTGTCAAATCTCAATAAAACCGGTTCAGTAGTCTCGGAGAATAGCAGCAGACGACGGACGGCGGACTGGGGATGGGAAACGACGGACGGACGGATTTTTTTTATAATTCATTATTTGGATTCTACGTGTCTTGAAACGTAAAACTAAGGTTAACCGATTTATAACTATGGAGTTGATCTTATGGAACACCTCTAAGATTAAATTTGAAAAATTGCTTATAAAATATTCACATTTTTGGCCAAAAGTATTAGAGTGGACCCAAAGGGGGCACAAGTTGGAATCAAAGGGAATGAAGCGGCTGATCAGGCAACCATGGAAGCAGCATTTTCATCGTTGGATGTAATCAATATCTACACCACTTCAGATATATGCAGCTATCTGAAATTCCAAGTTAAGATGACCTGAGATCAGCTTTGAGAATCCAATGAAGGACCCAATAAATTTCAAAAAAATCAAATAGAAATTAGAGTATGGAAAAGCTCTAACCGAAACAACAGAAGGAAAGAAGTTTTTGTCACTAGAATGTCACACACAGTTTCCTTATTAATAAGACTACACCTCCAAAATGTAAAATTTGTAATGTGAGTGTCCACTACATGAAAGATATTTTCACAATGCAAAGATAGAAAGAAAACTTCAAACAATACTGGGCAATAACAGCAGGAACATAGAAAAAATAATTGAATTAAAAACAAAATTAATTGATAAAATATAATAGAACACAAAAAGAGAAATGCTAAACAATTTGAAGAATGATTTGAAGGATACTAAAGACCTTTGGAAGTTGGGTGTCCATAAGAACCTAACCTAACTATGAAGCGTAAATTCGATTCGGCTTAATTTATTATATTTATTATTTATATTATATTATATTATATTATTTATTATATTATAATTATAATTATAATTTATTATATTATATTATATTATATATATATATATATATATATATATATATATATATATATATATATATATATATAATAAATAAATTAATATATTAAATAGGGCAAGGTTAATAAAATGAGTGATAAGAAAATAAAAATTGTATTTTGTACTTTATTAAATTTAATTGCCACTATTATTGCATATTCTATTAATTCACTATTTTTGTTCTGATTTGTTTTTCTTTTATGCTGTTTATATTGTTTTGTATTTCTCATTTTGTTTTTTGTATTTTAATTGTTCTTTTACATTTTTTCATTAATTAATATTCCTATCAAAAGTCACTGAAACATTACCGTGCAGCTTATACATTACCATACAACTGTCAATATACCCTCAGAATCGAGAGAAAGTAAAAGCCTAGCGAGCTAAATGTTTTGCAAAATAACACTGTTAAGTCCATCGAATGATTGTAGGTTCCGCGAAGCGTATCTCTATAACATTTACGGTTCCGGTGATTCTGCGGTGAGTTTTTTACATTATGAATGAACCGAAGGAAATAAGCTGCTACTCTCAATAGCTTAGCGAAGGAAGAAATTTTTTCTAACCAGTTACACCAGTATTTTGAGCATCGGATATCAAAAAAGTGCTCTTTTCGGGTTTAATTTCAGGAAGTTCTATAGTGAAAGAAAAAATAGCTGATTTCGGCCCTTTTTTTATTGGTTTAGGTAGCCACTTGGGACCCACGCATCATTACCCATCACAATATTTAATGGTATCATGCCTCTTGATGCAGCATCTGCGGGATTATCTGAAGAATCTACGTGAAACCAACATTATACTCTTCTCTAAAATTTGTTAGTGATTACTTTGGAAGTGGGGGAAAAAAATGTGTAGAAGAAATCCTAAACGTTAGTTAAATTATTTTTTGTCATGTCATAACTTTGTTGTTTTTATTATACTCTATTTTTGAAAAGTACTAAAAAATGAGATAAGGAGATAAAAGATTTAAATGGTTCATTTAATCAAAAAAGAAATCTGTTACAGTGCGAAAGATAGAGTTCAAGGACGGGCAGATTAAGGCCAGTCTGTGGGTTCAATTCCAATAAACCTAATCTAATGTTGCCAGTCCACAAGCAACTTTTTTTAATAGCTTATCTGTATTCGATAACAGTGAGCTTTCACCTCCACGAGCCGAAATACTTTCTGGTCAAATATATTTATTAGAATATTGCATTAATATTTTCTGTGGAATGACCTTCAATCTTGTGAATTTGATTTTCATAGACACAACTTGTGATAATTATGATAGAATTACGACTGACATGAGATCCTCAACTCTCAAGAGTCTTTTTATGCCTGGCAGATCCATGGAATAAATCCCAACCTTCTCACTCTGACTAGATTAGTTGATTATTATTTATCATATATTATATTAATATATAAACATCAAGTGCCCTTCCTGGAATACGTTAGAACACTCAAATCGAATACACAAACAACAAAACTGTAAATTAAGAAACTGTTAAGGATTGGGGTTCGTCTTAGAAGACATTCAAACAGAACCTTAATCTGAAAATGACGTCATTCTGTGGGTCACCTGTGGTCGTCAGACCGTTAACTGTCCAATATATTCAAGAAATATAGACAACAGTTATTTGTTCAAACGTAATCTAACGAAAGAAAATACACCGCCTTGGTGATAAAACCAAAAGAATCGATTGTGCAGATCAAAATCAACGAAAATGTATGTGTATATATATATATATATATATATATATATATATATATATACATATATATATATATATATATATATATATATATATATATATATATATATATATATATATATATATATATATATATATATATATATATATATATGTATAAAAAATAATAATATTAAAAAATAATATTAATATAATTATAATAATAATTATTATAATAATAATAATTATTAATTATTAATTATTATTATTATTATTATTATTTAATTTTCGACACTTTCGAAAAAGGGTTTTTCCTGGAGAGGGGGAGCATCAACTCCAACCACTCAGGTCACTGTTTGTTTAGTCGTTTTTATTGTATGTTTAGAAAACTCCTTACAATCCTTGAGGTATTCAACAGCACAGCTTTCTGGGCTTCATTTATAACAGCCGTCGAGAGACCCAGCCGTTCAGTCGCTTCCACAGTGGACACTGGTATCAGACCATTGCTGGAGATCACAATAGCCCTCACAATCACTTTATCCAATCTGTACAGATCTTTTAATTCAGCTGCTAGAGCTTGATATTTTCGAATTTTTTCTGCACATACTGAATTAGTGTTTCCATCATTCGGCACAGCAATATCTATTATCTCTGCTGTCTTCATATTACCATCAATCAGCACGATATCAGGTCTGTTGTGGGTCACGGAATGGTCTGTTATAAACGACTGATTCCAATACAATCTTATCCCTAACCTCTGGACGATTTCTTTAGGACTGTACTTATAATATGGCATCAAGTCATTTAATAATTTTCTTTTTACTCCTATCGCCTGGTGATAGATTTTGGCAACATCATCATGCCTCTTGAGGTATTCTGTGCCAGCCAACGCACCGCATCCTCCAGTTATGTGCTGAATAGACTCGTATGTGCTGGCACAGAGCCTACACTTGTCTGATACGTTCTGTTGTTTCAAGACGTGTCGCCAGTAAGACCTAGTTGCTATGACCTGATCCTGGATTGCTATAAGAAATCCTTCTGTTTCGGGGAACAGACTTCCTCTAACTAGCCAGCTAGTAGACAAAGTTTTATCTATTTCAGTTTGCTGGAGCTGGTGATAAAATCTCCCATGTAATGCTTTCGATTTCCATTCTTCCAGTCGTTCGCTGTTGGTAATAATGTTGGACGCAACTTCTTGAGAGACTAATTGCAAGGCAGTGTGCCCCCGGTCAAGACTGCATATTATTTTATGCAATGGCACCTCGCTTTGTTTGAAGTACTGTCCTAGGGTCATTTCTTGCTTTCGGCACGCCTCTTCAATGTTTGTGAGACCCCTCCCACCTTCCTTTCTAGGCAGATAAAGCCTTGCGATGGATGCAGTCGGATGATGCATTCTGGACCCAGTCATACTCGTTCGTATTAGTCTATCTAATTCTTGGAGAGATGTTGTAGACCATTTTAGGACTCCGAAGCTGTATGATATGGCTGGTATAACCCACGTATTTATAGCTTTTATTTTCGATCCTGAGGATAGATATGTTGCAAGGATAATCTTCAATCTCTTCTTTAATGATTCCATGAGGCTATTCTTTACATCCTTCCTCGCAATTTTAACATGTTGTTCTATCCCAAGATACTTGTACATTTCTTCTTTTTGAAGATGCTTAATCCGCAGTTCATCATCAAACATACTTTCAGAAATAACTGGTTTTCCTTTTATCACATGAAGAACAGCGCATTTCTCAATACCAAGCGACATCTGTATTGAATCACTAAACTGGATTACTGTTTTTATCATAGACTGTAACTGAGATTTATTCTTTGCATAAAGCTTCAAATCGTCCATGTAAAAGCTATGGCTGATTACTGCAGTTGATTCATTAAATTTTATTTTGTATCCGTTTCCTTCTCGATTTAATAAAATCGATAAAGGAGCCATCGCAAGACAAAACCAGAGGGGGCTGAGGCAATCTCCCTGGTATATACCTCTCGAAATTGTAATGTACTCCAAAGGGTCGGACAGCTGATCATGTCCCATCCTCAATCTTGTTTTCCAGCTGCTCATGAGTTTCCTCAGAAGATCTTTAACATGTGGATGTATTTTATAGATATCCAGGACTTTTAACAGCCAGCTGTGAGGGACTGAGTCAAATGCCTTTCTGTAATCAATCCATGCTAATGACAGATTTCTTTTATTTATGGTCGTTTGGCCTGCAATGAACGAGTCGATGATGAGTAATTCTTTACATCCCTGGGCTCCTTTCCTACAACCAAGTTGCTCGAGTGGGATCAAATTATTGGATCGCAGATGAAATTCAATTTTGCTTGTGAGAATGGAAGTTAAAATCTTATAAACTCCGTTAACGCAGGTTATTGGTCGAAAGTCTTGCGGTTCCAATCGGTTTTCCTGTTTTTTAGGAATAAGTACTGTAATGCCCTGACAGAAATTTTTAGGAATATCTATCTGTCCTCTTATCATTTTTAGATAATTGGTCGCTAGTATTTCATGCAAACAGGTTAGATTTTTCAACCAGTAATTTTGAATTCTATCACTGCCTGGTGCTTTCCAATTTTTCATTTTCTTTGTTGCGATGACTACATCCTGCTTTGATATGTCAAATTCTGGCATTTCAGGTACATCCCGAAATTCATTATTTATTGATCTCAACCATTCGATTTCATCATTGTGATATGCACTGTCCTCCCACAGCTTTTTCCAATAATCAGTTATATTTTCAGTCAGTGAAACATTCACATATCCCTGTTTACCACTCTCCAAGTTCCGATAAAAATGCCTCTCATTATTTATGAACCTTTTGTTCTGCTGTTTACGAAGAATTATTATTATTATTATTATTATTATTTTTATTATTATTATTATTATTATTATTAATTATTTAATTATTATTATTATTATTAATTATTATTATTATAATTATTATTATTATTATTATTATTATTATTATTATTATTATAATTATTTATTATAATAATAAAAAAAATAATATTTTTGTTGATTGCTTTGATTATAATCAAGCATATCTTATATGTTCCGTTTCGAATGTTGGATATCTAAAAAATCTCATGTTTCTTATGCCACCAACCATGTTCAGCCTACACTGGCCGTGGCCTTGTTAGCTTTTGGTTGTAAGCTCTTTCTTAGGGATACAATGACATTTTTTTTTTAAAGTTAGACGATGATTCAATGGTTATGTGCCTACACGTTTAGAAAAGTATATGCCAAAAAAAAGTAACTTCATAATCATGCTTTTTCCTGATGAAATTATTCCATTAACAATGAATTTTTAAAGCAATTCTGGCAATATATTTAAATGGGGGATCTCAAATTTTGATTGAACTAAAGAGAAACGCTTAAAGCGATAAAATTTATCAAATAGAGAATAAAATTGTTAACATATTTTTTTGAAGCATGAATTTTTTATTGAAAAAAAAATTAACTTTCAAATTAAATTAGATTTCGATTTTTCTACAACAATTGTGATATAAAAAATGAAAAATAAGGTTTAATGTAAGTTTTGATTGAATCAGGAAGAAAAAAAAAATTAAATGAAACTAAACATTGTCATTAAATATCTTTTTTTGAAGCTCTATATCCCTATTGTCTAGATACATCACTATTGATTTTGTCTGTTAATAAATACAATTAGTTTAACCAGAAAAACTGTGTTTTATATCTTTAAAAATATTTCTAGGAGTGTGTTATATCAATTTTCATCATTGTCACACCTGGTTTCACATTTTCATTGATACAACATTAGAATATTTTTATATTTTTCTAGGCGATTTTTGAAAATAGAAAAAAATATACAATATAATGCATTGGATTGTCTTCTATCTTAAAAAAAAAATAAATAAAGTATTGATCAGATTTTGGTTTTTCTACGACAATTATGGTGTAAACAAATAAACAATAAGCCTTAATGTAAGTTTCGATTGAAACAGTAAGTAAAGATATTTCTTAAATGAAACTAATCAACATTGCTTTAATAATGTAATTTGGGATTATTAATGCGCTGATTAAGACAAAAAGTTCCAAACATGATCAATAAAGGTCTATTGTTTATATATTTTTAACAAAAATTCTAATATTTGAACTATCATTATTTGCCCAAATGTCGGAGTTTACTCTACGTTCGTTCCACTGTGAGGCGGAGTAATCGGTACGACAAAAATATTGCAATATATAGATTTATATATGCTATTGATATATAGATTAAAAAGCAGAAAACGTTTTTTTTTACATTTGTACTAGGGCAATGGCATCGACCAAGGCCAATTTGTGAACCAGCCCGTTCATTTATCGACAACTTTCTATATGCCAAGGTGTCCTCTCAAAATGAGCTTGTACTTTCGTTGGCATAATTAGGCTTTCATGAACATCTGGCAAAATGCCTGCAATTTTTAATATTTTTTGTTATGTAATAAAAGAAATATTGTTTAAAGTAAGGATTGCAAACGGAGCTTAATAATTGTGCCATCATGTATTCATATAAGACATAAAAGTAAAAGCTTTTTGTTTATTATAGTACGATTGATTTAGTTTTTAACTGAAAATGAAACCGAATGGAACACTAACTATTTTTTTTTTTTATATATATTTAGTCATTCGGAAACCTATTAATTTCTATAATTCAGGTATTTTCGTCAAATTATGGGGACAAAAATCGCTAATGGAGACAGGATTTCACCAGAAGGTGCCTAAGCTCCTTTACGTTTATTGTAACAATAAAAGATTTGGAATCAAATCATTTTATAGAGTCCAACATAGAATATTTAAATTCAAGTGTAAAGTAGCATGATAGGGGTCTCCTCTAATCCTTACTCGAACATTTGAATCAGAAAACTGAAATCAACCTCTCCATCACTAAATTAAGCTTCAATTGTTAATTTAATATATCTAAATTGAAGGCATTGGTGCAAGTATCAGATAGGTAAGTTCAGAAACACTAATTTCTGGTGAGAGCCAAATAAAATTAAATGATACCTGGTAAGTCCATCATTAGTAGGCTTTGAATAGTAATCAGCAAATCTCCGAATTAAACTATTACATGAGAAAGGTAGTATTTATTCATTAACTTTAGTATCAAAAACAAGGTAAATTGTCTGATTTTTTCTGATAATGTAGTCTTTCCCCACATTATATCCCACTAAAAAGAGGAAAGATGCTACATTTGTGCCTGGTTCTTGAACAAATCGAAACAGCTATATTGTCACGAGGCAGAAACGCATTAAAAAGAAAATTGGAAGAAATGTGACTTTATCTGGTTATTTAAAAATGCTATTTATATATATATATATATATTTTTTGTATTCATACATTTTTTGTTTTCTAAAATGTAAATAGCCTCTTGGATTTTTCTTATACTTTTATTGCTTCCTCTATGAAAGATTTGTGGATCTAATATCCAAGATGTAGCTTCGAAATATTATAAATAATTAATTAGTGTTAAATCATTAGGTCTAATTTATTAATAGTAATGAAATACTAGTTTTTAGTGACAGTATATTGCATAAAAACCGGTTCCAAAGTCCCATGACGGTCTTCGCTCATGGTCATGTAAATGTTTGTCAATATAAATTGTAAACTGTAAATTATTTGTGATCAATTATTTCCATCTGTTGAATAACAACACTTTTTGCCTATTATCCTGTTGTAATTATATATAAATTTATAGTTTGGTTAAAAACCTACTCGTTTCAAATTATATTATTGCTTTCAGGTTTTCCTGATTCTGCTACAATTATTATAATAGTACCTGATGCTTTCAACATAATGCAGTTGTATACGGTTACATCAGGATAGACTATATAAGCCATAGCTAGCGGTGAGACCAGTCCTCCCACACTGGAAGGTCAAGGCAGGTGAAGGACACGGTTGTGACTCACGAGAGTCTGTGTCTGACGTAAATCGAACGGTCGGATTCTGGAGGATATTCAACCATATCTAATATTTAACTATACCTTCTAGGTTTACATCCAAACAATAACAGAACAAAATAATGTTTTCTGTTCATTTTAATTGAGGTACTCCATGAAAGATGGGCGAATCCGCCATGCCAAAAGTTTTTGACGGCTGGTACACCATATATTTATGTAGGTATATATAGCAGTATATATTATATATCACAAATATGTATACCATATTTGTAGTATATAAAGAATACTACACGCATGGCATACATACAAGAACGTATACATACTATACATAATATTATACCAGCCTTTAAATGAAAAAAGAAATTATGGTGACATGGCAGATTTGTTCTTCTTCCATGGAGCGCCTCTGGTCATCCTAGAAATTTTCAAGTGTTCTCTTGAGGCTCAGTTTTTTAATATCAAATGAAATGAAATGAAAAACCTATGAATAAATGTGAAATACAGAACCATTCATCACTATAATAGTTATTAAACTATTATAAGAAAATCTAGTTCGTTTTTTCTTAAATTTTTAAGATTTTCTCGTAAAACATCACTTCTTTTTCAAAACCACTAAACAAAATCCGATGATGAAAATTGGTAATGTTATTCTTTTTACAAGATAATTCATAGGCTTTTTTAAGTATTTAAATAAACTCTGTGCCATTATAAACCTATTACTTTCTTAATTTAGTTATTTTTCAGATAATAATAATTGAATAGATTATATTGAAATCAATTATATTCACAAAAAAAACAAAACAGTATCATAAATAAAAGTCAGAAAACAATAGACATTTGCTGTGGTTTAAAAAAAAAAAAAAAAAAAATCGACGATTAGATTTAAAATTTGAACTGAAATTGCCAGATATTTACAGCATTAAGGCCGGATACCGATTATAAAATGTTAATCCGTAAAACAATTTTGACCTCAGTAAAAGATTCCAAAATGCTGGAGTCGGAAATTCTCTGATCCATTAGCGTACTTTTCTGAGATTTTAGGTTAGACTGGTTTCAAATTAGGTCTCTCGGATGCAAAGTATAAGGCTTTCTAGTATGATATGTTGGAATATAAGAGAAGGCTCGAATGACCTTCGGGAAATCCCATAAGTGAAATCATGGGGTCCCCGAAATGACAAAGTTGATCTATCAAGAATAGGCGGAGGAGGTATACGCCCAAGGATCCAGTAGTGAAAGGGATTATTTCAAAATTAATTTATATATATTAGAATTACTTTTATATTAATGTTTATGTATAAAGTAAAAGAATATGTTCATTTTTCACGTATAAATATAAAATACAAGAATATCCATTTGACCTGCAATACAAAAAAAAAAAAAAAAAAATAACATTTTCAGAACAATACGTTTACGTAAAGTTAATAATAATAATTTCTCGATACGGAGATATTTGTTGGCTCGCTCTTACAATTTAACGGCTTGCGACTTATTTTTTATGAGGTACCTAAGTGTTTGAAGATGATCCACTCAGAACTATTTAAGCCCTCAAACAACGCATTCGGAATGAAAAGGATGCAATGCCCGTCAATATGCTGCGAGAAGTAATACAAAAAATCCAGGTACGACTCAACGCAAATTTTTTAATGGCCATTTATATGGTCAAATAGTGTTTAGAAAATATTGTTTGCCAAATGGCTATTCTTGTATTTTAAATTTATACGTGAAAAATATACAAAATAATAATTCTTTAATAAATAAATAAATTTTGAAATCAACCCGTTTCACTACCGGAACCTGTATTTTGAACATTACATAAATAAACTAATGATTTGTATAAATACTTTAGGTATACAAATACACAATTAGGACACAATTACACTAATGTGCATACATATATGTTGTGATATATATATTTCAAAGAGTTCTTAAAATTGGAGTGAAATTGTATTAACAAAGCAGAGAGGGCGGGGTTTTGACCCCAATTTAAAGGCCATGGTGAGGAACCTTTCTGCTGCACCAGGGCCACTGGGTATGGTCGGACTACGCCCTCAGCACAGTATTGTGGATTGCTAGACTCACACATATGGTTCTGTTTCATGCTATTGCACCAATTGTGATTTGTTTCCAGATCTTAAGTCACTTGATCGCTTTAGGATTCTTCAAGTCACATGGCTCAGAAAGCACTGTTATGACGTTGTCGTCGTTCTCCTGATTTCAAAGGGCTCTTCGTTCTCCCATACTTTTGTACTGTTTTAGATTAAACATTAGGGTATCTAACAGTTAGTTCAAAGTTGTAAATAATGATTTTCGAGAAAAACGTTTTGGGTGAAGATATAAGCCGTCAAAGAATAGTTAGTAGTACAATGATAACTTCAGTAAATCAGAAAATATCATCAATAAATTTTGTCGTTTCCCCCTTCCATCCTTGTATCCAGATCAAGCACTTTTTTTTATTTTTATCATCCCTTGTATATTTTTTATGTCCCAAATATATGTATGGATATATTTTTCATTTGCGAAGAATAAAATTTTAAAAATTCACTCCCGTTTGTTTAAAACAAGCTTGGTTTATTATTAATCTCTCAAGACTTTATTATACATAAATAAAGTCATATACTTTTGGTTAGTATTTTTTGTAGTCCATTGAAAATTTTAATGATACGAGGCAATCCTAATCCAAAGCCTAGTTGGGTTACTTTAAAAGTTGGAAAATATACACAATTATTTCCTCAAGATTTCTCTAAACCGAGTGAGAATAGAATAATGCTCAACAATCAACCAAGTCCAGCCAGTATTGTTTTGCAATTCAAAGGTTAATACTTTTATAATAAAGTATCGCTTTAATTAGTCATTCTGATTTGTTAATTAAATTTTCCATTTCCTACCTCGAAAATAAAAATTAAACCAAATCTCACTTTACGTATGTCTAGGATGTGTGTGTTCAGAGTACTTCTTAACAAGGAAATTCATTGAATTTCTTTTTAAATTATAAACATAATAACAGCAAGAAAAATCTAATGTCCTGAATAAAAAGAAGTGGAAGTCTGCAAAAGATATGAAAAGAAATTAACAAGAGAGCTCTCGTCGTTGGGCGATAGTAATTAAATTAATGTTGATAAAAGATGGTCTGTTATTGAGAACAAAACTAAGGAATTTCTTGGCTTCCTGTAACGAATCACCCATTTAATTGGGCCTAAATGGTAGAAGGAAACAGAAACCAAAACGATAACTGAAACCTTAATCTCTATCTAAGTATCTAAGTACACGTCGAAGTGCTGAGAAAAGTCTCATGTAAATGGGACGAGAAACATTCAGCAGCATAAAAAGAAGTAATGGCAAAAAATGTTTATGAACACACCCTGATTAATATCAAAGAAAATTTTTGTGAAAATTTAAGGCAGGAATACAGTGGCGTAACTGGATTTTTGTGTCTGGGTGCGAACAACGGAGATGTACACCCTCTTGAAATTTATAGACCGTGGTGAGAGAAAAAAAAGATGTACGAGAGGAGAATATTTTTTTATGGCATAACAATCATCATCATAGCTGGCACGACTACCCATCACTGGTATGGTCAGCCTCCAAAAGTCTCAGCCAGTCTTGTATGCAGCTGCCCAGTTTCGGCTTAGTGGGAGGTTTCTTGAGTCCACATCCAATCTGTCCAGTCACCTTGCCCTAGGCTTTCCAGCTCTTTTCTTGTGCAGTTCCTCTGCCATGAGTATTTTGGGAATCCTGGATATTATCCATTCGAGAGACATGACCTGTCCAGCGTAGCCTTCCAAACTTAATGAATTTAATCATATCCGTCTCTTTGTTCCGATTGTTTGTGGCATTATAAAATGATGTGACATAAAATTACAAAGCATAAAACTGCTATGTTAGAGGAGGGACGAAGAGGGAAAGTGATAGTGTGAGAGGGAAGAGACGTTGCTGCGGCGTGTTTTTTTCAGTTTCCTGTTTCCTGTTTCAGTTTTTTCAGTTTCAGGTTTACAATGTTCTGAGGCAATAGTGGTTGAGAGTGTTAAACATGATGTATTAAGAGTATCTTCGAGTATGCTGTGGCGCCGATTTGAATGCGTCCTGGGCGGGTCTAATCACTTTGGTAAGAATAGGTTTGTAGCCTGTAAGAGTACACTGTTCTGTTCGCCTCAATATGAGTAGGAAAGGACCAATAAAATAGGGGTAGAGAACTACACCAATACAAAAAAAAAAAGGCTTTAGAATGCCCTGAAACAAACAAAGGAGCTAAAACGGTGTGATGAAAACATTAGGCCATAAGATTCTTTTTACCACTGCAGTTCTTTTTTATTGCTTCTTTCAGTTAGATTTATCTTTCATTCTTTATAAAACTATAGATTTTCTTTCAGTAAACTTGATTAAAACGGAATTTTTCAATCTTACCTTAGATATTTCCAGTTTTATTTTTGTCGCCCATCAATGATCGCTCCTAGGTACCCTGCACCACAAAGCCCATTTAAGTTACGCCAGTGCAGAAATCCATTTCAACTGATGCTAACGAGGGTAAAGAAAGCACTTTCTTGACAGTGAAGCATGAAAGGCTGGGAGATAATTTTCAGGATCTCCTCACCGAAAAAGTTAATGAAGTCTCCCCTGAAGGTATCCAGCCGACAACACTAAGTAAAGAAGAAATAAATTTTAAAACACATGGCAGATCGTCTCGTAGCTGAGTAAGTACGGTGATGTTTGATTAATAGAAGACGTAAGAGAAATATTCCTTGAAAAATACTAAT
Organism: Rhaphigaster nebulosa; assembly: GCA_948150685.1. Taxonomy (NCBI): domain Eukaryota; kingdom Metazoa; phylum Arthropoda; class Insecta; order Hemiptera; family Pentatomidae; genus Rhaphigaster; species Rhaphigaster nebulosa. Next base: position 203,495,984 of record OX411306.1, read on the forward strand.
ACTTCGGCGAGAAAATAGCTAAAAACCAAGGCATTTCCAATTTTTAAAAACAAGTGACCGTTGGATTTCAGGAATTAAACGCGAAGCCTTGTTACCATGGGCTTATCCACTATCTGTTCTACAGATTACTGACTCATGAAAATCGATTACATAGACCATGTTAATGCAGTTCTAGTGGGGAGAGGGATTAAGATGACAGGTAATGCTTCAGGTAAAAAAGCTCCTCCAGAGAGAGAATGCCACCCAATTTTTCACGTCTTCTTCAGCATGAACTTATTAGGAAAAGTTCAAGTATACAGTAGATGCTGAATCATAATGCCAATAGATCGAGTTGGATGAATAATCTAAAAATCGGTTTAATAACACCAAACAGCTGAAATCTGTCCAACAGGATTCCATTTGGGATTCATTTCTGGATCTTCGGTAGAAGATAAAGAAAGTGCAGAAGATGTATAAATTCCAGATCATTTTCTTTGGCGAAGTATGGAAGTGCCAGAAGGCAGCATAGAAATTGTTTTTTTGATTGATGACGAGCTGAATTTTAGAGAAAAACAATACTAAACATGAAACTTTTACTCATTCCTCAAAAAAATTGAGCAGCTACTTTTTTATTGTCTTATATAAAAGAGACAAAATAATCGGCTTAACCACAATTGACTAGAAACGAGTCTTCAAGCTTTCACTGTAAACTTGAATAATGTTGCAGTGTGATCAATCATAAAATTACTATGATGTAAATTACAAGTGAATAGATAAAAATTACTAAAAACGGTTTTTAATTTGTATTTGGCATTTAATTTTTCAGTAATGGACCTCAGGAGATGCTTTTTAAAGATGTTGTGACGTTGCGCTCCTTCGTGAACGTCAGAAAATTATCCCTCATCTGATTCATTTGTTTGTTTATCAATTCAAATAACGTTATTTGTGTTTCTCAAATTTTTATTTAATTAGTTTAATTGCTAATTGGTTTTAGATGAATAGACTTTTATCAGATGATGTATTTTTGAAAAATCTTGCACGTTTAACTTAAAACTTTTGATTTGATTTCACTTTTTATAATTATTTCTATCCAAAATATTACCCTTAACATTATGAAAAATGAGAATGCTTTTTATGATAAAACTTTTTTATTTTCTTATTCTTTTTGTTGCAATATCTGTTTTATATTGGTTGTTTTATGAGCCTAAAAATGATTTTAACTTTGACTATTTTGACAATCAAGAGGGTCATTTTTTCCCAATCATTCCAAACTTAGTTCATTATGTGATTTTTGATTTAGTTTCTTTAGATTTCACGACCTTCTTGTCAATGACATCTGTAATAAAGGTGAACTATCTTCAATATTTTTATAATGTTGTTTATCTTACTTCTACATGTTGTTACTGTTTATTGTATTTTAGATACAACAACCTGACCACCTTTGGATCCATTGCAATCAAATGCTCGAGGAGAACCATTACTATTCACTCATTAAAGCTCTTGCGAATCTAACCAAAACAAAAGTTTCTCTGCATCACTTTAATCCACCAACTCATGTATTTGGCCAGCCTCTTAGCTCTGTTTATCATAGATCCGATGTGGCACGAATTGCTATCTTAAGCGAGCATGGTGGAATTTATTTGGACACTGATATGCTAGTTTTAAAGCCCTTGGACAAATTCCTACACTATGAGATGGTGGTAGCTTGGCCTTTTAATGACTTTCTTGGAAATCAGGTTAGTAATATAGATTATATTTTTAAATATGTGAGAATTTTGTTTGGAATATTCTATTGTCCGTGAGCAGTTGTAACTTTTGGCACACAAGGCAAAATAAATTATTTGTTGAAAGGACTAGAAAGGTTTTTGTTATTATTTGCTTTTTTTATAATCTTTAGGAATTATATTTTATAAATCTTATGAAAAATTAATCAGTTTTCAGTCAGACGTAGCCTATAGTTCTTGTCAAAACTAGTTCTTTAATATTTATTGAACCGACTTGCTTCTTTGTGAGGCTGTTAGGCTTTTGGTTTTTGGAATGCTTTAATAAATTTTTATTTAACCAACTAAAAAACATAATTTACCAATGTTTCTAATAGAGCAAGGGTGATAGTGGTTTTGAAGAATAAGTTATTCTTCTGTTGAAATTAAATAAATTAAATACTAAAAATAAGGGGATCTAGCTTCCTTATCTTTTTTTGCAGGTTCTTTCAATTCTTTATGATCTAAATGTTACTATTGTGTTTGTAAATGCATACTTTACCCCCTTTTCTATCTGTTTTTTTGGTTCTCACCCTTCACTGTTTCAGTTATAACTAAACTTGTTTGATAATAGCAATGTATTACATACTTAAAAGAGTTCTTGAAATATATGAATACTATTAGTATACATATGCATGTTATTTACTATGGTTTGTTTAGTATTATGATACACAATGCATAAGTTGAACTTCATTGAAGCATTTGTTTTTTTAAAAGTTATATACTGCTTTTGTATAACTTAGGATTGTTATTTTATTTGTTGTGATTTGATTTTTTTCATATAGTTTGAAAGCTTGTTAACCACTTATTTCACTAGCAAGATTTTTATTTGAAGAATGAAGGCTTGAATGAATATTATGTTATTACTTATTGTTACTCTTTATTGGTAAATGCATTATGAAGTATCTATTGATACGTTATCAATAATTTTGAAAATAATTTATTTTAAATTGAAAGATCTGCCACAAATAGTTTTCTGTATTGATAGATTGAAGTACTAAGATAATTTAAATTTTACAAGTTATCTAACTCGTTAAATTATTATTTATGATCGAAAGTGTTAATTTTTTTCAGATACTGATTGGCCATAAAGAAGCAAGATTCCTGAAATTATGGCTTCAAGGATACAGGGTCTACAAGCCGAGGATGTGGTACTACAATGCTGGTCAGTTTCCCACTGAGCAAATATTGCTGAAACTGCCTAATATTGCGCATCGTGAGCCTGAGAAGCTGGGCGTGCATAACTTAATCAACGAACTTTATGAGCATAATGACTGGGACTGGAGTGATTATTATGCTGTTCACTTGCTTTCTCGCCATCCTCCAGCACCAGTGCTCAATGAAATGACTCTCGACAATTATAATATGACTTTTGGTGCTATAGCAAAGTGGCTTCTGTTTAAGGTGGCTCCATCTTTAGATATTACCTCTTTTCCTGTAAAATGGTCTAGCTGACTACTGTTGAGAAAGGGGTAGTTTCTCATAATAACTTCTAGTAGTTAAGACTAGTCATTCTGTCTTTAGGCTCTGTGAGCTTTTTTTTTCATGAAGAATCCATATTAGGAACAATTTATTTTTATCAAGAATCTCAATTAAAATACTTACGGATCTGGTGGTAAATGCCAAAATTGTCTTTCATATATTAAGGAGCTAAACAAAGTTGATTTTTGTAAATATGTAAACAAATAATAAATAAGGAAGGAATCTGTAATCTAATAGATGAATATTTATGTAAACCGTCATTGACAATGAGTATTTAGTACATAACAGGGACCATATTGATAAATTATTCATACAATATATATATTTATTTATGTGTACATTATATTTTTTATGTTTCCTTTCTTTCCTCAATCTCAAAATTAGTGTTGAGAAGATCTTTATTGATTTTTAAAAAACTGTTATTATAGAATTATCTGTTACATTGTTGCAAGTTGTGAAGCCAAAAAAAAACTTATTACTGTTAAAAGTAAATTTTTTCTACTGGAAAACAGTGCCGTGAAATGTTTGTATCACTTATGCCTACTGGGGAAGTAATTGCTGAAAAAACTCAAATTTAAATACAAATAGGAGTATTCTATCAAATGTTAATATAACCACTTTCCATAAAAAAAAAAAAATAATAATATTTTTATAAATAGAGTATTTTTTGACAGATTCTGCATCTTAAGTTTATTTAGTTTCATTCAAAACTTGAAATTCTCTTGTCAAATATTTTTTTTAAATCAGCCTTTTCAATTAAAATTTAACCTATCTACATGAGATTATTCATCATTTTCGTATTTTTTTGGAAATAATTTTCCAAAAGTGGATATATTGACTTTTGATATAATACTCCTCAAATGTGTTTCTTTTTTTATATTTTTATTGTCAATAAACTTTTCCAGTTCAATGATATAGTTTTAATAAGATAATTAATTATCAAACTATTTTTTTTTAAATTAAGAAAATTTGGAGCTTTAATTGAAATTGTATAGGTACTTACATTAATTTGTTTGGTTACTCTTGATGTTTTCTTTTAAAATTGGTCCTGGCACAAAAATCCATTTATATATATTTTTGTATATCAATTTTCTTAATCAACTACTTAAAAAATGGATACCCATGATCGATATTACTCATGAGCGAAGTGCTTCAACCCATAAGGCACTCAGGAATTTTTTGGGCAATATGGAGATCCCAGTAAAGTTGCTGGCTGCTCATGATGATTCCTGGAATTTGCTCAAGAAATGTTCTCAGGTTTGAGGAGATCTAGCTAGGCAATGCAGTCTGTTGAAAGGGAGAGTTTTAAATTACCAAGAAATTGTTCAGTCTGTTATTAATACATAAAATACAGACAACAGTAGGATTCCACGACAATTTTCTTATTCAGACTATTGCTTGATAGGCAGAGACTCATGAGGATACCAGTTATATATTTACTGAATCCCTAATTGTTTTCTCTTTGAGGCTCTTTATTAATTTTTTTATACAGCTTGGATTTCAGTTTAGAAAATTGTTTTGAATGGAATTTCTCTCTCTTTTTGAATTATAACAGAATGCCAAGTATCCTATGGAATAGGGTTGAACTGAAAGACTATGAACAACCAATATAAGGGAAAGAGATTTAATGATAATTAAATTTAAGGATGAAACATTTAAAAAATGTACATAAGTTGATAGTAGATCTCAACTTTAAAAATTCTTAGAGTGAAAGATTAGATATTTAGTTTTAATATAAAGACAAGAATTATCTTTCTTTATAAAAAGAAAGTATTGATATGAAATTTTATAATTATGAAAAATGTTTCGAATTGCATTTTTATTTTTAATATCATTAGAGTTTTTGGTATAAATTCACATCCATTTCTTTCATTTATCACTAGATGTTCTTATAAAAATTCAATAGATTTCCAATTTATTTCATCTTCTTTTTTCTAATAAAATTTGTCAATAATCAAGGAACTATGTTTACATTCTTGTAAAAAATTAAAATCATATTGAACTTAATAATCTTCAATTTATTATCTGTTTGGCCTGTAGCTGGATGAAGTTGTCTATTAAGAGTTGAGTCCCTTAAGGGATATCCACTGTACCAACTTCTAATATACTTCACTCACACTCTCATGCATGAAAATACCAATTATAGGATTGATAAAAAAAAAAAAGAATAAATAAAGAGATAACTTTAAAAAAAAAAGCAGACGTTTTCTGTGAGATTTTACGATTGGCACCGGAGGTAAAAGTGCTATTACAAGTTCCATTTTGGTTTACAATATAACGCTGCCTTGGAAGAAGATCGGCACAACTCAAAAATTAAGAATTTTCCAATTTTTGTGAAATCATTATGAGCGAGATGATTATTTTTTTATGATGAAGAGAGTCACCAAAAATATTCATCGTATGACTGCTGCAAAGCTGTTGTTTTTTAAACAACACTGTAACAAGTCAAAAAATGTAGGTCTAAAAATATTTTTAGATTAAAAAAATATCTTACACAAGTTACCTCCAAGCATTTACTTGCAAATGGATTCATGGAGCTATTTATGCAATCGTAAGGAACCTGTAATAATCAATTGAACTTTGATGATGAAAATTTCAACCTCCGTTTTTTCAAAACTACATCTTTTGGAGTTGTACCGGTCTTTTTCCAAGATAGCGAGTGATATGATTAATAATAAAAAAAATTTCCACCAGTCACAAATTCAATTATAAAACATTCGGTCGCTTTATATTAAAAAATCACTTAACAATAGCTGTTAAGTATTAATCACTGTTACTGTACATTGATTTTTTTTTTTTGTAAAGAAATGTTTCAAAAATATTCTTTTAATTAATTGTCAAACTAAATACAGTTAGTAAAATCCTAGATATTATATGTAACTAAGTTAGTGATTTTTATTTTATTAATGATTGCCCACCTTCATTTAATTTAATTAGTAAAATGTGATAATGAAAATAAAACTTAAGATCACAAAGCTATTTCAATAAAGAAGTTTTAAGAGTGTATGAAATTATATTTGCTTATCAAATTGGTTAGGCTAAATTAATATTGAAAACTCCATCTGTGCTTTTAATACTTCATAATCATTAGTGAACCTAAAGCTAATAAGGTGTTATTTTGGGTGATTAAATTAGCTCTTGTTCATAATCTTTAAACTAAGTGTTTATCTTTAAAATAATACCAATTATATAACTGGCCTACTGCATCGATAATTTATTTAACAGATATCTTCAATTTAATGATTGTCTAATAATTTTATTGAAGAAGACTACCCATTTTACTGCTTGTCTGAACTCACATTAAAATATATTATCTAATTTCTGACCATAATAAAAATACCGCAGCTGGAAAGAGTTAAGTTTCTACATAATAAATGCTTTATCAAAGTACTTGAAAAATTGTTGCACTGTAAAATAATTTACAATTAAAAAATTGTCAACAATTTATCAAAGAAATGATTGATTTTATTAAAAATTCTAATGGACAAAAAAGTATTCATACACTCGTAAAATTAAATTTTATTTATTTGATCCAAAACTTGAAATTTACTCTAACTTTAAAAGCTTGAGGGACCTCTCCTATTTCTTATCACTTCAAGCAACCTTTCTTTCATGGTCCCTACTAAGTTTTTTAAATGAGACATTTAAATTGTGGTCACAGAGAAGGATTCCTGAAGCACTTGTACTTCGATTTCGGTAATTCCCCTTACGATTGCTCACCACAAAAGGCATTCAGTTTTCTTGAACGTCCAGTACGAACTCTGTTAAAATTTGATTTAGTTTCTTCATGTCGTTCAATGATTCTTCAAGGACAGAAGAATGTGTTCTCGAAACTATCCTACCGATTTCAGAAAAAGATTTTCCTTCGACATGCAATTTAACAATTATGTCTTCTACACCTTTTGGAATTTACATCTTGAACGTTTAATAAAGTTTGTTGTGCAAATTATCTCAAAGGATGGGACAAGAAACTTGATAAATAAGAATACTTTTGTAACTGTGAACTATTATCCTACTGTAATAAACAAAATATTATTCCTTGACATATCTTTGAACAAACAGATTTCTATTTTTATATCCAAAGCCTTCCTTCTATTTTTTGTAGCTATATAATCCAAAATTAGAATGCTTTGTTAGAATATTCCAAAAAAAATAAATAAATAATTGACTAAAAAATAATGTGTATGAATGGAGAAATGTAAAATGCTTGTTTCAAAAAATTGAAATATCATGATAATTTTCATTTTTTGAACCAATTAAACAAAATTTAATGAGAGAACGGAAACTTTTTTTTTGCTCAATTAAATTCTTAATGAAATCAACCAATTTTTTCGATAACTCTGTAGTTGTACTGAGACTTTTTTTAGTGAGTGTAGATCAAACAGAAATTAATCGTTGAATGCTTATGTTAAGAATAGGTATAATAAGAGGGGATGTTAATAGGGTGTTTATGTTTATGATTTTATAAAATGGTTATATTCATATCCAAAAATATATAATTACTTCTATGAAATATTTTTTCAACCAATAAGCTTCAAGTGACAGGAAACATCATCACTGTTGAAGGCTGTGAAGTCAGTTAATACAGGGAACAAAATTACCTTTAAAAAAAAAAATATTTATATTAAAACGTGGCTTAATCTAAGCCCAAAATTAATAAATTTTGTAGATTATTACACATGACAATGAAAATAATTTAATCCAACGTCTTTTTTATTCCGTCTAATCAGCTGTGTCCTTACTGTTATGAAAAATAGCTATGTTGAATAATTATTTTTATTTGATTACTGATTGAACAATTATTAATCAATTTATTCACTGAATAATAGAATAATGAATAAATGGGTTTTTCATTATTTATTACTTTTCACTGAATAAAATTTGACCAACACTGGTTGGGGCAAATGCGCCTAACTTAAGTCGAACAGTGTGGAGATTGCTTGATGATGATTTCATATGCAAGTTTATTCAGTATCGGATCTTTATTGTGCGTAATAATATCAAAATCTATTTTTTTACACAGCAAGATATAAAAAATGCATTTTTTTTTTTTTTTAGACAGCCTAGGCTGTAACGAACATTTTTCACATTAATTCTTATTTAGCTGTTTAAAGTTTAAATGTATTTTACTAGTATTGTATCATTTTAATGTATCAATCTATAAAAGTTTTAATCCTTTCTAATTATATAAACTCAAAAATTGAAATTCAATTATTGAAATAAAGCAATACTTTATCAAATGAGGGAATATGAGAAGTTTCTCATTACATATAAGAAATTCATTGCAAAAATATTATTGATTGACGCCTAAGAAGCTAATAAAAGGCTAAAATTTTATGCCAATACCCAAAAGTAAATATTAGTTTGGAAGAACATTAAAAATATTGTAGTTTATTTCCTTACCGAGGAAAGAATTCCAATGTATCTCTGGAATATTGGAATAAAAACAAGCAAGTAAAGTTAACATTTTTTTTCGTATCCTTGCTATAATTATTTACTGCAAATCTTAATGCTAAAGAACGAGATTTGAGGTTTCACCAGGATACAGAGAAATTAAAGAAGAGATATTCTGGAATTTTTTTTATCTCCATTAAATATTACATTATTGGGACCCATTAGCGTAAGAATGAATTTGGAGACCTATGGCAACCAACTTTTGTGACCCCCTAGCTTCTAACTCAAAATTTGAAGATGTGAGTGGCTATCTGTTAAAGTGGCGAATCTAGGAATTTTCTGAGGAGGGAGGGGAGGGGTGTACAAAGTGAGTTCCATACAGCAAAGTAAAGAAAGGATCATTAATTCTCTTCTCTCTAGAAAATTTAAAACTAAATGCATTGTTCACGTTTTAAAATATACATTAATTAATCAAATTCAATTTCTACATCAATAAAAGCGCCTGTTGTAGACGTAATAGAAAACAGTCATCTAGAAAAAAAAAAATTTCACCTTCCAGGAAGAGTAGGGGGTCCGCCTGGATTTGCCAGTGGTGTGCTATCCATAATAATACAATGTTAATTATTAATTGTATTACTTCATATAATATTTCATTACTACATATAAATACAATTTGATGTTATATTGTATTGTTATAAAGGCCAATTCGAGGCTCTAGTAGTATTTGCCATCTTACCTCCAGCTAGTTATGCTCCTGTTAGGATATATTTTCTAGTATTGCTAAGCAAAACATTCATCATAACATTAACTGGGCCTTTTTTTTTGTTTTTCTTCAGGCATCAATTCACTTGAATTGTTCATCATATAAACACCAATGAACATTAAAAGGTTTTTTTTATGAAATGTATTTACCTAAAAAATGAATTTAAACTTAATAGCGTACGCAGGGAGAAGGGGTCAGGTGATATATTCCCCATCCAAAGTACACAAAAATATATAATTTGCATATCCACCAATATAAGATTTGCATTTTGAGTACTATTTTAGATAATTTTAACAGTAGTTTTTGATCAAATTTTACAATCAACACATTTTTTTAATATAAGTTTGGACGGTAAAATAAGCTCCTGCATAATTAGAAAGTTTAATTGTGGAAAGAAAAAAAATATTCTTATATGATAAACAATTAATGATTAATGATTATAAATGACTTAAATTTGCTTACCTCCTAAACAAGTATTCGTCATTATGAGGTAGCACATATTCTTAAAGGTGACGTACTTCCAGGAACCGTCTGGTTGACGCTCCCGTCCACATTGGGACTTCCACTCATTGGGACACTTGATAGGACACTCGGCAGAGTCTCCTATCCAAGCTAGCGCTAACACTCCTGCATAAAAGAATGATTTTTATATCATTTACAATATGGCAAAGATAAAGGAAAATGTTTATTATGGAAGTCTAGCGAATTTCGAGTCAGAAATGTTGAGGTTTCAATTTATTTTATTGGAATAATGTAAGCCAAACAGAATCAAGTGGTTGTGGAACGGCAATCTACAACAGAAGATTAATTCTGTTCCTTACATGCTACTATAGCATTGTTGTTCACTCGAATCAACTGTTATATTTTTTCATGAAACTACGAATGATAACTAAGAAGACTATTAGCTTCATTACTGCTGCTGTAGAAAAAATCTCGCCCTTACTACAGAAACAGTGCTTATAAACAATATAGGTTTAATTTTTGAAAAATTAGATTATTTTTCGGATACTTTTTTTTTTTTCTGTTGAGAATTATAGAATTAATTCAAATGAAGTTTAACACGAGAAGAAATCCACCTTCTGTCGGATTCCAAGATTTTCTTTGTACATTGAAATTTACATATAGTGATAATCATAGATACATCAAATTCACAAGTTTTGCGAATAAACCCAGGATTTCAAACTTGAGGGGACTCTGCATTCTGACGTACAAGTAGTTGTGGTTTTAATCTATCCCGAATCTGTGCCTATCATAAGAATATTAACAATTACATCAACCTTGATTTTTCATTATCGTTTTAGAATTTCGCACTTACTCAGTCATTGCTGGGTAATTTTTGTCCAACTAGCACGTAATAAGGAATTTTTAATCGTTTTTTGGACCGATCCATTCGGGTGTGCACGAAGAGTTTTTTCGGGAGGGATTTAAATTTTTTTGGGGGCAGGGATTTAATGAGAAGGCAACTAATCATTAAGTGCCTATAATCGCCAAATAGGGCGTAAGTTTTAAACATAAGAATGAAAATTGGATAAAAAATTAATAACCAAAATATAAATCGTATATGAAAATCATATTTTTACAAAAGTTTCGGGGAAGGAGGGAGATGTATCCTCCTGCCTACGCCACTGAATCCATTGATAGCGATGATAAATGGATGGTGGGATTTAGTAACATATCCCAAAACGTCGACCTTTCTATTTAAGAGCAGGAACGTCGCTACAAAAAATAAATTAAAAAAAAAATCTGTATCACTATAACCTATGGTATTGGGTTCAGTACTTGGTAAAAACCGAACTGTTTCTAAGCCAACGGTTGTACAAGGAGGTGATTTGGCAGAGATCTCGCTCAACTCTCAGGTTTTTCTCCCAATTAAGTATAACCACTTTATAGAGGCTCGGTGATCCCCATAAGGGTCGATCCACGGCTGATGACAGAATAAATGATTATCTGGGATAGCCGGTCTCGAATCCGGGTTTATATACCATAGTAACACGGTGTTTTATCACTGAGCTAATCCACTCCCCAAAATCTAAAATTTCAGAATAATTTTAACCGGATTTCTTAACTATATTACATATTTTGATTTTCCCATTATGAAATATCGAAAGTGTCAAGGTAAAACGACATAACCCTCAATTTTCAAAAATTGGATTTTTGTATCAAGTCAGTCATTCAACTGCATTTTTTTTTCAATTATCCAACCTCAGACATCGTAAAAACATTATTTGAGGGTACAACGTATCTTTTAAGGACTACAAGAACCTAGATGGAAAGCTAAGAATGTCCGAAAGAAGACGGATGCTACCGAACCTCCCCCACCAAGCCGCCAACCTGTTGTCAACAATCCGCTCTGTAATAATGCAATTATATAATGTAGAAATTAATATAATAATTTATACCTTTATATTATTTAATGGAAACAAAATATTCCCATGGAAACTAAACCGAAACGTAAAATATATTTTCAGCTTGACAAACCAAAAATATATTACGTACAGAATCGTCATACTAAAATTGTTTAAACAACTATTTTATTGAGCTTTTGTGAGAAAAGACGTAAATAAGTGCATTCTGCTGAATTTAATGAAATAGTTTTATGTCAACTCTTGGAGGTTAAAAAGATTATTATTAGATTATAACATAGGATGGTAAGTGAAAGTTGTGTGAATCAACAAAACAGACTACACTTAGTGATTTTAATCTCCATCGCAGATGCGATCAACTAGTCATAATTACTAACATATCCCAACCCATTTATGGTACCACAGAGTCTCGTTATTTAAAGGACTTGCATTTAAGAGCTGCAAAAGCATTTATTGTGTAGTTAGTTTCTAATTTATTAAATATAAAGTAAAATATCCTTCAAAACAAAATTTATTGACTAATGAGCTTACCAAAAATGACGGCTACGAAGACTATTAGCTTCATTATTGATGCTGAAGAAAGTGCCTAGCCCTTACTGCAGGTACCGTGCTAATAAATACATCTTATCTTGGCTAAGGTCAATATAAAATGTATGAGTGTCTTTATCTGTAGTTCACAGGCCTCCTTCATTTTTACATTAGTCACATTTATTTTTAATGCATTTACTAATCCATATGTATGGACAAACATCTCGGATATATAATATATATCTGATATAATATTATATCATTAGATATAATATTTTATAATATAATAGAAATATAAATATAAGATATAATATTATATAATATATCTGGATATATAAGATATAATAATCTAGCCTTCATATCCAAAAAAATAAAATAACAAGTGGATTGTTTGCTGTAAAATTACAGATTTAAGAACATATTATCGGGTTAGAGGTAAAAGTGAATAAGTGACATTTTTGCGAAAATGGGTTTTTCCCATCTACCAGTGCTTGAACCAAACCTGAGCTTTAGAATTGACAAAAGAGTGAAATTATTAATAATTATTAAGTACCTATTGATAAGTTCACGATTCTTCTATTATCATTGTTAATTTCACATTTTTGTAAATTCCGAAGGGTAAATTTGATTCATATACAGGCCTGGTCGGGAACTTTGGAGGGGAAGAGAAGGGCCTTGCTCCGAGCCTATTTCCTATATCTAAGTCTGTTTTCTGGTCAAATCAATGCAAGGAATGCCTCCGAGACGTCCCTTATCGCCTATCCGATTATGTCAACGTCGTCTGCGTAAACTAGGAACTGTATAAGGCTAAATTGAAGAGAGGACAGGCTAATACATCGAAGCCCTTTTCTTGCTTCAAAATCCTCAGAATGGTCTCCATTTATCACAACCATACATCTTGTACCTTTCATAGTTAATTCAATCATGCGAATGAGCTTATTAGGAATTTTTAATTCTTTGATTGCTTTTTAAAGCTCTTCGCGATTAACTCTGTCATAGGCCGCTTTAAAGTCGATGAACAGGTGGTGTGTTTTCATATTATATTCACGCCTATCCCGAGGATTGTCCGTTGGCTGAATATCTGGTTGATAGTAGACTTGCCCTTCTTGAAACCACATTGGTAATGCCCAAGGTTTTTGTTCTGCATAGGGAAATATATTCGATAGTATTTTGTAGCCACGCGAGTTGGGAGATTCCTCTGCGATTGCTACATTCAAATCGATGACATTCAACCCTTTTTTTAAACTATACATATTGAGCAAGTTATTAATATGTATCATCTCAGTTATCGATATTGTCAGTATAAGATCTTGCAGTGCTTTCTGCAGTTCAGTGCCACCGTGTTTGAATGTCTCTGACGGAAAACCATCACTCCTGTGGTGCTGTTATTCTTTACCTCAGTTACTGCATCCTTTATCCCCAGAAGAGGACTCAAGATCGTGCGAAGTCACTATGAAGTCTTTATCCACGAATAGATTCCAGATTTCCACATCCAATGGAGTTTCTTCGTTGCTAAGAACACATTTAAAATAGTTCCTCCATTGCCTGAGAACATCCTATTTATTGGTTAGCAGATTACCTTCCGTATCGTTATAAAAACTGTTATTGTATATAATATTCCTCAAATAAAATGTTAACTTTTTAAAGAAATTGTTTCGACATTTTGAGAATTTCTAAGTAACAAGATACAACTAGATAACCCTTAATTTTTTGTGAATATGTTTTATTGAATTTATTGAGTTGTTTTGTAACAGTTTTATTTGGAACCTTTTAAATAGGTTCAATTTTTTGTTCAAATAATTTTTTTAATTTTGCTTCACTGCTAATAGTCATGGTGGGGTAAACACAATAGGCTGTTGAAAGGATTTTTGACAGAAAGTATCTGGCTGGTCCAAAATGGAGTTTTTTTTTTTGTCTCATCACTCTCACTACATAATGGAAAAATAGGACTCATAAAGAAAAGTTTCTTGGAGTCCTCTTTATCCACGAAACGACGGAAAGTTTCAACGCTATTCTATGAAAACTCAGAGAATGAATGGGCCATGAATCAATGAATTACGCACCATCTAAACCTCGTAAAACATCAATTGCATTTTATGATGAAATTTAAATCGTTTTGTTATTGAAGAAAATAGAAATGACATTGAAGGCAGTTAAAAATAAAAAACATCATGAAGATTAAGGATTTTTCTTTCAAATAAAAGCTAAAACTTCTTCTTTAGAAAAATAATGTTAATCGTTTCACTCATTTCTTCCATCTCAGCAAAATCAGCACTTACCTTCAATGCTAAATGGCTAAAATAGAATTCGTCAAAATGACATTAGAAAATTTGATATCGTGATTACTTTATGCAATTGTAGATCAAAGGAATATTTGTTTAGAAGTTTTTTTAGAAGTTAGAACAGTCCCCTCGTTTCCTATACCGCACAGGGGGGCGGCCACTTCCTCACCCTAGTTTATAATAAAATTCGCATTTAACTTCATCATCACTGTCTTCGGTAGGAGAATGTACGTTTATTAAATTAAGTAATTTAAACCAACGCCCCTGAGATATGGCCACCGATTTCCTGTCACTAAAATATCTAATGTGGGCAACACATGAATTCCTTGTACGCCTATTAAATTATAAAACCGTGGTTCAAAAAGTGATACTAAATTTGGTTACTAATTTCCGATAATTGACACTCGGTGTCCCGACATCCATCTATTGACACACACACAAAAACACACACTCTTGTTACTGGAGGTCTCATTCCGTTATTATATGTCATTTTCCTTCAGTAGGTAGTTACCTATTGAAGGAAAACGACTAGTAAGTTTCCAAGATATTTCTCCATGTTCCGTGACAACAATAAAACAATTAAAAATGGGGAGGAAAACCAGTATTTTACATTATATTTTAACACTTAAAACAAGTAATAAAAATGTTTAATTGGATTGGAAACCAAATTGCGTTAGTAACCTTTATTACTGAAACTTATGATTTCTCTTTTAATTTAAATATAATTTTTGATGTAAGCTTATTATGACCTTCAAGTAAAGTACCCTTTTCGGCTCACGAATTTTAACCAAAATCTATTAAATACATTTATATCGATATAAAAGTCCTATTTACCAAATTTGAGATGTTTTACATTATAGTTTAATATAATTTTTTATGAAAGTCTAATATGACCTTCAAGTAAAGTACTGCTTCCGGTTTTCCAATTTAGACCAAAACCTAGTATGTTATTTAAATCAATATATAAATTATAAATACTAAATTTGAGAAGTTTTGTATAATATTTTAATATAATTTTTGATGGAAATCAATTATGACTTTCAAGTAAACTATCACTTCCGGTAATCAAGCAGTGACCAAAAAGGGAGGTTCCCAACTAGATTTTACAACAATCCTAAATACAAAATCGTAACTTTCTACAGCTAACGGTTTTGGAGTTATGCGAAATACGAACGTACGTACAGACGTCACGATGAAACTAGTCAAATTGGTTCCAGGGATGGTCAAAATGGATATTTCCGTCGAAATCTGAAATTCGAAAATTTTCGCGACAACAATACTTCCTTTACTTCGTACAAGGAAGTAAATACTATTTGTCCCTCAATGCTGAAAGCAATCTATTCCATAATCAGAAACTCAGTATCTAAAAAATAATTAACGCTCCCTCTGTACTAAATAGTGTAATTCCCTTCCGTTAACGAGTTCTCTCCTGGCCAGCGAACCTCTTGCAGCGCCACAATATCTAAATTGCATCTCTTAAACTCGTGTTTCACACATTTTAACCCATCTGCTATATTTAAACTTCTTACGTTCCACGTACCTATAATTAAATCTCGAATTTTCAACTTGCGCCATCACTCCAAATCAGTTCCAACCCGGAGACCCGAACGGGTAGTACACCTCCAAATAATGAGCATTTTACTGAAGAGGGATCCATGACTGTTAGTGGTATTTTGTAAACCAAATAATATGTAATAAGGGCGTTCAAAACTACAATATACCCTCCAGCAAGCCTGGGGAGCCTCTCACTGTTGGTGAGCAAGTCTTTCCTATTCCTCCCTTTCAAAAAAAGGTTAAAAAAAAAAAAAAAGTTTCCGATAAAGTATCAATTTTAATCAAAATCCAGGAAATTATTTATAAAAGGGCATATTTACCAAATTTGAGATGTTTTGCATTATATTTTAATATAATTTTTGATGAAAATTTATTATGGCCTTCCAGTGCAAAACCACTTTGGGTCATCATGTAGTGATCAAAAAGAGAGGTGCACAACA
The DNA here is from genome assembly GCA_948150685.1 of Rhaphigaster nebulosa. NCBI lineage: Eukaryota > Metazoa > Arthropoda > Insecta > Hemiptera > Pentatomidae > Rhaphigaster > Rhaphigaster nebulosa. The sequence continues at coordinate 203,512,529 of OX411306.1, forward strand.
TCTATGTTGCAACACGATATAAAATATTTCAACATTCTGCAGCTAACCATTTTTCAAATATACGCACAAACGTACTTACAGACGTTACGACGAAACTAGTCAAAATGGATATTTCCGTTGAAATCTGAAATTCGAAAATTTTCGCGATTACAATACTTTCTTTACTGCGTAAAGAATTAAAAACGGTAATTGTATAGCACATTCAAATAAAAAGAATATAAGAATTAGGTATTTCATTCAAGAAAAATTATATCAGTAATCTAAGCCTACTTGCTACTTAATTCTCAATGGCGATGAGACACATTTAATTTGACTTTTTGCATATTAATTTTCATTGTGGATGTAAGAAACTAAATAAATAAATCATTGGTAAGCTAATAATTTTCGCTTTCAATAGCTGTTATATCTTTGATGATTGAGGATAAAATTGAAAACTGCTGATAAATAAAAATCTCTGCAATAGACAATTGTTTCTTTAACAAAAAAAGAACAGACAATCTTATTTTGTACAATTTTCTTGTTTTGTTGGCTCTTAGAAACAACTTGAATAAGTATAAGTTAAATTTTTATAATACGCGTAGAACTTTAGTACAAAAAAAAGGTACCAACTTCACTATGCGGTCGCATTATTAGTGTCTATATCCGTACTTGTCCGAAGGTCGCCGCACGAGCAATCTCGATCGCCATTTGTGCTAACTAACTGCTTTGTATTCAATTGGAATTATAACTGCTTAAATGAGATATTATATAAAATTATTAGTGCTGTCGGCTTCCGCTCACTTCGCTTGCTCAAGAGATATAGAAACCCTCAAAAGATCCTTTTCAGTTGAGGTGGGGTCCTTACCGTAATTCCAATTATTACTGCTTTAGTTAGATTACAGCTGTCGACTTTCGCTCATTGAAGAGATATACAAACCCCAAAAGTCCTTTTCAGATGAGTTTGGACCCTTACCGTAATTTTAATTATTACTGTTTTAGGTAAAACTTCTGCAGACCACCGAAAGTCGACAGCACTAATAATTATAATAATTCCTATGAATATAAATTTTGAAATTAAATGCAAAAAATGCGCTAGAGAGTGCTAGTTTGGCGACTTTCTGGCAAGTTCAGGTGCAGACGCGGATAATGGGACTCCGTTGTAATGTTGTACCAAATAAAAAATTCGTCTAATGTTAATTTTTCAATGATAAATGGCTACTAATGGTAAATACATATAGATATTTTAAGAATGCTTAAAAATGAAAATATAACATGAATGTATTTATAAAAACTAAAAATATTTTATTTGGATCTTAAATCAAGGGGTAAAATCAAAACAATAAGATGAGACAGTATAAGAAATAACAGAACTTGTGCCAGACTAGAAGTCCTCGAAGAATGCCAGCTAAATTGTTATAGCCATCTTTGTAGGGAGATGACCGAAACGTCTACTAACTGAAGGAAGCAAGGCCAATAGGAGGCGCCCCGTTGGTAGGCCAAGATTTATCTATGATTACATAGATGTGCATAGAAGTGGCTGCCCGATGGACCAACTCCGAAGAATGGTTCTGAATAAGGAAACCTACGAGAGATGGACTGAGGCTACTCCACACCCAACAGTACTAAAAATATATTGAAAGATAAATGGAAGAAATAACATTAGCATAATTTATAACTGTACAAAGTTACTAAAACCGTCAAACATTAAACAGTAAATCTTTACTATTTTATTCGGACGGCACTCCAAATCATCATCAGCTAGATAATTAATAAGTACTAATTTGTTTTACTAAGCTACAAATTGATTTTTTAACATTCAACTAAATCTAAGGGTATTAATGAAGCTTATCACCTCTATGTCGGATCATTACATGAAATTTTGTATGAATGATAAAATTGTATATTTTAAACCATTTTATAGTCACAGTAAGGATTTAGAAGTATGTCGGTGCTGTATGTGATATTTCAAATACTCCTTGCTTGCCCCTTTTTAGTCACATTGAGGACGTGCATGACGCTTCTCATCTGCATTTGTCTTCTGGGCCGTTATAGGTCTTCCTAAATTTAAGTATGTCGCGCAATTATATGTGGTTTTAATACACTAATTGATACTGTTATATAGTCACAATAATTCCATTGGAAAGACTTCTTACCTGGATGATGTACATTCATATGTTTTTTTAAAATATCTGTTCTTGCTGAATTACATCCACAATGAGGACAATGATGACACTTCTCATCTGTATGGCGTGTATTTATATGTGTTTTTTAAAACATGTGTATACAATGTTTTATAGTCACAACATTGATAAGATTTTTCACCTCTATGATGGGCCATAATATGATTTTTAAATGAACTCATTAGTGTTGCTTTATAAACACAATGTGAACATTTATAAGGCTTATCATCTGTGTGGAGGGCCATTATATGATGTTTTAGATTATTAGTTGCAAATGCTTTAAATTCGTAATGAGGATATTCATGAAACCTCTCACCCCGATGATGGGCCCTTACAAGAATGTTCAAATTACCTCTTTTTATTGTTTTATAGTCACAAGGGGGCATGGATAGGGCTTCTCGGCTGTATGATGGACCATTATATAATCTTTTAATGAATTCATTAGTGCTGACTTGTAACCACAATGTGTACATTTATAGAGCGGGCCATTATCTGTTTTTTTTAAATTATAAATTGCTATTGCCTTATAGTTACATTGAAAGCCAATGCTTATTTATCAATTAAAGCTTCTCACCTTTGTGACAGACCATGATATGATTTTTTAATTGATGAGCTTTGATGCCTTATGTCCACAATGAGGGCATTAATGCAGCTTCTTAGCTATATAATGGCCCAATATGTAATTTTTTAAATTAAACGTTCGAACTGCACTTTAGTTACAATGTGGACATATGTAGGAAGGGCCATTATATGATTTTTTAAATGATCAGGTCTTGATGTTTTATGGCATAATGAGAACACTAATAAGGCTTCTTAACTTTAAGGTGAGACTTAACAATTTTTTTCAAATCAACACTCACCTTAGCTTTCACATCATACTCATGGACCTTTTCTTTGTTCTAAACAGGATTTTTGGAACCTATAAACAGTAAATATTAGTATTCCTCTATGAATTAAAAATGTTTATGAAACCAATCTGGGGGAAAAAATTACTTTACTACATAAAGAACAAAATTCACTGTTAGTACAATCAGGGAGCTGTGATAATGAACGGGGCTAAGATGAAAGTATTATAAAAAAATTTCTCTTTCCCAATGCGTCTAATTTTTTGGGTACAATCCATACCGCTGAATTGTACGGAGAGTTAATTGGCTGAATTATTTTATTTTCTAATAATTTAGTTACTTCTTCCTTAATATCTTAAATTGGTGTGGATACCGGTAATTTTTCGAATATATTGGTCCTTCAGTTTTTGTTTTGATTTTATATTCTAATATATCAGTTGCGGATAATTCATCTTGTCAGTTTTGAAAATTGAAGCATATTTTCTTAACAAAAATATAAGATTTTCCCTATGTTTTGTACTTAGATGATCACCGCGAATTAAATTCACCGCGAATTTGTTCTTATATGTTTTTCAAACTGGGAGAGGTTTTTTTCAACTTCTTCACCAAGAAGTTACTGAAAATTTAACTCTAATGTATTTTGATTTTTACTAATTATTGTTAAATTATTTTCGTAAATACCAGCGGAAATTTTAATAGCATCATTTTTTAGCTTAACACAAAAAATTCCGTTTCTATTTATTGGAACGGAGTTAATACCTTGTTTTAAAGTTACTGGACGTATTTCATCCCATAAATGAAAATTAAATGAACCATACTTGACAATTAGCCTGTCTTTAAATAATATTTTTGAATCCATATTGTCCAATATTTCATAACCCAAAAGTATGTCATAGTTGGGGCTAAATTTATAAATATAAAATTTAATTTTTTCGGGATTTTTTAAAAATATTGTAACTAAATAAGTATATAATACTTCATCACTGTGTTTTTCGCCAGCTGCGGGTTTTGTGAATTTTTCTTTGACGTAGAGCACGCCTTTAGGAATAATATCGGGATTTACAAAATTACTCTTTGCTTCCGCGTCGAGAAGCCATTTTCTATTAGCGTGATCTATTACATAGGGAAGTTCCTCGAAGTTTTTAGTAAATTACGTGTTGTCGCTTTGGTTCGTGGGTTTTCCTAAAAAATGGGACAACTGAGATTCTAGATTTCTCATTTTCGTGTCTCTCGGATCTTCTTCTATCTAACATATTGGCTGGCTATGCGGCTTAGAATTTGCACTTCTCATCGAAACGGTTACTGAGTTTTGGAGGGAGAAATTATAAATGAAGAGCAGAACTGGAAGGATTTCGGGGAGACATAATTTTAACAATTTAACAGGTATTCCATCAGGCCCAGTGGAATTGGTATGAGATTTCATTATGGATGAAATAAGATCGGTAGGGTAGATGTAGGAAAAATAAAAATTATCGGAGTTCAATGATGGAGCTAAGGAAAAGTAGGAAGGAGGAGTTGGAGAAGCGTTAGAGGAGGCTGATAAAAAGTATGAATTTAATTCATCGGGTGAAACTGGGAAGACTGGTGAGGGACAGGATTTACAAAGGAAGAGTTTGCGAAGGAGTTGCCATTTTGATTTAGCATCGGGAGCAGAGGAGAGGGCTTCATGATAGTGGTTGGATTTCGCTCTTCTGACAGTTGCCTGTGTCAAATTGCGGAGTACCCTAAACGCTTGGTAGCCGTCTGTTAGCCTTGTGCGTCTAAAGCGTCTACGGGCTGCCTCACGCCTTCTTTGCATATCTTTAATTTGTTGACACATCCAAGGAGCAGACGGCCGACGGAAATTAAGGTTTAGAGTGGGGCATGGATATCAAGGATGTGGATGAGATTAGAGGTGAGGGTATCAAGCATGGAATCAATGGAAGAACAGGAATATATTTCACTGCAGCGTTTCAAGGTCGGGTAAAATATTTTCATGTGTGAGGGCGTCGAGGTTACGGAAAGTTATGGTTTTAGGGAGGATCGTAGGAATTTCGATATTGTAGGATATTTGGATTAAGTCATGAGAGGACAGAAGCGGGACAGGTAGTTGAGAAAAGGAAAGGAGATTACGCTCTGAATCGATGACATGCAGATCCAACTAGGTGTCGGACCGGCAAGTGTGATGGATAGGAGAAAATGGGACGATGAAGAGATGTAGAATGAAAAAGAGATTTTCAAGGTTGAGTCTGTCATTGGAATCAGATAGGAGATTGGTATTAAAATCACCGGAAATTACTATATTGTTGTAGAGAGGAACATAATTGTAGAGAGTTGATTCAAAGGATGAGTCGAAAGGAACCAGAGGAGGGCGATACACCATAGTGTGTAGGAGAGGATGTACATTGGAGGAAATTTCAACGACAAGGAATTCAATATGAGGATGATCGGATGGGGATGAGGTATCTAGGATTCGGAATTTCAGGCTGTTATGAACATAAAGACCGACACCTCAACCAGTCCGGCCCATCCGGTCATGGCGGATAAAGGAATAATTAGGTGGGGAAACAGAAGAGTAAGGAATGTAGGGCTTTAGCCATGCTTCGGAGACTGCAATGGTATGGCAAAAGTTATGGGTAAAATACTGCAGCAATTCATCATACTGAGCTGGTAAGGATTGGGAGTTAACGTGACAGGAGGTTAGGACACTAGACAGTGTGGGAAATAAGACTGTACACAATATTTGGCGGAAAGATGCTAATAACTACGACGATCTGTAGAATAAAATCTAAAAAAAAGTGAATAATTAACGTAACAAATAAACAAATAGATATATAATAAAGAAATACATGAGAAGATAAAAAACCTGCTTCTGTTAAAGTAAAAAACATAGAAAAAATAAATTCGCCACGAAACACAGCACTTGGGGTCCATTGAGAGTTTCCAAACCCGACCAGTGGGTAGACGGATGCCAAAACGTCAGCAGAACGTATCGAGGTCTTGAGCCTCGTCAATGTAAATAACGGGGTGGCCGTCATCCTTCCGGCAGCGCAGTCTTCCGGCCGCAAACCAGACATATTTTAATTTTCCCGCCGCTCTTTTCTGACGAGCGAGCCTGTACTGACGCCTATTGGTGGGAGTCATTTCTTCCCCGAGATATATCCGGTGGGAATCGTTCTCCTGCCAGCCAATATCCCGGGTGGAGAAGTCCCTCTTAACTTTTCTCCGCTGCACTAGCTCGTCTCGTACAGACTGCCTGACGAAACGGGTAATGGCAGGTGGCGGGGTCATCTTTTTTGGGTCTTCGGCGCTCTACCAAGTCCAGGTCCTCAATATTAATCTTGACACCGAAGCCGGCTCCCACGCTGGCAACCAGAGCCGCAGTAGTCTCCACCGCGCGGATCGGGATGCCCAGTATCTCCACCGACCTGGATAGTAGGCCCTGTTCGGCCTTATTGAGTCTGACTTCCAGTTCACCGACCCTTGATTTCAGAACTTTATTTTCGGAGGTCAGATCTTCCATCAGCTTCGATTGGCCCTCGAGATGGCTTTCTATTTTCGAAAGCCTCTCGTTTAGCTCAAAGCTTAGTTCTCCGTATTTTTCAAGCGATGACTTAATGCTTTTGATGTCCTCGTTGACGTGAGCGCTAAGCCGGTTTACTGCCGCGAGTATATCAGCCGCAGACGGTTCAGAGGTTTACTGTTGAGAATTTCTGGACGGATTAGGCGTTTTTTCTCTTACCAGGCCTGACTTTTTCGCATGGTCGCATTTTTTACAATACCACGTCTTTGTTTGTAACTTAAGCGCCTCTATTTCCTTATCATTGAGATTACAGCATTTGCCGTGGAAAATTACGCGGCAATTGCTGCAGCTCAGGTTACATTTGTCCTCTCTCGTTATAGCACTATTAAAAATCGAACACTGCACCATTATGACAGATAAATAATAAGCAGTACTCACAATCGTGTGTTTATCAACAGTGGTGAGCGTCAATGCCTTAAATCCTCTATGCCTTTGGGGATTAACTTCCTTCCACAGCTCGTAGCACTGTTAAACTCGAAATTTCTTCGCTAATTTCGGCTGGACCGTGAATATTAAAGTGCGTGGCTACTGCAGGTTTGTAATTGATTGTGTTGTCCGTGAAGGCGGCCAAAAAAAAAAAAAAAATGATAGAATAAATAAAATGAGGTTTTAAAGAAAATGAAGTACAGGTACGGAGTTGACTGGTTGCCGTCTCTGGCCAGACTGAGTTCTAACATTCAAAGGCATGTTGGTGAAAAAATGATATAACAGTTGACATTCAAAATGTGCGATCACCGTTTCTTTATTATGTGTTTTATCTATTCGGTGTCTTGAAATAATTAAGGTGCGATTCTTATCTATTCTTTGTAAGAACAGGTGTTCTTTAGATTTTATATCAGTGTTAATAAGTTCAAAAGTTTGTTCAATTGTTCAATGGAACGAAAATCGTGGAATGTTCTTTCTAAATGTGTTAAAAGTTCTTCTACTGTTTCGAATTCATACCTAGTGTTAATGCAATGCGCTTCCGCCGTTAGCCTTGCTAACTTTACTTAGAAGTCTTTTTTCGTTCAATTCTTTGAAATTATTGTTGGAAGCACAAATTATATTTCCTACCTGTCTGACCAAATTTACAAATTTCAATAAATTGTGGGGTTTTTCAACAAAATGTGGGAGATGATCTTAATCCGTGTTTTTATTTGGAATGAAGTGTCTTACATGTTTACCTTTTTTAATTGTTCGATTTTTTCACTAATACGATGTAACGCCAGGTAAGAAGGCATAAAAATAAAAAATAAAATACAATAAAAGTTATTCCAAATTCTTACTATAAGAGTCTCGAAGTTATGCTAGATATCTGCAACCAGTGAACTGCAATGGAGGATTCCTCGGCAGAGTGATGTCCTAAGTTGAATGCCTCGGAGTCTTTTGGTACCTCGAGAATGGGCTAAAAGCAGTGATATTAAAGATATCTCAGAGAGTGAGTCTTTAATATCAAAGTTCTTCAGAGTTCAGACTGCGAAGTAGATTCAAGATACCTGAGAAAAGTGATGCTTGCAGTCCCTGTGTTCATGCGTCAGTTAAAGAGCTGATCAAATAGAGAACTAAAAAAAAAACTTTATTGTCTAAAATAGGTTACAAGAAATGGTTCATACTACGTCAGATCTACAGACAGAATGAATATCTTATTCTGACAAAAGCACATCGAAAAGGACAAGACTAGGAGCGGTTTCATAGTATGCCAACACAGAGAAACTGAATAAGGTATTAGGTTCAAATCTTAGAAAAGATTATTGGCCTTTAATTGTTTATAGAATTGTCGTAATAAATTGTTTAAAAAAATTATTCCATTGTACTTTTGTGAGAGAAGACTTAATTAAGTGAATGCTGCCGAGTTTATTTCAAGTAGTGTTTATGTGACCTATTTAAAATTATGTTAAAAAGACCATTATTATAGGATGATAGGGAAAGTTTTGTGATGCGCGCACCCCACCAGATTTTTTAAAAAAATTATTTATTTAATTTTTTGTGGAATGGGCTGATGGAAGAACTAGATAAATAAATGAGGTATTTCAATAGGCCAAATTTTATTAAAATATATTTTTAAAAATGTCCCTAATTTGAAAAAATAAATGAAATATTTCACTTTTCTTTGATTTGATTTTCACATGATATTAATGACTCGTATGGCTCATACAACTTGCTCCACACCAATCCGGTCTTCCAAACCATCCTAGTTGATAATTTTCAGCAATCATTGCGGTTTATAATGTTATATCAACTAAAAACTATTCAAATACAGAGACCTGACTGAACCAATATGGCCGCCACTTCTCTATAACCATACTGTCTCTATCAAACCACTGTAGATTGGTTCATACCGAGTTCTTCCGCCATTTCTTGTGTGGTTTTAGTTGGGTCTGCTTCCAACATTGTCGTTGTCAACTAAAGAATGGCACCAACGACCTTCCTTATATTTCAACTCGAAATCTCCTCTCTCTGACACCAACGCTACCCTGTGCACTCTTTAATGCTCACCTGCGGAGGCGGATTAACCCAGCGCAGGGCCTGTAGCAAATATTACCGAGAAGGCTTAGCTTGTATAATAGCAAAATATAACAACTTTAAAAACATACTTTTCTCGAATGCGAACAGATTTAAAGATAACATCAGACTAATTAATTTTTTTAAGTAAATTACATTCAATGCTGATTAAGGTGTGGTTACTCAAACGATCTTATCCCATCACGTTCCTTAACTAAATTTTTACACGTTTTAATTGCTGCTGCTGTAGTTGTCCTGGCTGCAGCACAGAGGAAAATGAATAGAACTATTTGGCAGATAAACTACTTCACTCAGCTAGATTTGTCTATAACAATCAAATCAGAAGTTCTGCTCAACAACTTGCTGTTTGCAAATTTCGCCAAGATGTCCAAATCTGACTTTGAAATTCTCGTGGAATCAGTCGGACCAAAAATTCAGAAAAATGATACAGTTAAGAGGAATGTAATACCAGTATCAACGAGGATCGCCATCACACTGAGGTTTTTAGCTACTGGCGATTCATACCACAGCTTGATGTACATAACCCGAGTGCATTACTCAATGATTAGCTTAATTATTCCAGATGTCATACAAGGACTCAATGAAAAATTGAAGGCATACATCAAGGTCAGTATTGTTCCTAGTTATTTCTTTCGATTCATTATTTTTTAGTGTTAATGTATTGTACAACGCTTCCGATTTTATGTTTTCATCTGTTTTTATGTTTTTGCAAGAAAGGCTAAATCGATTTTAATTATTATTGGAATCGATATCTGCGTTATATTTTAATTATTATAAGTACTTAGTGTTTACTATTATTGTAACGTTTATACGTAAAGAGAATAAATAGGTGTAAATGATAGATATGTGTATAAGAATAACAGTTATAAACGTCAATTATATATCTATTTATGATGTAAAATAGTAAATAATATATTATAAATTATTAAAAGTATATAATTATCCTAAATTCGTGAATAATTATCGAAGTTCCATCCGAAATTCCTGGTATCTCATCCCGATCTCTGTCTGTCCCGAAAAAAGTTGCCGAAAACGAGCAATACAAACCCACTGGCGAAGGGTTTCAAAAACATATATAAGAATAGTTGCTGACTTCACGTCAGCACCCGAAAATATTGCTCCACTCAAGACAATAATTGTCGGAGACATTGAGCAACTTACCAGTGGGAAAAAGTTGTCGAACGTAGGGAAAAGTTGTTCGGCAATTTTTGACTTGATGCCACAACTCACGTTTCAGCAATAATTGCCGTGAAAAGTTACTCGTCTAAATGGGTCATTTGGCTCTCACCTGGTTTGCAGTGCCGGATTAACATTATAGGCAATGTTATGGCCGGATCTAGGAAGGGGCAAAGGGAGCACTTGCCCCGGGCGGAGGCATTTCCAGTGCAATTTTATTTAGATTTTTTTTTAATATTTAAATTATACACAATTTTAATTATTACAAAAAACAAAGCTCAAACTTACAGATACACGGCTTTGTGTTTGGAATCTTCCAATTGTAACCTCTCAATTCTAATAATAATAATAATAGTCAAAATAAGACAAGTGCAATCAAAAAGCGATACTATTCAATATTTCCTGTTTGAAATGGAAGACACGAGACAATGAGAAAATTGTTAGACAATGTTGAGCTTTGTTTTGAAGTGTGGACATCTCAGAAGGCGAGAGGATTTAGACCAGGAGCTAAGACCAAGAAAATGTTTGATCGTGTATGTCGAAAATACTCCCATCATAGACTGGAAATATGAACGCCTGCCTCCCTAGATCGGTTTCTATCAAATTTTATAGGTCAAAGAATTCGTCATTTTCATAACTTTTATTGGCCTCAGCTCCCAGTCTACTTGGCATATGCCACTGTACCATCCACATTAAGTTTAATCCAGAAAAAATAATCTGGAAGTGTATGCCGACCTTATTAAAGCCTTAGGAATATTCCTTACCATCCCAGTTTCTGTTTCTTCTGTAGAAAGGAGTTTCAGCAAGCTGAAACTGATTAGCAGCTACTTGAGGAGCACGATTAATCGGCAAACGTTAACAAATCTAAGTATAAACGAGCTGCTGTCATAAACTATGAGATCATAAACATTTTTGCAGCAAAAAAACATGGGAAAGTGAAATTTTAATGTCATTATTTCTATAGGTTTATCATTTTAATATTTAATTTATTGGTTTTTTGCTTATTTAGACCTCCATTCAGTGAATAAACCGTGTAAAATATATCGTATGGTATTTATTTCTAAACATATTGCATAAAATACAATTATAAAACAGTTGAATTTTTTATCGGCGAGGGGAGATGAAAGAAGGGGCAGCAAAATTATTCTTGCTCTCCCCTGGAAAAAATCCTAGACCCGGCTCTGGGCAATATAGGAAACTACCTATGGGTCCCGAATCTGGTAGGGGCCCCGTGGTCTTTCCTTTACAAAGATTTAAAGTTTATTTTTAATGACTTATATTGATATATTATGAGTTTATTATTAGAGCAGAAAAGTGCTTTGTGAAAATCGAAGAAACTATCTAAGTAGTAAAGACATTCATATAGATGTATAATAATGAAGAAATATCTTAATTAGAGGAAAGTGAATGTTTTAAAACATTATTTAATATTTGAATATTTTTAATGTAATATCCTGACTGATAATGAAGATGATTAACAGTTAAGTTAATCGAGAAATAAATTATTGTTATAATAAGAAGCGTGGAAATGCAAAAGGGGATAAATTCATTTTTTGTCATTTTTAAAGTTTTCTGCTCTGTTAACCATCCTCTATGAGGTGGTACATCTTTAACCCCCTCCCTCCTCCCAAAACATAAAAAATCCTATATAATTTTACCTTAAAAGTTTCGGTTGAGTTTCAAGAGGATGAATACCTGTTCTTCAAAATTGCCGCATGGAGCGCCACGTAAGAAAGTAACACTGAACTGTAGGAAAAGTTTATATTATGTTATTGTGTTTAATATATAGTTTTTAATGATGAAGAAATATCCTGAAGTAAATACGACAGCATCGGAAAAAAAAGCCACGGAATGAGACGAATTAGAAATGTTAGTAGTTAAAATACCACAGGATTGCACAATCTCCATTTACGATTTTTGGCTTTCCCTTACCTATGTATGAAATAAATAGTAAGGAGAAGTATTGCGATCGTAAAAATTTTCGAATAGGTTTTCAACGGAGATATACGTTTTAAGGTCCCCTGAGTCCAAATAACCACGTCTCGCAAAATGATCAGTGTGTCTGTGAACAGCCTAACTCGAAAACGAAAAATTGTATACTGAAACCACGTATTTAAGGTAGGTACATGCATGTAGCAACTTTTTCTAACTTCTAGGAAGTGCCACTTCATATTATCGATTTTACACTTTTTTCGAAAACGACTCAAACGATTTTGATGAAAGTTGTCTAAATTATTCTTCATAAAGGCCTTTAACTTTTCATATATGTAGCACATTTTATTTGCGCATAACTTAAAAAGTATGTATTTTACGGTATATTACATATAGAATTGTATGAAACGTAATTAAATTATCTAAAAAAAAAAAAAGGATCATCAAAATCGGACCAGTATTAGCAAAGATACAGCACATCAGACTAATCGGAAGTATACTTTTGTGCCCATTATCCAGCAATGCTTAGTAATCTTAAAAATAGCATTTCTTTTATTTTGGTTATCCTTCTGCTTCTTATTTTACTATTTCATTACAATTACTAACTAATTTCTTATTAATATATCTATATTATTAATTAAATAGGTGTAATGATTTCCAATTATACCCATAACAGTTTCAAAAATTGACTACTTTTTTAATATTTTTAGTTGTATGTATGATTTTAGGTAATTTCTGATTCTATTATTTTAGGATATATGAATTATTTCTGTTTTCCAAAAATAAGAATTATGATTATTTTTTATTGTATGTTCAGCAAACACAAATGTATAAATATTTTTAGAATTTTTGATATTTATCTTTAACCACTTTAATCTTGTTTCCAAGTTTATAAACATCCCAAAACTTAAAAACAGGACTTATTAAACTGTCACTCTCTCAAAAGATCGTTGCAATAAGAAGGGATCTTGTTTGACAATTGAATAACTTACCATTGAAAATGATCTACATTTTAATATTTGTGTTTCACCAAATTGACAATGGGTCAAATTATTACTATTTTTGATTTTTTTTTAAATGCTAACGGATACTTCCTTCAGTAGAATATTGATTTTTGAAGATTTTGATGTTAACACACAATAAATGTTTGAAAATAGAAAATTATGAAGGATGAAACGTCACATTATTTTATAATGTAATCGAACCAAAAATGTTATTAATAAAATTGTTTGGATTTAAGAGGTCCTTTTTATAATCAAGATAAATTATAATTCAAAATAATTCAAATCATAAAAGCTGTAAAGCACAAATAATTAATAATTGTTAGTACAAAGTTACTAAAGCCAAAATATATTTATTAGATTATTGCAGGTAATCCACATCACAAATCAAACAATAAATTTTTACTATTTCATTTTGATGAAACTTCCAACCATCATCTATATAACTATAACTAATATAGTTAGCAATAGCAATATAACTAATAACTACTCATTCCACGAAGGACAGTTACACTAAGAAACAAAAACATTCAACTTAATCTAAGGATCTTCATGAAACCTCTAACTCTTTTGGCAGACCCTTATATAATTTTCAAACTACTTTTTTTTTTTACTGCTGTATAGTCACAATGAAAACGTAAGTGTGGTCTTCAGCTATTTTTTAAATTCACAATTGTTTTATAGCCACTTCATAAGGCTTCTCAACATTATGGCAGGCAATAATATGTGTTTTTATTTGGCCTTTTAATATCGATTTATAGCCACAATGAAAGCATTGATAAGATTTCTCATTTGTATGTTGGGCCATTATATGGTTTTTTAAATTACACGTTTGAACTGCTTTGGAGTCGCAATGCACTGGAGATTGAAGAGGCTTATAAACGGTATGGTGGGCCATTTTATGCCTTTTTAAATCAGTATTAAATAATGTTTTATAATCACAATCAGGGCAATGAAGAGGTTTCTCACCTGTATGGCGGGCCATTATATGTTTTTTTAAAGTAGATGTTTGAATTGTGCCATAGCTGCAATATGGACATTTATGAGGTTTCTCACCTGTATGGCGGGCCATTACATGATATTTTAAATTACTAATTGCTGTTCCTCTATAGTCACAATACGGACATTTATGAGGCTTCTCACCTGTATGGTGGAACATTACATGTTTTTTTAAATTACAGATTTGAACTGTACTGTAGTCACAATATAGACATTTATGAGGCCTATCACTTTTATGGCGGGTCATTATATGATATTTTAAATTATTAATTGCTACTGCTCTATGATCACAATACTGACATTTATAAGTCTTATCACCTGTATGGCGGGTCATTATATGAATTTTTAAATTACACATTTGGACTGTACTGAAGTCGCAATGAGGACAATTATGAGGCTTATCACCTGTATGACGGGCCATTATATGATATTTTAAAGTATTAGGTCTTGATGTTTTATGGTCACAATGAGGGCATTGATGTGATTTCTCTACTTTAAGGTGAGAGTTCTTTTCATAGTTCTCGATAGCATTCTTGGAATCTATAAACATAAAATAATATGAAAATATTAATATTATAATAATATAGATGTTTGAAGAATAATATTAATATTTCTCAATGAATTAAAAATGTTCATGAGACCAATATGTTATTATTTAAGAAAAAAACAAATTTGATAAGGCTTCTCACCTGGATGACGGGCCATTATGTGGTTTCTTAAATACAAGATTCGAACTGCGCTATAGTTGCAATGCGGGCATTTATGGGGCTTATCACCTGAATGGTGGACCATTAAGTGGTTTTTTAAACAAAATAATCGAACTGCCCTGTAGTTGCAATGTGGACATTTATGGGGCTTATTACTTGTATGGCAGGCCATTATATGTTTTTTTAAATTACACATTTGAACTGCACTGTAGTCACAATGTGGACATTTATGAGGCCTGTCTCTTGTATGACGGGCCATGATATGATTTTTTAAATTACTAATAGCTACTGCACTGTGGTCGCAATATGGGCATTTATGAGGCTTATCACCTGTATGGCGTGTCCTTATATGAGTTTTTAAGTTACTAATTTGAACTGTACTGTAGTCACAATTTGGACATTTATGAGGCTTATCATCTGTATGGTGGGCGATTATATGGTTTTTTAAATGATGTGATTTTGATGTTTTATGGTCACAATGAGGGCATTGATGAGGCTTTTTAACTTTAAGGTGAGACTTAACAAGTTTCTTCAAATTATCACTCATCTTATCTTTCACAAAATATTCATGAACCTTTTCTTTGTTCTCGACAGGATTCTTGGAACCTGAAAACAATAAATATTACAAAAATAGAAATATTGTAATATTTCTAAACAAATTAAAAATATTTATGAGACCATCAAGTTATTTATTATCTGAGGAAAAAAAATGAGTATTTGAGCAAGAACATTTCAAATCAATTATTAATTTTGCACAATTCATCAGTATAGAGATCGTTTGATAGGATTTTTCATCGCACATACAGATTGAGATTTATTGGTATTGTTGATGTTTCCTTTGATACAGGAATCGCTTAATAGGGATTGGTGAGGTTCTAATTCTGTTTTTTGATTTTGCATGCGCATTTCAATATATTGTTATTGTTGAAGTTTTCTTCCATATAGGAACCATCCATTTGGTAATCGAGGGTTCTGATTCTATTTTTTGAATTAGCTATATAATCACACATGCACATTTGAATTTTTTTGTTTAATTTTTTGAAACATGGCTAAATAAACAATTAAAACATTAGATTTGTTTTTGCTAACATATTTGTTGTTATGCATTATTTTTCCTTATGTACCCAACAGAAACAGAGATAAAGCTATACTGACCTAATTGGCAGACTTTTTTTTTTTTACTAATATCTATTGCACCTACAGAAAAAATTACTCTGCCAAAAATAAAGACAATTAAATTCTCTACAAAAACAAAAAATAAATAAATAAAGGTTACATTCATTTTATCATTAAATTCGATAGTTTATGATATAATCGCATTCAATAATTGGCAAAAATCAGATCAGTGCCAGAATGTGGCTCAACAGTACTTGCATTGACTTAAAATTTAATTTTTTGGTCAGATGAATGAAATAATGAACTTCAAGAATTGATATTTTTTACTAACTAAAACTTTTAAAAAAAAATTAAAAATATGTAAAACCATTAATATATCGCACATCCAGAATGAATGGGACTCAACTCAAAAAATGTACTTTTTTTGGAATGAACATTTGACACAGGTTAAATTCTACAAAGAAGCCCAGTGTTTTTCCTCTAACACGTGCTGCTGGTAGATCACTTATTGTGTATATTGATTTGCCCTGATATTTGAGGGCTGACTGCTTTTTAGTATTATATAGCTCCAATTATTAAAATTTTTGACATTAGAAATTTTCAGTTGGGCGAAATGAATGGACAAAATACTCCAACTGCATTATCCACAATCATTTTGAATAATCTGGTTTTAATGGGAAATTTCAAAATACTCTAGAGATTGCCTATAACAATCTTGAAGAACAGGAGGAAATCAGGTTACTATAACTGTTTGTCGTTATATCCAGGAAAAATTAATAAGTCCATTTTGTTCTATAAAAATCAAAAAGACATTGGCTTTTCTCTGTGAAATCGGGCCAGAAAGGGGATGTTCTGATTGCTTTGAAACCCAAGCCATTCCAGCAACGGCCCCTGTAATTCCTTGTGTGTCGAATTTTTTTCTTTTTTTTCATCTAGAAAGAGTGTCATTTTTCTATCAAGGCCTTGATTCATGCCCAACTATTGAATCTGCAAAAATGCGGTTTTCATATTCATCACTTTGAAACACTCTAGTTGAGGCACGCATCATGGCATAGTCTTAAATTCCTATCCTCCAAAAGACACCGAACGTCAATCCTTGAGGATCAATCAGTCCCCCTCAGCTAGAGCGTTTCAAAGTGACGGATATGAAAATTGCATTTTTGCATATTCGATAGTTAGACATTACAAATGGGAATAGTAGAACAGAGGACGCAGTAGAATGATGTTGAAGTGGGATGGGATCTTTGAGATTGGTGTAGACATTATGAAGCTTGTTATGGGACCTGAAGCCAAACCATAGGTCAGGGATAATAATGCATGAGTTTTCTTTATTGTTGTTAGAAAATATGATGATAAACAGAAGGGATTTATATAAGAGAATAGAAGATTGTTGTGGAAAATTTGGAGGTTCTAATGATATTAAAAATTTCGACAGGATTAAGAAGAAGGATCGGGTCATCAACATCTATTAATAGGAGATATTAGAGTAAAAGAATAAGAACAAGAAGAAATATAATCAGTTTGATTTTTTAAAAAGTGCAGAGTTGAGAATTTTTTTTTTAAATGTGTCTCACCAAAATAAATATGCGATTCTTCCTCTTCTTTGATTAAGATTGTGGGAACTGCAACAAAAACGAATAGTTATTTAAATTAAACAGTAATCAACTTATGCTAACACCTTTATTCCCAAATTTAATACCTTGCATTAGTACTAAATGTTTTAGAAATATTATGGTACGAAATCGAAGCAAATCCAAACGATTTGAGAAAAATTGCAAGTATATCTTACATCAACAAATACCTTTATAAACAAAATCATACAGGGGTGTTTATCAACACTTTAAAACAGATCAGCCGATTTGGATGAAATTTACTATACACAGTTCTTAAAGGAATGAGCTGTCCTCCAAGAGCTGAGAGGAGTTCATTGGCACTTTAAAATGTCTTGATAAATTAGGATAAAATTCATGAAGACCAACTAACTATTCCCAAGGAGGAAAGTCAGCAGTATTCTGTTAAGCTACTTTTGAAAAAATGAATTGATTGTGATTATATCCAGTATCTTATCTGTTGACTAAAAGTTTTATGATGGTAAATCTTTCCCATTGCCCTTTAGGGTAGCATCTAGTATCCAATCCGAATGAAAATATTTACACCATTAACCTGAAAGTAAAACTTTTTTAATTAAAAATAATAGGCTGTCAGTATTATACTTCACCAGAGAGAAATACTTTATTTGGCAGTAGAGTTGTCCAAATATATTGGATTGCTACATGATACAGCATAATATTCAATCTATAATTAGACAGAATATATATAAATACATTTTTCATTTCATTTCCATTGTGGCTATTTATCTTAGCTGTATTGCATTACAATCTTATTATTTTCAGAGTGTCCATCATGAAAAAATTCAAGGATTTCAAGGCTGTGAACTAAAATTAAAATTCAAGGCGCTTTTCGTCAATTTATTGGATTAAATTTAAAGCAAAATTGAAACCATAAAATGCTCTATTAGGTCGGCTTAAGATAAAATCTACAATTCGGACTTAAGAATAAATTTGAATAATTATAAAGGTTTTATTCCTGTTTGATAATGAAAAATTATTACTTAAATTCTTACAATCAGGACTCAGTGCATCACCAAAAATAAAAACAACTAGAAAATATAGTACAGAAACAATTTTGAGCGTAGATATATAAAATTCACATATTGCAATAAATTTCACCAGTTTTATTCACTAACTTATTTTATATAACAAAACAAAAGAATATATATATATATATATATATATATATATATATCACTGATGACACTGAAACTATATATATATATATATATATATATATATATATATATATATATATATATATATATATATATATATATATATATATATATATATATATATATATATATATAGTTTCAGTGTCATCAGTGATATATATATAAATATATATATATATATATATATATATATATATATATATATATATATATATATATATATATATATATATCTAACAAAATAATGATAATTATAAGAATAAAATTATTACTGGCAACCCTTTATATTTTTTACTCTACCCATGTTATAAAAAGATGAGTGCAAATCGGTTGAAATTGAAACTCTGGGGTTAATAAATTACTTTATCGTTCCATAACATCTCTAATTCACTTAGCAACCCGGTAATGTGAGACAGAAAATATAATGAGTATGCGTTTGAGAGAGAGAGAGACTGAACAAAGTTAGTGGAGGAAGGCTTTTTCTAGCTTTCATTGAATTAGAGATGTTATGAGAAACAATTACATCAACCTTCTTCTCAATATTTTGTAAACTTGTTGCTTAGTGTGGTGTGGTGGATAAATAGAACTATAAGACTAAAAACTAACAATGCCCGATGACTGGGTGTTTCCAAGCATAATTCCTGATTTTTTTCCTGACACGAAAAATTAGGATTCCCGATCTTAAAGGAATTCCAGTCATCTGGACACTTATTTATTTTAATATATATAGCATTTTACAACATTTTGGCTGTATATGCCATCCTCATCCACATCTAGGAAGACTGAAGTAAAATACAGCCCATTATTTTTAATTGAATAAAATTTCTTCACCTAATTCACAAGAAAAATGAATACAATTTTTTTTAAAGTAAACCATCGAAGAACCCAAAAAAAGGTAGGGTTTTTAATTCATGGTGAGTATTTCAAAGGAGAATATTAACAGAAGAGTAGAAAATTAATTAAGTAACATTCAGAAATATAGAGAATAATTTAATAACATATGCACCACATTTTATTAGATAAAAATAATTTGAGATAGTCAAACTAGTTTGTAAGTTCAACAGGAACTGAAGGAACAAGAATGAGAAAAGGGGGTTCCAGAAAAATTATAAACTAGTAAATTGTAATTAAAAGTATCTAAGCGATAACACTCTCTACCTCCACCATCTCACTATTTTAGGACTCAGTTGTGACTGTTGACACTGAAAATATCACATTTTATTTAGACATTTAAAGCAGAATGTATGATTTTGTTATAGATACGTAATATTGTTTTGACAGTGTTCTGCTAGAATTCATCTAAAGATTATAATGGGGTAGTCTATTCACTTGACAGTCAAGTCCTTTGTCCCAGGGGTAGCGGATATTCAAAATTTTACTGAACTTAGGAGTGACTTGTAGCCGCTAGGATGGCAGCTAGTTTAATTTCTTACTTTCACTTACCCATTATGAAATATATACTAAGGGAAAGGTATTGCGATTGTGAAAAATATCAATCTGACTTTTCAATGGAAATAAACGTTTTAAGGCCTCCTGAGTCCTAATAACCGTTTAAAGGCCTTCTGAGTCCTAATAACCGTTTTAAGGCCTCCTGAGTCCTAATAACCAAGTCACACAAAATGGTCGGTCAGTTTGTGTGTCTGTACGTGAACAGCCATACAAGATATGTCAAAAAAGTTATACAAAACTGAAGATATGCATTTAAGATAAGAATATACCTGGGATGTTACAGCAATTTTTTTTGCTAAAATGGGCTAACCGGAAGTGCCTCACTTAATACCATCAATTTCACACTTTTTTACGATTTTCTCGAAAACGACTCTAATGATTTTGATGAAACTCGTTTGACTTTTCATAAATGTTGTACATCACCGGAAAAATGCAGAGAAAAAAGTAATGACAAAAAGAAAATTTTATTTGAGAATAACTCAAGAAGTATATATTTTATGGTAAATTAAGTACAAGATTGTATGAAAGGTAATTAAATTCTTTAAAAAACAAAAAAATTGTTATCTAAATCGGTAAACCAATACTAGCAACCAAACTTTCACCACATCTTACTCCATCTAGTTACTCCAACTCCAATATCGTGTTCTCGATGATATGCTACGTTCAATTCTGTTGTTAACTTCATGCTTATTATTATTATTACTATAACAAGCTTCACAATAATTATTAAAGAGTGAGTCGCACCGCACCAGATTTTTTTAATATTAAAAATGATTCTAATATGTTGTTTGAAAGGAAACCTGTGCACTATTCATCTATGAATTTAAACGAAATATTTTTAATTTAAATTGTATAAAAAAAGAAAATGATCAATACATACATACATTAGAAAAAAAAACCTGTACCACTACAACCCACGAAGGGTCTTGGGTTCAGTACTTGGTAAGGACCAACACATTAGAAAGAATTAATTAATAGTATCTCTCACTTGTCATAGATTCAATCCTAACGAAAGAGTACATCTTAGGCCAAAATGTTGACACAAAACAAACCAGTATGATTTACCTTACCCTGTGTTTCTTTCCTGACCGCCTCCCCTCCCGCAACCATCCTTGTTACTTCATTCAGTTTTTCATGTAGACATTTCAAAATTCTTAGAAATATTCAAAACTTGCAAAATATAATGAAAAGTTAGCATCAAACTTCAATGCTATACTGGGCTACTCAAAGGAGAACAGAAACAATTTGTAGCCCCAATGGTAAAATTAAAATAATATAATACATAATTAATGCAAATAATTAGAAAAGTTCTGTACCTTCATCAGGGATGAGTAACTCTTCTTGTTTTATGTTATTCAGACCATCTACAAAAAAATAAATTATTTTCTAAACAAGAAAATAGAAGGAAATAGCTCAGTAAAAGTATAAATTAAAAACAAAAATAATAATCTAAAATTAGCAAAAGTCCAAACTAAATAAACCATGATTAGTAATAAGGAAGAATCTATATTTTCTATATTTTAAAACCAATTGTGTACATGTTACACTCAATAGCCGAATTCGGCCACTGACCGAAATTTTAACCCACAACGCGACGTGGGCAATCCAAAACGCCCACAAAGCGTTGTGGGCAAATATGTTTGCTCAATCACCGAAATAATCTTTCACTTCAGTCTTTGAGCAAATGCAAAATACCCACAACGCGTTGTGGGTAAATTCGTTTGCTCAATCGCCAAAATGATCTTTCACTTTGGTCTTTGGGCAAATGCAAAATACCCACAACACATTGTGGGTGTTATGCATTTGCTCAAAGACCGAAAAGTCCAAGAATTTCCTAGGCTTAGATTGGCAGGTCCTAATTCAAATATAGTTCATCATATTTAGCTATAAGAATTGCTTGTTGGAAGGCCTATTAGTAATTATTATTTTCTTAAAATTGCAAGATGAAATGCCACAGGAACTCTACTTGCGTAAATAAGTTACCTAATCTTCCTTATTATAGTTATAAATGAGGAATAACGAAATTTTTTTCTCTTACTCCACCAATCAATAAAAAATCAAATCAATTTGAAAATAAAAAATATCAATTCATTTAATATATTCCATATTTTGTTAGTTAAACTAATTAACGTTTTACTGTAACAATTTAATTGAAAATGAATTTTGAAATAAATTAAAGTTTATTGAAGCAATGAAAACTGAATAAAGTTTTAAAATGTTTTAAATACGTAGCAGTTAACTAGAATGGAGATTTTCAACAAAAAATTTGTAACAGTTTTTTTATTACTCTCCCACATCGCATAAAATCACATGTTAGCTTTCATCCTAGATTGGATCAATTGCCTCTTGTGCACCGGTTGAAAGAGTAGACCACCAATGAGCATAGAGCTTCTGTAGCACTTCATTTCACAATTTAAACTCTGATTCATTAACTTACTTGGGAGATGCTAAAGCACAATATTTCTTACAGCTGCATTTGAATTTAGACTCCACGAAACTAAATCTAGGCCTTGAATTTAGGCCACAACACGCTGTAGGTATTGACATGACCCAATTGGAATACCCAAAACGCGTTTAGGTTTGTCCATATCGTGTTGTGGGTAAAAATTTCGGTCAGTGGCCGAATTCGGCGATTGAGTGTAAAATATACAAAACAAATCCTTAATGTTACTTCAAATGTATGCAAATATGAAACCGGAATTTGCAAATAGAAAGCGTTAGCTGTAAATTTAGCTACCGTGAAGTCCCGCTGGGGGCACCATTTTGTTTTGTTATCATCTGTGAAGGTGTCATACAACAGTGTATCTTATGAAACAACAGTAAACATGTTGAATTTTGTGCCTGGAAACTACGATTTGCGGACAGCATTGATTTTATGTCGATGGTTCGCCTAGAGTTACCCATGATTTTTTACGTTTTGTATTTTCAAAATATATCCATTTTTCATCGCCAGTCACAATTCGATGAAGAAATGACTTTTTTTTGTATCTGGCGAGCAACATTTCGCAAATGGTTTTGCGATTTTCCTGCTGCCTTTCGTTCAACTCAGGTGGAACCCATTTGCCAATCTTTTGAACCTTTCCCATGGCTTTCAATCGAATGGAAATGGCCTCTCGTGTCACACTTAAATGATCTGTGAGTTGTTGTTGGGTTTGAGTGTCATCCTCATCCAACAATGCTTGCAATTCACTGTCTTCAAATTTTTTCGGAGGTCTTCCACATGTCTCGTTTATGATGTCAAAATCACCACTTTTAAATTTTTTGAACCACTCAAAACATTGTGATTTCCCAAGAGCATACTCACCATAAGCTTCAACAAGCATTCTTTGGGATTCTGCTGCTGTTTTCTTTAAATTGTAACAAAAAATCAATGCTGTCAGCAAATCGTAGTTTCCAGGCACAAAATTCGACATGTTTACTGTTGTTTCACAAAATACACTGTTGTATGACAACTGAATTGTGAGTTGAAACACCTTCACATATGATAAAAAAACAAAATGGTGCCCGCAGCGGGACTTCACGGTAGCTAAATTTAGAGCTAGCGCTTTCTATTGGTAAATTCCGGTTTCATATTTACATACCTGGTATACCATAAACCTTATTTTATATCCTCTTGTTCACCCAAAATTCAGACAATAAAATAATTTTGTTATGTCTGATTAAAGCCTTTCAAAAGAAAATGTCAAAGAGCGATTTTCTTCAAATATATTTTTATGAATTTAAACTGTGGCACAGTGCTGTACAAAATCCTCATGATATCAAAGAAGTGTGGGTGAGTGACCCAAGGGTCAGGTGATCATTAACGAGAGCACAATGCAGCATATGTTTCAGAAGTTTCACAGTGGAGATTTCCAGTAGGAAGACAAAGGTCCTAGTCACCATTCTGTAGTTTACAACAACCAGCTGAAGTCAATAGTGAGAGCAGATCCAAACAAAAGCACACGTGAAATGACGGAAGAACTTGTCATGAACTAATCCAATATCCTATTTCACTTGGAGGCCATTGGTAAAACAAAAAAGCTCGCTAAGCGGATGCCACACAAATTATACGAGCGTCAAAAAACTCACTGCTTTGAAATCTGTTCCATATATTTAAGAACTATAAAAAATAAATATTTAACGCGTAGCGAGGCAAAGTAATCTAAGTGCCAAAAATTTGAAAAAAGTCTTTTCATATCAAAATAATCTTTGTGCCATTGTCAACATCGTGCTATCAGATTTAACTCCAGAAATGACCTCTATTCAGCTGAAACAAGCGAAAAAGATGGAGTTGTCAGCGTGTCCATGCCTGTCCGTTCTTTCTGAATGATCTAAGTACCTTTTCCATGTTCATTAATTGTTGGCACTTACAACACTTTGCCCTTTTCAATTACTCAATTTCAACATCGACCAACCTTTTCCAAAACCTCCATCCCTAATTTTATGCTATAGATAAATAGAGCAGGCAACAAATCATTAAGGCAATCTACAAAAATAATTTACAGAACTTACAAAAAATAAATTAAAATGTACAGTTTAAATGCTTTCATAAAATTATTTAAGATTTTTGGAGTGAATTTTATTTCTAAATAAGTATTAGTAAATACAATTTAAATTAAGAATATAGATATCTTGGACGCATTGATAATATAGTAATAAAGTCCTTCTTCGCTATTATGAACTTGTAAGGGTAATATCATTACCACAGTAGCTCCAACTTGGCACCTGCGCTTTAACTGACAGTAATCGATATAATTCAATATTTTGGTTATACTGTGCATTTTAAGGAGAGGAACTGTATGTTATCTGTAGTCCTCACCACATTAACTTCATCCTACACTTTTAAATATTAAATAAATGAATTCATCTTTAAGTAATGAAATAAACACAATTGTTATCGATCTATGCACCGCTAATAAGGACCTTCTGGGTTTTAAAGACCCCAGCTCTTTGACAACCCTTCATCATTGACAACTAAGAATCATCAAGCAATTTAATAAATTTTGAGAAATGAAATAATGAATTTTAATACATTATATTATTATAACATGTAGTCACCTAATTTCCTACAAACTGCCCCTCGATCAGTACAATTCATGGCATATTTTAAAACCCCATGGATTGGATAACATTGCAGATAATCTGCAGGGTTTCTTTCTATTTCATCACAAAATTTTGACAACTGTCACAATCCATTTTAAAGGTATCTAAAAATTTCTGAAACAACAGTTTATACACATTGATGATAGTTGAGAGACTGACAGAATGGTGGGGGAGGGGATGCGGATTTATCATAAAATAGGAGAATTGACGAGGCTAAGTTAGGAAGACAGGGAAATATCTCAAATAGCAGTCCACAACCCCATATTGAGAGTAGTGGAGTGTTATGCATCCCACTGCCATGTTGGAGCTAATGTGAAATAGTAGAACTCAATTAAAATTAAGAATGTGCACCTATAGATTTAAATACATTTCTAATGTCATGAAGGCCTTCCAAACATGAACTTGTAAGAAATCAAATGAATTAGATTTCACAATGATAATAATCATATATTCACTTACAATTAGTGTCAGTTTCATCAGTCATTTCTTCTTTTATTGTAGTTTCATCAGTCATTTCTTCTTTTACTGTAGTTTCATCAGTCATTTCTTCTTTTACTGTTGTTTCATCAGTCATTTCTTCTTTAATTGTAGTTTCATCAGTCATTTCTTCTTTTATTGTAGTTTCATCAGTCATTTCTTCTTTTACTGTAGTTTCATCAGTCATTTCTTCTTTTATTGTAACATCGTCATTACTTAAACCTGAAAAGGTAAACAAAACAGAAAATATAAGTTTTATGACATAATTATAACATAAGCTAACGGGATGACAAACTTAATTGAATATGAGAAGAGTTCGAGAAATTTAAAAAGAACATTCTATTGAACTGAAGTAGTGTTTATAATCTGCTGGGTGCGCAACTCAATTTCTGCATTGTTTCCTAATATCCAAACAAATAAATGGGCTCACAGTCTATGAAAACACCCATATTAAAGATTAATCCTTGAAAATAAAAATAATGAACCATTTAAAATAGGATAAAAAACATATTACATTCATAAATATTGCATTCACACAATATTACATTCATAAATGATACACGCTATTAAATAATAAGGATGGTCGCTAAAAAGTACTAGTTTATAAAAAAAAAATTTCCTCACTGTTTTTATCCATTGCTATAAACTTCACTGATAACATAAAACGACAGACCCTAATAGATCATAAACTCAAAACAGTAAGATTGTGACTAGGTGGAGTCGTTCCACGGAACCTAATACGCACTTGGAACGATTTAGAACAGCTCCAACAAAGGTCCCATAACAGTTCCGATCGGAACTGTTTCAGACTCGACCCCGACTCACTTGGCTTGTAGGAGCTAGAAGGATGAAAGAGTAATTAATAAGAACTGGAAGAGTAATTAAAAGTTAATATTCCTTCTACAAGAGTTGGAGTGCTAGAGTCGAGCCGTTAGTATATTAGCTCCAGAACAAGGGCATGAATTTTCACCTTGCAAGTATTTGTATCACGTTCGATTTCACCTGCTTAGCATCAGCTATTTAATTATTTTTGTAGAGAAAATTCATTTCATTTTCTTTTTTTAATAATCTTACTAACTTCAACTGGCTTTTACAGAAAAGTTTTAAATAATATTTATTTTTTTTAATTTAGTAATTTTATTCTTTTCAGAAATCTTTTTTTTGACAATGAACATTATTTTTTCTCTAAAACAGAGTATTTGACAATATTTTAAAATATTACTCGATAAAGCAATAAAAAACTGGTGCGGTGCGCTCATCACTCAAATTTCCCTTACCATCCTATTATTATAATCTTTGAGATTATTTTAAAGAGTTCACATAAACACTAATCGAAATAAATTCAGCGGAATGTACTTCTTCAAGTCATTTCACACAAAAATATAATAAATTAATTTTTTAAATAACTTTAGTACTACAATTATGTACACTAAATAGTTTCGGTTAGTCGAGCTGAAAATATATATTAAAAGTATCGGTTTAGTTTTATGGAAATTCTATTAAGTTTCAATGGAATCATTTTGTTTCCATTAAATAACATAAAAGTAGAAATTATTAAGTTAATTTCTACTTCTATGTTATAACAATTCATAGTTGCTCCAGGAGATTCCAGCGCTTCTCACACAGTCGCGTATTGGTATTGAAGACCAGTGGAGACTGAGTGTGGGCACTAGAACCACAGACGCTCAGTACGTGAGTGGAGAAGCTGGCCATTGCCAGAATTCCAATAGGACATTTACAAAAGGTCTCGAGGCCACTGCCGTTTCAACCTTTGAGGAGGGTTAGAGTTGTTGCTGGAAAGAGATTGTGCTAAGGGATTAGGATGATGAGTATTGTTCTGATGAAATATGGAGAATTTGTACAGATTTATGTCAAAAATATACGGGATGTTGTAAAGGTCATGGTGTAAAGTCTTCTTTGAAACATAATAAGGGGCATTCACTATTGTACGGAGGACTTTAGACTGGAAGGTTGAATACGCTTGATGTTCGAAAGTTTAGCTGTCCCGCAAAGTTCTAGTCCGTAGGCCCAAATAGGATTTAGGATGGTCTTGCAGATTAATAGTTTGTTTGCTATTGAAAGATGTGATGTTCTGTTCATTAGTTTGCATAACTGGTCAAATCATTGATTAAGCTCTTGTCTTTTAAGTCTAGTAAGAAGATTCCATGTCAAGAAGGAAGCCAAGATACCGGACTGTGTCTGAAATGGGAAGTGGTATGGAATTAAAATGGACTGGCGGACAGGATCTGCATCGGAGGGTGAATGTGACATGCTTATATTTTGATTCATTGACCTTGATGCGCCAATTGTTGCACCACTGTTCGATCAGGGAGAGATGCCTTTGCAGGTTTAAGTATACCATTTCAGGATCGGAATGGGATGATAGGATAGCGGTATCATCGGCAAATGTTTCCAGAAAAGTGTCGGGATTTGTAGAAAGGTCAGCGGTAAATAAAATGTAGAGGACTTGACCTAAGACGCTGCCTTGTGGAACACCGGCTTCGAATGGGTAATAGTTGGAAAATTCAGTACCACAGCGAACTCTGAAGGAACGGTTAGAGAGGTAGGATCGCAGGATTATGCATTAGGATTGGGGTAATTGGATTTTGATCTTGAAATGCAAGCCATCATGCCACACCCGGTCAAAAGCTTGAGCTATGTCCAGAAAGGCGCCAGTGCAATATTGGTTGCTTTCAAGTGCAGAGGATATATGGTCAACAACGCGAAGACCTTGTTGAACAATGAAATGTCCTGAGCGAAATCCAAATTGGTGTGAAGGGATTTTTTGGGATTCGAGTATTGGAAGGATGCGTTTTAGAAGGTTTTTTTCATATATTTTTGAAAGAATCGGGAGTACGCTTATTGGTCTATAGGACGAGGCATTATTGATAGGTTTGCCTGCTTTATGGAAAAGGATAATTGTGGAGTGTTTCCACATCAGAGGAAAGTGCGTTGTGAGAAGGATACAATTGTACAGGAGTATAACCGCTTTTGGGGGAAGTTGACGAAGGATCTGGGAAGTGAGGAGATCGTATCCATGGGATTTTCGGGGTTTAAGGTTATTTATGAGGAATTTGACCTTAGAGGGGTTGACAGCTTTAGGAGGTAAAGAGAGAGGAATCAGTGAAGAGAGGAATACCTTGACTTTAGCTGCATAGATGGGATGGATTTCAGGATGGGGAATAAATATGTTGGAAAGATGCTTGGCAAATTCCTCTGCTCTGTTCCCATCTGACGGAGCCTAGGATCCATCATCATGTCGGAGAAGATGGGAAACGGAGTGGTATTTTAGAAATTTTTTTGTTACTTTCCAGAGGGAATTGTCGATAGCACATAGTGAGGAAAGGTAGGAGTTATAGGATTGTGATCCATAGGTGAAAAGTTCTTTTTAACTAATTTGGAATAATGGTTGTATATTTTCCAATCGTTAGGATGCCTGGTTCTTTGCCAGAGGGTCCTAGAACATCTTTTGGAATGGATAGGGTTTTTAAGATATTCAGCAATTTTTCGTGGCTTACAATGTTCTGAAATAAAATTAAAAAAAAATATATATAGATGCTATCTATTATTATTTTAAATGCACTTAATAATTAAATCTAATCCATATTTCTGAATCCTCACTCTAAAAAATTATTTTAAGAAAATTTGTAAATGTGATGTGGGCCGCGCTTTAATTGAGTTAGATCCATCTACTGAAACTCTCGGTAAATTTTTTCTGGCAACCCCCTAGTCACAATTGTTTCCAGTGCAAGTTGGGTGATCTATTATTATCAGTTTTTCATTTGGCTTGAGCGTGTTAACTTTTTTTCACATACAAAACCTTTTTGTTTTATATTTTTGTCAGGGTACTACAATAATGTTTGAACTTTTAAACGGGGTTGTTTGTGGGCATAATTCCAACGAAAGACTCTGAGTTTGCTGAATGTAAATATCCGTCACTTGAAGGAACCCGAGAAAAGGAAAAACAAAATTTATGAAAGTGATGATGAATCCAGAACAACCCGCTCTCGTAATGACACCATAATGTTCTATGACCGATAATCCATCAATAAATCTACCCTCGCAGTCACAAACGCTGATATCATCATTTCTAAAAACATATACCCGGTATTATTATTTCAAAATAATACCAGGTTTTCAGATTAAAGGAGACAAAAAACTTTTAAAATTATTTTATTGTGACTACCAGCCATTTAGTATTGTGACTGTTGAAGGATTTACAGAGTTCATCAAATTCCTAAATCCTTCATATGTGCTGCCATCCAGACAAAAAATGTCTAAAACGTTGATACCAGCGTTATATGAGCAACGCTTATCCGAAATTCAACAAATAATCGATAAAGTAGATGAATTAACATTGACAGATTATTGGACGTCAATTCAAAATGAATCCTATTTAGCACTAACAGCCCACTATGTTGATCAAGGGCAGTTGAAAAGTCGGTTGTCCTGCAACATTATGAAAGGTGATCACAAGAGTGAAAATTTAGCTGCAGAGCTAAAACAAATTATAATAATAATTTCTGGAATATTGGGGGAAAAATTATGATAATAATTTCAGGCAATGCCCCAAACATAACAAACGCCGTTAAAGAACAATGAAATTTAAAACATTACGGTTGCGTAGCACATAAAATTAATTTAATTGTTAACGCAGCCTTACAAAAAAATGATACGATTCAAGAAATTATTCATAATATTAAAACTATTGTGACGCACTTCAGAAAAAGCACCAAGTCTACTGAAAAAGTAATGAATAATCAAAAACAAAATTCAAAAGAGAATTCCAAAAAATTAATGCTTTCTGTTCCGACACGGTGGAATTCCACATATTATATGGTAGAAAGATTTAGTGATTTGAAAGTGCCTTTAAAAATGACAATCGATTTGTTGAACCAAGAACTAATAGCACTAACGCAAACAGAATGGAAAATCGCCAAAGACCTCTGTGTCATATTTGAGCCATTTCAGGCTCATACAAGGGATTTGAGTGGAAAAAAGTTTACATCTGCTTCGTCCCTGATTGTCCTCATAAATGGGTTGCTGGACTTATTAAGTATTTTCCTCAACTCCGATGAATATGAAGATTTCGAGAAAAAAATGACAATCATTCGGACAGACCGCTTTGGGTCATTGGATCAAAGTAAGACATCTTGCTTATTTCAGATCCTCGTTTAAAAACTTTACCATTCCGTAACCAAACCACCGGCACCAAAATATTTGAAAAATTAAAAGTGCTAATGGCACAAAGAACAAAAAAGAAACCAGCTCCATTACCCATTTCCTCCACGAGCTCTTCCACGATCTCCTTGACTGAAAGTTCTGAACCTCCATGAAAACGCCTATGCCTTTGAGTGAGTTTTGAAAAAAAATTCGGGAATTCTACTCGACTTAATTAGTGTGTTTAGCATATAAAGTCTTCGAATCGAAACTATGTATTGAAATATATTTATAGATAATTGCAGGTAGCGACGAGAGCAAAGCTATAATTGAAATTCAAACATATCTGAAAGATGGATACTTAGAACGCACGAGGACCCTATAAAATTATGGTAAGACCATAAATATAATTATCTAATCCTCAGGGAGATTGCCAAAGAATATGAATTTCGGTAATAATTAATATTAATCCTGACCTCGATTTTCAAATAATAATGATTTAAATATTATCTTCCCAATTCCTTCGCGAGGTTCATGGAGTCCAGATAGGCAAATGCACTGTACAAAGAAGGCTGATGGAAGCTGGTTTGAGCTCAAGGAGACCTGCCAGTTGTCCTCGCTCAAGAACAATGAAGAGGTGTTATTTCCACAGATGTGTCCCGCTTTTGCCTTCGGTAGACAGACGGACGGGAATGAGTTTAGAGAAGGCCAGAAGTGAGATTTGTTTCTTGCAATTTTTCATCTAGAGTCTCCTCTTTCCAAGGTGGGTCGATAACGGTTTAGGGTGCCATATCTATGAAACAACATACTGAGCTCGTTGTCATTGATTGTGGCTCATTTACTGACCCTGGCAGTTCATGTAGGAATTTTTGGGAGAAAACTTTGTGTTTATTGGCGATAAAGCAAGACCGCATAGAGCTCGGTGCGTTATGCAGTTGGTGGAAAGCCAGGGAATAAGCAGGATGGAGTGGCCAGCTCGATCCTCACACCCCAACCCAATTGAATGAGTATGGGACATGCTGGGAATACTCCTTAGAACGTAGGTCACCGCTCCGGATACTCTCAATCAGCTGAGAGATGCCCTTCTTAAAGAATGGGAAGAAATCAGCCAAGACATTCGATGCCTTCTCATTGACATTACCCGACATTTGCAAGCTGTCATCCGTACCACAGTGTTAATATGTAGGTACACTATTTATGTTTTAAATTTTCAGAAGGGATTTTGTTTTGTGACACATAAGGTGATGTATTGTTAATTAGATTTGAGGAGGAATAGCATTTTGCCACAAATTTGTTGACCAAAGTGGAGGAGTAATGAGCAAGCTTCCTCGTTTTTTACTGACTTCTACCCACTAATATAAGTTAATTGATTATATTGTGTGACAAACATACTGCTGACGGGAAGAAAGCAATATTCCTATTGGTCGGTGGAAACTCACGGAAAACACAATGCCACAAATTTTACCTAACTTGCCAATAAACCTAATAAAGGTAACGAAGAGTGCCATTCGAAAATTTTCTTGATATATTAAATTAAATCCTTATTGCCCTTACTTTAACTAACAAAGAATTGAATAAAATAACCTCTGTATTTTAATAAAATGTCTGTTTATTTCCTGGTTTATTTCACTTGTTCTTCACAACACATGTTACAAGAGAGAAAAAGTAATCATTGATATCTAACAATCTTTAGACATAAACACAGGGAAAAGATTTGCTTATGAGATTTATTGTATTTCTATGTGAAGTTTTGAGCATATTTCTATGAATATAATTTGTGATAGGGAGCTTGGAGATACTTGATACTGTTAAACGCCTGTCAAGTTCTACAGTACTCAATAACCTCTTTGGACGACAACCTTCAATTCTGACGGATTAGTATACTTCCTCACTTAGAAGAAATATTTATTTTGTTGAAAGTTATATTTGCAATTAAAGAATTATATTTTATGCCTTATATAGTTTGAAAATATACAGAATGGCCAGTGCTGGTAAGAAGATTATGTTATGTATTATAAAAGTGTTGTTGTACTTGACTGTTTCATGTCACTGATTAGGTAGAAATACATAGATAGGAATTTTGGAGTGTTTTGTTAGATATTTATCATATACAGTTAAAATTTAACTTGAAAGTATATATTTTGTACACTAAAGTAATCTTTGCCATGACTCTAGTCCCCTTTAACATAGTTTGTTACCATTTGTGGTATGTAGGTCATAATATTTTCTCTGGTTTTAGAAGACATTAAATAATAAATAATTTAAAAAAATTATCAACTCTATTTTTTTTATTTACTTTACCATTTTATGATGTAAAAGGCTATAATTTTACTTTTCATGCTACCTAACTTAAATCAGATTGTGTAATTATTATTAAATCACTAGTTAGTAATAATAAAAAAATATTTAGAACACAAGTATAAACTATTGGATAGAAGTTTTAAGTGGGTCAGTTATGATCACTCTACTCCAACCTCTCCACACAAAATGGAACATGGTTCAACCGTGAGCGTGAAACCCTATGTGGATTTTTCGGAGAAAAGGGGAGCAGTTGGAATTCTGTCGGTTCTAAATTCTATCAGTGAGTGAAAAACTGATGGAGTGGAACTATGAACTGCATAGTTTTTCTCACAGTGCAATAATAATAATCAAAAAATTGTTGGTTAGTGGATACAGTGTAGTTCAAATTTACGATATCGATTATATAAAATAGGTATATGTAAAAATTATTGATATTAATAACATAATTTTTTTTTTACTCTTAAATACGTGAGTGATCCTCGGTGGCCGCCTTTAGGGTATATCTTTAAAATATGATCAGTTTTGGTTTTGAGTAATGTGGATGGACGGTGATTAGGATAACATTAAAGTTGCAACATTCTAAGGTATCAAATTTTATTGATTTACTAGATTGAAGGCCTGGTATGTGATAATATCTAGCATCGAAACTTTTAAGGGATCCTTACAAAGATCATATCAAATTAATAAAATCCTCAGCATTGGTAATATGATGTGGTAATAAGAAACATGGAAAACAGAATGTTAAAGTAGAAAAGATTGAGAGAACATTTTAGATGATCATGAAAGAAAAACTTGATTTTGTGGGTTTTGACCTAGCGTTAGCCATCTTTAGATTGAGGGTATTACACTATATTTTCTTTTCATTTCTGCAGTCTTTCGTCGCTTTTCAGGAACAGCATCTTATTATTATTATTTTTTATTCATTCTTTTATTATAATTATTTAGTGACACTTAATCCTTCCGCAAGTCAGGTCTTAAAATCTAACCAATTCAAGGTTGTTAGCAGCTCTTCGGAAGGATTACCAGTAGCATTTTTTCTCAATAATATTTCCATTTTTTAAATGTTTGCTCGATGGTATAACAATATTTTTAAAATTAAAAATACCACTTTTTCTATTTGAAATTTATTATATTTATATGAATTCCTCCATAAATCCTATGATTTTTCATTTTCATTCCTTAAGTAAATGCCAATATTTAATAAAGTTAGACTAGCTAAGAGTATTCTCAATAGTATTGCAAATAAAGCAACTACCCCATAATAATCAGGATTATCAGTAGATCATATGTTTTGTAACTTACAAAGTACTACTAATAATTGTTTATGGATAACTTTTTGGGATTGGTGCTTTATTTTTACAGGAACAAAAAAGCTATTGAAGTATTCTATATTTTAAATTTTTTCTTTTATATTATTCAGCGTGGTGACCTTTGCCCTCAAAACAATTACATCCGTATCACTCAAGGTGATAGTTTGAAAGTGAAGTTCTTTTATTGTTTTTATGTATGACTTACATGTTTACGTATAATTTCTATATTTTTAAGTTATAAGTTTTTATCAAGTTAATGTGTAAGTGAATTAATTTAAAATGTTGAAGAAATGAAGAAGAAACAGTTAAGTTAATTTTTATTTTAATTATACAGTTGTATTGAAACTATTGTGTCCTTATCCAATCGTAGTTTAATTTTCATAGGTACAAGTTTCCAAGTTGTTTTTTTTTTTATTACTTTTAAGTTTATGCTACTTATTTATTATTTTCATTTCATCAATAAATAAGGTTATGATGGCTGAAGTTGTTAGAGCACCTGGTGCAGAGAAGTGTGATTTTGATTCCTTAGATCAGTTAATTAATTTTTTTTTGCAGTACCATGAAATAAGTATTGCCACTCCCACTCTGATTGGAATAGAATGGCCCAGCAACTTTCAGGTGTCTAGGGTTGGCCTAACAGCTTTGGTCGCTGGATTTGTTCATCCTTCCTCTTCCCTCCAACAGTACCTGTATCTGTTGTTAAATGAAAATTCAACTTCATGGCCCTTTAATAAAGCAATTAATGAATAATTATCTCCCTCATTTTCCTCAGCTTTCACTTAAGTTACCTTTTGTATGGGAGGGGGAGTTGTTTGTTGAGCTTTGATTGAAATAATCTTTGCAAGGTTGACTTCCTTTATAAGGTTTGTACTCAGGGTCTCCACACATTCTCTAATGAATTGCTTTGTAAGGTTTAAACTCAGGGTGCACCACATATATTTCCTCATTTCATCTTGGTATGCTGATTTAATATCGCGTTATCTGGTATAATTTTCTGATTACTTTTTTAATAAAACCTCAGTATATCTTGAATTTCCTTCTCTTTCATTCCTCTGTTTGTTCGTTAACCTTTAGCATGCCTAATTCATATCCCAATCTAATTTGAATTTTTTTTTCATGTTTTTGGCTTTCTAATTTTTCATATAAAACACGATTGCCAGTTTCAGTGAAAAAAAAATGTTTAGTAGTATTTTCAGCTGGTTCTCAATTGGGAATAATGGTCACTACCGATTAAGCTTTTTATTTTTATTTTTATTTTTTTTAAACTTATGAAATTGAGGAGTTAATTGGAAATAATGGTCATTACCAATTAAGCTTTTTATTTTTATGTATTTTTTTTAAACTTATGAAATTGAGGAGGTATGACAGAGAATAGCTGAAAAGAAAAAGGCTTAAAAAAAATATTACTGCACTAATCGAATTGAAATCTTTGTTATAAAAATTAATTAAAACGAAAAATATAAAAAGGAATATTTCATGTATTTCAAAAAATCATTCGTAATTCAAATTTCCTCAATTTTTGCTTCTAAAAATAAGTTTTGACTTTATATGAACAAATAAAAATATTGAGTGAGTACTAACTTTATTTGTTATTTGCTTATTTAAAACATTTTTCATACATTTGTTCCCTATTGGAAGCATTAACCACTAAAAGGTTAATAAACCTTCCTTAAATTTGTTTTCCTTAAATACCAGTTCAAGGTCATTGTTGGTTATCGTTTTCAGAAATTTTCAGAAATTCTGGTTCCATCTGCTAAGTTTATTCTAACATTTTGTATTCTTTTACCTTCTGAGTCCAATGTAAACAAACGTAAAGGCAATACTTATAAGCACATTATCCAATGTTTAATTTCTTCTGATTATTATTATTTTGTATTTTTCATTTCAATTATTTTATTATGTAATACAGAAATACAGAAATTCTTTATTTATTTGTTTTTTTAAGAGGCTCTATTTTTACTTTTTTTATAACATGTTATTATGACAGCTATTAGGCACTATTATTTATAATTTTAAAGTCCCCAATATCGTTAACTGATTATTCCTTATCGCAAAAGAAGTAAACCCATACTTAATGATCAATAGAAGAAGCTAGAATTTTCAGTTATTGTGTGGTTATTATTTTTTTTATTCATTCTTTATCTTACTAATGTTATTTTTTTAAATAGTAATTTTTTTAACAGAAATAGTTTAATTTGATTTAATTTTATGGGGGTTTTTCATTTTGTATTTCAATGTATGTTTAAAAATAATTATTTTAATCTTTTAAATATACTAATATCTTAATTATTTTTACAGATACAATTTCACTAGGAGGACAAATAATCATCAAACAGGAAAATGAAGACGATTATAATGATTCAAATGTTGATTATAATGATGGTAATTTAAAAAATTGATATTATATACCTGCTCTGTATGCTTTCTTAGAATATCGACAGTATATCTGCTAAACCTCGCAAATGCTTCTGACATAATTTTCTAGAACACAAAAAAAACTTCAACACCACTGTAGCCTTCTAAACTTGCAGATTATTAAGAGTTGCCATAGACAAGTGATAACACTGATAAAGCTGATAACATGAAAATGACGCATTCCGTTTGATCTAGAACTTATTTTTGTAATAGAGATGCAAAAATGGAACAAATGAGGTTTTCAGATAAACTGTAAATAGCTGGCATTAAATTTCAATGCAAGAGTTTATATGGCTTAAAAATTTTATAAGATTATTGAGTTATGGAATTAGTGCCATTGTATACCTTTAAGTCTTTCTGGAATAGTGAAGTATGGAATGAAAATTGAATCAACTGTTTGATTTTATTGGAAACATTAATAATCAACTTAACAGACTTAAAGCTGGGATACTGCTTATCACTTACTCTCTTTAGCTTGTTTCTTGAACAAGCCCTCAAGAAATAAAAAGAGAAATGCAGATACATAGGTTGGTGTGAAGATTGGTGATGACCACTTATTTACTTTGCAATTTGCAGATGATCAGTAAGTCATAGCATCAGAGGAATATGACCTAAGAGTTCTCTAAATGGGACCTGGTAATAAACCTAAAGAAAACAGAATATGTGCCCTTCAACTTATCAAGTATGTCCTTGACAATGGAAAATTGGCATCTTCCCTCAACATAGAAGTTAAGTATTTAGGAGTGTGGAACAATAAAAAGAAACCCTTGATAAAGATATTTTATTGAAAATATTTCGAGGAAGAAAGATCACTGGGATCCTAAACTCGGTCCTATGGAATAAAAATGTTTTGTTTACTGTTTTCATCAAGAGTTATTTCTGTGGTATCCATTGTTAGTATTTCATCAAACTGAGTTCGTTATTTTATTGGTTTAAAAATAAAACATTTATTTAAGTGCAAGAACAACTAAAGCCTAGCGAGGAACTTTTAAAAATTGGCCTTTATGAAACCAATGTAATTTTTTTAATTATTTGCATTCGAATTTTTCTAACACTCCGTATCGAAATTCAAAAATTTTTACATTAGTTGTTTGTGTATTTAGCATCAGATTAATGAGCGCTATGAAGGTGGTCCTTGGTCCTTTTATCTAATAGGTTTTAAAATTTGAGTAATTTCAAAAGGATAATCAGACGATCATCAAAATTTGTTTTCACTGATATGAATTCTTTAAGAGAAGAAATTATTGGGCAATCATTACACTATAAAAGTTCTTTGACAAATATCTTTTATAAAACTTATTTCTATCTTTGAATTAAAGGAATACATAAAAGGAATGCTACAACCTCGAAATACTCATATTACACTACATAAAAATTTTTATAAAAGATTATTGTGATTTTACTTATGGATGAAGAAGTTGTAGCTGCTGCTGCTATTGCTAGTGTAGCTTCGTTAGTCATTATAATGGCTTTAATAGCAAAAATAAAAAGGAAAAGAAATGTTTGTAGGTTAAAAGGTGGATTGCTCGGCATGGATTGAAGGGTGTCCATCAAAATTTGCTCTAATACCTGACGTTGGAGGATCAAATAAGTTATTTAATTTTTTGTAGATGGATGAAGATACGTTTAAATTCTTAGTCCTGAAGGTGAGGCTTTTAATAACTCAGGAAATAACTAATTTATGAAGGAACGGCTTATGGCCCTGACTGGAAATGCTGGCTTAACCACTAATTTTATCTATCACTACTTCTCCCTCTAATTATTTTCTCATTCTATGTTCTGTCTAACCTTGCACGGCTTGCTCTACCTATCGCTAATTGAACTAGGGATGTTATGGAACAGTGAAATAACGTACTAGCTCCAATCGTTCCAGCTTTGCCAGGTTCCAAACTGCTTCGAGTTTCAATATAAACCGACTTACATTTATCTTCTTATTATAAGTTCACCAGTTCGTCCCTTACCCTTGAGGCCGAGAGCAGGGTGGCAACGAATCCTATAAAGGTTTCCAAAATTCATTTTATTCCCATTATTAGGTTAATGAATAATATTAATATTAGTCATATGCACGAAGTTTTGAATCTTGAAAAAGACAATGGGTCCGGAAACCAAGCAAAAAAAAAATAAAAAGAAGAGATTTTTTTTTTTGAAATTTTTCATGTCCAATTATTTTATAAACATAACAAAGTAAGTATGCAGGTGTGATAGTATTATAAATACAGTCAATTCTCGAGTTACGACAGAGCTCCGTTCATCAACTCGGTCGCAAGTTCAAATGGTTGTGTCGGACAAAAAGAAAATATCACCAAAGTACTTATTTAAAAATATTTTATTTGTTTACTAAATGTATAGTTACATAATATATTCTATTTGGACATAACATTTAGTTTAGGACATTTTCATCTTCTTTGTTACTAAATCTTTTTGACAACCACCCTCTGAAATATATAATGGACAACTGACTAGACATTAGCTGAGAAAATCAATGGAATCATCCGGATCTCAGATGTAATTGATGGTATCATCTTGTTTTGCACCAGGAGCGAGCAATCGACGACAAAAACAAAAAATGTTTTTTTATTTATTTTTTTTTGTCATAAGTCCGAATGGCTGTAAGCCAAGATGGTTGTAAATCAAGAACTGAAATGTAATCTCGAAAAAGGTATTGCAATTTAATAGATGTACTCATAAAAATATATAGTTAAATAATTTACACAACTAGTTCTCGTAATGGTTGTAGAGTTATAACTTGTATTCAGTTTAGGTTTATCATTGAAATAATTATATTATTATAAAGTATCACATGAAAAAAAAAAAAAACACTAAATAAGATAAAATTGGTTTGGTAATATGTGCTATGAATAGCTTTTTTGTTTACAAGAAATGTCATGCAACATGAGATATAACTGTATACAAATTTTTCACTAGAAATGTTGAGTTGAGCCAGTTGTAAAACATAACCAACAAAATGGAAATTTCTACAATTCTTCAATATTTGTTAGTTACAATGTTTTAACTTAAACCAGGCTTCACTTACAATAACTTAATAAAAATTATTCTTAAAAAACAAATAAATTTCCTACGAATTCTTTCAATAATCTATGAAATTAATTGTAAGGAATCCAGTGTTGCCAAAAACTTCAATCCATAAAAATGTCAGATACCATGTTTTACGAGAGAGTGCCTCTATGCTTTTCCTT
Source organism: Rhaphigaster nebulosa (assembly GCA_948150685.1). Lineage (NCBI taxonomy): Eukaryota > Metazoa > Arthropoda > Insecta > Hemiptera > Pentatomidae > Rhaphigaster > Rhaphigaster nebulosa. The sequence continues at coordinate 203,552,707 of OX411306.1, forward strand.
TATGAAATTAGTTTTATCTATAAGTGTATTTAGAATTCACCAAATTTATTTATTGATTGATATTTTTAGGTGATGGAAATGCTAGCGACCGAGAATCAGTTGAGGAAGAACACAGTGATGAGTTATTCAATGATGGTAATTTATTATTTTTTGCACATTCATATTTAGATTTTGCCACCAATTATTAAAAAAATCGTACTAAAAGTTGGTGAGGTTTAGCCTCAACTTGATCAATATTAGTAGAGTTTTTGGATCTTGCGATGCCTTTTGAAAGCCTCAACTAACTATAAGTTGTAATGGAAGCCCAAACTTCAACAACTACATCATTTAGAAATGTACAGTTTTAACTAACAGGAATATTATGGTGGTCCGGTCCTTGAAGGGGTCCCTGCCTGGCTGACTAGGTTTTGTTTTTTACGTTCTTTGCATAAAATTACATATATTATATAATTAGTATGTAATATCTTTACATAATCCTTTTTCTGCATTCGTTATAAAGGACGAGAATGGGTCTCAGTAGCGAATTTAATATTTGACGGGGGCTCAGGAAAATTTGATGTGGGTTCCTTGGTTTCTCTCCACGTCCCTGATTATGTGTTAAATGAAATTTTCACTGCGGCACATGCGGTATCATTGACGAATATGTGCTAAGAAGAAGATTAAAAACCTAGCATGACATTGAGAAATTAAAACGCTGAATTCTGTTCCAGATAGCACCAAAACATCCAAATTCGCGTCATTTCCAAAACTTTTCTTGGGAAGGGTGACATTACAGCTTAATATTATGCTCTAAAAATCTTCATAATACATTAATCTTTGTCCATTTTTCATCAATTTTCTTGTAAAGAGCGAAACTATACCCTACAATTTCATCTCGCTGATTATAAACTAGAAATTTTCAAATTCCGATATTTCAAAATTCTCTACTGAAGTGTGTGCATGCTTTAAGGATTTGCTGAGGAACTCAAAAATAATCCATGATTTTGAAATTACCCATATATACATTATTTTTTTTTTTACTGTTTTTCGCCCATAACTTTTGATACTACATTATTTCTCTTTTTTCCTTTCCACTCCCATTCCTATTTTGCTTACTTCATTAACCTTTGCCAGTGATGCAATATTAAATAACTTCCAACAAATTGATCACCAAGATTGATAACCATAAATTTTGGCAATGTTGTAAGTAATCTGTTTTGTTTTAACGCTTTTTCAGTTGTGAGGAAATGTGAAGTATGGATCGTTGAAAATCCTCCTACAGAAGGAAACGAGGAATGCGGTTCTAATGCAAATGGTAAGGGTTTTGTTATATTACGAAACTTTATTAAAAAGAGCAGATGTACAGATTAATTGTGCATTTATTTTTCATTGAGGAGGTTTTAAATTTTAACTTTTGTTTTATTTGATACATAAAACTTTCATATAAAGAAAAATATATCATATTTTATAATATATTAATATATATTTTATAATAAAAACTGGCTAACTCAGAATGGGTCATTAGATCATCCTTAATTTTGAATGAGAATTGTTTTTATGACTTTATTTAATCTAGTTAATGAGGGAGGTGTAGATAGAAATGACATTATGGCCTAAATTGACTTCAGAACTTAGTTTGGACTAGTTAAGAGGTAAACTTACTAAAAGTCCTGGGATCTAGGATCAGAGACAAAGAGAGGAGAGAGATAGGAAGGTTTATATCTCGAAAATGGTTTGTCTTAGCTTAAAACATTATATATAAAAAATTGAAGAGCTTTAGATTTCCTACAAGAATGCTGCTATTATTTCATTTCATATCTGTTATAGCTTAAGAAATATGCCCTCTTTGAAGTAATAAACGATAAAGATGATAAAAGGAAAAGTGGAGTCTGGTATAGTATTTAACCAAACATTTTTTCATATTTGTTACTTTGTAGACCGAAGATTTCTTAAACTATAACATAAAAAATTAATAGGAACTTTCTTGTAGGAAATGTAGTTCTCTTCAATTTTCGAACTCTAAGATAATTCCGCAGAGTCCAGTCAATGAATTTTCAAAAGAGAGGTGTAGATGGAAATGACGGAATCGCTAAAATTGACTTCAAGGTCAGTTTTGGCCATCCTGTCATTTCCGTCTTCACTCTCCTTTTGTGCATTCATTGGTTGGATTAATTGGTCAATTCACACCTGCGGTTAAGTATCTAAGCCAATAAACTAGAAATTTTCAAATTCCGATATTTCAAAATTCTCTACTGAAGTGTGTGCATGCTTTAAGGATTTGCTTGAATGGTAAAATATGGCATGATGAGACATGAGAGAGACAGTACCCAGTGGTACTCCCTTCTGGTATAGAGTTAGTGAATATGATTAGCTTAAGAGATCTCTCATACAGCTTCTTTTGGCGGCTACTTATGTGGCATAGAATCTAAGTTGTTTGGGGCATGTTAACGAGACTAGAGAAATACTTTATGAAAGTGTTAAGATTGTTAATAAGATTCACAGTTGATTTGATTATGGGGATATCTTCTGATGTCCGACCATGTGTGCTGATGGAATTGATGTCTTATGTTAGAGTAAAGCTGTGTTTGAGCTTCTACTGTCTGTCCTGATTTTGAAAACAAATATTACACTGTTGTTCTTTTCTGCAAAGAAATTTTTTTTGTTGCTCCCTTGAGAAATTTTTCCTGATTTTTATGTTTTCATGTGTGCTGAGTTTGAATCTGAAGTCCAAAAAATTCTATCAGCCACCATTTTTGAGAAAATGGAGGTTTTTGAACAAAACTAAAATAGCATGATATTTTTTGTTTTTACTTCCTTGTACGAAGTAAAGGAAGTATTGTAATTGTGAAAATTTTCGGTTTTCAGATTTCAACGGAAATATCCATTTTGACCATCCCTGAATCCATTTTGACTAGTTTCGTCGTGGCGTCTGTACGTTCGTTCGTTCGTATTTCACATAACTCAAAAACGGTTAGCCGCAGAAAGTTGAAATTTTGTATTTAGGATTGTTGTAAAATCTAGTTGTGAACCTCCCTTTTTGGTCACTGCTTAGTCACCGGAAGTGGTACTTTACTTGAAGGTCATAATTGATTTCCATCAAAAATTATATTAAAATACTTTGCAAAACTTCTCAAATTTGGTATTTATAACTTATATATTGATTTAAATAATATACTGGATTTTGGTCTAAATTGAAAAACCGGAAGCGGTACTTTACTTGAAGGTCATATTAGACTTTCATCAAAAATTATATTAAAATATAATGTAAAACATCTCAAATTTGGTAAATAGAACTTTTATATTGATGTGAATGTATTTACTATATTTTGGTTAAAATTGGTGTGCCGAAAACGGTACTTTACTTGAAGGTTACATCAAAAATTATATTTAAATTAAATACATAAATCATATGTGTCTGTAATAAAGGTTACAAATTCAATTTGGTTTCCAATCCAATTAAACATTTTTATTACTTGTTTTAAGTGTTAAAATTTAGTGTAAAAGACTGGATTTCCTCCCTATTTGTATGTGTGTGCCAATAGATGGACGTCGCGACGCCGAGTGTTGTTTTTGAGATACTGCGATCTTTGGAATCTAGTAACCAAATTCAGGATTACTTTTTGAGCCACCGATTTATAGTTTAATAGGCGTACAAGGAAGTCATGTGTTGTCCACTTCATATTTTTTTTTCTTGTGAATAATAGTAATGCATAAAATATTTAATCCTGTGTATATTGTTAATAATGTTATATTTTTCCTTTTATAGTCATCATCAGGTGTCTCCAATTGTAGTGTCAAACAAGCATTTTCTCATCGCATTTATCGCTATACCTTTTCTCCATTTGGGCAATCTCTTGATGAAACGGTTCTCCGTATTCATCTGAAACTGCTGTTCAAATGCTTTTTTTCAGTTTCATTTAATTTCCTTTTGAATTCCAGCTCCTTAAAAAGAGTGCGGGTTTGTGGCCCCAAGAAAATCCCCTCTTTAATCTTTCCTTCACTTAATTTATGGAACTTCTGTCACAAGTACAAAAACCTTCTCCTTCCTCATCCATTGCTTTCACGAAATTCTTTATGAGTCCTAATTTGATAATGTTTTTTGACCAGTTGTGTCAGTGCGTTCTCGCCATTTTCTCACTATGTAGTGATCTCCTTTTTTTCTGATGTACCACTCACATAAAAAACAGCAAAACTTAGTGTAACCACCTTGGAGTCCTATAAGCATTGCGACAACTTTAAGGTCTGCAAGAATGCCCCATCTGTACTCCAGCACAATTTTCAAATTTTCATAAGTTTCCTTCATATGGACAGAATAGGCAACAGGGAAGGATGAATGCAGGTTGCTGTTCTGAAGGAGCACTGCTTTCAGACTGAATTTGGAGCTGTCAATGAATAGTCTCCATTCATCTGGATTGATCGGAAGACCCAGTTGTGAGAGTAAATTGAATGGACTTTCACTAAATGCAAGGTTGCCTTCCATTGAAAAAAATTTTAGTACCTCTGATTCCCACTTTCGAAAGAAAGAAATTTTCACATCAAGATTCCATTGTCATAGTCTGGAACCAAGTAACTGGGCTTTACTTTTTGAGAATTCTGAATTGCCGACTATGTCATTCAACCTGGTCTGGTTGATGAGTTTTGGCTGAGTATCATTTTCACTGGAATCATTTGAAGACTGTATTTTTTCGTTGGTTCCTAGTTCCGGTGGGCTTTCTCAAAATCAGCATCTTCCTTATCACTGAGATAATATGTCTGGGGTTTAGATGGGCAAGATCCAACCACAATATGGGCATAGACTCATTGTGCAGAACTGGTCTCATGGCAAATGAAAGGTTAGGATATATTATTTTCTTCTTACTTTTAGCTGAAGAAAAATCTTTAATGACAGTCATGCAAAATAACGATCAATTACATGATTTTTCGACTCTCACCAAATCATTGGAACAGCAAAAAAAGACATTGATTTGTTTGTTCCTTTCAGCCAACCACTGAGAGTGCAGCTACATGAAGAGCAACAAATTTTAGGTTTATCCTCATCACTTGGCATTTAAAGTACATCTCGTAAGCCTTCCTTCTTTTCTCCTCTCTTCAACAAATCTGCCTGCTAACTCTACTGCTGCCTAATGGGACAATACTGTTATTGAACTTAAAGGGCCGTTTACATGGGCAATAAAAATTGCATATTGCCCAGAAATATAGCCCGGCAATGTTGCTGGCCATACATTGCCCGGCCATATGTTGAACAACATTGCTGGAAACATTGCTCGTCAATATTTGCGACTATAGATTGCTGAAAAATAGTGCTTAGACGGGCCATACATAGAGATTGTGATGATCTTCGTTTCTCTTGGCTGAGGCGAGCGCAGCCATTTCGAATCTGAGTTCTATTCTAGGTTATACTGTTTTGTTTACGATCATTGTTTTTTCATTTGTCCATTTATTCATCGATCCAGTAAAAGTAATAAAACAGAAGGAAATGAAACAAAATATCGAAGCATGTTTTAGACTGAAGAAATAAGAGTGGTAGTTAAAGTGCCAAAGAAAAGGATTTTCAGATTCAAAGCAAACATGCTATTGTTCCTAACTAATGTTCGCAAAGTGACTTCAAGTACATTCCTTTATCAAATTCACATCGTGATAAAAAATTTTTCATTGACAATAATATTCATGTTAAAATGAAAGTACAATTCAGAAGTAAAGGTGTAAATGTAAATTTGGATGCTAAAAAGAAAGACATTGCATTGCTTTCATGTGTTATTTCATTTAAAATGCATCATCATATGTGAAATGTGTTATTTCTGGTATAAAGAGACAATTAGGGTATGGCAAAACAGTTGATAATGTATCAGTATCAGGCATTTCCCAACCTTCAATGTCATCAACAGATTCTGAGATAGATAGTTGTTCATTAGAGCTAGCATCAGAAGATGATTCAGACAATGAAAAAAATTAAAAAAAACTTAATGCGTATTAGCGTGTTAATAGCTATTCAAAAGAATTCTTAACTCTTTTTTTAGTTTAACCAAAGAGAGATTGATATTTGATTAAAATACTTACTGAAACTGAAAATTTGTATGCTGCCCAACAGCTCCATATATTTCATTATGTCAACCAGTTTTTCCTAAACCAGTTCTGAAAATTTATAGCAAAGAGGGCAATTTTATACTATTTGGTTAAAGAAACCTAATGACTACTTATCTGCCCTTTTTATTGAGAACACCATTTCCAAGGGCCCTTCTTGTGTAGAATATGTATTGACCTTGGATTGGACATTTATTGCTGTATTAAAACATAGCTAACTGTTAATATTTAAAATAAAAGAAAAAATATTATTAAAAAAACAGTGCCTATGTCTTATAGTATGTTATATGTTAATTTTAAAAAAACAATACAAGCTTGAGTTGAATAAAATATATCTATATATAAAATATATAAATATATATATATATATATATATATATATATATATATATATATATATATATATATATATATATATATATATATATATATGTATATCTTTGTCCCTTCAACACTTCTAATTGTCCTGTCTCTTCTAGTTCCATCCCGCTACTTTATTAGATATTTTTTGAGGCCTGATACCTCCTATCATCCTCATCTTAACTACATTTACGAACTATCTCAACAGATATAAGAACACAAAAACAGTTCAGCTTCATTTATTTCTTGATTGGAATGAGATTTTGTAGAGATATTCTTGATATCATGTTGAAGTCAATAAAGTGTTTTCTATAAAAAGGAACCATGAGCTTGTAAGCGCTTATTGCAACAGTAGCTTCAACGTAACATTAACATATGCACATATTTACTTCATAAAATAATTCGAGTAAGATAAGATAATATATAATATAAAAATATCTTATTTGAATAAGATAAAATAATTCATATTCCTGCATTGGACTGCATTTGTTGATAAAATGATTTTTTCTGCATTTAAATGTTTTGTTGTTTTCCAATTTAATATAAATTAAAAGAGCTTCATTAACATGTAATGAAAGAGGCAATATGGATTAATATGTATTGAAAAGATATGTATTAAAAAAGCTTCACGAAGCGTTAAATTACATAAATGAGCAAATTTTCAAAGCTTTCCAAACAACATTCACCACAATTGTACTCCAAAATACCAGATCAATGAGGTAGTGTAATCATTTGAAGAAGTGTAAGTTCGGATTCATAATTATGAAATTAGCTTATTAAAGTGTTAACACATACATGTTAAAAATTATATATTGATAAAAATAGGATCTTCTTCCTTTCATTTATCAGCTCATCCTCTGAGCTCCTATAAACTGGGTCAGAGGGCTAATGCTATTATTAGTTGATTGTCTCTTCAACACTTCTAATTGTCCAGTCTCAACCTTGTAGGGATATTCTTGTTATCATATCGAAGTCATTAAATCATTTTCTTCAAAAAGGATACATCGGCTTATAAGAACTTATTGCAGGTCTAGCCTCAACTGAACATTAATATATGCACCAATTTACTTCATAAAGTAATTTGAGTGAGATAAGATAATATATAATATAAATTTTTATATAATATAGAAAAGAATAAGATAAAATAATTCATATTTCTATATTTGACTGCATTTGTTGATAAAACAATGTTATCTGCATTTATATGTTATGTTAAGTTTTCCAAATTAATTTGCAATAAAAGAGATACTATGGATTAATATGTATTACAGAGATATGTTTTAAAAGAGTTAATAGGTATTAAAGAGCTTCATTAATATTTAATAAAAGAGGTAATATGGAAATTCAGTAGACATAAAATCTGGATTTCAACCAAAAAAATAAATCATAAAATTGTTCGTTTTTCATTTCACATAAAATAATATTAAAAATCAATTGAAAAATAATCGTTAATAATAAATAATCGCCACAAAGCAAGGGGAAGACGCAAAAAGTGAGTGAGAGGTTAAGATTTACAGAGACAGAGTCCGGTATGGCCCAGCAATATGAAATATTCTCCAACCCCTCTGGACAACACCGGCAACCTAACAACCTAAAGGCAATGTGGCTGGCAATATGGCCAGACCATATTTGGGCCACATTTCCGTATATTGCAGCAACATTGCCCGCAACACTATTGCAGCCATACATTGCCGGAAAATATGGCCCATCTAAACGACCCTTAAGAGGCAAGTATAAACTGGGCCCCTGCATATTACTTCTTACTGAAGGCCAAATTAATTCTTGAAGCCTAAAACTTGAGCTCTCGCAATTTTTCATGCTGTAATACATGTAATAGAGTTTTTCGTTGAAGTTTTCAATGATAAAAAAATGCTCAAAATGTCAAAAAACACCTTATTTTTTACCCAAAACATTAATTTGACATAAAATGGTGCCTGATAGAGACTTTCTACCTTTGGATTCGTGTTTAACATACCTCAAAACCAAAAAACAACATTTCAGTTGATGGAAGGATTTTGATGCAGAACAGTGTTGCAAGTTTAGTAGCTAGCAAGCTTACTTTCCTGCCTGAGAAGACAAATATTACTGGCATGCTTGTTGACTAGTATCGTGTACGCACCTTTAGATTCTCAAAAGTTTGGCATCCTATATAGCTGGTGGGGTGAGCTTCTTAGCTGTGGACACATATTAATCAAAATTAATCTATTTTCTATAAATAATTGCTTTATATTATATTTTCAATTTTGTATTTTTATTTCATATAAAGCAATACAATATTTGAAATAGATTTGAGATATACGCTATACAATACAATTTAATACAACTTATTTTTTACACACAAAATAAAAGTTATTTATTAGTAAAAATAAACATGGATAAAAACCCAATATTACTGTAGCTGTGCCAGTAGGCATTTGGCAGTTTTAAGGCAGTATAGATTCTGTTTGCTTGTGCTTGTATCCACAGACTGTAGTTTTTGTATAAATTTCTGTTATAAAGGGATTTAAAGAATTCGGCCATGTTTAAAAAATGGTAGGATTTGATTTGTTTGCTTGATAGATATTTCTCTTATATAGTAAACATACTCAGGAGGAGTTATTTAAAAATGTTATACACATTCCATGCAACAAGTGCACTGTGTGTGTGTTCAAGAATTTATGCAACAATAAGAGAAATTAATTGTTCTGAATCATTTAACCCTTTATGTACTAGTGTATCCCTAATGATACACTAGGTAAAACTATGATTCTGATTGTCTATGGAGAATATTGTTATAATTATATGCTGTCAGTATTCCAAAAATAATCGATAATTAAACTGTAACAGTTGTTAATCTTTCCAACTACGTTTTATTTGTGTTTTGAAATAAATAGATAGTGTTCTCTGTGAAAAGCTATCTATTCTAGTCAGTATTATAATTTTGTATTCTATTACTAACAACTTAAAACATTACTGTAAGATTTTTAAAAATATTCATTAGTTCATATGGTGTATTAATATGAATATATTACTCCGAAGTACTTGACTAAATGTAAATATATAAATACAGTGGAGTCCTACTTATACAAATATCAGGAGGAACGGAAAATTCTTCGTATGAATGAATAATTTGAACAAATGAATAGGGGCAGGTTTTGGGTTTTTTTTTTTTTTTTTTTTTTTTTTAAATAAACGAATATTCTTAGTAAAAAAAGACATGCAATAATTGTTCACTTTTACACCAAACAATTTAAATCTTACAAAAAAGTAATTGAAAAATATTATACAGGTATTTATATAAAAAAACATTTCTTATATTTACTTAAATAGAACAGAACTCGACATTGTCAAATAAAAAAAAAAAATCATATGAAATAAGGTAACAATAAAGTAGGTGAGCTTTTTTTAATTGAGCTTTAAATAAAAAATCAATAATCTTATTTTTCCACAAGCAGTATTGTGTAAAACTTGTTCACAATCAACAAAAATGCGACCAATTTGCGACAGTGTCCCGCAAGGCGGGTACCCTAAGGTATCCGCTCTTTTCTGACCCGGGATCTCTCCTTGTTTGGCCTGCCACTCTTTGGAGGTACTTCATTTCAGCGGCTGTAGCTCCACTCCAGTGCAGGACCCAGCTTTCACTGCAATAAAGAAGGGTAGGTAGGTTTATGGCCTTGAATATGTGTAGTTTTACACTGTTTTCTATTTCCCTTTTCCCCACTACTGAGCTCCAAAGCTGATAATATATATTTTTTGCTTTTTTGATCCTGTTGGAAAGCTCTTGGTCAATTTTTCAATTTCTGCTGAGCTCTATCCCAAGATATTAGGGACTTGAATAAGTTCTCGCTGTTTCCCGACAGATGGTGTTACCTTAGTCCTTTTGCATCAGGCAATACCATAGCCAACTTTATCGTGAAGCTCCACCATTAGACTCGAAATCACAGTATATGTTATTCCGCTGAAGTGTAAACAACATACTTTTTCATAGCGTTAAACTTGTCGAATTTCGTGCCAAAAAAAGAGTATTTGCGGGGAATTTTACTGCATTCCTTTTTTAAAAAAAAATCTGAATCTGAAGCACATAGAATTCTTGTGGAAACTTACGGTGACCATGCTCTGTCGGAAACAACATGCAGAGATTGGTTTAGACGCTTTAAAAATAATGATTTTAATATTGAAGAATTGGAAGCATTACTCGATGAAGACCCAAGTCAGACGCAAAATGAACTTGCAGAATCATTAAGAGTTGATCAGACAACAGTTTCCAAACGTTTAAAAGCATTAAGAATGATTCAAAAGCAAGGAAATTGGGTGTCGTACGAATTAAAGCCCAGAGACGTCGAACGGCGTTTTTTCACATGTGAACATCTGCTCCAACGGCAGAAAAGGAAAGGTTTTTTGCATCGTATCGTGAATGGCTATGAAAAGTGGATACACTACGATAACCCGAAGCGTAAAAATTCGTGGGGTAAGCCCGGTCATGCATCAACATTGACGGCAAAGCCGAATATCCATGGTTCCAAGCTCATGCTCTGTATTTGGAAAAAAAGCATTGAAGGAAAAACGGCCTCAATACGAGGAAAAACACGATAAAGTAATTTTGCAGCATGACAACGCTCGGCTACATGTTGCAAAACCGGTCAAAACCTACTTGGAAATGCTCAAATGGGAAGTCCTACCCCACCCGCTTTATTCACCGGACATTGCTCCTTCCGATTAACACTTGTTCCGATCGATGACTCATGGCCTGGCTGAGCAGCACTTCCAATCTTATGAAGATGCCAAAAAATGGATCGATTCGTGGATAACTTCAAAAGATGAGTCGTTCTTTCGACATGGTATTCGTATGCTGTCAGAAATATGGGAGAAAGTAGTGGCTAGCGATGGACAATACTTTCAAAGACACGTTCTTTACTAATTTTTTTAAATAAAGCATTTATTTTCACGAAAAAACAGCGAGAACTTATTTAAGTCCCTAATAAGTGTAGCTCTACTGTTTCCAAAACCTCCTCCTTGCAGTGAACTATCACTTCTTCTTCCTCACGACCAATGTGCATCACCTTACTTTTCTTTGCATTCAGTACCATACCCTTTCTTTCCAACTCTGCTTCCCACTCAATGACTGCTTGCTGGAGATTTTCATGGGAATCAGCAATGAGGACAATATCGTCTGCAAAAACTAGAACTTGGGCCAATATTGTCCTCATATTCCCCTTTCCCACCACTGTCCATGTAGTCCTCCGTTTGCATATTTTTAAAATTCCATCCATGAATATGGTGTAAAGGAGAGGACTAAGGCTGTCTAACTCCTTGTTTAACTCCTTTAATCATGTTAAAAGTCCTGGATTCTGTTCTGTTTATTTTAACTATGCCATTAGGGTCGTGTAGGCAGATTTTATTGCACCAATCAATTCCTTGGGCACATTTTTAACGGCTAAAGCTGCCCATATTTCTTTTATAGGAACCGAGCCAAAGGCTGCCTTTAAATCGAGTAAATGCTCTTCCCTCTGTCCCATGATTTCTCAATAAGTGACCTGCGCAAGATGATGTGGTCTTGTGTCTGGCAGTGGGGTCTAAATGCAGCTTGCTCCTCTTCCAGTTGGTCTTCAACAATTGTCCTGATCTTCTTTTCCAAAATAGAGGAGTAAAGCTTATAGACTACTTGGGAGAGACAACTAGGCCGAGAGTTTTCACAGTTACATGAGCTTCCTTTCTTGTGGATTGGTATGATAATATTGTACTCCCATTCCTTCGGATTTTAGCAGATAATATAATTTTGGAAAAAAACTTGTAGAGCTTTTTGAAGATCCGGACCTCCAAATTTTATAAGTTCTGGTACAATGCAATCTCTACTTGCTGCTTTGCCAACTCTCATCTCCTCTATAGCACAAATGACACCCTCCTCCCAGATCACATCATCATATTCTTCCTCTCTTGTTCCTTGCTCCTCTTCCATTTTCTCTTCACCGCCATCTGAGAATATTGCAGCATAATGACATCGCCAATATTTTCTCATTCCAAGTGATTAATTGTCCTCTTTCATCCCTCACATTTCTAATAGATTTACTTATCTTACCTTTCAATACTTTTATACTTTTTCAGAAGATTTTTGTATTTTCTTTACAGTAATTTTGCAGGCCTTTGCCAAACTCCTCCCAGCTTTTCTTGTAAGCCACTCTGACAACCATTTTCTTCTTCTGACGTAGAGCTCCCAATTGACTACACTCTTGACTCTATAATATTCTTTCCAGGCTGCCTTTTTCCTAGCTATCGCAGCTTTCACTCGGTCACTCCACCACTTAGTCCGTTTACCTTTGGTGGAGACTACCTTCATTCCACATACTCTTTTGGCTACCTAAAGAATTGTATGCTTCAGTTTCACCCATACTTTGTCAATGTTATCTTCCATACCAAAGTTCTGAGTTTCTCATCCAGAAGTGTTCTGTATATTCATATTTCTTTTCTGGAATCTGTACCTTTGCAATATCGATTTTTCTTTATGTTTTTGGCCATTTCTTCTAGGCCGAAGGACCTGGGGGTGTCTCCAATCAGAAGAAGATTGTCTGGTCCCATTTGAGTGCCTCTGAAATGATTCACAGAAAACCACGTAGAAACGAAACCTCTTTTAGGCATCTGCAAGCAAGAAACATTTTGTTGAAAAGCTGTGGTTTCTTCGTTTAACTGAATAATTAATTACTCAATGAGAATTTCTTCGTATAACTGAATAATTAATTACTCAATGAGAATTTCTTCGTATAACTGAATATTTCATATTAGTGAGTCCACTGTATTTCAGAACGTATCTGCAGGGATATATTATGAAGTATAGGGTTGTTTTTTTTTCTCTCAGAATCATTAATTTTTAATTATTTATTTTAGTATTTTTTTTTTGTTATTGCATAATGTTGGCTTTTCTTCCAAAACCAATTATATAATTATTTTTATTTTAATAATTATTATAATTGAATAATATGTTTTTAAATGAACAAGTTTTGAACACGTTATTTGATTTGTTATTTTTCCTTATTAATTTATTATATCAGGGAATCCGTAAAACTGTTCCGTCTAGCATGATACTATAATCTCTACTATAAGCAATACACATACAAATCTAATCATGAAAATATATATTTTGCATTGCTATGTTTCTGCCAATCTGCTTTTCTAAGGCAGATGGGAGTTTCAGAAACCGCATTTACTTAATTTATTTATTTAATATACTCTGCATTAGTATCGGTTCCAGAAGGGAACCGGGTCCAAGCAGGTGGCATGGTCAATCAAACTGAATTATTATTTATACGGCTAGAGACCGCAGACCCTCCACCCTCCCCTGCTATGGTCACTACGTTGGGATATTATCAATACCATTAGTTACTTTTACAAGGGTGTCATTATTTACCAATTCACTTAACTAAACTATATGATTGCATGCAGGATAAATATAATAACAGATTTTGACATAGATCTAACTTTATTTAAAAGAACTTATTAGTTTAATTACTGGTTTAATAATGCACAATCTAAATTAATCTTATTTCGAAAAGCCATTGACTATAATATATGTATTTGAGAAGACTGAGTCTGAATTGTCTATTAAGATTTTACTATGCTGTCATATAATATTAAACAAAACGTACACTTGAACGAAGAGGCTATGACTTACCTGTTTTTTCCTTCGTAATCTCGGGTATTCTCCTTTTTGCCGTTGGATGGTCTGGTTTGCGTCACCTCCGCTGGGATCTCACAATATCTCGCCTCTCCGGGCTCTGCACTTCCTCCAGACTCCTAGAAACCCTCCTGAATGAACTGCTCAGCTGGTCTTATTGCTTCCACACTCCGAACTTGACTCACCCACACACTAACTCTGACCTACTGACTTCCTTTTTCGTCCCCTCGTTCCGTTTCTTCCCCCTCTACTTCTTGAAATATCTATTTTCCAGACATTTTGCCACCACTCTCCTCTTGGGCCTTCCTATTAGTTTATGTTATAAGAATTTTTGATATGGATATTCCCTTCCAAAGTCTCTTTGAAGATTCTGCGCAATTGTCCCCGTTCCTTGTGGCAAGTTTTATTATATCTTGCTGGCAGGGTCCTTCTCTTATTTTTATAGTGCTTTTAAGCAGGGTTTTCTGCCTTATTTTTATGACTGCTTGAGCTGCCTGTCGGTATTTCGATCTTGCCGCCTCGGGTAGAGCCCCAAAAGTACCTTGCAGGTGTTCTTTGTTCGAATAAGAAACCTATTTATTTTAATATTGAATAAATTATGTGGCAACTACTTAAATTACCCATTATTTAATCGAAAATTTTTCTTTTCATCCCTGTATTCTAAATACATAGCACTATATATATTTTAAATACTACTATTAATAGTAATGAGCTAAAATTTATAATGGAAAAATAAAATATAAGCCCCTATAATAAGAGATACAAAATTTTAAAATGCTTAAAAAATCTGTAATTTTTTTAAAAATTATTTACTTTAATGACAAAAATGCTAATTGAACAATATTATATTTAAAGTACAGTTGAGTCTCTGTAGTCCGACACTGTGCTGGTCGGTTGATGAATGTTTATGTTATCGCATGTTGATGTGTGCGAGTGAAAAAGTTGTACTGTCCCAGTCTCTAATCGTCTGTTACACATGAATTATTCCTCTCCATATTAAAACATATTTTTTTATAACTCTATCAGTTGTATTGTTTAAAGTTCCCTTTTACAGTTGAATTATGAACCCAGTAGAAGTGAAAAAAGTTGGCAGTGTAAATGTTGGCCTTCTGTTATAGTATGATTCCTACTTTTCTCTGTTACATATTTGGTAATATGTTAAATCATTTCTTTTTTTTTTTTTTAATGCTTTTAATATAATATATACAAATATATATGTATTGATCTATCATAATAATAATATAAAGTCTTCCTTGTTGTGCTTTTATTTAACCTGTCCCATGTATATCAGATTATAGAGACTCAACTGTATGATCGGTTTTGTGGCACATAAATGGTTAAAAAACAAACAAACAAATATTTAACAATACAAAACTACAACAAATTCAAATAGGTCGTCTCTCTTTCAGTAAAAATTTCTATCTGCCTTGTTAGTATAGCCTGTAGTTGTAAATTATATGAACAAAATTTTGAAGTTTGTTGGTTGCAATCTTATTTGTCATCTCTTAATAGCTTAAATTGTTTTAAGCTGCTCAATATCTAGATTTGTTTTCTTAATTTCTAATCTGTCAAAAAAAAAAGTTTCGTATTTTTAATTTTATTATTTCTTTACTCCAGTTCTACTTAGTTTCTATTTTTTTATACTTATATAGTTCTTATGAATATATTAGCATTCATCTAATCATTTTTTTCCCCATTTCAGATTCTCTTTGGGATCCAAACTTCACATGTTACCACTGTGGATCAACATTCGATAGCTACAGTCCCTTGAAATCACATATAAAACTCACTCATGTGAAAGAGCTTACAGTTTATAGAAATTGTGACACTATTCTACTTCAAAACCTGCAGATACTCCAGCAATTTATATCGAAAAATCCTAAACTTCCTCATTACTTTGAAATTTCGACAAAGAAAGGAAAATTGCACCATTGTAACTTGTGTCAATATGCCACCTCACACACTAGAAATCTGAGGAGACATTTTCTTTGTAGGCACACTAACGAGAAACCCTTTCAGTGCAATCTGTGTAACTATGGGACCGTGCAGGCTAGTCACTTAAAAACTCACTTCATGACTCATCATTCTGACGAAAAACCTTATGAATGTAATTTGTGCGATTACCGAACATCGCAACCTAGAAATCTTAAATCACATTTTATCAGCCACCATACCAACGATAAACAGCATCAGTGCATGCTATGTGATTATAGGACTGCACATGCTGGTCATTTAAAAAGACATTTATCCACTTTTCACACGACTGAAAAACCTTATAAGTGTACGGAATGCGAATACAGAACGGCTAATCCAAGTACATTGAAGAGGCACGTTGCTGCCAGACATGCCAATGATAAACCGTTTCAATGTCAAATGTGCAAATATAGATCATCACAAGCTGTTCATTTGAAAAGGCATATAATGGCCAGGCATACAAAAGAAAAACCTTATCAGTGTACACTTTGTGATTATTCTAGTGTTCAATCTGGGAACCTGAAAATGCATATATTAACTCAGCATACCAATGAAAGGCCATATCAGTGCGAATCTTGTGATTACAAAACAGTACAGTTGGGTAATTTTAAGAGGCATGTAAAGGAAAAACACACCAAAAAAAAGGACCCAGAGAAAGTTTCTTGATGTCCTGAAGGGCCAACAATAAATACTGTTCCTATTCTTGTTAAAGCCTGATGCAAGTTTGTAGAAGAACACATCTCTAATGCTGATTTCTCTACAATTAATCACTTCCCTTTTGATCTAAAATATTATCTTTTGTACGAAGGAATGTGAAGTTATCGTTTTGAAAGCAGTTTTTCATATCATCCTTTTTCAGGACACTAAAGGCTTGTCGAGCTTATAGCCTATTAAATATCTGCACCTACCAGGCTGAAAATTATTTACTGAGTTCTCCAGAGTGTAGAATCAGTAGTAGTGTTCTATTGTGAATAAAATTAATTTGTTTTGGTTTGGATTGTCTAAAAATTAATATTAAAAAGTAATTAGCAATATTTATTGCTATATTAAGACCAATGTAGTAATTATGGCCGATCTGCCGAACGAGAGAAAATTATGTTCTATATTTTACTGTTAGATTCAATGTGTTTCTTCATAGAGTTATTTTGTATACTAATGCCGCATGATGTTGCTAATGTGTCTGATGAATAAGATCTCAAATGGAAGTTTATTTCATATGCTTATCACATACAATTATTATTGTATGCACACATAATGTTTAAATTTAGCATGCTTTAGTTTCATTTAAGGAATGGCAGGCGATTAGGTGATTAATTAGGCGAGTTGGTTTGGTTTGAATAGTCGTGCTATGAAAATATATATAAAGATTAATTCGAAGTTGGAATGTATTAGGTATTTATTTGAAACAGATCAAGTAACAAAACTTAAGTTGGATGATTACGGTTAATTTCATTAGTGGTTAAAATAATTGGCAATTACTTATACATTTGTTCGATTCCTGCTAAAATAATTTTTTGTTTACACTAAGGTTATAATGTGAATCAAATTCATTGAATTATCTACTGTCTTTCATTTTCTTTTAACGTCTTGTAAAGTTCACATATTTTAGGGGCTCTTGAGTTTATGAAGAGAATTGAGCCCCTGCAATTATCCATATTTATTCCTCAATTTTTGTTGCTGTTCTCCAAATCCGATTGTCCAGTTGCTGTAAGTCCTCCAGTTTATCCATAAATTCTTATTCAGATCATCATGTATCATAATTTTCTCTGATATCTTACCAATGTTTTCTTGTTGGTACAAAGATTTTTTAGTAGATTTTCTGTTCCTGGACCAGTGCAGCATCTTTATCCAGAAATAATATATATTATGATTTTTAAGCCAATTTTATTTATTTGTGATACAAAAGTAAAAACAAAGTGTGGTTTGCTAATGCTCCATGCAATTCTAAATCCAACGATACCCCATTCATGACTTTTGAGTATGATAAAACCTTATTTTTGGTACAAAACCGGTTATGAAACTTAGTGTATTAATATATATAATGAATAGTTTATGTATAAGTCATATCTAGCATCAGTTGTTCAGAAGATATTTTACTGACTTAAGAGATTATTTAGCAATATGTTCGTGTCAGTTTTGAAATATTCTTAATATTATATCTAAATGCAGAAATTATTGACATGGGTTATCCAGATAATATAGAGCGAGCCCATCTCTTGTTTTTCTTTGGATGAAATTACCGGATACGTTTTGCTAAGAACTTCTTTGGAAGTCTTAGGCTTATTAATTTAATTGTAATTATCAATCAGGCACTGTACATGAGTGAAGTCTTCATTCTAGCAAATGCTGCTTTACACGTTGGATTAACCCTTTATAGGGCATAATTCCCATGATTTTTTTTCCGTTAGGATATGCTATTTATTATCTGAATGCAATGGTTTAAGACATTTGATGGTTTTGTATTATAACCACAGTAACATGGTTGATATATCAATCAGTGTGCGTTTAGGGCCATTTACAATTTCCATGATTTTTTTTTTTTTTTTCCATTAAGATATGCTATTTAGAGTCTACACAGTTGAGTCTTTATAACCCGACCCATAGGGGATTGGAGTATGTCGAATTATGGAGGTTTGCCCAATTATTGGAGGCTAAATAAAAACTTGCAACTATGTATGCATACATATGTGTACATATTATAATAAATACAATTGAATAAATAGAAAATATTTTACCTATTAATGAGTAACAATATAAGTACAAATAAGTAACAGACAAAAATGGAAATCACACAATTACAAAAGGTCAACATTTACATTGCCAACTTTTTCCAATTTCACCCTGTTCAGACATGATTAGAATGTTAATAGGAATTTTAAACTCTAGCAAAACTTATAGAATAATCAAAAACTATATTTTACAGTGGAAAATAAACATGAATGTTTCATGTACCGACCGGCACAGTGTCTAACTACGAGACATACCGGACTGGCGAGTGTTGGACTCTAGGGAATCAGATGTAGAATGTTTTAAAACATTTGGTGATTTTTATTGTGTATTATGACTGGCATGGTTGTGTCACTCAATTTGCGTAGATTATATGGCTTCACTGAATATATTACACTTCTTCATTAACTGTGTGCTCTGGCTAAAATATAATTATGAAAACAAAATAAGGCAGAAAAATAAATAATGAAAAAAACAAATTCCCAAAACAATCAATGTTTGCTAATGAAGCTTTGAAATTAAAAAATAATTACAAAATGATTTGCATTTTTATATTCATATTTTTTAAAAGTTTTACATAGCATTAATGTTTTATACTTAAAGCCTATATAATACAACTAAGAGCATTATGTATTTAAATTTAAATTTAAATTTGTGATAATAACGAAAAGTAAGAAAATAAAACTGAGGAAAAGCGTAGTAGCAGTTCCAAATAAATTCCTTGATCACAAACTATTTGTTGTGAAATCTAATGACAAGTGAGCGATTATTTAAATACCTTATTATATCAACAAAATAATACAATAATAAATTAGTAAAACGTAGTACACAGTTAACTAAAAAAACACTTGCTGACAGTTGTGAAGCTCAACACATACAGGCCGAATAATCAACCACTTACTACGTAAAAGGCACTCTGCAAACTGCTACCATCATTAGTGGCATCTACCATCAGTGAGAAGCCCCAAATAAGATAAACACAGTGTCTAGTTATTTTAAAAACCGAAACAGGCCAGGTATATATCAATGTGGTCACTAAATCAACTTCTATCCTATAAAGGGTTAATGGTACTAAAAATTGTTCATTTAAAAATCAATTGATGATTCCTGTCCTACACGCTGATTGCTGGCATTAAACGCTCTAATATTATATTGGAATGAGAGATTTAGTATGTCTGAATTTTAATCTTTTTTAGGCCCTCTAAATGCTTATGGTTGGAGTTAAGAATTGATTTGAATTTCCTTATGATTTTTTTTTGGTTTGTTTTTTCAGGTCATCTTTCTCTTTTGCACTTGTCTGCTTGTACTGAGAAATCATATTTCTTTTGAGCCATGAACCAAATTAGGATAACGTTTCATGTTGCGAACCAAAAGAGGAAAACAAGGGAACATTTTAGAGATTTTTATTTGTTTAAAAAAAAAAAAGTGGATAAAGTTAAATTATATAGTGTATCAAATTAAACGGAAATTGTTACAAAGTAAATATTTTTAATGTGAATTTTTGCTCTGCATAAGTTTTAGAAGTTATACACAAGACAGTTTATTAAGCTCCATCTTAAATCATCTTTATATTTGTATATCAATCATTTTATTTATTGTTTTAAAGATAAAAATCTTTTTGTATTCAAGGTCTTATGGCGGGTCTAGTCATGGATGTATGATGTTGGTTTGTTCATCTTGTTGTGTATGCTGTTGATATTAAGATTTGATATAAATCAACAATTGTGATTTGGGCGTAGCAACAATTTTTCAAAGAATTTTGTATTTAAAAAAAAAAAAATATTAAATAGTATCACTACTATTTAGTAGTTGTAGAAGCACATAACATCATGGACTTCAGGTTTTTTTAATGTTTTTCTTAATATTATTAACATTTCATTATTTAATTTATATTACTACATTTAAGGATTCGATGTTTTTATAATAATTGTTGTACATTTGAACAAAGTTTGATTAATTATACTTGTGGATTATTATTAGTCATGAAATCTTGAAATGTAAGTGATTTACATAAAAAGGAATTTCTTTTTTACCGTATTATATTTGGAGATATCTTCTTCTAGAGGTACTTCCTTTGGTATATTAAAAAAAAGGATCAAAAAACCTTCAGTAAAATTTCAAGTTGAAATCATACCAAAATTACAAGTATTATAAATTTTTTATTACTATATTCAATAATGAATTTTATAGATGAAAAAAAAAATCGATCATTTCAAATTTTAATTTGCAGCCTTTACTCAAGAACACAGACCATTCACTATATCAATTATTGTTTCAATAATTGTTCTATCATTCTTTATGTTATGTCCCCTCTATCTTCTCTTTAAATCCTGTTTAATTGACTGTTATGTGAATTCGTAGTATTTTGAACAATGTTAACATCTCATAGATTCGCCTTAATATGCTTTTCCATTTTTGAAAACTAATAGCCATGCGCTAACAATGTGCATTTGTTTTTGTAATGCTATTCCAAAACTCTTAGACACCTTCCAGTTAGTCATCAGTTATCTGATGTGAGTGTTAATTGGATCTATTGCACTATTAGGCAATTTGTTACACTTTATATTATTTAAAAAAAAAGAGAGAAAAATTGTTTTAATTTTATTGTTTTATTATTTATTATTGTATATTATATTGTAGTCATATTATTATAAATTAATAATAATGTTTTATTTTATTCACTTATATCATATATATATATAGATATATTTATGCAATGTTAAGATTAAATAAATGTTTTTATTTTTTTATATAACCATAATCGTTTATTAATAGAGTGGTGCTGTGTATTGTATGATGTGAGACACAATTTTATTTTGAAAAATTAAAAATAATAAATGTACTTTATGTAATGAGTTACACTTGATCTTTTAAAGATAGAAGATTGGCTTGGATAATTATTTTTGTTAGAAGTTGATATCTTATATTTACCAGAATAATGAACACACTAAAATGAACTTATGCAAATATATGCCTTATTTTTTTAACTTTAGCATCATTATTGAACTAAATATGTTTAAATATAAATAATAAGATTAAGAAATATTTGGGTGAAGTATAACTAAGTTGTTTTGATTAGATTCCAAAATGCAAGCCTAAAGTCATGCAGGATTCTTAGCATTACTGGAGCTTGGCTTGGAAGGCTTTTCTCGTTGATATGATAGCTCTTCCATTTTTAATTTTGTCAAAATATTGATTTTTTTGTTGTAAATGGTGAAAAAGTGTGTAAGTTGGAAATTATAACTTTTCAAGATAGCAGTTTCAAATTTAAATTAACGTGAGACTTCATAGGAATCTTTTGATTTCAAGTAGTCATATCTTAATACCGTATTCGTTTCTGATTTAGTCATTTATATACGATGTAGAAGTGAAATTTTAATTAATTTTCGTCATAAGTCGACTTACACAATTATTTACAATTCTCAGAAATAATATATTAATTATAGCCTGGTTTTTAAAAACCGTATGCAGAATGATTTTAAACATTGTTGTAGCGGAACGTCTCTGATAAGTTATGTTGGGTGTCCGTTCTCTTGGCAAATTGAGGAACGAACTGTCGGATCCTCTGACTAGAGCCTACGTATAGCTGTAGCATCCTGAACCTTATGTTCTTTTCGAAACGTAAAGATAAAGTATAATTGTTCGATTCTGAGCCTAAAAAGTCTTAAACAACGAATTAAACGTAGCTTGTCTCTCTGGCGTACTATATATATGTCCATCCAATGACCGGTTGCGGAAGCCTTAAGAAGATTTGAGCCTTTTAACGACGGATCCTCTATTGATATTGAGTCTCGAAAATAGGAGTATTTGTGTCTTAAAACCTGACAAAAGTCGGAATCAGGAAGTTTGTGAAAAACTTCATAATTCTTAAAGCTTGATATCTGGGCCATCAAAATGTAATCGAATAAATTCCCTTCACTCTTGCTACTTATATTTGTGTAGTCAATCAGAACTCAGGCATTGTCAGAATTCCAAGTCTCGTATTATCACTGGTTTCGTCCTTGGTAGTTGTTTTCCATACTAAATAGTGTGTTTTATTACGTACGTTATTTTAAATTATAATTTTATTGATTTATTGTTTACATTGCTCGTTTACAAACCATTTTTATGAAGAATGCTTGGATAATTCTTTTTTTTTACTTATTTTATCGGATAAAGATGTTTTTGTTTGCCTGTCAGGGGTTTAACGTTGATTATAAACATAAAATTTAAGCCAATATTAACTATATTAAAAAAAAAAAAATGTCCGGCCTCTTCCGCCATTTTGGTTTTTATTACTTCAAATTATAATGAGTAAAAAGATTTAATTATTTCAATGTAGTAGTTTTTTTTCTTCTAAATTCTATTGAAATCTTCCAGAATGTCACTAGGAGAGAATTATATGACATCCTGAAAGAATTCAGGGGGATGAAAATAGGTTATTAAGCGTGAAGAATGATTGGCTTAGTACAGTTTTTCACCTAAGTTCCTGATTCGGATTTTTTTTCCGGTTTTAAGGTTCAAATATTCCTATTTGCAGCTGTACAAAAGCAAAAAGTTTCAAGTAAATTTGTCTGGTTTCAAGGCTCAAATACTTCCATGTGCTTCGGCCAATTACCTATACTTAAAGTAACGCTTTTGAAATCAGAGTAGTTTGAAATTCTTAAAAAAAGAAAACTGCGTTCTGAATCAACTAATACTTGAAAACACTTAAGTATAGTTGTTTCGTCAAATTTTAGTTTCCTTAAATTTTAACTGAATTTCCATTGATTTTATTTATCTGAGATACTCCATTACTTTACTGGCCTATATTTCCATTAAATAAAATCTCGTTTTTTTTAGGTTTCTGCTGAAATCTATTCGCGTAATCTGGTTAAACAGCACGCCACAAATTAACGGTTTAAAATTCAATTTTATGGTATAGACATGTTTTATATATATAAAAACTCCTTTAGGTTACTGTTGTTTGTTTTTTCCCCTTTATTAAGGATTTTATAAAAAAAAATCTGTTGCTTAAAAACTGGTAACCTATTAGGTGCCATACAATAAACCACCTTTAACAAGCCAAAAAATCATGCAAATAAATTTATTTTTAATGGTGGCACAATGGATTCAAACATTTAAATTCATTAATGTTCAACAAATATCTGTTATGTCCATTCACACGACTTTCCTTTTCGCTTTGGGAGCGAAGTCCAAAACAAAGTGATCTGTATTAAGCCTAGGCTTGGAAAAAAAGAAGAAGAATAGAAAAAGAAATATTTTTATTCTGCTTATCCAGTTTAACAAATGGCGTAATTAAGGATGACTGCGCCCCAATCTTTGCGTTTTTTTTCCCCTCGAAAAAATAGACAATGTTATGCTTACATCCAAGGCAATAGCTAAAATGTAAAATGCTTACGCAAAAAAAGTAAGCGACAAAATACGTCTACCTGTTCAAGAGATAATCGTGGCACAGACAGAGAAAGGCCAATGGCTGAAATTGCGTTTTTTGCTGAGGGAGGGAGGGATTCAGAAATGATCCGTTAAAAACTACACATCGGAAATTTGACAATACTTGAAAATCGATCACAATACCTTTCTTACATATGGGACAAGAGAAGTAAAAACTTTATTTTTCAGGAGAGAAAAATAATGATTTTTTCACTTATGATTTGATTTATTATTATTATGTGCTTTCTGATTTATTCTTATGCAGCATATTTACTAAAATAAAAACAAAACTACAAATGTTCATTTTTTTGGTAATAGAGACCGGATTTTCGTGCAGTAAGAACCCACAATGAATAAAATTGTGTATCCAGAACAGGGTCGAAACTAGAATTTTTTTTAGGAGAGGGAAGCTTAATTTTGCCACCCAAAATTGCAATTCAACAACAGTTTTTGTCGGTATTTTATTTCTAAATAAATATCATTATCTCATATTATTTACTTATTTTATTGACTAAATTAAGGTCAAAGCAATAAAAAAGGGAAGCAAATATTTTTATTTTTAACCTAAAAATGAAATTTCGTTCGAAATTTGCCACTCTCTAAATCCTGTCGCCCGGGGCAAGTGCTCCCTTTGCCCCCTCTCTTGATCCGACTCTGATCCAATACTTTTAACATGCAAAAACTATGTTTTTTATTAATTAATTTATAATATTATTGGGAAAAGGGTAGCTAAGCGAGTAAGAGCCCTGTGCTCCCATCTTCCCATCTTTCGAGTTCGAGATATTTATTGTGATGTAGGATATGGTTTATGGAAGTTATTAAAACCATCTTATTTCTTTATTTTTACGACGTTTCGGACTGCTATCGCCCGTCATCAAGCTTTCCTTATTTCTTAAATCTACAATATTCAAAACATACTAATTTACCAATAGGTTCATTTTTTAACGTTTAAAACACGATTTTTTTTATTTCTCTACATTATTAATTTTACGTACCTATGAAATAATAACTGTATTTCGTATAGCTATATATTTCATATATAAATATTACAATATACGAAATGGTACAGGAGCAGGTATTTCGACCATGAAAAATTTCGAATCCAACTTATCAATGGAAATAAACGTTTTAAGTTCCCTAGAGTCCAAAGAGTAGTTTTCAAAGTTGTTTCCTTTAAAGTACCTGTAATTTTGTTTGTTTGAAATAATTAGCCATCACTCATTGTTATTAGTAATAAAAATGGATAGATATAAAATATGAAAGAATTTCATTATTAATCAAAGGAGAAATCTCAGGTTGAAAATAATTTTTCGGAAATATATATATATATATATATATATATATATATATATATATATATATCTATATATATATATATATATATATATATATATATATATATATATATATATATATATATATATGTATATATATACACACACAAATATCTTTCTATTTATATATAATTCATCTAAGATGATTCTTATAGTTATGTTTATTTCTACGTCAGAACAGTCACTGGGTCAACCATGTTGAGTTGGCACAGTCTTTATTATTGGGTTGTACGGAAAATAATACATAATTTTGAGTTTTCTTCAAAATAACCCTCTATATAACAAATTGTTTACGCTTACTGGATTATTCATTTGTATGAATGTCAACACTTATTAATCCTCTTCCAACCGATAATGTTTGTTTACCTCTGTAGCATTTCGCTGCTTAGAAATAATTCAGTCTTTACTAATGTCAACACGTGATTTTCGTGTAATTTTGTTTTACGAGGTTAAACTCGGCCGAAACGGGGCCCAGACAGCCAGAAACATCAATCAAGTCTGGGGCGAGGGCATCATTAATGAGTGCACTGTTCAACGGTGGTTCAAAAAGTTTCGGGAGGAAGCCTTCAGCCTTGAAGGTCGTGGAAGGACTTCCTCTCTTGATGACGATGTTCTGCGGGCTTTAGTGGAAGAAAACCCCAGAACAACTGTTCGAGAACTTGCAGGAATACTTAACCTTAGTAAATCGACCGTCGATGACCACCTCAAGGCGATTGGAAAGGTAAAAAAACTTGAAAGTTGGGTTCCACACACATTAAACGACCGCCAAAAAATCAAGCGTTATGAAGTTTGTGCTACACTTCTTTGCCGAAACAAAATCTATCCTTTTCTATCCAGAATTATTACTTGTGAAGAAAAGTGGATACTTTACGAGTTGACGTTCTGGACAGTGACTCGACAAAGGAGAAGCAGCACAACATTTTCCAAAGCCCCCAACTCATCAAAAAAAGGGATGGTTACTGTTTGGTGGGTTTCATTTAGTTTTATACTGCTGCTTAAATCCTGGAGAAACCATCAATGCCGAATCGTATTGTAACCAAATTATTGCAATGCATCAGAAATTGGTAATGAAGCCTTAATAATAATGAAGCCATATTTGGTCAATCGGAAGGTGTCCATTTTGCTGCATGAGAACGCCCGCCACACGTCTTACGTTTGACGTCACAAAAACTGTTGGAGCTTGATTGGAGATATAAAACTCTGCCATATCCGTCCTACTCTCCGGACCTCTCACCTATGGATTATCATTTTTTTAGACACTTGGACCTCTACTTACGTGACAAAAAATTTAATGGACAAAGAGAATTAGAAAATGCGTTTTTGGAGTTTATCAATTCTAAAGATGGGAAATTCTATTCCGAGGGAATGGAAAAGCTGCCAACACGTTGGCTGATAGTAGTGGAGACTATTTTGATTAAATAAAAAAGTTGTAAATCTTTCTTTTTTCTTTTTAAGCCAAAATCCTGCAGTATTTTCCAGACAACCTGATACTATGGGCATGCCCCACTAATGGAGTTTTATTGTAGTTTTTGGATTTAAAAAAAAAAATTTACAGTTAACAATATTCGTTATTTGAGTTTTAGATTATTCAGAAACTTGAAAATGGCTTTAAGAGCTGGAACGTAGCCAGTGGCGGATCCAGGAATTTTCTGAAGGGGGCGCTCCTGTGCATCACGTCCTCCCCTCCGCCTAGAAACTTTAAAACATTAAATGTTTATTCAAGTTTTAAAATCCTCATTAATTAATCAAAAATAAATTATTATGTGAATAAAAATCCATGTTGTATATGTAATAAAAGACAATTTTCAAGATTTTTTTTTCCAATTTTTAAATAGAGAGGGGCGTCCATCTGAATCTGCAAGTGAACGCAGCTTTAATATTTTTAAACAATAAAAGATAAGGTTTGGGCTAGTGACTGGATTTATTCATAATTGAATATTATTAACTAGTGGCGGAATCACAGAAGGGAAAGAGGGGAAATTTACCCTCCTAAAATAACGACGAATAAAAAAAAAAAAAAAATGACTGAATTAAACATATACCTAATAGTACCAATAGTCGTGAGTAACTTATATTGTGATAAATTGTAATTCATTAAGTTGAAGAGAAATTAACCTGGGCTCATCAAACAAAATTGTATGCTCATCCACAAAATGAGTGGATGAAGGTGTTATGTTACAAATTTGAAGTTTGAGGAAATGACATATAAAGCTTTTTTATGTAATTTTCCAGTCGCTTTCTACTTTTTAAGACATCAAGAAAAAATTTGGTTCCGAATCTTTCTGTCTGTTGTTAAATCCATATGACAGCCTTAGCAACTATTACCGTTGATCCGATTTTGATGAAATTTTCAGAGGTTATGCTGGTTGGCCCCACCTAGATGGTCCCATATCAATGTTATCAAATTTCATCCACTATTTTCGCCTACGCACGCGCAAACGTATTTTCCATTGACACATCTCCGTCAATCGTCCGATTTCGACCAAAGTTGAAGAAAAGTTGGCGATTAATGTAAAAATGGGCCAGGATAAAATGCTATCCTCTACTTTCGCCCATATGTGCTCAAAAGTGTTTTTTTAAAGACAAGACCTGTCCAAACTACTGAGAAATCATACGATTAATCAAGAATCTTGTGTTGTTAATATTACAAGGGATAGATAAGCACAAAATACCTTAATTCGTTAGAAAAAATCAATTTTCTCAAATTTGTTATATAGCACCTTCATCCACTCATGTCTCCAATTGTAATAATATTTTTTATTAATCTAAATAAAATAAGCTTATTAAACTTATAATTATCGTTTTATTATTTTTTAAACTTGATGAAAGCTCAAAACTTATTGATATGATCCAGTGGCAAAGCCGCTGGACTCATAGAATCCTCCGCTCGACTAAACGGTATACTAATCAAGGCCAAAAAAGTTTTTAAGTGGTTCAAACTGTATCATTTGTCATTGGGTTATTGAGATATCCTGCCAATACCTCATGAAACAGTATGCTTAGTGCCCCAAAGGAAGAATATACACTCACACACCCACACACATAAGTATATATATATATTCCTCCTAAAAACTACCTTTGGATCCGCCCCTGTAACTAACAATAAAACGCGATTACTGTGAAGGAGTTTGACTAAAAATAAAGCCTTATACCTTGTCCGTTTTAAGGGATATCTTATGATGAATTTTTTATTATTTACAATTTTTATTGATGTAATTTTAGAGTAAGTCGATCGATCACTTTGATTATTTTCATCTGTGGAGAATAAACGGCTCACATGTAGGTAAGTAGACTCCATATAGATATGGCAACTTAAGAAACTACTTCGATACTGGCTTGGCTCAGATTGCATACCCTTCAGTATGAAATACTAACATTCCTGAGGACACAGATATATCTGGAGGGTTCTTCCACCAGGTCGGGAAGTTGGGCTTGACAAAGTGCGCTGGGCTTGGGCCAAAGGGCCGGCTTAATCCGGCCGAGGGGTGTTCCAACTTCTGCACCTCTTTTATTTATATCCCCTACTTTCTCTGCATCACCCACAAGGTAGAAGAGCATTCGGCAACATCGCTAATTATCGATAGTATATCTTTAATATCAGCCGGGAAGATGTATTTCAAAGAAATATTTCATAAGGTCAATTCTTTTACGATATAAAATTAATCATTATCAGCCAGAATATCTTATTAAATATACTTAAATATTAAATCGTGTTTTTAAAACATTAGCTTTTCCATTATTGAGATATCTCTTCACATTTCTACACTTGTCTGAATGTCTTTACTACGTATATAGTTTCGTTGATTTTCTAAAGTACTTTTCTGCAAAAATGAAATTAAACTTATAATCTTTAAATGTAAGTCCTTAAAAATAAACTTAAAATCTTTATAATGCAAATTAAAACTTTAACTTATTTTTTTCACAGAGCTCCTTTCTCTACACGACTCATGTGGATCTTTTGTGAGATACCACAATCTTACTGTCATTAGATGAAATTGCTAGAGTAAATGACATTAAATTACGAGTAATTCAACCCCGTTCCTAACCGAGTTGACCTTCAGCAGTCAAGAAGAGATGAGGTTAGTGGCGTAGGTATGATTTTGGAGGCCTCCTAAGCTTACTCAAAATGTTGCTGTGTGTTATACTTAATTATACAATATTAGTTATTAATTGAAGGGTCAAGTGGCTGTAGGTGCTACGTAACATTTTACGAATTCTGATGAAACTGAATTCAAATCAGCTTTATCCACTATAAGGCAGACGTGTTTCGTCACTTAACACCTTTATCTACTCTGTTCTGAATCAACTATTGAGTTTATGTGAATGGAAGGAGGAAATATTTAAAATATATCACTGTACACCCTTATTCGTAGCAATAATACAGTTTTTTCAAAAATTTCACTTATAATCGTTATCCACTTGACTCTTCAATTGTAATACTACATATAATATAATTTGATATTGTATTTTATTGATATAAAGTCCAGTTATAGGTCTCCCTTGAGGCGAGGTTCGTGGCATTTGCCTCCTTGTCACCTGCTGTTTACACCCCTCGATGAGATAGTAATAAACTGGAATGAGGATATAGTCCAAGCAAATAAGAGAAATTGTGAAAATAATTTACCAATAAAGTTTTAAAACTTTGGAAAAATATTCATAGAGGATTTAGTAGTAAAAATAAGAAAAGTTCCTCCACATAGGGGAGGTGGGAGCCAACCCCTCATTTGACCCCTCCAAAAGACAATTTTTCCCAATGTTTATACTAAACGGTTTATTTTTTCAAAGAAAACTATTATTAAAAAAATATTCCTTGTAAAGGCTCTGTTCGGATAATGTAGGTAAATGCGCCCCTGAGCGATCAATGCCCTATAAGTATAGGCGCAGACTTTCCATTTTGATTGGAGGGAGGAGGAAAATGTTTTTAGTATAGAGCGATAATCGTTTTTCTCCAAATTTCCGTACATTTCTTTTTTTCCCGGAAAAACTGCTAGAAAATGTTTTTGTCTAATTGTTGGAACGTGACCCTAAAATTAATGTTGGTAGCTAAAGAGGTCCATGGCTTTTAAAGTAACATTGAGAAACTTATGTACTGTGCTTATACAACTATGATAAAATTATACAATTATGAAAAAATTACACCTTTCAAAATACTTATAGGCATAGGCGCAGAATTAAAGAGGGGAAGGGAACAATCGCCCCAAATATATAGTAAAAGAGGAGGAGACCAGAATATCATTCCGCCCTTCCCCTCCCCCAATAAATAATTTAATGTACAAACGTTCAAAAAAAGAAAAATTAAAATCAATAACAAATAATCTGCAAGAACCAATAAAATATATAACTAAACTAAATTAATAAAATGGGGAAAATCGAATTGCTGGCTAGACTAAGTAACTACCCCCTACTTTTTAGGGGGGCGAGAGTATTATTTCGCTTCCTGCCTTATCCAATAATTTGATGTCAAAAAAATTAAGAAAATAGGAAAAGTAGAACAACTGGAGTAGAATCGAATTCTGTAAGTCAAGAGTAGCCCGTTGTTCGTTAGTGATGGAATTGTTTACTGCTTAGCCGATGTAACAAACTACGGACTGAGCTATACGTACAGAAATCGATTCTACTTCAAGCTTAAACTTAATTCTATATCTTAGTCTAGCCAGCTATTCAATTCTCTCCATTTTCTTAATTGAGTTTAGTTATATATTTTATTGTTTCATACAGGTTATTTGTTATTGATTTTAATTTTTCTTTTTTGAATGTTTGTACATTAAATTATTTATAGGAGGAGAGGGGAAGGGCGGAATATTATTCTCGTCTTCCCCTCTCTAATTCTGCGTCTATACCTTTAAGTATCTTGAAAGGTGTAATTTTTTCATAGTTGTATAAAGTTGTATATTGCACAGTACGTTAGAAAAATTTCTCAATGTTACCTTAAAAGCCATGGACCTCTTTAGCTACCAACATTAATTTTAGGGTCACGTTCCAACATTTAGAAAAAGACATTCTCTTGCAGTTTTTCCGGGAAAAACTAAATGAAAAAAAGAAGTATGGAAATTTGGAGAAAAACGATTATCGCTCTATATAGTGTTGAACAGGATTCACCAAAGTCATAGTATATCTTTACCTAAGCCTCGTTGATAACCTCAAATTATTTCAGATTTTTTGAAGCTGTGCTACAGATTGAAATTTTCGAAAGAATTTGTAAATTTCTTAAAGTTAAACCCTTCATTCATTTTTATTGGGAAAAAAAATCAAATGCAGTTCAATACACATTAACATAGAAATAATCCATTTACACATCAAACAAAAACATAAATAATTAAAACCGACATTAAGTATGGGGGAGATATCGTTGATTCTGTAAGTAATCAAGGAAAAGATTATTAGGGCCGTGGCGGAGATTGAAGTAAGTATAAAACTTCTTTTAATGTTTTATTTTGTCGCTTCGTTAATATAGTTGACGTTTCGGCCTTATTTGCAGACCTTTAACAGGGCATAGTAAAACAAGGCGTATCTGTATTAAAAACTATAAGAAATTAGTAAAATAGTAATTAAAAGAATTGTAAAATAATAATAAAGAAAATTAGTTGTGAACAAAAATCGTTTTTAAATAAATAATAATTGAGTATTAAAATATTTAACTCCGCCGTAGCCAGTCCCAAGCCCGTGCCTGTGCACGAAGCACCGTCTAAGGAAGTAGGGGCATCATTCCATCCAGAGTCTTTAAGCGGCGCGGGAGCAAGCCTAAGAGCTTTGAGGAGACGGCCCCTCCACCAGGCTTTGGGCTTGTGGCCTTATCTCGCAAGTCCGAGAACATTATTATAGAAAAACCAAGATGAAGAAAAGCCGAACGGATTCAACAGAAATGAGCTTTGGCATGAAATTCAGGACTAAGATTGGATGCTGGAATATTCGGACGATGTCGTAAATAGGAATGCTTGCCCAAGTAGAAAAAGAGATGAGGAGGTATAATATGAAGATTTTAGGCCTGAGCGAAATAAGATGGAATTACTTTGGGGAACACAGGACCGCGGAAGGCTATATCTTATTATATTCTGGAAGGATTGGAGTAAACCCAATGAACGACGGAACGGATTTCTAATTAGTAAAAAGGCAAAGAAAAGTATGACTGAGTGGACCCCAGCATCTGACCAAATTATTACAACGAGGATGACCTCCAGAGTTCGGTGCAGTGTTCCGCCCCCACGGAGGTGAGTGGTTATACAGACAAGGATGCCTTCTACAGCCTTCTCCACAGTACACTAGGTAACTTCAATGCACAACTTGGAAGTGATAATGAAGGAGTGGAGACTTTCATGGGAACGACCACTCTGGAGGAAATGAACGACAATGGCGAGAGGATTGTCAAAGGTTCAAGACCTGGATCAGGCGGTACGGATTAGCAATAAATGTATCCAAAACAATACAATCAGGCTAAAAATAAGAAATGTGAAGCAAGTGTGGAAGTGCAGGTGCACCAAGACTTTAGAATGCTCCGATTGCGCCTTTTTTTTTCCGGGTTCCTCAAACAAAAAAGAAAAACATATAATTAGCAAGATTATAACATCATGCGAGTAAATTATGATTCAGATACATACACTACCTTATTCTATCTGTGGGCACTTGAAGGTGGGACAACTATTTACAAACCTGTGGTCATGTTTCCTATTGGTTCCCAACTAATGGTTCCCAACCCTCTAATGGTTCGGAGGTGAGGGCCTCTTCGTGATTTCTGATAGCGCCGGTGTGGGATCCTTCTATATATACTATCTACCCCTGGGCAATGGGTAATATTTATATTGAAAAGTTTAACAATTATATATTTTTTTCTGGTTAGATCAGAGCACCTTTCGATCCAATGTTTATTGCTTTAATAGAAATACATATCATAGTTTATATAAAAAATATTAAATGTTAATAAATACATTAATTATTAACAAAATAAGCATTGTTAACAAATACGCTTAGCATTGGCTTGGAGTATGCTGATTAGTTCCTTAAGCCGTTCCTATATGGCGCTGGCGTCAGTCTCCCAGACTACTCTTCTCGGTGGTATCACTATTGAAACTGCTAAGTAGAGACATCCTCTACAGCTGTGACAGCTCTCCACTAGCCTAACAGCTGTTTAGCGTGTTTTATATTTTTTGAAAATTACAGTATATAATTAAAAGAAAGGGTCTTTTTAAAAGATATTACTTATTATTTGATATTAAAATAGAAGAAGAGCCTTTTATAAAGTATTATACAATATTTATTAATAAAAAAAAGGAAGGGCCTTTTTTTAAGATATTATATTAAATATCGTATAAAATTAAATTTGAAATTAATTAATAATTTTTTAATGATGCTACCTGCTGTAATTAATAAATTATAGGATTTATTTCGAAAAAGAGGAATGGAGATACAGCGGGCACGTAAAGATATGAATTACATAAGCAAAACTATAATTTACTGTGTTAAAATTAAGAAAAAGATTCGCAATATTGCGCCATGGCACAGTAAATTAGTATATTTATAATCTAATTTATATCAGTATAGCAAAACGATTGTCTTTTCATACAGTCAAGTTTAGAAGTTATAAAGCTTAGGTTTTTTGGTTACTATGCATTATAAGACAATATTTATAACCTGAACTCAATGGCTGGCGAGGAGGTTATGCATGTTTCTGTAGGGATGAACATTTTTTCACATTTTTGTATCACAACGTTCAAATTGTCGTGTCTGAAACTGATTAATGTTTTCCCTCGTGATTCCTAATATGACAATATTACAAGAGGAAAATACCAAAGGCGTGAGTGTTATTGCCAGCACTTTTACAAATAATGAAATTCTTATAGGACATACAAATGGTAATATACATTTATGGAGGTTTTTACATACGATTCGTAGCTTCATTGACGACGATGTACCAATAGTATACATTTATACACTAAGCCAAAGTGAATTCCTTTCTGTGAACAAAAAGGGTATCATAAAAATATGGGATAAAGATAATATCACTGTAAAAAAGAAAATTTCCCTTTCCTGGTGGAAACCAGATTATTTTGTAATGCTACCTGATAATTTACTGGCTTTTTCAAAATTTCGTCCTGGAAGATCTCAAACTGTTGAAGTATGGGATGTAAACACAGGAGTTTGTGTTCATAAAGGGTTTCATAGTTGTTCAGATGCGAAAGGTATGCCTCTAGATATTACAACAGCTGGTTATTTAGTAGTAGCATCAACTTATGCTAGAAAAATGTGTATCTGGGATATAAGTAAGACAAAACGTAGGTTGATATGTAAGACAGAAATAGACATTATTTTTTCATTAGCTGCCTTACCGACAAACGAAATTGTAACAGCAGCCCGGAACATTGTGATTTATAAATTGACTCAATATGGTGATATTTATAAAAGCAAAGTTATAGAGCATAAGAACATTATCGATGTAATAATTCCAGTGGCCGGTTATAAGTTCTTAACTGTTGATCGTTCACGAAATCACTCTGGTGTTTTGAAATTGTGGTATTGCTCGTCGGAAAAACATGATTATTTGGGACACAGTAAGAACACAGGCACCCCTAAACTTGTTTCTTCTTGGTATAATTTAATTTTTGCTTACAAAGAAGATAAATTGTTTATTAAACATTATGATTCAGACAAGTTGAAATTTTCAAGAAAATTAGCTGAAATAAGAAAAAATGTTAGACTTCTAGCTCAAGCGGAGAGGACTTCTTCTAGTTTATTTATAACTTTGCCTATAGAAATACTAATAAAAATTGCTGTAATGACTGCATGTAATATGAATCAATACGAAAAAAAAGTTAGCAAAGAGTTTGCTTGGAGTCATTTTTGTAGACCGCATTTTTGTGCGACCTTCATCAAAGAGAAAGATCATTTGTGTAACCTTATGAAAAAGGAACTATAAAAAATAAAAAATAAATAAATTTAAATTGTTTTAGGCTCATCATCTAGAGACTAAGTCATTGCCTATATCTGGTATGGTTTTCTGTCAACCATTCTAGTTGTACAGAGTCTTGTACAAAACGTTGTGTTTGAAGACTATGTGATATATTTTTACAATTGATGATAGACCATACTAAGATACTGTAATTAAAGATGGCAGTGTATGTATTAATTTCTTTGCTAATAAACAAAGTATTTTTGAGTAGCTCTATATTTCATCTTGTGATTAATCAAATTAAGATATAAACTTATTAAAGCTGTTTTACTGGTTGACAATATAATTTTTTTTCATGGAGTTTTAATAATAATAAAATGGATTCAATTTAAATATAAATCAATGTATAAATATTTTTGTAAGGGGGGGAGGGTAAATTGCATTTTTGTATCTTTTATTTTTTAAAACTGTTAAATACATTCTTTTTTTAATTCAGGGCTATTTTGTCTGAATATATTTTTAAAAGTTTTCTTGCAAACATTTAGGAATTTGATGTCCTTATTTGGCAAATCATAATGAATTAATCCATTTGATTTACTAAGCTGATGAAATATATTTAGAATGAAGGGAATTCATTTCAGAAAAAATGAATATTTGTTTGCTCATATAATTGAAAGGGAGATAGGCTGGAAGGAAATAAAATTAAAATAATTGTATGAATTTGTACATTTTGTAAATAATTATGTAGTTATCTGAATCCTAGACTTTGAATAAAAAACATGTATCAACTCCAGGCCATCATAATTATAAAAAAACTAGAAAAAATAATGAAAAATATGGAGTGTCAAGATTATAAACATTACAATAAGGTCACAAATAAGAATAAAATTAGATCAAACCGAAATTCAATAAAACAGGCTATGATGGTGACGGAATTTGCAAGAAATACCTTGCCTTAATAAGTTTATTTCATTGAATGAGGATGTGAAAGACCTTATGGCAGACAACAAAGTCCTAGAAACAAGTTGCATGAATATACGCTGAATGTGTAACGAGGTAAAACATTTTAATAGATTCAGTTCAGTTGGTATTTACTGATGCCCAGGTGATCATTGCACAAGATGAAGATGATGCAACAAATCTATTTACAAAAGTATTGTATCGATATAAATAAGCTTCAGTTATATATATAAAAATAGAAGATCATGTGGTCTGATGTGGATGCCCAATTATTGCAAATTTCGACCGAGTGGTACATTTTTGCTTTCTTGGCTCAATATCGGAAAGCAAGTGGTAGAAAGGTTATTGGCATGCTTAATTATCTCTTCCGGATAAAGTTGAGGAAAGCATTGCCAGACATAGATTGACGGAAGATGAGACGATTGACTAAAGAAAGAGGTTGAAGGAGGAATTCAGATGTGTTAAAAATAGTAAATAAAAAAAAAGTTTGACTATTGAATTTTTGAATGCATTTCAGGTATGAGCTAGGATTCAGGTATTGAACATAGGATTCAGGATGGTATGTGCAGTAGCGGATCGAGACCTTGTGGGGTTCTAGGTGATATGAAATTATTGGGGGGGGGGACCCAATAATTAGGGCAGAGGGCTGTTGGAGGATTTGGAAGGAATGGAACATCCTCCAAGAGAAAGAGGGAGTCTGGGGGTCCCCTAAAGGTGTAAATTTATGTGTAATGTATGTTGTTTATTTAATTTTTCTAGGGTGAGTGCCCTGGGTGCTCACCTCCTTTGCCCTTCCCCCTCTCTGGGTCCACCACTGGGTATGTGGTTCAATAGTTAACTAGTATTCTTTTACAATTAGTAGAGCTTTAATAGCAATATTGGTAAAATTAGAGTGTAATATTATAGGAATAATTATTAGTTATGTGAGGAAAAACCATTGTTGTTATATTGACGAATTTGGCTAAATACATATTTGGCAGGAACACATTTACTTTTATCCTCATTTCTTCAAAGATATATCCTTTACCTGATCCTTCTTAAAAAGCCATAATTACATCATTTGCATGTAAGGAGTTATGTACTATTATGGACTGAGCTGAGTACAATTACAAAATATACCAAATCTTGTCTCATCAATCCATTTATGTTCCCATTATCCATGGATACTACTACCCTATAGTACCTTTCCATTAAAAATAAACACCTAAAGAATCTCTCAGGTTCCAAAATAATTAATTACCCTACCTGTAGAAATCTTGTCGGTTACAATTTCTTAGCTTCCTGAATTCAATAATTATTTTCACGAACACAAAAGATTATTTTTTATTCCAAATAGCGTTGTATCGTCTCTTGGCACTTAAAGCCTTTGTGCCTATATTTTTTTCTAATTTATTTTATTATTCTTGTTTATGCATATTTATTACTGAAAGAAGAATTATTAAAAAATAGACAGAAAAAATGGCATCAAAATGGGAACATGGGCAGAATACTTTAAAAAAAACAGAGTACAAAGTCCAGTATGCCATATCTTTACTAATACTGGTCCGATTTAAAATATATATATATTTTTTTTTTAGTGAATTCAATTACTTTTCAAATGATTAATATATACCTACTTTTGAGTTATGCGCAAATCTAATTTAATTTTCGTCATAAGCTTTTATCCTGCTTTTTCTTGGAGATGTTCTGTCTATCTACTACCTAGTGTGGGCTTTTGGAACCTGACACCTGTCCTGGTTCAGAGTTTCATCTATGCGGAGACATAGCCCTGATAGTGGATTCCACTCATCAGTTACAGGCTGCTATGGAGGAGAGGTTTGATCATAAATGTATCGAAGAGCAATATCATGCATGTTGGCAGGGATGAAGATCGTCTTCATTGCTGGGACTTGCAATGGCCATGCCCTAGAGGCTGTAAATAGTTTTGAATATAT
The DNA here is from genome assembly GCA_948150685.1 of Rhaphigaster nebulosa. Lineage (NCBI taxonomy): Eukaryota > Metazoa > Arthropoda > Insecta > Hemiptera > Pentatomidae > Rhaphigaster > Rhaphigaster nebulosa. The sequence goes on from OX411306.1 coordinate 203,590,993, forward strand.
AAAATCTATGATCACAAATGATAAGAGAATTGACCAGGAAGTACTAAATCAAGTGAGGAAGGCCATTGATGTATTCCACCTAATATCTATTACCCTATTGGCAAGGAAGAGATCAGCAAGAAACTTTAATCCAGTTTTCTCTTAGTGATTTAATATGGACCGGAGGGCTGCCTTGATTAACAAAAAGCAAAATTACAGCATGGAGATGAGGAAGATTCCTAGAAAAACAAGAAATGTCTTAGAAGAAAGTTAGCTCAAGTCGTTTGGACATATGTGAAGGATGGTTGACGACTGAAAGGCGAGATGGCTTCTTGAGGCTCACCCTCTTGGACTGCAACCAGTTGGTAGGCCCCGAATTACTTATGAAAGATATATGGAGAGATCTGTAAGAGCCAGAGGAAGTAGGATGGCTTAGATGAGGAGAATGGCAGGGGACCGTGATCAATGAAGAAGATGGTATGAGGTTACTCCATGCCTAGCGAAGCGATGGAGATGATGAAAAAATAGCTATCTCTGGTGGCGCTAAGGACAGTAATACAAATAAAAGTATCTGTAAACTATCAATAAAGAATTTGATATAATTTAGTTATTTGAAAGTAGTAGAGAAGGATCTTGGTTGGTTGGAAGTATTCTTTTGTTATTTTAATTAAGAGTGGATACTTGCAATTAGAAAATCGAGATTAGTCCAGTAAGTGGCGGTTGTTTATTTAGGCTTAAGCATTGGTGGCTCTTCGATAAAGTAGTAGAGGTGATGCTCCAGAAAATGTTAAGCCTTTGTTTTAAAATCGTGTAAAAGGAAACAGGCGTGTATGAAAAGAAAATTGGTCCAACTTTAGAATAGGAGCGCGTTATTACTGTTTCCTCCCGAACTTACCCGAAGGTCGCCGGACTAGCACACTCTAGCGCCATTTGTGCTAACCAACTGCTTTGTGTTCTATTGTAACATTCGTATTCATTGGAATTATTAAAATTATTACTGCCTTAGTTACATATTATTTAAAATTGTTAGTGCTGTCGACTTCCGATGATCTGGGGAAGTTGTAGTAATAATTTAAATTACGGTAAGGACCCGGCCTCATCTGTAAAGGAACTTTTGGTGTTTGTTTATCTCATGAGCGAGCGTAACGAGCGGAAGTTCTGTGATCTAATTGAAGCAGTAATAATTGAAATTACAGTAAGACCCCGACCTCAACTGAAAAGAATCCGTTGGTGTTTTGTTTATTTCTTGGGCGAACGTAATGAGCGGAAGTCGGCATCACTAATTATGTTAAATATCTAATTCAAGCAGTAATAATTTTAATAATCCAAATGAATACGAATGTTATAATTGAATGCAAAGCAGTTAGTTAGTGCAAATGGCGCTACAGTATGCTAGTCCGGCGACCTTCGGGTAAGTTTGGGAGGAACCAGTGATAACGCGCCCCTATTGTAAAATACCAGAACTATTGTAATTGCGAAAATTTTCGGTTTTCAGATTTCAACGGAAATATCCATTTTGACCATCCCTGAATCCGTTTTGACTGGTTTCGTCGTGAGTCTACGCACATTCGTATGTAGGGTTGCCGATATTTCGATAGTTGAAGCTATCGATGGAAAGATATTGATAGTTTCGATAGTTTAGTAACTTGAAGTTTAACATCTCAATCGCCAATTGTTAGGTACCAACATGAAATGGGAAAAGAGAAAAATACCAAAATAAATTTGAATAATAATATTTATTTTGAGAAACATAATAAAAGAAAGACAATTCAAACCTCGAAAATTACAGAAATTTTTTACATCTAAGAAAAATTAACAAAACAAACAAAAATTTTACATTTGATAAATACAAAAATGTAATTTTATTTAGCGCATATGTACATTAACGCATATGTATACTAATAAAAGCTAAATATAAATGAACAAATTATTCTTCCAACACCCACCAATTTGATTAAAAAAAAATAATTGCATATCTGCTTTAAGCGGAGACAGCCTATTCCTACGCTCGCATACTACTACTCGCATACCAACCAGAGAAAACACTTTTTCGGAAGTTACTGATGGGCCAGGTACACCAAGGTACTTTTTAGCAATGGAATCAAGCGGTTAACAAAATAAATTATATTTTTATCTATTTTAAAACCTAAGTACTTATTTATGGTTATAAATAAATTTTATTTCTACAAACCAATTTAGTTTCTAAAAAATTATTTCTAATTAAAGCCGCGAAAGTAATTATAATTTTGGAGAGATGATTTACAACCGTATTATTTATTTACTACTAATTGAATTTTAGGAAAAGAAATGAAGCTCCTGGAATCTCCAACACATTTCTATCTTCGTAGTCGCTTACAATAATTCTAAAAGAAGCGTAACAATCCATCGCTCTTGTATTGGATGTTATTTAAATTCTGTCATGTAAATTCCAGTATAACTTTATTAATCTAAAGTAAATAAAAGTAGAATCGTGTTAAAAGATAAAGTATTTTTAAATAAAATCATCAAGCAATATAATATTAAATATAATTTTATTTTTAAAAGTTTTTTTTTTTTTTTAAGATTTACTTAAACTCCTAAGCAATTTTAATATCCATAGTCCATAGACTCCATAGTATACTGATGGCCAATGTCCTAGAAACACATTTCAAGAGGGGAGTAGAGTAGAGAGGAGAGAAAATGGGGGGAGAAAGAAATGCCGAAAACGAGGGGAACAGGAAACCCACATTGACTTCTTTTCCCTCTGTTCTTTATCGATAGTATCGTTCTATCGATAGTACTGTCGAACTATCGACAACCCTAATCGTACGTTCGCCCGTATCTCGCATAACTCAAAAAACGGTTAGTCGTAGATAGTTGAAATTTTGTATTTGTTGTAACATCTATTTGTGCACCTCCCTTTTTAATCACTACATATGTGAAGTGGTACTTTACTTCAAGGCCATAATAGATTTTCGTCAAAAATTATATTAAAATATCTCAAATTTGGTATATAAGACTTAGACTTAAATAACATACTAGATTTTTTTTTAAATTGGCCAGTCGGAAGTGGTACTTTACCTGAAACTGTTTTTTTTTTTTTTTTACTTTCCGTCTTTTTTTTGAGCCACCGATTTATGATACAAGAAATCAATAGGTGTAAAAGAAATAAATAAATGTATTTAAAAATTAAATCTATTCTTTTTGTTTTAATTTCCGCGAAATGATGAGGATGAAAGGCCATGATTAATGTTTTTTTGTTAAATAAAAACCGAAAAAAAGAAAATAATCAAAGAAATTGCTAGAAGTCAGATAACAACCTAATTGTAAACTTAAGCACATACAAGAACATGATACTCTCTTTTTGAACTCAACAGACGTGGTTTAAAAAAGAAATATAACCATTACCTCCCATCACCACGCGAGGGTCGGCTCTGTGAGATCGACAACGCTTTTTTTTCTCACATTCTCGTGTGCAGCTTCATTTGTGCGCATGTACACAACAGCGAAACTCCTCGCCAGTGGAACTGTGAAGTGCACAGTTCCGTACAAAGATTTTTGTGTCTTTTCATAAACTATGGTATGGCTACTGACATTAAGCTTAAATATTATATATTGTACAAATATAAAGAAATAATCAAAGAACAAAGGACTCATTATATTGAATGTTATTGATAATATCAAGTGGAAATGGGGATGCTGCAGTTCCACAATTCCTATACATGAGCCACCACTGGGCTGAAGGCAAACGTTGTTGGGGATTAGACGGATAAGTTGGTTTAGCTTGGAAGAATATAAAATCAAAAGAATAGATGTTGAAATTATACTGTATTAATATATTTTATATATTTTTTTTCTGTTCCTTTTACGATTTTTCACAACAATAATTTGGCAATAATATTTTTTTAAAAAATTAATAGTAATATTTCAAAGGATTTTTTCTGTTTATTTTATGGTAATATTTTTCTTTGTATTTTTTTATCTTTTTCTATCATTTCTAATTTCATATTGCAGTTCTTTACTTGTATTTCGGATTCATTGCTTACAGCGGATTTCGAAATGACGATCGAATGATCTAGTTTTAATCATCAACTTTATTAGTCATAGTATTATTCTATTCTGTTCTAGAATACGAGCACGGTATGAGGAAGAGAGGTTTAATGAGATGGCCAATACCATTCAATATAGTTTAGTGTATTAGGGGGTTGTAGACGAAAATGAATGAACGGCCTAAATTGACCTCAGGGCTTTGTTTCGACTAGTTAAGAGGTAAACATACTAAAAGTACTGAGATCTAGAGCAGAGGCAAAGAGAGGAGGGTTTTTTGTTTATATCTCGAAAGCGGTTCTACCTAGCTTCAAATATAGCAAATTTGAAAAAAAATCATTTTTGACTCCATACTATGCTAGACTATACTTTTTCTTTTATCGTCTTTACCGTTTGTTACTTTGAAGAGCGCAATTTCTTAACTATAACAGATACGAAAAAAAAAAAATAATAGGAACATTATTGTTGGAAATTTAATGCTCTTCAGTATTTTACGCAGAATGTTTTAAGGACCATCCTTTTTCGAGATATAAACGAATAACCGAAAAACCCGACCTACTCCTCCCCCTCTTTGCCTCTGATCCTACATCCCAGGACTTTTAGTATGTTTGCCTCTTAACTAGTCCAAACAAAGACCAGAAGTCAGTTTCGAACGTTCTGTCATTTCCGTTCACACCCTTATTTTTAGCATACATTGACTGGACTGTATGTGTAATTGTCTTAGAGTGACAATCTCTATCTCTATTTGGTTGGTCGTTTTTAGGCTGTTGATGTGAATTTGACTCTTATCTGCTCTTATCTTTTTCTATCTAGCTTGTGCCTGAATTGTATTTATGTACATTTATATGTATGTCCATTTATATGTATTTATGTACATTGTATTTGTATTTGAAAAACTTAAGGTTTTATCTTCCATCTAAATAATAAATTTTGACTCTTTCTAAATTTTGGCTCTCTTTAATTAATTGATTGAATTTGTTTATATTTTTGTGAATGCTTGTTGAAAACGGATTTTCTGATGGAATTCTGAGGGAAGACTCGTAGTAACTAGGCACAGCTGTATAATTCTGTCCCCTGGAGGTTCCGGACAAACAGGATTCGATGAAAAATGAAGGGCACACCGCCCCAATTAGTGTTAGGGTGTCCTTAACGAGAGGTGGCGCCACTGTGAGCTGAATTCGGACCACTGCCACCTAGAGTCCTAACGATGATAAAACACCTCCGACGAGACCTTCCTGTCTCATTCCTCTCTATTTCCTCAAGATTTATTTCCTTCCCGCCCTTACTATTCGAAATACGTTGTTATCTGATAATGCAAGGGAATAAGTTTGAATCATGTTTTTATTTATTTTTAGTATATTTTTTGGCAAGAAAGTATAGATGAAGAATTGAAACATTTCTCATGTGACGATCTAAATCTGTTAGAATCTTCATAAGTTCAAAAATGATCTCAACATTAATTTTTGAATAAATTTTTCGAAAGTTTTGATTTCTATAATTTACAATAAATATAGTATTAAAATACATTTAAATCCATCAAATGTTTCAATCTTACATTCAATGCCAGAAAATTTCACAAAGTCCAAATATACCATTGTGTTTATATGTAGGAAATATTACTGTATTATGAAATAAACAACAGCAAAAAAACACTATTAACAAAAAAAAAAAAATAATTCCTTTTTAAAATTCTAATAATGCAATACAAATGCCGTGCGCTCATCACAAAACTTTTACTTACCATCCTACTTGAAATAAATTTTAAGTTTCCATGGAAATTCCACTTAGTTTCCATTAAATCATTTACAATTAGTAATTAATTACTACAACAATCACTTAAGTTTTTCCTCCTTTTTGCGTTTTTCCTCCCTCTCCATTACCTTCTATGGCTTAAGCCTTCTATGGCTTAATATGTTAGATATTATTTATCCCAAAATATTTAGCTTTCCAACTTAACGGTATATTATACATCTATATTACGACTCTTTTTTTCCGGAATTTTTATTTCTTCGTGAGAAAATATTTCTCCTTTAGTAATTTATCAAATAAGTTCATAGTTTAAATTTATCCATTTTTATTACTAGTAACAATGAGAGACTGTTAGTTATTTCAAATAAACGAAATTAAAGTTACTTTAATAATAATAATAATAAACTCTTTATTTGTTCTGGGACAAGTCCCTTTAGAATAGCAATTACAGGCAATGATAGGTGGGCTTCAGAGCCTTAGAGTAGTTGATATAGAAACATATGCGTAAAAAGATAATTAAAAATAATATAATAATTAAATATAATAATTAAAAATACAAACGAAAATTATAACAAGTCATAATGCAATAACTTCTAGCATATGAAATAGATATTAATACTCTAATTGATTACGTCTTAAAACAAACACCACACGAAATTCGTATGTTAATAAGATATGACAAAATTATAAATGAAGGAACATATTCACAAATGTTGATTGAAATAAAAGAAAATCTATTTACAATGTTTTTTGGAACTGGATAGAAAATAAATGATTGAACAAGCGGGATTTGAAGGTGATAAGAGTATTGGAGCGACGAATGGAAGGAGGAATGGAATTCCATAAGGATGAGGATCGGACAAGAAAAAATCTGTCGAAAGCTGCGGATCGGTGGGCTGCTGTATATAAATCTGAAGGCCGAGAACGGGTACGACGAGAATGAACAGAGGATTTGAATTGAAGGAGGTCGAGAATATAGGATGGACGGCGGGATTGGATAACTTGGTAGAGGAAAGATGCAAGGATATACTTACGACGGTAGGAAGGATAAAGCCACTTCAACTCTTCGTAATATCGGGAGACAGAGGCGTCCCTCGGGATCCCGAAGATGAATCGTACAAAGCAATTTATCAAACGTTTTATTTTTACTTTTTGTTATACTTTAGAGGAAACCATTTAGAATATAAGGCATTTGGAGCCCTGTCAGATTATTTCAATGATGATATGACCTAGCTGATATTAAAAACTATTTAATTGTGCATTTATATAACGAGTTTAATAAAATTGTTAGGCATCGCTTTCGTGAAAATTGTAAAAAAGTGTAAATTCAATTGTATAAAGTGGCACTTCTGGTAAGTTGATTTCAGCAATGAAGTTACTATGATATTCCAGCCGTATTCTTACTCCTACCTTAAACACTTGATTTCAGTTTCTTTAAAATTGGTTATTTGGACCCAAGGACCTTAAAATGTGTCTTTCCAATGAAAACTTAGATTAGAAATTTTTCACGATCGCAATACTTCCCCTTAGTATATATTTCATATATAGGCAAGTAAAAGTAAAAACATATTTGTGGATTAGCGCACGTCTTCGCATAGTCAAATTGCCTAATGGAATGGCGTGGTTTACCGACCCTACGATCGATCCACGGCTGATATAGCTGAATAAATAAATTATCTGCCGCAGCAGGAGTTGAAATCAGGCCCGGAAGTTAAGTGCCCAGTGCCAGTGCAGTGGCCGCTTATACGACCTGTGGAACTGCAGGACCCCCATTTCAACTTGATACCATCGATGAAATTCAATATAATGAATCGTTTTTTCCTTAATTATTTCTTTATACTTGAACAATTTACAATCCTGAAGCCTTGCTTTATGAAAAATGTACAAAATGCTAGTTTGGAACTGAGCGCTTCACAGTTCCACTGTTCCATAGTTCTACACACAGCTGGTGTAGTTCTTAAAAACTGTGTATTATATTGTTATGTAATAAAGTGTAGAATTATATTGTTACCCTATTTCTAGCTGTTCTATTTGATTAATTTTTTTGGTGGGAGAGAGGAGGAGGAAGAGGTTATTTAAAGGGAAACTTCAACCCAACCTTGCGTCCGCATCTTTTTGTACAGAATAAAACAAGAAGAATGGATTTTATTTTTAGACAAATTGATCTGGCTTGAACTTATTATAACAATTAAAAAATGTTTGGTTTTGTTCTTTTAGGGTTTTAATGAGTTTCTGATTAAATTTTCTTATTATACAGGTTTGTTTCCTTTTAGACAACAAATGCTAAACATTTTCTGGAGCAGTACCCCACTAATTTTACCTACCCACATCACTAGTATTTAATTAAATTTAAAAAATAAATGCATTATTATACTTCAAAAGGCATAATTTCAACTGTGGTTGATCGTGTAGTACGTAAGTAACGAAATGATTTTTTTATTTGTTTATATATGTATATATATATATATATATATATATATATATATATATATATATATATATATATATATATATATATATATATATATATATATATATGCTCAACAAACTTGACTGAATAGATGTTTTTAGTTAATTCTTATCGTGCCCTCCGGAAGTCCGGACACCTAGGGTTCTGCCCTGACGGCGGGTCTTACCAATCCTCCATTTTGTGTTTTTAATCAGGCAGTTGTGAATTTAAATAAAGGTTCTGTAAAAAAACCAAAACAAGATTTGGCGAGGTTGATGATTGGTTTGCTATAGAACAAGAGATGAAAATGATTTGGTGGCATAATTTGTTTATCGACGAAGGGCGACATGTTCGCCGGCTCTGATAATTTATGGAATTAAAAAGGGAAGAAAGGGCGGATTGAGCTGTGCCTGTGTTTGGCGGGCAATCCGTCGGTGCCGGCTTGATCTATATAATTGGGCGGGAGCAATATATTTTGGCGGGAATGGGACTGCCAGTAATTTACCCGCAGAGCGCCCCCCCCCCTCCTCCAACCGCTGCTGAATAACATTTAATTTTCACCGCCCCCATACAAATTTATACTTTCATTTCGATCCAGCTTGGGAAATTTATTAATATCTCTTTTTAAATCTCTTCCCTAAACGAATGTGTGGGTCGGATTGTGTTTAGGCTGTGTTTTTATAAAAAAAAATGTCCAGAGCCCTTGGGCAAAACCCATACATCGGTTTATAATCTAAGAATCAGATCTGTCTGGAGCTTCACATGCACTATCAACTATACCAAAATCTAAATAACTCGGGATAAATTCCTTAGACTTGTAACTGACTTCTTTGGTACACAAAAATCTGTAAATTACCTGATAATAGTGGAATGCCAATTAAAACAGATTTTATAAGAGATAGTTTCCAAAATTTCTCTTGTTCCTGTATGGAAATTACAACTTCCCTTATCGATAATATTTTAGCTGAGGCATTAGCACATGTTTTATAGATATTTTCTTGTGCGTGGCATCAAAGTTTCAAATAACGGATATTCTGGGATAATAACGGGTATTCTAGGAGAAAACGTTACACTCTACAATTTTTACTTCTCGCATTTTTCTCCTAGACCAACCATTTTTCCGTAAAATGCGTTTGAGTCGTCTTAAATGATGTCACAATGATACCCCATTACTTTGAATAATTTAATATTTTTTGAGTTTAGCCAGTAAAATGTTTGAATATAGGAATAGATCAAATTGTGTATAACATTAATAATTGTTTAATTAACTCATTTATTAGATTGGGGAATGGAGGTTTTACAAATGTTTTATTAATTCCTAACCAACAGCCACTTATGTATTAACTATTGCCAAGAAGATAACAAAGAGGCTACAAATAGTTGACCTGTCTCTAGTTGGCTCTAGTGATATTACAGGCAGACTAAAATAGGAAACTAAACCGAATAAATAATTATATTTCGAAATCCCGATTGACTTTAGTCTCACCAGTTTACGGTATAGACAATATCTACACCGTAAATTGGCGTAATTTTAGTTAACATTAAATCTAGTTAACCTTTAAGTTAAATTTTAATGTAGTTTTATTAAATTACAAGTCTTTAGAGATGTAAAAATGAATTGAGGGCCTAGTTGCAAGAACCTGGTAAGTCAAGGCTCACAAATTTTTGGTGAGAGCCACAAGAAGTTAAATAAGTACACTATAAGGTTTTGAATAAATAAGCTCACCGAATTAAACTGTTAAATGAGAAATACTATTCATACTACCGAATGCATTCATTAACATTGGTGTAAAAAAATAGGTAAGTCCGGACAAAACTCGTTTTCGAACCAACGGATAATACAGTTTCTATTGACCGATGATGTAGTCTTTCCAACATTATTTAACACTGAGGCGAGGACTGGCGTTACATTTGAGCCCGTACATCAAAATACATTTATAATTGGCATCTGCGACTCCCATCAAAACAATGCTGTGAATCAGTTGACATCCGCATGATGGTATAGAAGGATTAATCTAATTAGGTATTGATAAATTATTTACCACTTCTGTAATTTTGTTTTTATTTAAAAATAATTTCGAATGTTATACATTCATCTTCAGTTCTAAGAACACACAAAAATTCAAAAATAATCAATTCAAAATACAATTTGGTATTATTATACATACTCAATTAAATGTAATATAAATTAGTATTATAAAACATTTATTAATTTAATTAGGAGAAGTATTTGATGTATGTAATTAAACATGTAATTGATTTCTTGTCTTGATTAAATTCAAAAATGTTTTATATTACTAATTTATATTGCATTTAGTTTAATATTTTTTATAATACCAAACTGTATTTTGAACTACTTATTTTTGAATTTTTGTATGCTTCTAGAACTGAAGATGAATGTATAACATTCGAAACTAGTTTTCAATAAAAACAAAATTATAGAAGTGGCAAATAATTTATCAATCCCTAATGCTGTGAATGTTTTAATTGCTATAGTAAATGCTTCTAGAGTTCTGAGGTGGAACTTTTTTTTTTTTTTTTTTTCCCCTACCTGACCTTCCGGTCATACGGGGTCGTGGTGGCAGTGGGGTATTACGCTGGGGTAGCGTATGCCACTGCCACCAATAATCAACTCATTTATTAACAAAAAAAATTCTTATTATACATGACCAGTGAGGGTATTATATTTCTGAGTACAATTTTTTCTGCTACTGTGGTGTAGCCCGGTGTGCGTTTGCACGCCTTAGGGCTGCACCTTATCCTCTCCATCCGTCCGGCGCCGTCCAGCCCTCCTGGTCAGCCGCATCCGTCCGGATCCCTTCTTCAACTCCATCCGTCCGGATACTGGTCCAGCCCTCCTGGTCCACCGCATCCGTCCGGATCCTCTCACTGGCTGCATCCGTCCGGAAGCCGGTCCAGTCTTCCCGGTCCACTGCCTCCGTCCGGGTCCCGTCAGCCATCCTCAGACTCGCCGACGTCGGGTGGTCTGGCCCTTCCCAGTGTGAAGTGTTCGGGGCCCACCACTTCCTTCCACCCGTATATAAACTCCTTGAAGAAGGGGTATACTTCTTCTTCCATCAGACGGGGGAAGTCCGACTCGGCGAGGGCGAAGATCCCAGTCTTTCTCGACAACCTGGCACGGTGTCCTTCTACTGCGGTGCAGGATACGATAACGTGCTCTGCTGTTTCGGGGACTCCACAGGTGGGGCACCGGGGGTCTATGTCTTTTCCATGGTCGTGCAGTTTCTCCCGGAAACCTCCATGCCCTGTCAGCATCTGCGAGACCCAATAGTCGGGGAGGACCCATCTCGCCTTCAATCTTGCTTGGACAGTGGGGAAGAACTTTCTCAAGGTAGCTCCCTTCTGGCTTCCTAACCACTGTCTGTTCCATTCCTCGATGGTATCCTCCCTTAAGATCTTCTTCCATTGGTTGGGGGTCTCGCCAATTCTGTTACGGAGTCCCTCCGGAAGCGCGTCGAGCCCCTGCCTCTTCACATCATACTTCGTTCTGTCCTCCTTGAGGACGAGGTCCAGGGGCATCGCTCCGGCCAGCACCTGCACCACCTCGTGCGACACCGTTCTATAGGTCTCTGGATCGTAGCCAGTCTCTTCCTCTGCAGCTGCGTGAGGTGTTGACTCCATGCTGGGGATGCGTACCTCAAAATGCCCATGACCACTCCCTTGTAGATGGTCATTGTAGCTAGGTATCTGAGGCCCCAAAACGCACCCCCGATTCTACACAAACCATTGACAGACAGGGTCACCCTATCCTTTAGGTACTCTAGGTGAGGGGTGATATCGAAGTTTCTCCTCATCCTCACTCCGAGCTATGTCACCTCCCTCCCCCATCCTCACCCTCTGGCCGCCTATATCCAGTATTATAGGATGTGCCTTGTCTGTGGAGCCTCTGACGAGCATGGCCTGGGTTTTGGCCGCGGCCATGCTCAGCTTCCTCCTCACGCACCATTCCGATACGAGACTGGCGCACCTCTCCGCCTGCGTTTTCAGCCTGGGTCTGCTATCCTCGGCCACTATGACCGCCAGGTCGTTGACGTAAGCCGTGGCAAGGAACCCTCTCTCTTCCAGTTCCCCCAGCAGCTGGTCGAAGACGAGCTTCCAAAGGGCCGGGCCCAGGAAAGAGCCCTGTGGATAGCCTCTCTCGATCCTTCGCTCTACCTCGTAGTAGCTACCTCTGATCCTCACACTCCTGTCGCTGAGGTAACCACTCACGAGGGAGTACAAATTGCTGGGGGTGTCGAATTCCTGCAGCCGCTGGAGCACGTAGGGTCACCATACACTGTCGAAGGCGGAGGATATGTCAAAGAAGATTAACATAACGTACTTCTCCGCCCTCTCCTCCACGTCCCTACGCACTCTCAACAGCGCGTCTGTGGTTCCCTTGCAACGGGTCGAGCCGAACTGCCGTGGATGGCTAGCTGCACTGAGGATCGGGCGAAGTCGCGCGACCATCAGGTGCTCCAGGACTTTACTGATGACAGGGAGGAGGTATATCGGCCTATACGCCTTAAGCGATTCCTTGTCCTTCCCTCCTCCCTTGTAGAGCAATCTCAAATCTGCGGTCCTCCACTTGCTCGGAAAGTACCCCTTATCCAAGCACTCGTTGAATATCCGGAGGAGCTCGTCCTCTACGTACGGGGCACTGTTCCTGAGGACCGCAGCGTCTATCCCATCCAGTCCTGGAGCTCTCCCGATCCTCTGCTTCTCCACGGCCAGACGAAGGTCCCATATGTCCCATGGTGGGCATAGGTTGATACCTGGTGGGTATACCGTGGTGCGTCTCACCATGACGTCTGCCTCGCTGTCCTGGGACAGGTCGTCCCTGGGGTATGTGAAGTCTACGTACATTGACGTAGCTTCCTCAAGGGTGGTTGCCTGGGCTACTCCCACTCTGAGGGAAGCCATCATCGTGAGTGGCTTCACCTTGCCCAGTGCCACCCTATACGGTATTCCCCAGGGATTCTTCTCCGTCTCTTCAACGATGAATTCGTCCCAGGACCTTTTCTTCTGGTGACGAACTCCGTTTCGGTACACCTTATACATACGCTTGGTCTCTTCATGGAGTGCAGGTCTCGTCTCTGCACTCCTGGTACCTACGCCTCGCCCTATAGTTGGGTTAGGGCCGGCGTCCACCATGGGACCGGACGTACTCTCGCCTTCCGACGGCGGAGGGATGCACTCGCCGCTTCTGTGATGGCGCCCGTCAGCATTGCCACCCTGTGGTCAATTCCTGACTTCACCTCCATCGGCGCCATCTCTTCCCACTCTCTGTCAGCGAGTACGCTCTCCAGCTCGCTGGAGAAGGCCCTCCAATCCGCCGTTCGGGTCACGAAGTCCTTTTCTATCTCAAGGGCATTCTCGCTTTCCTCCTGCACCACACTGAAGGCGATGACCCGGTGGTCGGAGCTCGTGTCGGACCGTAGGGTCCAGTCCGCAATGCGCCGCGCCATTGTAGTACTGGCGAGTGTCACGTCTATCCAAATCTGGCCCCTCGCTCCAACAAATGTTGGGCCAGAGGGCTCGTTAACTACCACGAGCTGACACCTCGCCAGGCTATCCTCCACTACTCTTCCTCTGGCGTCTGTGCGAACCGAACCCCAGGCCGTGCTCCACGAATTCGTGTCGGAACAGACTATCGCGTTCCTGTATCTCTGCGCGACAGCCTCCACGGCAGCTATGCTATCCAAGGCGTTAGCCGGTCTCGGCGCCATGTATGTGGACACGAGGGCGAATGTGATGGTCCCCCATCTCACATGACATGCCGCCTGATCTGCCGTGGTGAAGTTCTTCAGTTCCATCACGTCGAGGGCTGGATTAACAATCACTATCGCTCCTCCTCTCTCCACTGCTCAGAGCGACCACCCTCGACGCTACACCGAATCCTGCGACCACATTGTTCTGACACCATGGCTCCTGGATCGCCATGATGTCGACACTACGGGCGAGAGTACGTAATTCGTCCGCGACCATTTGTCTTCGGCCCATGTTGACCTGCAAAATCTGCAGCCTAGGCATATCTGGTATGCTTCGCCAACAATTGCATGTTCCTGAGGTGGATGGGGCCCTCCTTGCTTCCCGTCACGTGCTGGGCCTCCTTCCCTCCTCTCTTCTCCGCCTTGCAGTTCCTGCAACAGGGCGCCATCCCTCTCTTTCTCTCCGGGCACTCGTTAGCTTTCTGCCCGGTCTCAGTGCACATCCTTCGTGCAGATCCTGGCGGGATGGCCGTAGTCCTGGCATCGTAGGCAGAGGAGGGGGTCAAGGTAGTCCCTGATCGTGAGGCTCCACCACCCTCCACTGACGTCCGCCTCGGTCAGGCTCATGAGGGCGAACCTCATACTGTGTGTCTCCACGACCCAAGTATTTGTCGCACTTCTTCTAGTAGTGGTGGAGAAGCAAGATCGGAGCCAGTCTCTCCTCTTCCTCTCTTCGTACTCTATGTGCAGCTTCCCCTACAGGAACCTTTCCAGCATGGCCTCGTCCCAGTGAGAAGGTACACCCTTGACCTCCACTCGAGGCCTCCGGGTCATGGCCAATTTGGCTTCCAGGCCTCTCTCGCTGAGTTTTCCCCAGGCCAGGAGTTTTCTCGCCTGCTCCTTCTGAGGTGGAACCATTGTTATATGCTTGCCGGTAACAGCACCGTAGCAATGTGGGAATTTCCATTTTAATTCAAATTGATCTGCATATTCTTCAATCCTTCGCTTGAAGGATACTGAAATAAAAATAAAAAATAAAAATATTTTATTGTTGATACAATATACAAGACACTATTGATTGCGTTTTTAATTTTTCGGAATTTATTCTTTTTTTAAATTAATTTAATAATTTCATTATAATGAATAGAACCCTATCCGTTACAGAACCCTAGGGGTTATGAAACGGATAGAAAATGCACTCCCGTTCCTCTCCGCCGTCTTCAATCCCGTGCAATAGTTTATTTTATTCTGAGAAAATACGATTAAAAAGGTATTGAAACAGTTGAAATAGTTATATCTTAGCTACTGCTGGTCCGGTTTCGATACAACTTCCTTAGTTTTTAGGTAATTTCCTTTTTTTCAAAAGCAACAGGTCTCAACTCAATTTGGAGGGGTTTTAGAGTTGCACAAATACTTAAAAAAAATTTAAAAAACAGCGGGAGCAAATTTTCAGCCCTATGAACTAATGTGATGGAGCTGTAGAAATGCGGAAAGGCCAAATTTCAGGTAAACATAACGAAATTTTAACTTGAATGCACCATACTTTTATGATATCGTTCTGTCTAGAAGAAAGCCCTACATACTGAATTTCAGCTCATTCAACCCAAGGAGGCCGCTGGAGGTGCTGAAATGTAGCGGGAAAAGATATTTATATATAAAAATATTCCACAACTTCTATTATCGTGCTCTAGGGATTATGAAACGGATAGAAAATGCGTTCCCGCTTCTCACCGTCGGCCTTAGACCCAGTGCAATAGTCTATTTTATTTGGGGGGAAAACGACTACTAAACATTGTTTACATAATTGGGTAATATATTCTTTAATGAATGATATTCCCAATTCATTATCCATAATTTTAACTTTAGTATAGTAAGGGTAATTCCCAGTTATTCTGTATTTATTTTGATAAATTTGTAATTTTTTATAATTAGTTTGGCACACATAGCTAAGTTTGGTCAAGCTTACATTAAGATTGACCGTAGACAGACTTTGTATTATAATAACTTATTTGATACACTTAATTGATGACTTAATTCCTGTTAAAATATGGTTAAATAATACACAGAGCTCTCTCATCATATCTCAGTTGGCTTTGTTATACACAAGCGTGGAAGTAAATGCCAGCCTTTTATCCATCATAAGTCCTAATTCTCATACTTAACCTGAGTTGACCAACATACAGGCGTGTTGTTTACTGTAAGTTGGGGCTCAGATGTGGATTTCTCTTTGTAAACATTATAGCTTGAGTTTAATCTTGGTTTATTTTAGTTTCCATTTATTATAAAATATCTCAATTTTTTTAAAGCTATGGTCAATCTATTAGTGATTGTGTCCGGTCTGTAGCGTGAAGAAAAAGCAGTATAATCTACAAACAGGGATTTTTGTACCTTAAATGTGTTAGGTATGTCATTAATATAGATATCGTAAAGCGTTGGCGATAGAACCCCGCCCTGTAGGAGTTCGGTTTTTAAAGTGTACTGCTATTTAAAGTGTACGTATTGAAGAATATCGAGCGCCGATAACTACTTTTATCACCGTTATTATTATATATGGTGAAAAATTATAAATTGTCAACTTATATGTGAGGCCATTATGCCAGATACTGTCGAATACTCTTTGAACGTCTAGTAATACCAAACCGTGTGCTGTTTGTGATTAAATCCTTCCGTTATATGATCAGTCAGCCTATCTAATTGAGCTGTAGCAGAATGTTGATGCGTAAATCCAAATTGTCTATATATATCTTTTTATCTGCAATAATTGTAAAGAATTTTCAATTTGAACCCTTTGTTGTGAATTTTTCCCAAAATATCTGGTTCTATATTGTAGCCGAAACATATGTAAGATGTTCTTCTGAAGTTTATTGGGATAGGAAAGGATATGGTTGTTACGTTAAAATTTCGTGATATTTATTATTTTTTTTATTTTTTATATTAATACAACTTTTGAGAGATTTAGTGAGGGCGTAATATTAGAAATAGTTTTAAGTTACGTGATAAATTTAATTACGATCCCAAAACAGCTGAGCGAGAGTCAGTGATGAGAGAGACCTGGCCAGCTGGGAGGAGAGACAAGTGACGAGAGAAGTCGGGACTTTGATCGAAGTGCACGAGGTGCGGGATTTGTTTTCTCTATCCTGTACGGTTTAACGAGATTTTTTTTTTTGTTGTGGTGTGCGTCCAAGGCGTTGGAACTTCGCGCCATACGAGAGTTTATAGCGAATTTCTCGAGAAGAAGACGAAAAAAGGACATCACCGGAGAACAAGAAGAACCGAGAAAATAGGACTGGCTGCCCCATCTAATTCTTCGGATTTGTAATTTTATTTCTTTTGTTATTATTATATTTATATATATTAAACTAAGGATAGTAATTTTATTTTTGTTTGAGTCCGGCTGGAATAGTTTCTTTTGTTTGTTTTAAATGTTTTTATATTTTTTTTTTAGTTAATAAAAGTTTATGTATATTTTTTTTTCAAATAAGTTGTTTTATGTCATTTATTATATTATCCTGGTATTATTATATTTTACCATAGAACATTTAGGAATGTCCATGTAAACTACGTCTCTCAAAGGGTTTAGTGCTTATATCAATATAGAGTCACACTGAGGCCCTGAGTTCGAAGCTACCTCCGGCAGGTATCTTTTTTTTTTTGTTAATAATTAAATTAATTTTTTTTATCATTATTTTTTTTAAGTGACTTAAGGGTCTTTTTAAGAATTTTTAATTAAATTATTTTGTTGATCAAGACGATTAAATAATTATTTCTATTTTTTTTGTTAAATTTATTTTATCATTGTTTTAATTTATTTATATTGGTATATGTTTCCTTGTTTTTTTTTTTTGTTTTTTTTCTATAATTTTTTTTTTTTGGGTTTCACTGTTTTCCTTAAAATAGTGTGGCGTCCGAACTTTTTTTTTTTTTTTTTTGACAGGAGATATAATTAATTGTATTTTATTTTGATGGTTTGGTGAAAGTAGAAGGGTTGTGGATTAAATTTTTTTTTGAACCTTAGCGTCGCGACTGGGTTATCGGCACAATATTGCCCACTCCCGTCGGGGGACGGAGTGTGGTAGCATATTCTTGGCGCCCGAACAGGGACTGTTTCGGATAAACGATTTATAATTTTTTAAAACTAATTAATTTGAAAATAAAATAAATTTTATTTACGTATAGCCAACAATCCAAGATCATGGATTACAAATTAGATATTGAAAGACTCGCTTCCGACGAGTTGGAATATGAACTAAAAATCAGAGGATTTACGGGGATAACGAGGGTTGGGGATATGAAATCAAAATTACGGTCCCTATTAAAACTAGAAAGACAAGGAAGAACTATTCATCCTACCAAAACTGATTGTGATACAGATGATGAAATTAATATTTGTTTGGGGAAACTCAACGAAATAAAAAATAAAGTGCCGAATGCCAAAGGCAACGAGGTAAGGAAAATTGATGCAACTCTACAGCATGTATTAAATCGATTAAGGCGTATTCAGACCGAAGATGAAACCAAGAAATCGGCGATTTCGGAAATGAACGCGGCCTGCTTAGAATATTGGACCGCTATAGGGGTTTTAGGTCAGGATTCAGAAGTAGAGGGTGACGCTACGATTGAGGAATATGAAGCCAGTGCTAGGTCGGAAAAACGGACGGATGATTCGTCGAAAGTGACGACAATAATAAGGAAGACCCAGATCCCACCAAAAGATTGGGGCATTCATTTTTCGGGAGGAGTTAGTGGGCTTAGCGTTAACGCGTTCTTGGAGAGGATTGAAGAAATTCGGGAAGCCCGTAACGTTACGGTACAAGATTTATATCAGTCGGCGTTTGATCTTTTCGAGGGAACAGCCTTAGTCTGGTATAGAGCCATGCGGAGGGAGGTGAACAGCTGGCATGAACTAGTCAGGGAGTTGAGAAAGGAATTCGAACCTCCAGATTATGAAGATCGATTGTGGGACGAGATTAAAAGGAGAACCCAAGGGCCAACTGAAACGATAGGAATTTTTGTGGCAGTGATGAAAAATTATTTCAGTAGATTATCAGACCAACCTACCGAAGAACAAATGCTCAAGGTACTATTGAAGAACCTTCACCCTTATTATCTTGATCGATTGGCCCTAGTGAATATCGAAAGTATCCAAGATCTAATCGACTGTGGACGAAGAATAGAAAACGCGAAGTGGAAGATTGATATTCATCAACCACCCCCAAACATTCGAGGTTTGTTAGAACCAGACCTTGCATATGCCACACCTCCTCGTCGAACATATGATCGAGAACAACCGAAAGTCCTCAATATGTCGACTTCGGTCCAACCTATCAGAAAATTTCATTGTTGGAACTGTTTAGATACGGGGCACTCATTTCGAAGATGTACGGCTCCAAGGAAAGTATTTTGTGAACGATGTGGTCTAAAAGACGTCAAAAGGAATGCTTGTCCCAGATGTACAAAAAAGTCGGGAAACGAGAAGAGTGCCCAGGTCTGAGTGAACCAGAGCCTGGTGCCTTCTATTCGTTCACAACCAAGTTAGAATGGCAAAAGTGGATAATGGTGGTACAGGAAGTAATGTCAGGCAAGTGTGTAAGACCAATCGAGTATGTGACCCACTTGAATGACAGACGCCCATATGTGCGGATTAAGATTTTTGGTCTAACCTTTCTGGGTTTACTCGACTCTGGAGCTTCTCTGTCGGCTATGGATGGTAATTGCTGGAATAAGTTTGCTGCATTGGGGCTAACCATGAAGGCGGAACCAGAAATTAAGATATCCACAGCTAATGGCCATCAAATGGAGATTTTAGGGTCGACCGAGCTTCCAGTTGAACTCAAGGGGAAAATCTGTTTAGTAAAATTTCTGGTCATACCTTCATTGACTGCCGCTGTAATTTTGGGAATGGATTTCTGGCGAAAGATGCGTTTACTTCCGGGTATGGAGATGGGTCAGCAAGAAGATTTGTCTAAGGAACATGATGGGAATGAGATTATCTCGAGTATGCTTGTAGGTAAAAAGAATTTATCACCAGCGGAACACGAGAAACTAAACTCGTTGATTAACCAATGGAGCCATTGGAAAACGAAAACATTGGGATGCACAAGCAGAGTGGAGCACATCGTAGACACTGGTGATCACAAACCAATAAAACAGCGTTATTACCCAGTGTCTCCATATATTCAAAAAATTCTGAACGAGGAATTAGATACAATGCTGAAAGAAGGAATAGTAGAGCCCTCTAAGAGTGCGTGGGCTTCACCAGTAGTTTTGGTTAAGAAACCGGATGGCAGCCATAGGTTTTGCGTGGACTACCGCCAAGTGAACAACGTGACCAAACGGGACGCCTACCCCCTTCCTTACATTTCTAGCATCTTAGACAGACTTCGGGATGCTAAATATCTCTCATCACTGGATATTAAGAGCGCATATTGGCAGGTTCCTGTAGAGAAGAACAGCCAGGAGAAAACAGCTTTCACTGTCCCAGGAAGAGGCTTATTTCAGTTTACCCGCATGCCATTTGGCCTACACAACAGTCCAGCGACATGGCAACGGTTAATCGATGCGGTCCTAGGGGCTGACTTGGAGCCAAACGTGTTTGTTTACTTGGACGATATTGTTATCGTGACATCCGACTTTTCAGAACACCTCCGGGTATTGAGAGAGGTTTTTGAACGGCTAGCCGGAGCAAATTTATCTTTGAATTGGGACAAGTGCGAATTTTGTCGACCAGAACTACGTTTTTTAGGATATGTGGTCAACGAGTCGGGGTTGCTGGTTGATCCAGAGAAGGTCGAAGCCATCCGCAGTTACCCAACACCTACTTCTGTGAGACAAGTGAGACAGTTTGTAGGGTTAGCTTCATGGTATAGGCGGTTTGTTGAAAATTTCTCTACTATTATCTCCCCACTTACCTCACTGCTGAAAAAGGGATGTAAATTCAAATGGGGTGAAGAACAAGAGCGAGCCATTCAGTATTTGAGAGAAAGATTAGTGAAGGCCCCTATCTTGGCTTGTCCAGATTTTGAGAGACCCTTCTTATTGCAAACAGATGCTTCTAATACGGGACTAGGGGCAATCCTATACCAAAAGTATGAGGAAGGAGAAAAGGTGATAGCTTACGCCAGTCGAAGCTTAACGCCAGCCGAGCGGAAATACAGTACAACCGAGCACGAGTGTTTGGCAGTGCTTTGGGCCGTAGAAAAGTTTCGCCCTTACCTGGAAGGTATGCCTTTTACAGTTATTACGGACCACCAAGCGCTGAAATGGCTCCACAATCTTAAGGATCCTCAAGGTCGATTAGCCCGTTGGGCCATTAAACTACAGCAATACCAGTTCACGATAGAACATCGACCTGGTAAGCAAAACGCAGCAGCTGACGCATTATCCCGAATACACGAACGTGTGGTTGGAACGATCGAAGTGATTTTTGATGACCTTGATTCCTGGTACGTGAAAATGTTGGATAGGATAAAAAGAGATCCCGCTAAATATCCAAGTTGGAGAATAGAAGGGAACAAAATATTCAAGAGGATCGTAGACAAACGGAAGATCTTAGGAGAGGAGGCTCCCTGGAAATTAGTTGTGCCGAAGAGTAAAAGAAAAGAGGTGCTTTTTGATTGTCATGACGATCCTTTATCGGGTCATCTAGGTGGGTTTAAAACACTGCAACGGTTAAGGGAGCATTATTATTGGCCCGGAATGGCTTCGGACACTGCACGGTATGTAGGACGCTGTGAAACCTGCTTGGCCCACAAGCCTTTACAACGAGCTCCTGCTGGACTAATGGGTCAACAAAGAATCGTCGCTAGACCATGGCAGTTGGTTTCTGCTGATATTATGGGGCCTTTGCCTTTGTCGACTAGCCGACATCGGTTTATTGTAGCCTTTTCCGACTATTTTACTAAATATAGTGTTTTCGTACCGGTGAGAACTGCCACTGCGAAAGCTGTCAGTAATTTACTAGAGAAGGAGGTAATACTCATGTTTGGTGCTCCACAGACGGTTATATGTGACAATGGGCCACAGTTTAAGAGCCGGGAGTTTCGAGCAAAAGCAGCTGAATATCAGATCGACATCTCCTATACGCCGCACTACCACCCACAAGCAAACCCGATGGAACGACCTAACCGAGTGATCAAAACTCTTATCTCGTCCTATGTGAAGGAGAACCAGAGGCAGTGGGATAAAGAGTTGCCTAAGTTAGCGTTTGCGATTAAAACGGCTGTGCATGAGGTGACAGGATTTTCACCAGCCTACTTGAATTTTGGTCGAGAGCTACCGCGTTCTGGTAAAGAGCATCCCAATTGGGATGATGAGGAACATAGCGATGCTGACTGCCGAAGAAAATATGCGGACAGGCTGCAAAACGTACCATTACTGTTCAAGGAGGTACAGGACAAGTTGGCACGAGCTTACGAGAGAAGCAGTGCAACATACAATCTCAGGAGGAGACCTCAAGAATACTCCGCGGGAGAAACAGTCTGGAGGAGGAATCATCAGCTCTCAGAGGGAGCAAATTACTTCAACAGGAAGCTGGCACCCACCTTCGTCAAATGCAGAGTTACCAAAAGAATCGGTGGTCTATTGTATCAATTAGAGGATATGGACGGACGAGACGTTGGAAAGTGGCACGTAAAGGACCTGAAACCTCACCCTGAAGACGAGGCGATGAAGTAGAGAATGATGGCAGTAAAAAATAGTTTAGATGTAGATAATATTGATAAGTATACAAAAAAAAATTTTAATTAAATTTTTTTTTTTTTTTTTTGACAGGAAAAGGGAGGGTTGTTACGTTAAAATTTCGTGATATTTATTATTTTTTTTATTTTTTATATTAATACAACTTTTGAGAGATTTAGTGAGGGCGTAATATTAGAAATAGTTTTAAGTTACGTGATAAATTTAATTACGATCCCAAAACAGCTGAGCGAGAGTCAGTGATGAGAGAGACCTGGCCAGCTGGGAGGAGAGACAAGTGACGAGAGAAGTCGGGACTTTGATCGAAGTGCACGAGGTGCGGGATTTGTTTTCTCTATCCTGTACGGTTTAACGAGATTTTTTTTTTTGTTGTGGTGTGCGTCCAAGGCGTTGGAACTTCGCGCCATACGAGAGTTTATAGCGAATTTCTCGAGAAGAAGACGAAAAAAGGACATCACCGGAGAACAAGAAGAACCGAGAAAATAGGACTGGCTGCCCCATCTAATTCTTCGGATTTGTAATTTTATTTCTTTTGTTATTATTATATTTATATATATTAAACTAAGGATAGTAATTTTATTTTTGTTTGAGTCCGGCTGGAATAGTTTCTTTTGTTTTAAATGTTTTTATATTTTTTTTTTAGTTAATAAAAGTTTATGTATATTTTTTTTTCAAATAAGTTGTTTTATGTCATTTATTATATTATCCTGGTATTATTATATTTTACCATAGAACATTTAGGAATGTCCATGTAAACTACGTCTCTCAAAGGGTTTAGTGCTTATATCAATATAGAGTCACACTGAGGCCCTGAGTTCGAAGCTACCTCCGGCAGGTATCTTTTTTTTTTTGTTAATAATTAAATTAATTTTTTTTATCATTATTTTTTTTAAGTGACTTAAGGGTCTTTTTAAGAATTTTTAATTAAATTATTTTGTTGATCAAGACGATTAAATAATTATTTCTATTTTTTTTGTTAAATTTATTTTATCATTGTTTTAATTTATTTATATTGGTATATGTTTCCTTGTTTTTTTTTTTGTTTTTTTTCTATAATTTTTTTTTTTGGGTTTCACTGTTTTCCTTAAAATAGTGTGGCGTCCGAACTTTTTTTTTTTTTTTTTTTGACAGGAGATATAATTAATTGTATTTTATTTTGATGGTTTGGTGAAAGTAGAAGGGTTGTGGATTAAATTTTTTTTTGAACCTTAGCGTCGCGACTGGGTTATCGGCACAATATTGCCCACTCCCGTCGGGGGACGGAGTGTGGTAGCATGGTCTTCTTGGGGATCCTATCTAATCCTGAAGGTTTCTCTACCAGCATCTTGACAAACTCTTCTCTCTAGTTAATTGACTTGGCAACTCGTGTGTGCTCCTGCACCTGAGACCTTTCTGTAGAGGTTCCATGATTATTGTACCACGTCTTGTGGATAAAGGGTATCCTATTCTATTCCGAATGTACAATATGTTAAAAAAAAAAAGCGTTCCATACCATTTAGACTTACTCAAATTAGTACAACAGCAAGAGACTGTTTAATCATTGAGCATAAATAACGACAATAAAGCGAACCAAAAGTTTAGAAGCTAATATCATCTTCAATCACCTCGTCAACCGACCCACGTCAAAACTCAAATAGACATTAATATTAATAATAATACAATGCTGTACCTACGTTTCGGATGTGCACACATTGGTTTAGCGCTAATCGTTCACTATTCAGTCTGAAAACTGTTTATGCACATTTTAACCAATTTGTTACTCCAATAATATTTACTGGATACACGCCACAATCCCGCGTTGTGCTGTCTCCTAAATTCTAAATTATTTTAATATTTGTTTCACAATACTCTGTTTTCACAATAATTTTAATGCTTTGTTATTTCTTAAGACTCAGTCCCAGATAACTTTGTCTAATATAGTATGTTGAACAATTGTGGTGAAATTCCATCGCTCCCGTTCTAATCTCGATAAGTTCCCCTTGGATTTAATTGTGGATTTGACGTTTGTTAGTGTCTGTTTGATAATGTTTACTGTCTTCTTATCGAAGCCCCTCTCTTCCAATTGTTGAATCAGTGATGTTCTAACTATAGACTTCTTGATATGTACAAAGCCTCACGTTATCTTTATAGATTGGTATCTCAGGACTGTCTTTAGATTGAGTAACTGTTCAGCTCAGGATATTCCCAGTCTGAAGCATGCTTGATATTCTCCTATATCGTTTTCCAGCTGAGACTACGAGCTAGAGACACTGTTAGAAATTTAGATGTGATGGATAGTAAAAATATTCTTATATAGTTGTTAACTTCGGTCCTATCCCCCCTTTCCTTATGTTTAATTGCGTACTTTCAGTCTTCTGGTATTTCTCCAGTCTCTCATATGTTCTTGTATGATATTTTGTTTATTCATATAAATAGCTTAAGCCAATATTATTTTACCGGATATTTTATTTTTTTTATTCAAGTATGTAAAAGTGAAGTTAATCCTTCCATAATACAATTCATTCATTACTTACAATTCATTCATATTCATTACTCATTTATTTCTCCACCAACATTTCGGGGCATTCTCCCATCTTCAGGATGCTCTTCTATAAATAGCCTATACAAACTCAACAAATAAAAATATTCGTACAAATAAATTGCCCATAATAAGTCAATTACATAGGCATATTACAATTACATTTATAGTATATTTTATACATACATTAATCATTATTTACTCTTCAATTATCCTCTATACTCCCATTGTGTATAAATAGTCCATAAATCATTTCGTCTACTCTTTAAAAGCTGTACGATATTCCTGTGCGTCAGAGGTAAACTATTTAGCATTTACGATGTTTTACAGGATACCAAAAGTAAGTTTAATTTCGCACTGTGCTTGTGGATACATGGACTCGCATGCTTGTGGATAATGGACAATTTCGGTTTATTATTTTCATTAATAGACCTTTGTATTCGACCAAGAAAATATTTAATCCCACCTCAAAATATGAGGGTTTACGTTTCAAGATGCGTAGTATACAAATATCGAATATAAAAAATCTTTCTGATTCCTCCTGTTTCATGACTTCTTTCGTGCAATTTAGTTGTATGAATATTTTTATTTGTTGAGTTATTATATGTTTGTCTTAATTTTTTTTTCTTGCGTGCTCTCCCGTTGTGCCTCTGAATCCTTCACTGAATTAGTTGCGGCATTTATTATATTTTTTGGCCTGTATAAAATGAAATATTAACTTTCATTTGCTATTTCTGAAATTAGTTATTTAATTTAAAGATGAATCTTTCTTATCTTTGGTCTTTGCCATTAAACTGGAAATAAAAGCTATTCGGGGAAGCCAGTGATCAGGGGAGTCAGTTAATATCCACTTGTTGGTTTTAATTTCCTCAGAACGGTCCTGTTTTACTGTTATTAGCGGGATATAACGTCCACTGTTCTCATTGAGGGGGGGAGAGTGAATTATTTTTTCAATGCTGAGGGGCGGAGGCTGTTGAGATAAGACTGAACATTAGCCCAACGACTTGAGATGAATAAATACATAATGGCTAAATGAAAGATAATCCGGAGTCGTTAGAGCTATCGCTGGAAAGAGGAACGGGCCTTATTAAGAGGTAAGTTCTTCGCTCTTATAAAATAGCAAAATTCTTCTTTTTTCATTCTATCTTATTTTGATTCGTACTTTTGATATTTCTTTTAGTGTTTATCTATTTAGTTTATTGAAGCGTTTTGGAGAGCTTCACAATACCAACTCCCACAAGAATCGAGCTGAAATACGAGTATGCGCCCCAGTAATAAAAACCAACATCTTTTTTGAAGTTTCAATTTCAAAAATTTAATATGTCTAATGAATATCAGTCTGTTGTATAATATCTTGAGATCAAACAACATTTTTATATAAAAAAATTCTTAAACAAAGGGGTGTGCTAATTATTATATTTTCAAGAATAATAAACTTCAAATCTGTCATCTATTAACAAAAATTATTACACATTAATTTTATCTCTTCCAAAAACATCCCCAAAAGCTATACAACTATTATTTAATATAACCAATTACTTAATAATTACTATTTAAAGAAATTAAAATAAATTATTTCTGTTTTATAAAAACAAAACAATATTTTAAAAATATTAACAAAATATTTCTATTTTGATGTGGCCTCAACAATAACCTTTATCACCAAACCATATAATCTCTGTAATAAATGTCGGGGTAGTTATTGGGACCTGTCACTCTCTTATCAATAGGGGCGTGGCCAGTAAGGTTCAGTAAGGTTATAGCCCTACCCGTCACCAGTTGCCCCCACCATTCTTCCCCTTTGTCCTGGTTTTTGAAAACCGCGTATTCATTGTAATCATTAAAATTATTACTACCTTAATTACATATTTAAAATTGTTAGTGTTGTCGACTTCCGGTGATCTGAGAAAGTTTAAGTAATAATTTAAAGGAGAGATAATTTAAATTACGGTATGGACCCGACCTCAACTGAAAAAGAACTTTTGGGGTTTGTTTATCTCTTGAGCGAGCGTAGCGAGCGGAAATCGTCAGCTGTGATCTATTTAAAGCAGTAATAATTGAAATTTCGTAAAAATTATGTATATTTCGGTAATTATTTACAAGAAAGAAGTGAACGTATAGGGGATGAACGTATAAGGGAATGTGGTGGGGACGTAACCTCAATGTTAACAATGTGAGGCCACGCCCTTTTAGATAAGGGAATGACCGGTCCCAATAATTACCGGTCATTATACCTTTTGATATTAGTTTTTTATGACCTTGAAGTAAAGCACCCCTTCCAGATCTTCAATTTCAACCGAAATCTATTAAATTACTTATATTGATATAAAAGTCTAATTTACCAAATATAAAATGTTTTCAAGTGCTCTTCAGCACACTTCATGAAAAAGTGTGCTGAAGAGCACTTTCACTGGGGGGGGTTCATAGTCTCCATTGGGTATTCACCTATTGCTAGACACTGAATCCATCCAAGTGGCTGACAAGGCTGCGCTTGGTTTCAGTGTCCATGATCGTCTTTTATGGAATAGTTACATTAGTTGCTTTTCCGTTACTACAGTGATCGCTACCAAATATCATATGACAAAAAAATATATGTCTAGGTTATTGAAACATTTATTTTATTTATAAATTATAATAAAGCAAAGCAAAAATTATAATAAACAATGTTAAAGGGAGCTTTTCTATAATTTCTTTTTGAACACCTTGACTTGTAAATTGTTCCAGAAAATTGCATTTGTGCCCTTCATTTCCGCACAGTTTTTCATGTAGAATACCTTTCTGTATTAAAAACGATCGGGTACTTCTTTCATATTTTAATTTTGTCATATACCTCGAAGAACTTCATTTTTCTGATTTATGGTTATATTTATGTATAAACAAATGATCACAGTGTCTCCTTGATACTTACAAACGGTAACTGTAGTTACAGGAAAGTAAGTAGTGTACCTATTCTATAAAAGACACTCCATGGCTATTGCATTAGCCCAATGAGCTATCCTTACTCCTATTTCAAGTATGCTTGTTTGTAATATTATGATCTAAAAAATTAAAATAACAAATAAAAACAATTTCTGACAGTATTGTGAATTGTATAATACTATTAAAATACATTTTATAATTCAGGAATTTTTCATATCACATTTTTCTCTCATTTTAATTTTTCATTTGATCGGGATTAATTTCATTAAGGAAATGACAAACGTTTAGAATGCTTCAGTAATCGGAATCGCAGATATCGCAGGTGTCCATGTGGCGATACGGGGTGATGCGGCACTTCTTGGTCCTAGTCTTTGCGGTGTACCGCTGCATGCAGCACCTCTGCCTGCAGCAGTGGCCCCTCTGCCGCACCCGAGCCGGTGGCGTCGAGCAGCAGGCGTCCAGGGCCGCGCGCAGCCGTCGTCCTCCTGTTTCCACCAACTGGTACTTTTCATGATCGGTCTTCTGGAGAGCTCCGTTGTTCGTACCGGCCGAAAGAAACTCTTCCACCCTCTCTTGGATATTATTTCTGTCGAAGCCCAATCTAGAGAAGACATAAGCCACTAACTCGTCCTCTGTCAATCCTGTTTCTGGGTTGTTCCTATTTATGGCTTCTTGGATCAGCGGAGCGAAGTTGGCACTCGGTAAGCGGTTGAAGTTCTTTGCCATCCTGTCTTCGATAAAAAACGAAATGATTTCTATTCAAGCTTTTACCAACTTCAAAAACTTGAGAAACAATTTTGCTATCGATATAGAAGAAGTATGTTTACTGGAATTGTTACATTAATAAGCATATGATCAATTAACTAAATAAGATAAAGCAATAATCACATATTATTTCTGTCGATACTTTTTCATTTCAATACTCTCCAATTTACACAAAAGATAACATGTTAATTAATTCACATAATTTTAATTACTCTTATCATTTGAACCGCCTGTCGAGTAGGGTTAGCTAAAATAACCAGTTGTTGAGTTTGAAAGTGAATGAATGAAAGTGACCCATATGGCAATATTTATTTATTTGATTAAAATAAACATTGCATTTAAACTTCATTCGATTTATAAGCCCTCCTTTACACAATTTATACAAAAATAATCAATTAAGATTAAGAATTTTGTTGTAAAAAAAATATAAAAAGTAAAAGAGTTTCTATGGAAAAAACCTGTGAAAAAAATGTATTATTTTTTAACTGTATGATCAGTACTGGTTTAAACTGAAAAGTCTCAACTCCGGCAGTCTCCCTCCAGTATATATAGAGAAATTCATGCATAGACAAATTCGAAAATGTCCTTGAAAATTTAATAAACGATACCTGTATCAAATAAATTCGAAAAAAATTCGATAGTAAATTCGGCGTTAGCAGCTTCGAAAACCTAGTGAACAATCATCAAATCAATGAAATTTACAGTCCCCACCCCTTCCAAAAAATAATATTTAAAAATAAGTAAGCAACATTTTTTAAAAATTTATAACTGTAAATCGAGCAGAGTTATTAGTTAGTTATTGGCATTCCGAGGACGAACTCTTGGGGCAATAATTGCAAGCTGAGACTTTTTTTTTTTTATTACCCTCTGGTTTTATTTAAATAATATTTACTTATTTATACATATATTACAAGATGGTATTGTTATATTTTAATAAATATATATATTCCAAAATATTTCGTAAAAAAAATCCTTGCCTAAAGAAAAAAAAAATAGTTTCAACTTAGTGCTATAGTTTAAAGATATATCTGTGCCGTAAATAAAAATGGCGGCTGGGTGTGGGTGATTAGTGATTGTTTTGTGACCAGCGATTTGGTATGTGATTCAAAGTGCGCCGGTCACATACAATTTTGAAAATAAATTAAAATGATTATTTTTTGGTTATGAATGAGTTGAGTGGTCTGTATTGGTTTGATTTTAACAAGTAACATAAATTCTGGAAAGGTCAAATTATAATATAGTATTTTAGTAAGTTAATGAATTTAGAGGATTTACAATGAAATATAATTCAGTCTTGCTTAATTGGACATTTCGGGACGTTGATGAAGTCCTGATTTGCTCTTCCATCTCATCTCCTCTCCCGCGGGCTCATGGTGAGTAACTGAGTAATTGTGAGAAATACAAATATACGTTCACTTTCAGTGCCAATGTTCGAACAATTGGGTTATTTTTCTCACTTGTTTTTTCTAGTTGTTCAGGGAGGTTCTCTGAACAGTGACCACATCACCTTGTATAACCGTTGGGGAAGAAACAGTAGTACCTTACCAAGTACTGAACCCAAGACCCTTCTTGAGATTTTTACTTTCCCTTATTTTCAACGTAAATTCATTTTTTACAGTTCTCTGAGTCTAAATAACCAAGTCTCGCAAAATAGTCTGTGTATATGTGTGTGTCTGTGTGAATGTGAACAGCCAGGCTCAAAAACGAAAAGATGAATATTTCATTTGCACATAAGTCAAAATGTATTCATTTTATATTGAATTATATAAAAATAAAATAAATAAATAATCGAACCAGTATTAGCACAGATTCAGCGTATCGGACTTACCGGAAGTGCCACTTGATTTCATAGATTTTACACTTTTTTACAATTTTCTCGAAATCGGTTCTAAAGATTTTGATGAAACTTGCCAAAAGTCTTCTTCTCCTTAACGCCGTCTTCGGGGAGACTATGGTCACGGCTTTTCTTTATAAAAGCTTACACATTTGAGTTTGAATGTGAAGTATTGAAGTATTGAAGATAACTATCTGAAAGATAATCTTTTAACTTCCAAAAATCTTTTAAAAAAAATTTCATTAAAGGTTTTCTTTTCATAATATTGGCGTGTGCCTGTGAAAAATTAATACTTTAAAGAATCTAAACGTTTTATTTTTATACTAATGTTATATTAGAACATAAATTGCACTAAAATTAATTTTAAAATATCAGATCTTTAAATTCGTCATCGAATCTTCGAATCTTAGATATCCACTGTAAATGATCACATGTTGAGCGCCAGGTGAGAATGACCATGAATACATTTGGCCATAGTCAATACGCAAATGAACAGAATTTAGGCTAAAGCTAGAAAATTTCTAACACTTTCAGTTAATTCACAAAATCATTGAAAAAAGCTTATCTTTATTCGCAGATGGAGTCGTCCCAGCACCACAGCAAACGGTAAGGTCGATTTAAAGAGATAGCTACAGCACAAGTTTTGCCAACATAACAAAAGTTACTCATCATAGCAAAATATAATTAATTTTTTTCTGCATTGAAATGTTAGAATAAAATTAATGAAAATATATAAACTTGAATACAATTATCTATAAAAGCTCTTCTAACTGTAAATGAAACATTAATTGACAAAATTGAAATTCACATTTTCTCTTCTTTTGGCCATTCTCACCCCGTCAACCATTATCTCTCCCATTGACGGTATGTATTTTAATGTAATTAATTATGTATAAAATCATATGAAAGATAATAAATCCTCTAAATAAAGAAATATCTAAATTAAATCCAGATTAGCAATGATACAACGTATCTTTTAAGGAATACAAGACTAATCAACAAGGCCCTAGATCATAGGTAGCCTCCAGGCCACAAGCGATTTCTCTTAGATATTGTAAACGTGTCAATAGAATTTCCGACCATTTAGAGGTAGTTTAAAAGAGAAATGGGTGTGAAAATTTTTCATTTGCTTTTCCTCGTATGTCCATAACGAGTGGATGAATTTTCGTGGTTCCAACAATTTTCCTACTTTTCACACACTTTTCTTCTTCTATCTTGTTAATGGATAAATGGATTTTCGCAGTTTAAACGATTTTTCAACTGTTTAGGAATAGCATATAATGAAATGAGTGTGATAAATTTTCCGACTTTTCTTTTGATTTTCCTCTCATATTTCGTTTGCGGGTGAATGTATTTTCAGGATTCAAACGATTTCCCGACTGTTTTGAAGTAACTTAAAAGGAAACTGAGTGTGAAAAATTTTCCGAATTTTCCTATCACTAAAAAGTTGAGAAATCATTTAAACTGTGAAAATCCATTTACCTGGTTCACAAAATATAATAGGAAAAGCGAAAGAAAAGTCGGAAAATGTTCACACTTGTTTTGTCTTTTTTCAATCTCTAAACAGTTACAAAACCATTGGACCATGAATATTGGAGGATAAGCGAAAGAAAAGTCGGGAAATTTTTTAATCCCCTCTTCTTTCAGCCTATACAAAGAAAAATCGTAAAATTTTCACACTTGTTTTCCTTTTTGTCTTCCTATCTCCAAATAGTCGGAAAATCGTTTGAACCGTGGAAATACATTCACGATACATAAGAATTAATATGAAAGAAAAGTTGGAATTTTTTTAACTCGTTCTTCTTTCAGCCTATACGAGGAAAAGCGATTGGAAAATCGGAAAATTTTCACTATTGTTTTGCTTTAAGTATACTTATAAATAGTCGCAAAATCGTTTGAACAGCTGAAATCTATTCACCTGTTCATGAGATATAAGAGGATAGGCTAATGAAAAGTCGGAAAATTTCGAAATTATAGTGCCAACTGAAAAAAAAAATATATATATATTTATATATATATATATATATATATATATATATATATATATATATATATATATATGTATTTATTAATGTGTGTGTTTGTTTAAACGAATAAAAATATCAACTGTGTAATATAAATGCGGCCTCCAATAGCAAAAAGTTTTCCCACCTATGCCCTAGATGGAAAGCTGAGTGTGTCCAAAAGTAGACGTATGCGACCGATCCTCCTCTCACCAGGCCCTCATCCTGTTTTCTACAATACACTCAGTAATAATGTATTATAATAAAATAATAGTAGAAATTATTAACTTTATAATTTCCACTTTTATATTATTTACCTAATGTAACAGAGGGAGCGGGGTAGCTCAGTGGGTAAGGCACTGCGCTACTAATCTCAAGGTCCCGGGTTCGAGACCGGCTGAGGCAGATAATTATTTATTCTATATTCAGCCGTGGATCGACTCTGTGGGATTGGGAGACCCTCCTGAGCTTCACCCAGCCTCCTCTATAAAGTGGGTACCCTTAATTATGGGAAAAACCTGGCGGTTGAGCGTGATCTTGGCCAAATCACCTCCTTGCACAACCGTTGGCCTAGAAACAGTACGGTCCTCATCCCAAGCACTGAACCCAAGACCCTCATCGGGTTGTAGTGGTACAGGTTTTTTTTTTTAAACTTTTACAATTTATTTTGAACTTGACACATCAAAAAAATATTCACCGAATTGTCGAACTGCAATGACTTAGAAAACTATTTTATATTGCTTTTGTGTAAGATGACCTGAAGGAGCACTTGCTGCTTAGAATATTAATTTTTTTTTTTAATTGTCTCATAAGTTCTTATGTGAACTCTTTAAAATTATTTTTTTTAAATGGATCATCATTATTGGGTGGCAAGGGAAAGGGAAACTAAAGAAAACGCGCTGCACCAGATTTTTTTTTTACTATAAAATTGATTAAGAAAATGATGTTAGTAGAGTTATAAATAAACAAGATGGGGCTTTTTAATAGGAAGCGTAAGGATCGGAAAGGAAGTAGAGGGTAGGAAGTAGGGACGCACTTATCGGAGAACTATAGAAGGTCGGATGGAGGCTCCCACGGCCCAACTGATCCCGAGTAACTATGTCCGATAAAAAGAGAACTGTTATAGCCAATCACAATCTTCCTCCAGAGACTCTTTTCCGCAAGATCCTATCCTTACCCGCCAATATAAACAGGATTTCCTGGCCAACAACGTATCGCTTTTGGGTCTCTTGTGTGCGTACATTTTCTCCAATGTTTCCTCCCCTCCTATGTTAGAACACGATGGATTTATAAATTTGGTAAATTTCACTTCACTTAATAAGGTAGAACCTTCAGAACCTTTTTTGGAAGGCTGTATTGGTTAGGTAGGCCTGTGAGATCTAGGTTGAATTGTTAAGTGTAAGATTGAGGTTTCTAACACATATTTTTGAACAGTATATAGTTTTTTTAATTTATACAATATATTAAATCTTATACACAAAAGACAGCATACGTTGAAATGAAAAACTTTTTTTTAAATCCAGTGACTAAAATGGCTTAAATAAAAAGTAACAATAATTTTACTAACACAAATTGTACATATAAATGCATAAAACACACATTTGATGCATTTACACTCATTCTTCTTTCTGTTTTTTTTTTAATACAGTTCGAGCAATAACATTTTTTTTTTCCAATCAAGCGTCAGGAATACTTTCTGCATCAGATTTCTGACAGGAAGAGTTGTGGCGACTTCTGGTTCGGTAAGCAGCTTCAGCTGCTTACAATATTTTTAAATATTTGGCCTGCCATTTTATTTGGTGATCCTCTTCTTTAGCATCTATCACAATATCCCAAAATGTTGGGTGAATCACTTAGCTACTATTTTAACTATTTAATTAAGTGAATCCACCCCTCCTTTTGTTGCATTATAAAATCGAATGACTTCGAGATTTCCAGAACATTCATTTCACATTCCAATGTTTGAGAACTTTTACAATAACTATCACTATTCATTATACATTTTAAGATATAAAATATTTCAAATATATTCCTTAGTTCATTAAACAAATGATTTATTCTAATATCTTTTATCGGAAAAAAAAAATCAAATGCAACTATTATTCAGGGAAAAGTATAAAATATGTATATGCCCTCGCTTTGTCTGAAAAATAAATTGTTATCCTAGCTCCTGAAATCTTGTTCTAGTGACATGGGAAACTAGGTCTAAAATACCTGTTGCTTCAGATTCTATAACACTTTTTTCTCTCAACACAAAAGACCAAAAGTTGTGAAAAAAAGAGTATGAACTCCAGCAGTAAAGTGATAGCTAGGAAAGGTCTATTTGATCTACATTAGCACGGACTAATGATAGAGCGACCCATATAAGTAGTAAGAGATTGGTTACAAGACAGACTTTAAATGTAGAAAGAAAGAGATTAGAGCTGGAATAGAGTTCCGTTCAGATGTAGCGCAGAAAAGGACGGGAGCGTGCATAATTTTTTTTTTAATAAGTTAATAATGGCTAACTTGTCAGCCACATTAACTTATTTTTAAGCATGAAATCGATTTTCCCATTCATTGATTTACGGACCCGCATTCATCCCTTTATCAGTTTCCGGGAGCGGAAGAGCTTGAATTAATGACTCTAAGTCTTGTCTAAGCGCTTTTCTAATTGAGTTGTGAACCGGCAGAGGGAGCGGATTTAATTTAAATAAAAATTGGCCCCTTCTCAGTTAATGGCAGCTTAGTGGGTAATATAGAGGGATGTAGAAGAAGTGGAAAGGGTAATTTATGGGGATGTTTGTCCAAAGGGAAGGCCACTAAGTTAGTGGGGATTAGGATGGCCGCTCAGCGATTCTTCAAGTCATGGCCACTTCTTCTTCGGTTCCTGAGGATAGCGTTTGTGGTCCGTCGCGGTGATTGTGAAGCGGTGATTTTTGGTAACTATTAATGAACGGACTCCGATAGTTGAAACCTGAAACCTTTGGTGAAATCGCAAAAATTTAATTAGGCTCCTAAAGAAAAAATATATTAACAACGAACTAGCTCCGACATAGACATTTATTTGAAAGCTGTTATTAGTTATAAATCAGACAAAAGAACAAAAACATTTCGCAATACCAAAACGTAAGTATGGGTATAGTGGGAAAATAAAAGGTTGTGGTTAAAGGTACAAACAAACTTTTTTTGACATTGACACAAAATGTTTTTTGACATTTTCTTTTAAACAACTCCAACTATTTTGATAAAAATTGTCTTAAGTCTTCTTCTGGAAATCCTTTAACTTTATTTAGGTAATATTTACCTTAGAAAAACATAAAAAAAAAAAATAAAAAAAATTATGACAAAAGGTGTACTTTATTTGTGTACAACTCAATAAGTACACATTTTGGAAACATCTATATAATCAGTTGAAAGTTTATTAAATTCTCTACATGTAACAACAAATACATCATCTAAAACGGACCAATCTTAACATAGAAACGGGGTATTAGACTTTGTACCCAGGTATATTTTTTCAAATAACTCGAAAGCTATACATCTACCGGAACATTCCAGATGCTCATTTGAAAGGTGATTAAATTATCTGCAACCTTATACTTAAATAAAGAAACATTATTTTAATCGGAAGATATGGTTATCGATTTTTGTCTTGGACTTACATAAAGCTTATCAAGCTGAGCCGTAAGGAGAGTCGTGTAATTGGACACTAGATATTTTAAAGATAATTGTTATTGTTCTCAGAGTGGAAATTTTTTGATCAGTTTTGATAATGACAAAAAAAAATGTTTATTTTTTATTAACGAGAATTTTTTTTATTTACTCATTTAATTTATGTTAGACCATGAGAAAATGACAAGATTGACAGGAGTTGAGCAGGAAATACTTTCATGCAACACTGCAGGGCGTTTCAAGATTGAGTTCACGGCACTATTTGTTGACTTTGAAGTAGGGATGGAACATCGAAAAAAAAATATCTATATTCGATATATCGCAAAACCAAATATCGATATCCACCGATAATCGGTAGAAAAATATCGATATATCGAAAGGAAATGGATGAAAAAGCAAAGAAACCGTGCATTAAATGAGTATAACGTTAAAATGTGATGAAGGTTATGAAATAATATAAATATTATTTATAGAACAATAATTTTATTATCCATGAATCATTATAAAAAAAGATAGAAAAGAATAATACTTTGGTAAAAAAAAAAAGTATTATAATACATTTTTATCTTGAAGGCTTTTTGCCATATTTCATACATTATTTATATTATTCTACAAATTTAAAAAAAAAAAACCTTGTTTTATTTTTCTAAAAAAAATTGTATTTCATGAAGTTTCCATGCATACATTGAGCATTCTCAAAACATTTATATAAAAACATGTAACTCATCTGATATATATTTTAGTACAATCACCATTTATATTATTACCTGTTTGTCTTTACATAGAATTAATTAACAGTATATGTTTTTCAAGCTTATCTACTAATTATTGTTTGGCAACTAAATATTACTTATTCTCATATTTACACCATTACATTTATAAATTAACATGTGCTTTAACCAACGATTTGATGATTGATAACCAATGCTTTGACCAATTTTAACCAATGATTATCTGCAACAATTTATTTCCATTTATAGTATTGTCTATTTTATTTCAATTTGGTGAGTGATTGATCCATATTATTTTTTGTTTTGGTAATCATAAACTCTTGAGTTTATTTGAAGGGTAAGGAGAAAAAACCTGGATTCTATTTCATAATAAAGTACGAAAGTACAATTGCGAGTAGACCTATGATTTACTATGCATATGACACACTGTGAAATGTTGAAACAATAAAATTTAAAACTAGTTGTTAGCATCTACCTAATATACCTCGATTCCTATTCTTGTATATTCTTCAACATCCCGTGCAATCACCATAGCTGGAGCACTTGGGTGTTCACTAACTGTGTTCACTAATATAACTGATATAACTGATATGAGGCCGAAGTTCTAGGAAACGTTGGACCATGTAATATTTGCTGTTCCATCTGGTAGGAACATCTGAAATTAGCTTGCATTTAGTGCCACCTTCAGTGGCTTTTCTTAACTAGTCACAGCCAACAATAGCAAACCAAGTTGTAATGCTACGAAGCTTTTTAAATAATTCTTCCAACTAGGCTTTTCGCACACTAGATTTAACAAGTGAGCAAAACAGTGTACATGTTTGGCCTGTGAGAACGTATCCACTGCCTTCACAATGTTTTCTCCATTGTCAGTTACATTTTTTGTTACTTTTTCATTTGAGATGTTAAAACGTCGGCACACATCTTCCGAAACATGAGGATCTGCCTGTCAGTGAGTTCTTGAAGTTCTAAGAACACTGAGGACATTTCATCATTTGTTTCTGAAATAAAATGTCACTGAATTTACTTCATTCAAATGTTTTTGAATAAGAGAGCGCAGTTCTGATTATTTTTCATTCAATAATTTTTTTAATGTATTTCTAGAAGGTACCTTATATAAAGGGGCTAGAATTTTAACCAAGCTGAGAAAACCTTCCTTTTCAACTGTGTAGAATGGCAGAGTATCCTTACAGATAAAATATAAAATAGCATTATTAATTTTTCTTCGTCGTTCGTCTTCCTCTTCAAATGATGCGATATTTTTGAAACTCTTATGTCAGAAGCTTTTGACGTAGGAATTATTTCATTTGCTTCATTTAGAAGTAGATGGTGTTGCAGAAAAACCTGACCCTAATGGAGACGAAAAAAGGTGCGAATGGAAAGATTTGAGGTATGACTGCAGGTTTGTTGTGTTTCCCGATGTCCGAAATATTTTGTGACAATATTTGCACTCCGCACTTTTACTGTCTCTCAATTTAAAATGTTTCCACACTTCACTTTTTGGTGGCGACATTTTAGTTTCTATTTTCACTTTAATCACCACACTAACAACAGTAATGAACAACAGGTTAGTGACCGTTAGTGACGCCTATGAGTTAAAACAGTAAGGAGGTTACAATAGCTCAAAGACAGCGTCCTAGATTGATTAAATAATTAAGCTATAATGTTAAATACAGCTTACGGATAACATTAAAAATATGATAAAGAATAAAGGAAATTTCTAATTAAAATAAAATAATAAAGTTTATAATATCAATATCACTGATATATAGGTGTAAAATATCAATATCATCGATATATCGGGTGTTAGGATAACGATATAATATATCGGTTTTTCAAATCCGATATATCGATATATCGCGTTTCGATATTCCAACCCTACTTTGAAGGGAGTTTGTATTGTAGTCCAGTGAAATTGTCATTTATGCTTACAAACTATATGGTGTTGATTATTAGATATGTTGTCTGGGTTGGTACAGTATTGAAAAATTCAAGTTTTCAAAAATTCTCCTATCACTGCGGGCGTCGCCATCTTGAAAAAAGCGCTAAATGTTTGGACTTGTCTTCTATTTTTTCAAAATAGCTCATGTATTGCTCTGAAAAAAATATATACATGTTGCTTTTTTTTTACTAATCTAAATTATCTAATTTTTAAGTAAAGACCAATACGATATTTGTTGCTGTAATACTTCCCGAGATAGAGCTCTTTGAATTTCATTTTATTTTTAAAAAAATATAAAAAGTTCAAATTCTATGTTGGTTATTGCTCGGTAGCAACTAACTCGTGAATCCTACAACAAAGTTCGATAAAACAGAGGTACTAGGTAATTTGTAACTGAGGTAAATAGCTGAAGTTTGAGACGACATTGGTTCCTCCACATCGCGACGCGCTTTATAGATTCTGAGATGTTTGCGCGAAAAACATTGTGAATACTCTATTTAAAGTAAAATACATTTTCTAAAATTTGAGATTTAATAGAGCTCTTTATGTTTACTACTTCCTGAGATAAGATTTAAAAAACAAAACAATAAAAACAAAACAAAAAAAAAACGAGAAATCTCCATTTATTAAAGTGAACATTACGGAAACTGCTCGTTCTACGCATATAATCTTAATAAACTCCATAATCAGCAGTTTGAGCCTATGATATTTGCATTATAAATAAAAAAAAAAATGGAAATTTCTTGTTTGTTTTTTTTTTTGTGAAAAAAAATTGTTTTTTTCAAAAAACTTTATCTCGGTATCTAGTCAACATAAAGAGACCTATTTAGGCTCAAATTATAGTAAATTTACTTTGATTTAAAACAGGCATTTGCAATATTTTCCGCGTGGATTTTGGTTTTCAAGATATTGAGCACTGAATGAAAAATGAGCGAAAATTTTAGGTTTTTTCTTGAATAAATTGAAATTCCGATTATTGAAAAGGTTCTTTTAAAAGGATCTTTCAAGAGCGGAACCTATTGTATAGTCTAGATAAAAATTGATTTTTTTTTAAGTTTGAAAAATTAACAAATAAATAAACTTGGACTAGAAGCACGTAGCAAATTCAAAAATCATAAGCTCAGTTTAAGACTATTGATTGTCTATGATATGATAAGACCAATTGAACATTTAACAAATGACTGAATTATTAACGAGTTTAATAATATTAAGACCGGAAGTGAATCCGCTGATGAAGACCATCCCCCGGATACCGGATGCTTGTAGAGTCGGTTGGCATTCCAAGGCTCTCTCTAATCGCTGCTTTCTAGATTAGAACTGGCTCAAGGAGCCTTCCTGAATGTCTCACCATATCCGCTAATAGCCTACATAATGAAAACTATCTCCCAAGCTATTTAAGATATTTTCTTCTCATTTCAACTCATTAGACCAAAATCCTTGTCATCAAGTGGAAATTAGTACTATAATTACATTTATTAGCCTATAGTGTGGCTCTATTTAGGATAGGCCAATGTTCAGAGACAAATTAAAAAAACAAAACAAGTAGATGTCTCAAAAAAAAAGTTAAGTGAATAAACCATATTTTTGAGATCAAAGTCACTTTTTATAATCACTGAACAAAAAAAATTAAAGAAAAATCTTAACAAATACTTGAAAAAATGAACTAAAATAAGGATTTCAAATGTTTAAATGTTATTTGGTGAAGATTAGAATCTGTTACCACCTTAGTTGTCAGTTCTATGGATCTATTATCCACCCCGTGGAGTTATAATACTTAACATGGGTCAGACGATAATACTGCTGGTATAGACGACACAGACTTAGAAGTCGAATAATTAGCATTTAAAATACCTAATGAAAAAAAGGATGAAGAGGACCCTTCTTAAGCCCCAAAAATAGAATGAGTAATAGGAATAATTAAATTGGGGTTTGAATAAGTGAAACATCGAAGCATTGGACGAACATTATTAAAAGATCCTACTTGTGTGTCGTTTTCCACTGCTTGCAGATGCTTCTGTGTGAGCATGACAGGTAATAAGGCTGTAGTTTTAGAAGGTTCCTATAATGCGCAATGCGCAGAGGCGCTCATTGATTGGATTAAATCCTATTACTCGGTTTCTCATCCATCCTAGAACAATGAAGCCAACCCCAAAAGTGTGATATTTGGGGTGATAGCTGTAATAACTTATATGATATCTTTTTTATAGTAGCCCGTTGCCGGTCCAGCTGATCTCTATGGCAGTTATGTCCACTCGGTATTTTTCAATTTGAAATAAGAGTATGGAGCCCTCCTGGTCTGTATAGTGATAACATGCTGCAGAATCTTATAATCCATTTGACGGTTTCCATGTATATTACCATTAAATCTGCCGGCGTTGTCTCTTTGAGGTCTCGTGATAATTGAATTTAAGGGGGGTAGGTTATGATCCCACTTCCCCCGAGTAAGGTGGAGGGGCTGCCTCCTTAGTGCTCCCTGACATGCTTTCGAGTTGTCAGGCTCTAGCAATTATTGGTCTACCAAGCCCACCAAAGATGCGTTTCCCGCCTGCAACCCCAGGAGCCACCTAACAACCCTTGCCTTAGCCTTCGCTTCCTCTCCCTAGGGGTCTGGCCATCATTGGATGATTTCACTACTTACCAGAGGATTGATCTCTCGTTGGTATCAGTCTTCGGCAGGCCACTGTTAATTTATATCCATAAAACTTCAGAAAGATTTTATATCAAGATTTGAGGCTATGTTTATGTAAGTATTATTTATGAGTA
This sequence comes from Rhaphigaster nebulosa, assembly GCA_948150685.1. Taxonomy (NCBI): domain Eukaryota; kingdom Metazoa; phylum Arthropoda; class Insecta; order Hemiptera; family Pentatomidae; genus Rhaphigaster; species Rhaphigaster nebulosa. The sequence goes on from OX411306.1 coordinate 203,632,727, forward strand.
AAATTATTTATCAATAAATTTTGTGAAGGTTGAAGTGGTAGATAGTTCAAAAAATATTTCACTATCTTCCTAAACAATGTTTAAACAAAATCAAATAAATGTTATTTAATTTATTTCATAATTACGCCAAAGAAGTATAACTAAGTAGTTATACACGTTTTTTTTTTTTAGTTATGCCTCTCCTTTACGGTTTTCGACATTAGAGATCTAACAGCCCAGTACCATTCCGATTTGGATGGCATCATGTTTCTTATTTCTTGTAAGCGCGTGCATAAGTGTAAATGCGCTGCATCCCTATTTTCTCCAGAATTACACAAATTGCAGAGTGGAGAGTCTGTCAATCCTATTCTATTTAGATGCTTCATTAAATAATCACGACCTGTAAGTATCCGAAACTCCGCAACAGCATCCGCTCTCGGCAGATCTACTGGTACACGCTCTTCTTTGTTAACGAGTTGGCTCCATTGCTTTCCAACTGTATTTATCTTAATGGAGTCCAGAAGCAAAGTCTGATTTGCCTTCTGTATCTCCTCCCTGGCTTTATGGAACGAGATCAGATTTTCCGACAGCTCTTTGGCGAGTTTATCTGCCATCTCAGTTCCATGGATACCACAGTGGCTTGGCAACCATTGAAAGATCATCTTACCACCACGAAGAAGAAATTCTACAATGCCTTGAGCATGGGACCCATTGGGGTGTGTTACAGCAATGATAGCCGCCTGAGAATCTACAAGCAGCACAATGTTCTCAGTATCCATGTTTGAGAGGGCTTGCAACGCTAACAGAATTGCGTGGATTTCATCAAAATTTGTGGTCCATTTCCCAACCGGCCTCGAAATGGCAAAGAGATATGAATACGCCCCTGCACCTCCATTTTGTGTTGCTTGCTGAGCAGAACCATCGGTATACCCATGGGTCCAAGGAGGACTAGGATACCGTTCAGTTATCTTTTCAAGAGCCAAGAATCTTAATTCCTCAAGTATGGCCTCTTCTTTTTTAATGGGTCTTATAAGGCCAAGGTTGCATGGTGCTGTTTTTATAGGAATCCTCGGCGTCATTAAAGACAGTGGTTCTCTTTGAGGAGGAAGCAAGTTTGTTTTATCCGAAAGTTGTTGGGCTTTCTCTAAGAAGGTAGCTTGCGTCTTGAGTCTTGTGGAGGCCTGTTTATTACTTGACCAGTAGTCGATCAGTAATCTATGTATCATTCACAGAGGCTTACTGAGCTAACTTCCCTACGCATCTGTATTGGCTCGACGTTTGCCTGTAGTTGCATGGCCATGATGGGTTTAGAATTCGGCGCACCTGTTAATATCCGAAATGCTGAGTTTTGGACCTTCGCTTTACCCATACACCACAGAATTAACACTACAATATTTGTTGGCGTAAAAAAAAAAAAAAAAAATTTGTCTGTTAAATTTATAAGATATAAAATCATAGATATCATCAATATAACCCCATCAATTATATTGATGATATCTATGATTCTATATCTTATAAATTTAACGGACAAAACTTTAGCCTTAATAGAACTTTTTTTTTTTTTATGCCAACAAATATTGTGGTGTTAATTCTGTGGTTTATGGGTAAAGGGATCAATATTTACTTACCACATCCTTTTTAATTAGTTATCATCGATTTATAATGAGTTATAAATTAATAAATCAATGAAATAATTGTTTAGCAGTATTATTGTAAATTATACTTAATAAAATATAAGTTTGTTTGTAATTACGAAACAAACATTAATGTTATATATTTGGTTACAAAAAATATATTTTTATCAGTTGAAATAAATATAACGTATTGAAAAGGGGAGAGGGTCCCCGCAACATGCTATATACAAATCTTTTATGTCTTGGTTTTATGAAGCTATCCCATAAGCTTAAGGTTGATATTAGTAGGTCGAATTTACTACAAATAAATGTGTCTAAGAAAAGTTTATAGCTCACATTATCGTGACTAAATTGTTTTGAAGTTATGTAATGATTTAGTTAGACTATTTTTGGGTAGTGAAGTGAAATGTGCTACCACTGCTGTGAATATTTAATAATTGTTTGTTTCTAAATCTTCCGATGATTTATTAATACTGTAAACCCTCGTTATGACGAAATCGGATACAAAGAACTCCTCGTTAATGCGCACAAAAATTCCAATCCTCTAGAAAAATGCATTCATTTTCCTATATTATCTTCGTTATAATGATATAAATCCGTTAATACGACCTGCGAACTACTTTTGGACCCCAAGTGAGAAATAACTCGGTTATAACGAACTTGAAAGGCATAATATTCATAACCTTCCTTTCATCATCGTAACGTAGGAGGTGGAGGCCAATTAATCCTTTATTTTTGTTTACATTATAATTTTATCGAGTTTTTTCAGCTAAATGAGTAACTATTTATTCCCTTTATATTGATACTATTAAATGCCTGAATAATAGTTCCTTGGTCACATAAACACATTGGGGAAATCTCTTTTTCGCGAAAATCATTAAGCTGCCGCTCCCTTTTCCTAATATAGTATTAAATGACAAATCCTACTAGATGTGGAATCAGGAATATCAGGATTATAGACAAAAAAAAAATCAGAGAGATGCACGGAATTCCAAAGTTTGTGTTCTTGGCCATTATAAAAATGAATATTTTAATTGATACGCGTGCGGCCAGCGGTTCAATCTCATCTTCTGCGAAATGCTTCCGAATCGCGATTGTATTATTTTTTCTTTATTTCGTACAATTGTCTATTTCGTATTTGATTGCTTTTTTATTCATTTTATTCATGTTATTGATCCTACGTATAAGTATAGTCATTCTGTATCTAGAATAGAAGGTTTTAATAAATAAAGTACAAATGTATTGCATTGCTTTAAAAAAAAATGTGTTTATCTGCATTAGTAACCTATTAATTTTTATTTTTACTGAGTTGATTTTCTAGTTCCTTTAAGTTAGTTGTAACTTGGGTTTATTGTAATAGTTTTTTTTTGGTGTCATTTTGAGTTATTCCTCTCATCACGAGTCAAGAAGGAAGAGAAGTGAACCCAACCGAGAATGCTGGGGAAAGAAGGCATCAACAAGTCCCGTCATGGAAATATTGAAATCATGGCACAAAAGGGGAAAATAAAGGGATTGGCAATAAAAAGGCAGGAATTGTCCGAATGGGGTGCAGTTGGTACGCGTCGCGGGCCGCATACAGAACAGAATGTGGAGGGGAATGCAAATAACAGGGGGAGCGTTAGTTGTGTATGTGCACTGCACTCGCTGGTGGGTTTGATGGATGTCTACAATATGGCAGGCTACATTAGCTCCTCTTCGCGGCTATTCGAAGAGCCTTAGCTACTCCATAGTACCGCTCTCTTTGAAATTCGGAATGAAGTCCTGGATGCACTTGTGAGAAATGGCGAGGAATGTAAATCTTTGCTTGAAAATTGTACAGAAACCTAAGATTCTATTTGAATGCATGTAAAACTTAGGTATTTAAATAAATTTATTGTAAATAATACGAGGCAAAAACGCTGCAAATTGTTACACAATGGTTTATTATTACCGAATAGTTGTATATCAAAAATGTCTGATATACCCCATCACATGTCTTTCTTTGAGACTTTGGCCAAAGCCCAATTCAGAAATTGTTAGCGATATTTCCCCCTATATTTGTCCTATTGATTCTTTTTTATTTTTTTATTTATTTAACATTAAAGACAATTAAATTATCCATGGGATGAGCATTTGGAGTGTTCCAAGAGATGTATAGTTTTCGAATTATCAAAAAACTAAACAAATATAAAGTGGCATAAAAGCGTTTACATCCCGACGGTTCCTATACTACTTTTATCTCGTCATGCGAGACAAAACTGGTTCAAATATTGTTAAACATTTAAACAAAACTATAGCCAATAAATTTCGTAGGATTTAACTAACAACAGTATCCATTAAATTTTAGATCTTATGCTAATTAAGAAACTTCTCTTTAAAACGATATTCAAGTATAAATCCAATTAACATTAAATAATTCGATTTACTAATCAATCGTGATTTCGTTACAAATACGTATAAGATATTTATTACTGGAATAATCGTAGGATTACTGCTCATTGTAATAAATTTAAAATCAGATATACATCGCCAATTCTTCTATTTTCTTTTCACAATAGTACAAGAAGAAATCACTTTGTAGAAGTTGGGCATTAATATTTCTTTATTGATAAATAATTGTTACAATTTTATACAGACGTAATCTATCCTTATTATTGAACCAGACAAAATAGTATTGATTAAATAAGACCTCTATTCCGCCACCGCTTGTATTTCTGTCCTTGCGATATAAATGAAAACCATTAAATTTAATACGAACATTTTTATTTATCAATATTTTAAACTAGAATGTTTAGTGCGAGCGGAGTTGGCCGCTATGATGAGTAGTTTCAACGAAATATAAAAGCAGGTAACGGTTGGCAAACGCGGCCAGCCGCAACCGTGGACATTACCAGCGAAAGTCTACCTTTAACTTTTAAGTTGTATGTTTCGATTAGTTATGAACTTGAAATTGATTTTGACCTTCTTTAATTCTTGGAGGAGGAATAAAAACTTAATTTAATTTTTATGGCGACCTAGGAATTGATAGTGTTCAGTCAGCTGTTCAACATTCGCCATTTTTCTGCTATCCCCATATTTTTGATATATTTGCTTCTATTTAAAAAAAATATCGTAAATTTTAACCAGAGTTTACAAAATTAAAGGAAAAAAGAAAAAAAAAAAAACAATTACGGAAAGTAAGTGATGAGGGTAGAGGAAGTTTTTTGTTTGCCTTGTTGAGAGTTTGCGATATTTGCTGGCCCGCAAGTTACCGCCCACTCCCTCCCCCTTTGGATAAACATACTAAATTAAAATCCATTTTGTCGACAACTTCAAGTTGTTCATGCTCTAACGAAAACAGCTAAATCATGGAGAGAAAAAAAAGAAAAGTTGGCAAGCGGCTGTTCTACTTCTTCCTTCAGATTTATGAGCCGTCCTTAATTAGCGTAGACTTTACTGCAGGTTCGATTCTCGTCCAAAATTGTAAACACATACCCAATTCATCTAATTATATTGATTAACCAATAGGTAAATATGACAGATAGAAAAAACTAAAGCAGAGTTCTCATTTAATTTTACCATTATAGGATAGAATACCTGTTTTAAATGCCTGCTTGACATTATCATTGGTGGGACTGCCTTTATCTCTAAACACACTTTAGATAGATTTATGAAATAAAATAAAGTTAATTCTGGGAAAAAAGCCTCATGAGCATTATATAGATTTACAAAAAAAAAAAATCATTTCTGGCCAAAACACGTAGTGGAATAAATAAATGAAAAATCATCAAGAAATAGGTACATCATTGGCAAAATAAAAAGAAATTCTTCTGGTAAAAAATTTAATTATTACTAGTGATTATTATTACTATAATAATCTTAATTATTACTTAAGTACTTAATTATTACTAGCCATTACTAGTGAAAGGTATATATATGAATAAAACAATCTTTCTGCCAAATATCAAAAATAAATAGAAAAATAGCGTGAGCACGTATTTTAAATTATCTTTAATAATAACTAAAATAAAAAATTCAAAATTCAAAATGGCGTTGGTTAGAGAAAAAGTTGAGGCACCCAAAAGGCACTATTCTAACACCAACTCAATTACATATTCCCCTCAATACACGTCAACCCTCTAACTTAATTTGTATGTATTCCAAAGATGCGTAAAATCTTAAAAACCGTGAAAAAAATATTTGAACATGCCGATATTTTTACTGAAATTTATCCCCACTTTTGTTCTCCCAACAAAACAACCACCCATACCGAATTTCAGTTCATTTGATCTGAAGTTTGTCCCTTGAGATTTCTAACTCTAGCGGGAAAAAACATATGTATCAGAAATTCCAAAACTCTCAGAACCTTCGAGGGGCTAGGAAGCGGATTTAAAAATTTTAGTGGCTTGAAACCGAATAAAAAAAAAAAATTGCTGAGAAATCAATGTTAGCAACCATCATTAAAAGCAATGTACTACAAATTCAAGACAAAGTATATGTATTAAGTGCGCGGTCAATTGTTTAAATAAATGAGTGCATGAGAATAAACATGGTGAAACATAGTGAAACTTAAATAAACATAGTGAAACTTTTAGTCAATCGGATAAGACCCACTTAAATCTACAACCGTTTCCAACTGAAACATTTGGTACATTCCAGGAATTGAACTTTAACTTCAAACTTAGCTGCCAACGGACTGCCTACTCGTACATCAACAGTTGGACATTTACTAACATTATTTGAATAGCGCAATTATTAATGAGCTCATGCAAAGTAAACTTCTTTTTTTTTAATTTGGTTTATTTATAATATAAAATATTTACAGAAATTGTTCATTGAATCAAGGACGTATTATAATAGTAAATAGTTGAGGTTTTCCGTATTTATTTCTTTTTATTAAACATTTTATTTTTATTGAATCAGCTGCTTCTATTCTCATGTTAGCTATTCTATATTAAGGTTTTCTTTTGTCTGTTTCTTTCTTTATATATACATAATACATAACTGAACTAATTGGTATTATATTATAAAATCTTCCTTTTCTTTTCTTTATTTATATATTTTTTCGAAAGTATTCTAGTACGGTGCTCTTATAAAGGTATTATCGTCCACAATTAATTTTCTGCACCAAAAACTAATTGGGTTCAATCAAAGCAAGTCAATCAATTTCCAGCGTTAATTGAAAGGTAAGGTTGTGCTAGGATGCAAATTTGTTATCCCAAGAACCCCCAAACATTTTTTTCTCCATTTCTTCTTATGTTCACCTTCTTAGGGAACTGAAAAGTTTTTCTTCCCATGGGAGAGGCAACCGACAGAGTTGACAAAGTGCCTTATAAAGGCGGGAGACTTGCGGATGTGATGGTATAGGGTTACTTGATAAGAGACTTTAATTATGTAGCCCAAGTATGCGGGCGGGCCCTAACAAGTTTGTTATTATGGATAATAAGTTATAGATGACGGAGGCAGTGGAATACTTAATCTTTCCAACATCAACAAAGAACCGCCTTAAATTATTCCATCCAACGGCTTCTCTAATTAGTCAAGTCTCTTGCCGAAACCTTCCGGTATGTGCTATTCGGTTAAACATAACATCCGTTCCACGTAGTTATTTTCCGCATGCATAACTTAATTTCCATAACTTTTTTTTTTTTGCATAATATCATTTTTTGTAATAGTACAAACCAGTAATTGTTTTCTTAAATACCTTTAATGAGACCAGCTGATACTGAACTAATGCCTGGCTTCTTCCACTCTTGAAAACCTAATTAGTAGGAGTTTTTGCAACAATCAAAGAATATCAGAATCTTTAAATATATTTTGTAAGGAGATGATGGTTACTATAGCGGCCAATACTATCACAATAAAATAGTAAAAATATGACGACGTTTCTGCTTATAAGACTACAAAAAATAAGATAAAACAAAGATGAGATATAGAACTATACCCCTAAACAAAAAAAAATAGAACTATACAACAATGATATAAAAGAATAAAAGCGCTCACATCTGACTCATTATAAGTTGATATTTAAAATAAACACAGAATAAAGAAATCATAAACTAAAAAAATAAGGTAAACTTATAAGGATAAGATTATAAGGACAGGATTTTAAGTAACAAATAAGAAATAATGTTGATTAAATGTAGATACAAGTGAAAATATTCATCATACAAAATAACATAATAATATTAAACAAATAAAATTATAAATTACATACATAATAATAAAATATCTGATGTGGACACCCTATGACTTCCTTGTGTGCCTATTAAGCTATAAATCGGTAGCTCAAAAAGTGAACCTTAATTTGGTTATTAGTTTCCGAAGATAGCTGAATCTCAAAAATGACATTCGGCGTCGTGACGTCCATCTATTGACACACACGCACATAAGCTCTTGTTTCTGGAGATCTTATTCTGTTATTATATGTCGCTTTTTTTCAGTTGGTTACAAGTTCCGCAGAGATTTCTTTATGTTTCTTTACAACATTAGAACTGTCTATGTTACTAGAAATCGTCGATTTTAAGCGGAAGAACCCGCTTAATTTATATCTTATTCTGCTGCTGCAGACTTGTTCAGCTCACAAATGGGGAGGAAAAAAGTATTTCACATTCAATTTTAACACTTGAAACAAGTAATAAAATTGTTTAATTAGAGTGGAAAAAAATCGCGTTTATAACAATTATCATCGAACCATAATATGATCTATATTATATTTATTAAATGTCTATATACTTTTAGGCTATATAGCTTGTATAGGCTAAACGTTTTTTATTCATGCGAAATACGTAGGAACGAACAAACATACGATCGTACGTACAGATGTCACGACGAAACTAGCCAAAATGGCTTCAGGAATGGTCAAACTGAATATTTCCGTTGAAATCTGAAAACCGAAAATTTTCGCGATTACAATACTTCTAATGTAATACAAGGAATGCATATAATGCATACAAGGAAGTAATACGAATAATTAAATAATATAAAATTAATAAAATGATGAAAGGAGTGACAAGAAAGGGAACAGGAGTCACCACTGTTCCCTTTCTTATCATTAAAGTGACTGTAACAATGCTCAAAATAATTAAGAGAGAGGAAACAACAACAAAAATAATATATATAAGATAAATTAATCACTGAAAAGGGAAGAAAGTGATTGAAAAGTACAGTCTGTTATAAAAAGGTATGTCTAGGTGAGAGAAATATAGTGTTAATCAACTTCATGACTTACGGTGTTAGATTCAAGGTGAATGCGAATAAATTCGGAAACTAATATTTTTTAATGATTAGAAACTCTGGCTAAAATAGAGATTTTATCAAAATCTTAATTTTGATTAGTGGTTAATCTTGATAAGATCAAGACCTCAAAGGGTCCGTTGGGGGTCTGGCTATGTTTTGAGCGTGCGCATCGAGCGGCAGCTGTGATCTAATTTTTATAGCAGTAATAATTTTAATAATCTTAATGTATATGAATTTTTAAGGCTGGCACATAAGTTCAAAAATGTTGGGATTATTATATATTTTTTTTAATATTTTTAAAAAGGAATTTAAATAATGAAATCTAATCATAATTTAATTTTTTAACGGCATAAAATAAATTTTTATAAATACGAAGGAGAAAATAGACATTATAAGTGTCAGGTTATGAGGGACTCGACCTTCCCAAGATATCATTAATAATGACACAGGCCACTGTATCGATAACAGATAAGATACAGTTGAAATCGCTAATGTCCGCTGATGACCTCCTGAGGATCGAAGACGCAGAAGATATCCTGGAAATGGCCGAAGAGATCAGGTCGGAACATCCCTCTCCCCTCTTAAGTCCCTTGAGCCTTCTCATTCACAACTGGAACTCTTCTGACCATTTGGGTTTAATCTACCCGTCTATATCTAGGCCGAGGGTTGTCGACTTCGTAAGAGCAATTGATTTCGTATGACTTTTTAAAGAAAGTTTTTGAAGTTGCTGTCTTGAAGTCATTGTGAAATATTATTGAAATTTTACACAGTTCATAAACAATTTTAACAAAATACCACAACTTGTCTTAAATTATTAAGAACTATTGAATTATTTCATTCTAGTTGAATTCTCCGAGTTAAAGTGATTTTTCATGCCTAGACTCAAACATGAAAAAAAAAAAAAAAAAATTGTATTTATCTTAAAAAGTTCTTGAGTCTTTTATGAAAAGATTATATCCTTACATTATGGGGTTTGCGGAAACGAAAAAGGTCCAAACGAACATATGAACTAAAGTAAAATCGAGCTTGTGAGATCATTGTGCATGCGAAATTAATTTTCAGGGAAAAAATAAATAAACTCATCTTTATTTGGTTTCTAATATTTGATATATGAAAATTGCATTAGTGAATGACTCTAGGCTTCATGTTTAATTAAAATATCTTGATTATATCGTCCTACTACTTCGTAAAGGGTCCATTGAGCATTTCCTCATCTAATGTAACATTCGTAACCAGTAAACACTCCTGAAAAATAGGAATTACATATTTTATTAATGGCTAACAATTTGGTTTGTCATTTTTAGATTATGGTAGCTGAGTAAGAATACCATACACTAGGAAACTAAACTGATTGAATATTAAAAACATTACATTTAACGTAAATTATTAGAGTTACACTCATTAAAATAAATTCAAATACTGACTACGTTATTTTGGATTTCAGATGCTAGCACCCTCCATTTCTGAGAATTTTTCTTTGACTACGCTTGAACGATGGGCAAGTGGTCTTGCTGAAATATCGCTTTATTCCGATTTAATGAAGCATGATGCTTTTCTTTTAGAACTCCATATAGTCATTCGAATGGTTCACATTAAAGCTCAGCGTCAATAGCCCTGCCATCTAGAACCAGCTCAATGTGCAAAATACACTCATAATTCCACCAAACACCGAACATAATCTTGAACGCTGTTGTTCGCAGAATCGGAACCGCCTGAACCGAAACCCTGCAATGTTACAATGCAACACATTTTCATCATCCACCGGACGAATTTCCTTCGCTGCAGCCTTCGCACTTTTTCTCTCTTTTTCTTTTTGCATTTGTGCCTTAGAAGAAAACTAATGATAATTTTTTCCTTCTAAATTTTTGGTAAAATTTATAAAACGAAATGAAAGCCAGAGACAGTTGGTATGTATGATTGAATAAAGGATTAGCCAAATTAAACAACGATATATGTTTGTTGTGATATACATAGTTTACATCAGTGCCGAATAAGGATTAAAATGGAGACTTTAATGTCAGTATATGAATTAATGCACAAAGACTTATCTATTGAAGGACCAAATATTTTTTACTAACTCAATTTAGTTATTAATGCTTGGAATGTTGATGTGAAATGATTTCTTGCCTGATTTATGACTTTTATATTGAATGATAGTGAAACTTCGTCATCTTCAACTAATCTATATAAAGAGGGTAGGAGATCTCTCAGCCAATTCCTTTTAAATTGTGTGAGATGTGTCGGTTCATATTTCGTATATATTTTATCGTGAAACAGTTTTTATTAATCATGCGAATGTTATTTTTAGGTGTAATGTCTCATCAGAAACGTAGTGAGATTAGCTCTTATACTGCTCTTAGAAATGTTCATATTTTCCAAATGAGCGTCTTTTACCCAGTTAATAAATTTGGCATATTTTAGAAAAGAGAGGTCTTAGTAAATACGAATAATCTTTAAGGTTCTGTTTGAGGGGTGATTTAAAACGTCGGTATTGTCTCGATTTCTATTGTATCATTCTGGAATTCAGCGTTTTATATTTTCTCTTGACGTGTGGGCCCCATGTCAAGCTTTTGTCTAAAAAGAGTCCCAGGCATGTTTGTTTGTGGTATCACGGGATTTGAGACAAGAAGGAACGATCGCTTTTTGTTGTATTGACCAAAGTTAATGAACTAAACATATTAAATGTTCAAAAAATTAACTTATAATTGTATAGTGAATTCAATAGCATTTTTCTTAAAAATTAATTATTAACAATGGTATACAAATAATTCGGACGAGAAAATAAAATTATGTATACATGCATTTTTTTTTATTTTTAGATGAATAAGAAATTGAAGCACCTGACGATTGCTGAAAGGTCCAACGTTCATATACTGATGTACTGATAAAGCAATGTTCAGCCTTACTAATTTAATAAAATGATGTTAATTTTGTTACTAGAAGTAAGTACAACATGACCTCAAGCTTTGCTCTTATTAGTTAATTAATTTTATTTTAAAAATTATTTTGGTCATATTGAACTCAGGTTATAAACTATAAAGTAAAATAAAATAAAAAGAAACCTTTGGGAGTATGTAGAGATGTACAGCTGAGAATAATTGAGCAATTTGGACATTTATTGTCCATTTAGTATAATATAGTATCCCTCAGAAATAATTCATAAAGAAGCCTAGTGATAAGGGTTCTTAGACTTTATGTAGTGACGCAGTGGCGTTCCTCTAGTTTTCAGTTTTTTAAAGATTCGTCTTCATAATAAAATACAAACTGATTTTTTTATTAGCGTGTAACGTCCTTTCTTACTCCTATTAGGGCAAACAGACGGGTTGTTCCTACTGGTTGTTCCTACAATAAATTGAAAATAAAGTTAAAATATAAAATCAAATTCTTATCAATTTCACATTACAACAGCAACAGCAAATTTCACATCACACCATCAAAGATTCTGCAAATAAATGCGTGTCTATTAAAAGTAAGAAATTTGGACATTGTGAAGGAAAGTATCAATATTTTTCAGCTAGAAGTATGTTGCTTATTTGCAATTACAGCATCAATTGAAGATCGTATTTATTCTTCTAAAAATTGATATATTCAATAATAATTATAAAAAAAATTGTTATCCTTTATTGAACGTGTTAAAAAGTTGATTTTATCCATGACTTCTGTTTACTTGTTCGCGTACCATCTGGAGTGTCCTTACGTACCACCAGCGGCACTCCTGCCAACGCCTGGTAACCCCTAGCCTATCCAATGATTTAGAGCCTATCTTAAAAAGATAAACAGTAAATGTTGACTTGCCTGGAACTGGTATTCTATCTTTATTTGGTTAATCTTCTTTAGAGGATTGTAATTTGATTGGTGTGAGATGAGCTGTTCTGATCTGGATTCATATGATCTTATCTATTTCTATCCCGATCATTCTGGATTGAATTGGCGAAGCGTAGACCGCTTTGATAATTATTGGTTTTTGAAAGACTTAAAATACTTTGTTTTGGAATCTAAAAGTAATTTTGTCTTATTTTGTTTGTAGAGATTTTGTTTTCATTAAAAATATAAATAAATAAACATTAGATGTAAAGTAATTTCCAATATATGCTGCCGGACAACACGGATGACCAAATTAACAAAGCCCACACAAACAGCCGCCAGTCGCCATAGCCAGTCAGAAGCAGTCGTGATCAATCAGTGTCCAAGCCAGCCCGTGCAGTCCCGCATTTAATCTGAAACGATCTCTTCCAGTGTCGATGACAGTGGTCGATTTTAAATCGAGATAGGGCCTTCGATGTCGGCTGGTTGATCAGCTTAAACATAAGTTTCTCTGTATAGTCAATACCCGTTTCCTATCTATGGAAATGACAAGAGGTTTTTCTGCATATGTTTATTAATCGGAATTTTTTTTTGGGCGGGTGTAGGAGATATCTTATTTATCCCTCAAATCGCCAAAACATTTGTGAATGGAACGAAAAAAATATCTCTCAAATAGCTGCTTGATGATCATTCTGAAATGTGAAACGATGTAATCTGTGACAAATTCCAGCCAGCAACTTATGATGCGCTTCTTGCAAGAAGGGTGAATCCGCCTGTATCCGTAATTTAGAGGCTGGTATAATATTATACACGATATATATATATATATATATATATATATATATATATATATATATATATATATATATATATATATACTATACGTTTATACTATATACATACGTTGCTACATATATATTGTATATTATATATCGTTTATAAATATAGCGCAAAATCCATTTTTAAAAAGGTATAGAAATTTTTGGACAAAATGGATGCCTCGTGGCTGTTATATTCATATTTTAAATGTATTTCCTAATTAAAAAAAAAAAGGTGAAATTTTATCTTATTTTTTGCATAATTTTATCTTAAAATTTGCATTTATTCAACAATAGTCTGTTATTCAATTGTTATTTAAGTAAAATCATTTCACAAACAGACCCGATTATTTCAATTGACCGGAATTTGTTTTGACTTATCTTATTGAATCGTTAGTATAAACAATCGAGCATAATGTTTCGGGTCCAATGCCACTAACTAGTCTAGCTTGGATATGAACAATTTCCATTTCAATGTAACGTATTCAAGATTTGAATTTTTTCGTGCAAAAGTCAGCAGCCTCTGTGCGTCGTTTCGGTCATATTGGCGTTATCTACACTGAGGCCGAGTCTTAGCTTCCTTCTTTTATGTGATCCTTTCCTGTGACCCTTTCTCCTCTTCGACGTTTTACTATGATTGGCCTTCTTTTGCTAATTATAGAGCCATACTGAATCATGCTCGTTATTATACTATCAGGCTTTCTAGTTATATGGTCTAACCATTCTATTTGGCATACCACAATAAATGGGACCACATGAACATCGTCCTATGAAGCTTACAGCTGGGTATTAGTGTAAAGTATCCATATGTTTGCTATACTACCGTCCAAAGCTGGACCATAATTTTTTATTAAAACCTTTCGCTCGAATATTTTGAGCTGATTTGTCATTGCAGCAGTCCCTGTTTCCGCCATAACGTTTTGTATAGTTTTCTCTTGTTGACGAAGTATGGTTATCGGCTAAATATTGTTTTTCGAAATTTCATTTATTGCAATTAACTCATAATTGGTCATATTAATAAATGAGGAATATCAAAACCATTTAGAGTTTTTGTAGAAACAAAGCATTATAATAAAAATATTTAAAAAATGATGTGACAATTGAAAAAAAAAAAATTAATATTCTAAGCAGCAAGTGCTCTTTCAGGTCATCTCACACAAAAGCAATATAAAATAGTTTTCTAAGTCATTGCAGTTTGACAATTCGGTGAATATTTTTTTGATGTGTCAAGTTCAAAATAAATTGTAAAAGTTTAAAAAAAAAAACCTGTACCACTACAAACCGGGAAGGGTCTTGGGTTCAGTACTTGGTATGGACCGTGCTGTTTCTAAGCCAACGATTGTACAAGGAGAAAATTTGGTCGAGATCACGCTCAATCGCCAAGTTTTTCCCCCAATTACGGGCACTCACTTTATACAGGCTGGCTGGGTGATCCCCAGGACGGTCTCCCGATCGCACAAGGTCGATCCACGGCTGATACCAGAATAAATAATTACCTGGCATGGCCGGTTTCGAACCCGGGACCGGGAGCATTGTAACATAGTGCCTTACCACTGAGCTACTCCGCTCCATTCTAACTGCTGACAGGAAACTGATTTAAAAAATGATAAAGATTTTCTTTTTAACATACTTCATTAGTGCTTTTGATAATTATAACATATTTCTTTAAATAGGAAATATTTTTGATAAGTAAAATCAGATTAAATTGAATCATTTAAGTCTATTTAACAAGTAGTTGATTAAGCTTATAATCATTTTTGTTCATTCAATATTATAATTTTATGATAATGACAGCATGAGTAATACATCCTGAATTAAGAACATAAGCAAGTTTTACTAATCGTCACGATAAAATAAACAAATTCCCTCACAGAGTCCTGAATAAACATAAATGTTGAAGCCTTTCCTTTGATAGTCGACTTTATAAAATACAGTCATATCAAACTGATAAGGACAGGAAAAATGTTTGTAGAGTATTATGGAGCCCCATTTGATCTCCAACGATTATTCGACTCTATTTGCATAAGTTATCAAAGGCCCCTTCCCTGGGGTGCATAGAATTAAACAGAGGAAAAAAATGTTAGTAAACATAGGGCTTTTAATTGAAACGGGCTCGTCGTTGGTTTCTTTATTTGCCCTTCTCCCTTAACCAACTGAGCTAATGTAGTCTGTATAATAGCCCTTTAAATTGCACGTGAAAAACATATTTTTTGTTACCTTATAAAAAAACATGTCATATGTAGGATTTTAATAATTTCTGACGATATTATTTTTTCTTTGAGTTTGGAACAAATTCCCAAACTCCCTAGTATAGGTCCCTATGGATCCTATACTCTAATATTAACAATTTTTATGTCCGCCTTATTTAGTAAAAAAACCTCTCGAGCTGTTTGGAAGAAACAACAAAACACCTGCTATTAAACCGAACTAAAGACTGCGGTAATTTATTCTAGTAAAATCCCACTCAAAGATATTTTTTAAAATAAAAAAATCACCATTAATTATTTTATTGTTCATTCGTTTTTCTAAAATATCAATTAAAATATTTTAGTAAAAATGAAGAGACAATAAAATAAACTTTGGACGAATACGATAAATATTATGTTCTTTACATAAGTATTTTGTTATATTTTCACATTTTTAATGTTTAGATATTGTCGCATGTTTAATAAAGCAACATTGTTTTTTTCTACACTAAAGGATAGTATTATAACTATTGTATTTTTCTCATCAATCTTAACTAATTAAATGGAAAGATTTCTGCGCTTATTGAGAATAATGAATTTGTATATATCCTATAGCCTATTTCTTTTAATTGTTTTCATTCTCTCGCTTCAATTTAATTATTTGTCTGAAAAACGTTATTCCAACCCCTTCTCTTTTATCTTCCGTACCGTTTTTCCACATTACAGTAGCCCTGTAACGAGTGCAAGTATTTCTACGCGTACCATCTCACAACATAATGCATACTAATGTAATATATTAACAAGTTTACATGGTTACATTTTACGTAGTTTATTTAAATGAAATATAAGTATAAATACAAAACAAAAAAATAAGTATTAAAAAAAATAGTTAGAAAAATAATAATTAAATGACATATAATGAATTATTTATATGCACTCAAATGAAAACCTAAAACAAACACAATTTTCTAGTTCTAAGTAGTCAAAAGCATCAATTCCGAAAAGCATTTTTCTATTAGTAGCATTTTTCTATGTCACCGTTCAACAGGACAGCAAAGATCAGTTTGTGTCTGCACCTGTCCAATTTTGCGGATATAAGTAAAATTAAATAAAAGAGGTCGTATATTTGTTCACTTTTCAAAATAAATATACGAAAAGTAATGAAAAAAAATATTAATAAAACGCAAAAATAACAAGAATTTAAAATAGCCGAATATATTTTGAATATATAAGTAGTAATTTATACATATTTACATAATAGAACATTGAAAATTGAAAAAAGAAAAGAATAAAAAAAGAGAGGTAAAACTAAATCACATGCTATACAAATGATTAAAAAAAAATAAGTAAATACAAAATTAAAATATAATAAATGAGAGTTTATATACAAATAAATATTTATCTAAAATCATTTTATCTTCTGTATATCTTCGTCTAGAAATTTTTTTTTAAAGATTTTATCTTCTGGAGCTTTTTCTCTGAATATGTTTCTCCTTGTATTACACAGCTTTTTATTAAATTGTATCTTTGGTATTCGTACAAGTTACAGGCAAAAAGTACTTTTTTAAATGTTTGAGGAGTTTCTCAGTTATATTCAGTTACATGATCCTGATTTTATTGAATGAAATTGTTTAAGGTACCGTTTAGATGAGGGGTTCTCAGACTTTACATCACGCCGTACCACTTCAACTTTTCAGATAACTGGGCCTACCACTATCTTATGATAGTAGTATTAAAGATCCGTTTTCATAGAAAATACAAACTGATATCCAAAAGTGTATTAAACAAAGAAAACAAATTCAGAATTTCTATCAGAACACAGACAACCAGGAGTTCCCGGACCGCGGTTCAAGTACCACCTGGAAAGCCCTTGCCTACCTCTAGTCTGATAGCAATTGTGAATTTTTTATTTTGTTATAGTTTTGAAATGTAATATGAAGTATCTGTCTGTGCTAGGGTCGTCCTTTGGTTGGTGGTTATCAATATTTCAGTCCCGTTTAAGTCTTTTATAATTTTTTTTTTAAATAAAGAATAAACGCACTAAGCAGTAGTTGATTTTTTTAAAGGGGTAATGTGGAGGAAAATATTGTTGGTGGTATCGGTATCGAACCTTAGGATTCACCAGACCTTATTATAATTAAATTGAATTCCTCGATTCAAAGTTTTGAAATGTATAATCAGGTTGTGATTCAGTGAATTCAGTAAATAAAACCCAGAATGTTGAGTTCAAATGAATCGGATTAATTTGAAAATTTGGTTACTACATTGAAATTAGTAAAATTGTCGAAAGATTTAACAGAATCTAACAGTAGGAATTTCATATTTGATAAAGAATGCCATATATAAATATGTAAAAGAGTAAAAATCCACCAATCCAACCTACCGATGATTCACTGACCATATTCTTTTTTTTTCTCCTCATTTCTGGAACCAAGTAAATGAAAAAAAAAAATAACCCCCAAAGAACGTACTACAAAGATTCCAGGCAGTGACTCACAGAGTGTGCGATGATGCGAGAGAATAAGCGATTGACAAGAAGTTAGTGGGAGTATAAAAAAAAATACACTGGTAGTGGATAAAGGAGAAGTGGCAGCGGTAATTGTGTGTGTTTGGTCACGTGGAGGCGCCACTGATCCGAACAAATTTAATTGATGTCTTCAGTCGGTGGGGAGAGGAAGGGGGTCTAGGGGAGTTCTTTGATGAGTAGCACTTGGGGATTGAATAGCAATGGCTGGAGTTACATAAAAATCCATGTTGAAGGAAGGGAATATATTATTATTGCATTAAAGGCCAACTTTTTTATATGAATTAATTTTTTTTTGTTTTAAATATTAATCGGTTCATTTGTTATGATAACATGAACCGAGTCCCTTATCAAGGAGTCCTGCCCGTTTCCTCCCGTGCTACCCACTTATTATAGTGGAACGGTGTCGCTTCCCTGAGTTCAGCAACCAACCGCCAGTGCATGCTGTACGTTCCTATACTTATTTCAACCACTGCAGCTGAACATTGGTGAAAATTGGTAATTAATTAAAATTGGTGAAAGTCTGTATCATTGATTGTATAATTGCGGCGGGTGCAAAACGGGCATTCAAGCAAAAAATGTATTTGAGAAAAATAGTCGATTGCCATTTTTTCATTTTAAGATGCACATTAATACCGCTATCAAAAACATTATCTTTGACTGAGACTTCAATTAAATATAGAAGTGAAATCGGATAAAACGAAGGGCATAAGTTTTACATATCAAAAATTAAATTTAAAATTAAGAACTACCCACAGAGTTGGGCATTATTTTATTGAAAATTTATCTAAAAAAATGACTGAATTTTTAATCATGAATAAACTTGACTAAAATTTTATCCGATTAATAAAAAATCCAAATAAATTTTTAGTCATTGATTTCAAACTAAAATTTCATGCGCATAAAATATTAATCGGATGATAATTTATTCAAATAAAATAATGACTAAATTTTTAGTCACGAATAAAAGTTTATTTAACATGACTAAAATTTTATTCGATTAAAAAATCCAAATAAATTTTTAGTCATTGATTTTAAACTAAAATTTCATCTGGATAAAAAATTATTTGGATAATAATGTATTTGAATTAATATTTAATCGAATAAAAACCGATTTAATTAAATTGTTACTTATTTCTGATTGAAAAAAAAATAAAAACAATAAAATATTTTTCTCTAAGTAGATACAAAGCCATGAAAAAATAGGAAATATGATTTTTCCTTTATAATAAAGGTTTAGACTTATAAGAGTAAAATATAATAATTTCGAGATAAAGGCAGGAATTGAAATTTACTTTAATTTTTGGTTCAATTTGGTTGTTGTCTACATAAACTGAAGGACAGGTATTTCTTCGGAAAGAAAATGTTAGAAAATTAGCTTTGTTTATAATCTAAATTAATTTCTGATGTAATATAAGTAAATCTTTATTGTTATGGCATCATTAATTCGTAATATCGACCTGGAGGAATCTGTCGATGTCATTATTGGTCTGTACAAGAGGATGAACAGGTTAGACAAAAGGATGACAAGAAGAATATAAGTAAGAAGAAAGAAATTGCATGAAAAGATTTAAAGGGATTTAATCGGGTAGGATGGAGGGAGGGGGGGCCTTTGGTAGAATTTCATTACTCCTCAGCAGACTATAATATCTGCTCCTCGGAGTGGCCTTATTGTTTCCTGGCGTTAGCTCCTTATTTACTGTCTCCTCTTTATTAACTATATTCTGTTCTTCTTTTATTAAATATACCCTCCACTCTCCACAAGGTCTAATCCTTCCTCGTCTTTTTATTTTCATATTGGCCTACGCCCCTCCTTCAGGAGTTCTTGAAGACTTCTCTTGGCTGCCGGGAATCCTAAATTAAAAGAGGAACTAAGTCGCTGTACTGTTTGAAGAACCCTTTCCAAGCAAGAAGCGTAAGAATATTATAAAATGAGGAGCCCAAGGATATCGGCCTCTTTGACATTAAAAAAAATCGGGGGTTTGGTTGCGTCAAGAAGGGACACGACTAGTGATGAAAAACTAATTAAAGCATCGGTACATCGATGTTACTATTACATCAACCTAAAGATATCAATGGTTTTAATATATATCGGATACCATATATAATTTTATATACATTATATTATTTAAACTATTTCAGTATTTATAAGTAATTGAATCAGCTACATATTGATAAATATTTATAAATAATTGTTAAACAAAGGGTAACAAAAAATATATAGCATGACAGGTTATGTGGATGGGGATGGGATACTAAGCCCTTTTAGTTGACATCCGCATTACTAAGCCCTTTTGTACCACGGCAACATTCTTTAATAGTTCGATACATCGAAAAAAATATGGATAATTCAATATATCGGGCCTCAATATTTTTAATCTTTTAAAGAGGCACACATATCGATAATTATCTGCCGATATAATTAAGACATTTTTTTCATAATATTGATATTTCTGTACTGGTATAATTAAGATATCGTTTTTACAATATCGATATTTCTGAGACGATATAATTAAGATATTATTTTTATAATATCGATATTTCTGTACTGATATATTTAAGATATTTTTTTTATAATATCGATATTTCACAGCCGATATAGTCAAGATTTTTTTTCATAATATAGATATTTCGCAGCCGATATTATTTAAATTTTGTTTATTATTAAGTATATTTGCAGCATATTAAGAAACAGGTAATTTTCTATACTCCTTCCGATTCATTTAAGTTTCTTTATTTTGATAAATATTGTTAACCGATATCGATATTTTGCTTTCAACATTCCATTCAAGTATTTCTCGCATTATAAACAGTAGACAATACTTCCCGTCAGTGGTTGCCAAACTAAAGTGAACCCAATGGCTCAGTACATATCCGTCTCTGATTCAAATCGAAACGGTAAGTAGAGTTAGAAGTGTACAGTGGTTGAAAGTCGGAAAAAAAAACTATTTTTTAAAGGTATTGGAAAATTAATTTTTTTTATTACTTTTAATAAATAGATTAGTCACCTGAAATATTTTACCAATTTAATCCGAAATATTTAAATGTTTACATCTGTACAAGCCTTTCAAATCAAAACATGGAAAAATGTTTGATTTTCAAGAAAATATTTTTCGATATTATTATTATTATTATAATTTTAGGTGGTATATATCTTATTATCGAAGCCGACCGCACGTCTAAAAACTTTTTTATTAAAATAAGACTCGTATTGAAATATTAGAAAAGATCCAGCTCCTCTGACAGCGTCTGTTGCACAATTTGATTTTGAAAATGGAATTACCATTGTTATTTGTTTATTGCTTCCTCAAAAAATGTGTCAAGGTTATATAAAATAAAAAAACTCCTATTGAAATATTAGAAAAGATCCAGCTCTTCTGACAGCGTCTGTGTGCACAAATTGATTTTGTAAATTACCATTGTTATTTGTTTATTACTTCCTCAATAAACGTGTCAAAGTGTCAAATCCATATGACTTTTAATGAAATTTTCAGTGATTATGCATATTGGTACAAAAGATGATCCAT
Organism: Rhaphigaster nebulosa; assembly: GCA_948150685.1. Classification (NCBI taxonomy): domain Eukaryota; kingdom Metazoa; phylum Arthropoda; class Insecta; order Hemiptera; family Pentatomidae; genus Rhaphigaster; species Rhaphigaster nebulosa. The sequence goes on from OX411306.1 coordinate 203,654,396, forward strand.
ATCAAATTACATTCACTACTTTCGCATACACAGGCACAAATGCATTTTCCTTGACACACCTAAATTTCAACAATGGTTTGTTCGATTTAGCTCCAAGTTGGAGGGAAGCTGGCGATTAAAGTAAAAATGATTTATTATAAAATTTGCCCAATACCATTTACTATTTTCGCTGAGGCATGCGCAAACGTATTTTTCTTATCACACCCATATTTCAAAAAAGGCTTGTCTGATTCAGCCTAAAATTCGGAGAAAGTTGAAGATTGGTGTAGTAATAGTCCAGTATCAATGGGCAACATTCCGTATACGCACGGGCAAACATATTTTTCTTGACACATCTATATTTTAAGAACAGCTCCTCCGATTTGGCCCAAAGTTCGAGAAAAGATTGACATTAGTGCACAAATGGTCCAGTATCAGTTTCATCAAATTCCATCGATTTAAATAGATAGATTTAATGTATAAATTAGTAAATCCTTGGATTATAATTAAATTTATCATTTTGGCCTTAAGAAATAATTAAATACTGAAAAAAAAAAAACTCGTGTAGGCTTCATTTATTTTGTGTTAGATACTCTAAATTTCATTGCATTCTAGACTTGAATATGTTTTAGTTTCTGATATTTAACTCAAAATAAACTGTCAACCCTCCATCTGTCCGCAAAATCACTAATTAGGTTTTATTTAGGTAGATGAGAAATAATGTCAGTTTTTCTTTCCGGAATAGACATCTCAAAATTTCGCCTGCTACATTAGAGGTGAAAACTTTTGAAAGTATATATCTTAATCCAAATTTCATTGTGATTAAGATGGTTTAAAATTTGTTTTCTGTGACTCATATTTCGGGCTTGACCAGAGGTTTTTTTCGAAAAAAAAATCCATTTTCAATCACTGTGTAGCGTTGCCAAGATTTCGTTTCGGGAGGGAGCGAGTCTATCCAAGGATCTACAGTACTAAAAAGAAACCCACCCTAACCGGAGTGATGGACCTTCTCTCTATGTATGTATTTTCTATGCCAAGGTATTATAATCATGAAATAACATTCAAAGGTTTATTCAATTTTTGATTACAAATAAGAATAAGGAAAAATATTTTGTAATTTTGGGGAAAGGAGGGTTCGGACCTATCTCTGGCTACGCCACTGAGTAGAGTTTTATACATGTACGTAATATAAATAATGTAACATTTCTTTCTAATATTACGATCTGATTTCACAAGACATTTTTACATTTAAAGTGCAATAATTTATTTTACATAATAATTCCGCGTTATGTCATTGTTTGAGAGTAATTTGAATAATTAATGTTTTGATTTGGCTTTCTCTCCGTTTCTCTCCTTTCTCTCCGTTCTCTCCTCTATATATATATATATATATATATATATATATATATATATATATATATATATATATATATATATATATATATATATATACATAATGTTAAGGGAACGCCCGTGATAAGCTGTAAAGTTTAATCTATCTAATCCGGTTGACTTTAAGTAATACCTGAGGGGGGTAAAGTATGAACTTCCTTCATCCCGCTCAATATTTACTTTGAAACGAAACGTTGCTTAAGAGAAGTTAGAAGGGAGGAAGCTTAGAAATCTGTTTTATCTTATATCGTTCTTTATCATTGTTCCTCGTCTTCCAAACCCCTCTCATCTTCATCCCTCTTTTAATATCCGCTCTCTCTCGACAGAGGTAAATGCTCAAATGATTACGGATAACTTGTCTCCAAACAATAATATCCAATATTAGCACTCTTGATTTGGTATAAAACTGATTTTTGATATACAAATTATATCCATTAAGAGTTTATCGGTGAAAATCGAACCGATATACTATAAAAGGAAAGATACAAGAAATAAATTTTGGTTTTGAAACAGCAAATAAATTACAGAACTACACTGGGTATCTTTTATAACGATCCTGGAGGGGCTTGTCCGTTTTCGTCAGTGTTCGTTATAACCGATACACCTACTGTGGAAGATGCAGGAAAATTTCAAAGATGTTGAAAACAAATTGTCTAAAAAAGAAATTATTTTGAATAGATGTGCACAATATAAAAATTGCTCAACATTTTTCTTTTAAGGCAGGCATATCGCTGTTTCATTATTTCTGACTTTCCCACGATTATCTCTTGAACGAGTTGACCGATTTTGTTACTTTCCTTTTTGTTTTGTAAGGTTTTTACCCGTTGTGCCTGTTTACTAAATCGAGCACTCTTCGCAACAGCCAAAAACAATTCCTTCCATAGAGTTTAGCACCAAAACGGCTCAGAAGATTTTGATGGAACTTTCCTCCTTAAAGGCCTTTAACTATCCATACACGTATATACCCCGGAGAAAAAGTAGGATAAAAGTTATGACGCAAAGAATATTTTATTTATGCATAACTCGAAAATGATGCTTTTTCGTTTATTTATTTTCTTTATCGATTATACAATGCTCATTTGAAAGATAATTAAATTCCCTACAAAATAAAAATAAAAAACATCGAAATCGGACCATATGATAGCAATGATAATACTGATAATGCTAATATTAATATATACATGATAATGAAAACAACAATTGTGATAATATTAGCAATGATATAGAGCAGTAAACATGGTTGAAATGTTTTTATGTTTCTACAGATTCTTAGGTTAGGAAATTACGATAAAACTTTGATTAATTGTCACCGTCATGACCCAGGACGTGGTGGTATGCGAATAGACGGATTACAGAAATACTATTAGAAATATACCGTAACTTATGATCAACTTCAAGACGATCACTGTATAATTAATACTATGTATCAATAAAAAATCGCTTCAAATGGATGCATAAAGCATGCTAAAGATGCATAATATTGCTTAAGTCATAAGCTCCTTAAAACTTATTAGTTTATAATTTTCTTAGAACCCCATTACTTATTCTTTCACTTCCTATAGAACAGAATAATTTCGAGATTTTGAGCATACGAATTTATGTATTAACTTATGCATGCATATAGTTGTCTTTTTTAAAAACTAATTTGACTTTATCTAATAATAGCATGTTATCAAATTATTATTTGTATAAATTGCAAGTTATGTGAATATATAAAATAGAAAACTACCATAAACACGGGCTACTTGAGCCCTAGGGGCTTACTTGAGCCCAAAACAGAAAAATGGTGTTTGGTTCTCTGGGTACTCCCAATATCAGTATAATGATGTGGGCTCAAGTAAGCCCCTAGGGCTCAAGTAGCCCGTATTTACGGTACTACTTCTGTTAATATTTAACTATGAGATTTTCACACATTAAAAATTAAAAAATCTACACTTTTTTGTGTTCTACTGACGGCTTACAGAAGCTGGCGGATAATCGAGTAACGGTTTTTTTTTTTGTGATAGGGTCAAAATTTTGATGTACAGTTTTCAACAGTTCTACGCGTTTCAGATCCCTCTGAGTCCAAAAAAATGTATTTTTAGACATTGGTCAGTCTGTGCCTTTCTTTGTCACGATTATCTTTTGAAGGGGCCTAGTCATACTATTTTGAACATTAATTAAATTTATTTTTTAATTTCAATTGACATTCAAACAATAGCAGAACAAAATATTTTCTACTCAATTCTGTATAGTATTGTAATCACAAAACTAATATGATATTATATTTTTGATCGAATTTCGATCACGGGGCGATCATAGTAATTATAGTTAATTATAACTTAAAGATAAAATTGAGAACGAAGATACTGCCCGAAGGTGCCATTCTAAACCAACATACTCCACCTATAAACATTTTTAAAAACCCACTGTAATCGCATCAATACTTATTTATATAAAATTAAATGATATAGTTTTAAATATCGGAAGATTCCGATATATCGATATATCGCCTTTCGATATCCCAATCCTAAAGTCTGGAGGTTATAGGACATGCTGACCTCTAGCGCCGGAGGATTAGTCTACAAAGTTCAGTACGCTATATCTCAACTATTTTTTTTTTGTTATGCTGATTCCAAACCACATAACTTCCCCTCCCTCCCTATCTTTATTAATGCCCGAGTAATGGGCTTATAAAATATCTAATCGGTCACCATTTTGAAACGAAATGACGGATGGTAATGTTGAGTTCCGAGGATCATTTTTGGGTGACCTGTGACTTTTTTTGCCAAATTTCAAGAAAATCGGATCAGTAGTCCGGGAGAAAAGCCGCGGAGGGCAGACAGACGGATATTTTTTTATTCTGCGCATCTTGAAACCTAAAACCTCGAATTTTGAGGAGGATTAAAATAAAAATAATTCTAGGTCGATTACAAAGGTCTATTATTGAAAATAATAACCTAAAACACACTAACAACAACAATATAGAAAATATCGAATAAGTTTATTCAACCAAGCGTATCATGAAATCTACAATATCGCCATTCTATTGATGGTACTATGATGTTATTCTGCAACATGTACAACAATGGTACATCGTTAGCCGAAGGGCAGGAGAGAACTAACAAGACAGTGGATAAGGGCTATCAGATGTGGCCCTGAGGGTCCTTCTGAAAGTCAACAGCCCTGGGGAGGGAATGCTCTGTCTTAGGATATGACTTGTTTCATATGAGAGTCAATATGAAGGGCATATGTTGCTTATGTAACTACTATACAAGGACATCCTCTCTATTTAATAGGATCAAAAGGGAGAAATAGTATTATTGAATTATATTGTCAATTATTAAGATTTAATATTATCAGAGCCTTTAGGCTCTCTAATAGCAGTTCAGAACCTGATATGGACACCGCATGACTTCTTTGTACGCCTATTAAACTATAAATTGGTGGTTCAAAAAGTGATACTGAAGTCGGTTAGTAATTTCCAACGTAGCAGTATTTAAAAAACGACACCGCGTCATGACGCCATCTATTGACACAAACATACAAGCAAACACACAAAAATACATAATTATAAAAATGTTATCAACGGTTGGTATGGACCTTGAAAGGTGGTTATCCATAAAGTCTCGATTTGTGATTTTTAGCTCAATTCACATTGCTCCCTTCTAAGACGAGAGGTAAAAAAAAAAATAACAAATCAGTTTCAGGTAACTACAATACGCGACTACAATACTTTCTCTTCTGAGTATAAGGAAGTAAAATAATTGGGAGAGCTGTTTTAACCGTGAGATTGTTGACCAAATTTAAGCATATATTGGTTGCCTCATATTAAAGTTGGTAAGCCCTTGCTTTATAGTTGCTGCAAGTGTCGCGTATTGCAAATTTTTTTAGACAAATCGGAAGCTTTCATCTTCTGGAAGGTGATGAAAGGGAATGATGAAAGCTTTCTTCTTCTGGAAGTCAGTAACCCCTCCTCTCAATCTTTCCAATATTCTGCGATAAACATCGGCATTTTCGGGATACTTGGAAACTCCTCTCATAGAGGTTATCCCATATGTTACCACCGATTGTCGAGAGTATAATAAGTATATTCTTATATATGGTGGTTTTTGCATATCGAGACAATTCTCGGAATTTAAGCACTTTATTTAGCTTAAAAAGGCATCTGCTATCATTCACTGTTCTGGCTTTGATCTCTGCACTTATATAGTTATCTTCTGTTACTAGAGATCCTAGATTTTTGATGCTCCTGCAGTCTCTGAAGTTGTGCCCATGGATTTGCACTTCTTCTTTACTTGGTTGTGTTCTTGACATCGTCTTATTTTCGTTAATTCTTAAGTACTGGTAATGTGCGCGCTGTAATGACTACATCGTCTGCGATACCTCGACCCCTAGATAGCTGATATCTCTAGCCATCTTTTCTCTTTCTACCGAGTCATACGCCTACTTGAAGTCTATAAATAAGTAATGCAGACTAATGTTATGCTCATAACTCTTTTTCCAATATCTGTCACAGTGAGAAAATTAAATCCGTTGTGGATCTCCCTTTTCTAAACCCATACTGATAGTCTCCAGTAATGCTCTCAGACCATCTCAACAACCTCCGGTTAATTGCAATGGAGAGTACCTAATATACAGTCGACAACAGCGCGATCCCAAGATAGTTCTCGCATGCCATCCTGTCGCCTTTCTTATATACTGGGCAAAGAATAGCTTTGCTCCAATCTCGTGGCATACTTTCCTGAGTTCAGATATCCCATATCAATTTATATATATGAGAAAACACCTCCTGCCCTCCTTACTTGAGAAATTCAACCGGAATCTCGTCAGTACCTGTGGCCTTATGATTTTTCAGTGTTGCAATTATTTCCTCCTAATCTGGTGGCACTTCCTATTCATCATTTTCCTCCTCACTCCATTCCTCCTGCTGCTCTTCCGTACCACTATCACCTTCCTTCCTATTTACATTTAGCAATTTCTGGAAATACCTACCCGTCCAAAACGTCCTTGCTATCTCCCAAACAGTTTCCATCTTCATGTTTATAAAATGCGGGTGTTGGTGCATATCCTGTCATAATATCTTTAATCCCTCAGTAAAACTTTCTACTGCTCTTTATATCAAATTTCTGCTGTATCTTTTCAAGTTTCTCTCTTTTTAGCCCTCATTTTTCCTCTACACAGCTTTTATGCCTTCACCCTTTATATTTCCTAGCCCTTTGTCGTGGCTCTCGTTCTTTTATGTATCAGTTTCATTCTAGCATCATTTCTTTCTTTAACTGCTTACCATAGTTATCTGTACATAATATCGTTATTGTGAACATTTGAAAGCTCATGTGAGTCCAAGTTCTTTTAATTTGCTTTAGTAATAAGCTACACTTATACAAAGATCGTAATTTTTGATTTTTTTATTAAATAGAAATTTTCCTCTAATAAATTGTGTCAAACATGAATCAAGTTTTGTAATTGTTTCTATTTTTTATTTTTCTTTTCAATGCCCAAGTGAGGAATTCGTGTAATTTTGATGAAAACTAATATAATTATAGAAAAAATTATGGTGAATGGGGATATATCAATTTAATTTGATAAAAGCTATTGAAAGCATTTTACTGAGTGTCTCTAAAATGTGCAAGTAACACAATGGCCCTGTAATTATGCTCAATGTAGAAGTATTTAAACTAGATAGATTTGCAAATTGGCAATGCAGATATTTTTCGAGTTATTATAGTCGATATTTGCAGACAAAATACAGCACATCTCACATCAACAATATTTAAAAAGTCGTACCAAAAAGAGACAATAAATCATTGTTAATATGATGTCTCTGGTCAGCATTTATGTGATATTGTCTTTTTCCCTCTTGAATTGGTGACAGGTTTATTTGGTAGTTATTTACTAGTAATTGAGAGACTTTAAGTTAAGCTTTGGATGAGGCCATAATCACCCATGAATGATAAGTTTAAAAGAACTCGTAATGATATTGAAAGTTGTTAGCTGTTCCTAGAAATGCTATCAGCTCTTGCAAGAAATTCCACTTGCAGAAAATAATCGAGTGCGTTAAAGAAATCATGCCAGTTTGAGAAAACATTCCGCCTTCTGAAGAAATTCTGTAGAAGAATTTTTAATATCGCAAAGAAACGTAAGTATGCTAATAAGGTTTTGTTTGCTCGGGATTATTCAAACGGCATAAGTAAAGCCATTCCTTTTCCTTATTAAACTTTTAGTGAAACAATGGAACTTTCGCCAAGCTAAATATTTAAAATTATTGGGAATTAAATGGTTTATTTAATTTTTCGTTTATAATTGAGATTTAAAACAGTATTATGCAAATAATATAAGGAAATGTGCTGATAATATGCCATGACGGTAAAAACATTTAAAAAAAAATCACTCAGCAGAATTTAAATGACAGTTCTATTTTAGAAGATTCATATATGTTACATATGTATATATATATATATATATATATATATATATATATATATATATATATATATATATATGTATATTATATATGTTAGAAGAGCATTGTATCGAGGGATAAATTTGTCCTCCGAAGGGCTCATTACTGCGCGTTCTTAAGGGGATGTGAGAACGTGTGAATGATAAAAAAAAGGCAGGATGTCTGAATGAGGATGAGACAGGAGGAAACCGAAGGAAACCAGCCTTCTGACATCAACGCAACCCTGAGGGAACCAGTCTTCAGGAATCGCTAAGGATATAAGAAGGATAATTACCGGTCTCCAGATCATGCAGAATCCGAGCAAAGGGAAACAAGCCTTCAGATCTCAGGAGTATAGTCCTGTAAAATTAGACCAAAAAAGGTAATTTTGTTGATATAAATTATATAGTTCCAACTGTTTCAGGAATGTGCAGGAGAAGGTGGATAACGCCTAAAGAATTTCCATCAATTTCAATAAGCGCGGGGGATGGAGGGAGAGGCTCGAAGGTCCCTTTTTTCTGTTTTGGCGCATATCTTGGAAACGGTGCGTCGCATAGAAAATTCTACGATTAACAAAATTAAACCTTTTTAAATTCCCTAAATAATAGTATATTAGAACAATAGTAATAGTGTTGTTGGTTGCGTTGATATGTTTGGGTTCTTACTTATTCCTACCTATCTTACATTCTTGTAACCAAGAATAAACCTAGTCTTGTATCTTGGCAAATAGGATTCGACATACATTTTCGATGGATACCACACATTGGAGACACATCAGGTGGAAATGTGTGCAAAATGACCGGTGATGATATTCTCGATTTCTACATGCCTTCTAACACATACTAAACGTGCTAGGTATAGTGTTCATTCTACCTCTTGAAAAAAGTACACATTGCTTACATACATGTATGTAGGTACATTACATATATATATATATATATATATATATATATATATATATATATATATATATAGTCAGTTATATGGGTAATAAATACCATTTACATAAACAATGAATACAGCTTACATGAACAACGAATAACGTGATAAATCACTTTTCAAGGGCTTTAACACAGCCCGTGAAAACGGAAATAAAATTAATAGTTTACTAGCGGAATTTCGAATTCAACCCCGAAATTCCAAAACACTCTAACTTTTTACTACTTAAAGATAAATTACCAAAATATTATGTATTCTTGAAGGAAATTTAATGCTCTACAATTTCTTTTTCCACAAGTTTCTCGTAAAATACAAAATATTTGGAGGGACATGTTTGAAAAAAAAACGTGATGCGTTAAACATGCCTTTATAAATTTTCCATTTTTGCCGGTCCATATCTGGGTGACATTAACGCACAGAGATAAATGCTAAAATACCATTTTATAGGGAATTTAATAAGCTTTAATTTTAGAAACCTTATAATTTTCTGTGCACCGTTTTCAACATACGCGCCAACAACTGAAAAAAGCACCTTTCAGCCTTCCCACAACTCCCCGCGGATACAGAAATCGATGGGAAATTCTCCGGCGTTGTTCAGGAATCTCTCTCTAACCATTCCTGAATCGTCATTAGTATGAGTTAGAGATTAGAAATTCAACTTTACAATGGTTTTGGTAACGTTGAATTCAGATAAAATCTTTAGTAGTCATGAACCCTAAGACATGTGTCTAATATTTTTGGCCTAGCATCACCAAAAAAAGTTCATTGCAATCGGTGATGCGACGTCCTTAGCCTCCCCTTGTACGTAATAAGATTATTTTGTTTTGCATAAATGAAAATAAGAGACGCGTTAACAAAAATCGTTATTTGAAATTTTTCGTTCTGAATTCGTGATTTGATGACACAGAGCTGTGATTTCCCCCTCTCCCTCCAGATGGCCTTAATCCTGGCGTGATCCAATGAAGAGGAACACGGACCGAACCTGACTAAGAGAAGAGGCAAGTTTTAATAGGCGATGTTGTCGAAAAAGTGCAGAGCGCCCGGGGCTCTCTAAGTTTCATCATTAGTCTCACCCACTCGAAGCAGCTCTTGTTAAATCCTTTCTCTTCTCCCTGGCTCCATTGTTAGACGTCTATGATCCCCCTTATCTTTACTCTTTACGTGACTATTTAAGCATATTCTATATGGTCCATTCTCCCAAAATAGCTGAATTTCGAGTATACTTTATCTAAGATTTTTTCTCTATTTTTAGTCCCATCGTTTTACTGTTTGGCCATTAGGCTTGCCTGAGAACATTCCTGATGTGGCCACACATACAAATCAATATTTAATATTATAATTTTTTTTTTAAGTGTTCAAGTGGTAGTTGATTGTTAATGGTCAACAATTACTGATACTTTGGTCAGTAATGAGCAGATACACGCAGAATATTTGGTTAAAATTGGCATTTTGGCTATAAAAAAAATAAAGTGGAATAGTAAATAATACAAATGTTACGTTAATCGTAAGCTGGCATGGAATAAGAAGGAATGCGATAATAGAATCATAAATGTAAAAAGGAAATAGGAGTCAGTTGACATAGAAGGATCACTCTAATTAGGGATTGATAAATTATTTGCATATGTCTTATAATACTGATTTATATTAATCTAGTTTAATATGTATAATAATATGGGTCCTGTGCAAAATAACACTGCGGGAACTTTCCTGTTCAATACTTCATTTTGTCAATAATATTAATCGATCAATTAAGTATTATGGAAACGAAACTTACTACATCACAATAACCAGTTTGTTGTTTTACACAAAATACAACACTTTAAAAAAAATAAAAATTATTTAATAATGATTATATAATTTAAAAACAGTTACTTGATCAGAGTATTCATAATAACACAAGTCGAGCACGAATTATTTTTTATTTACACCTATTGTTCCTGACTACACTTTTTAAATTTGCATATATTTGTTCAACAAACTTTTTGACTGTATATATTGTTTTAGTCAACTCTTATCAGGCCCCGAGATTTTTGAACCCCCTACCCCTCCCTGACCGTAGGCCTAAGTACTAGTGCTGTACTCGGACAGAAAATGGGTTTCAAAGTTATGAAATACGTTGTAAAAACAAGTACCAAATATGTAGTTATGTTTGTGACTACGCAAAATACAGCTACTTTTTTTATTAAGTCAATGGTAGAGATATACAACCACAAGACAGACAATTGTGTTCAAAAAGTTCTAATGGTAAATCATTTTAAATCTTTTTTGTGCTATAATTGATTTTAATACACAGTCTATTTCAGTAGATCAATAAAAACACAGAAAAATCGTTGGGTTTCATTGTTTTTGTATTAGCTTGTCTTTTCATTTGCTACAATATTACAGTAATATTTCTCTCACTCTCTCTCTCTCTCTCTCTCTCTCTCTCTCACTCACTCACTCTCTCACTCACTCACTCTCTCCCTCCGTCTATATATATATATATATATATATATATATATATATATATATATATATATATATATATATATATATATACGCACTTGCACAGAGCAATGAAAGACCCTCTCCTAGGAAATGAGACAAGAAGGGGGAAGGATTGTCACTAATGGAAAAGTGGTGTCGTTGCTGATAGCCGCGGGACGTTCCTTTTCCCTCTGGCCAGATCACAGTGTCCCCTCATGTTTTATGATAGTAGAAAATGAGGTGAGGTTTGCTTCTCAGAAAAAATATAAAAATTATTAAATTAAAGGCGTGAGCTTTACAGGGAACACACAAAACGATTTTTCTTTAAATAACCTTATTTTTTTATTATTATTTTGTTTTTATTGTGTACAGAAGGAATTTATTAAGATGGCAAAACATTTGTAATAACAATATATTTTTAAGGCTTTTGGTAAAGGCCTAGGCCAGAATGATACCTGAGATTCGTCAGTATTTGTATCTTACGTCAAATCAAAAGTCGATTTTTTTATTAGGTTTCACAATAAATCGAAATTGAAATTACAAATTTTCGGTACTTAAGCTTTTTCAAAAAACAATGTCGATATATATATATATATTTTTTTTTTTTTTTTAAACGTTGAACTATTTTTAATATATTTTTAAACTGGACGAAATCTCAGAAAGTTATAGGTGTTTCTTCGTTTTGAGAAAAGTGGTTCCATACTGTTCCATACATCTTCTACATTTTGCCACTCTTTATCAGCAACGTTCATTGCCGATATTAAGGTAATTTTTATCTCTTTCAAAGGCTCTCAAGAAGTTGCATCACTATTTCCTTGCGTTAAATGTCATAAATTATGACCTAGCTGTTGTTGGCAGACAAAATTAGAACATAACTTGGCTGGGTGTTGGTTTTTTTTTGCCCATATCTGATTGTACCCATTCATTGAATATTTCCTTCGTGATCCATGTTTTTTTGTTGGCATGATAGGCATCGGAAGCGTGTTTCATGTTTTTAAAACAATTTGGTTTCGCGTACGACTCAAAGGCAAGGAAAGGTATGAACATTTATGTAGCTAAAAGTAAAATCCTACATGGGGGCAGGACCCAAGAGAAAATCCCTATCTCCTGCAACGGTAAAGATATGGAAGTCGTGTCGGACTACACGCACCTATGATCGTTAATGGAAACTTCGGATAAAATGGACTGCGAAATTTCACACAGGATTGGAAAGGCAAACGTTGTTGACTATCAAGTTTGTAATATGGTGGCAAGAAAGAAAGAGGGAGGGCTGGATGTAAAGTTGTTAATCTCAAGACGGTCTACTTCCCTGTTCTACTGTATGGTGCAGAGAGCTGGGTATTAACTGACCGACTCCGAAGTCGAATCACCGCAGCAGAAATGATACATCCATGACAGATGGCTAGATAAACAAGAAGGGACCGCTTAATAAATGAACGGATCAGAGGGGAATTCAAGATGTGCTTTGAATGGTTTGGACACGTCTGTAAAACGGAAGGACACAGCGATCCTCTCAAGACGATGGAATATCGTCCATTTGGCAAGAGATCGAGAGGACGTCCAAAAACAACATTTCTCGAACAAATGGAACGACCGGGAAGAGCCAGATGTGATAGGTTGAATGGTCTCAGGAGGTTCGCCGTTGATCGGAAGGATTGGCAAACCTGGTTTCATTCACCCCGACGCTAAAAGGCACCAAGGGCAGAAGGCAAAAAGAAGGTTTCGCGGACCTGCTAGTCATGAGGGATCTCAATTTTTCAGATCTATCCATTTTGGCGGCTGACAATTTGGTTACACGCTCTTTGCTATGTTTCAAAGAGAGAGATGAATAGAAAAAAAAAAGAAGGGTAAACCAACCGAGATTTTTAGAAACGATTCTACTCTAACTCAGACTCCTCTCATTCATTAAGAAGATCACAAGTTAACTAGATTTTTTATTTGATCATTTAAATTATAAGAAGTTGGTATTACTTGGAAGACTAAAATTAATACGAATTATCGAGGGGACCAGATTGCAATGTTTTTATAAGAATTAAAGGAGGCCAGAGAATCCGTATGAATTGTCCGGACACAAAATTAGTGTATTTAATTTTATCATATTTATTATTGTTTATTTACTTTTCTTCAGAAATTGTATTTATTTTTAGAAGAAATGTATTTGTTATATCTGATTTTATAATATTTACAGAGCGGAGTAGCTCAGTGGTAAGGAAATGTGCTACCATGCTCTCGGTCACGTTTTTGAGACCGGCTATGGCAGATAATTATTTTTCCTACTATCAGCTGCAGATCAACCCAGTGGGATCGGGAGACCCTCCTGAGGATCACTCAGCCTCCTATAAAGTAGGTATCCTTAATTGGGGGGAAAACCTGGCGGTTGAGTGTGATATCGGCCAAATCACCTCCTTGCACAACTTCTGGCTTAGAAATAGTACGGTCCTTACCAGGTACTGAGCCCAAGACTCTTCATGGGTAGTTGTGGAACAGGTGTTATATATAATATTATAATGTATTACATAATATTCAGTTGCGATTTAGTTTCATTGATTGTTTGACCGGCGTTGTCTAGTAAGAGATATCCTTTTAACAGTTACCATGGCCTGGCTGAGTGTGCAGACATTTTGTTTTTTAATTAACTTGACTACCTATTAGTAGCCATTGCAAAGGTGGGTTTAACAATGCTTTGGCCATAATCGGAAGCTTCGCATCTGTAATCTCTTAGTAATAGCTAAATAATAATTTTGTATGGAGAACTTCCCATTGGAGTTGAAGCAACCAAGTATTATTACTAGGATCTTCTAGTGGCCAAAATTCGACCAGAATTACCGCATTATTTCAAGATTGTAATTTATTCAATTAAAATGAGCAGATGGCTTTTTTTTTTGCTTTTGTTTATTTAATTTAACAATCCATAACGGCCACTTTTTTTTTTCTTCTTTTTTATGTGAGGTTTAACGTCCTTATCGACTCCAATTAAGGCAGAAAGGACTACAAATCAGCTGAATAGTTATTAAAACGTTCGTCGGAATTTATTGTTAGTATATACAATATCGTGATTAGCTAAATGCCCTTGTCCCTTATATTCAGAAATATAAAAGCGAAACAAATTAAAAGAACGAACCGGCACATAATTGGCCGTGTATAAAAACTGATTTCCGTAATAACATACCTGCGCAATGTAGTATTCTTTTCGTTATAACTGTTTTCCTGTTTTTTGCAGGGAATGTACTACTTATGTGTATGGATAGTTAAAGAGCTTTAAGGAGAAGACATTTCGCAAGTTTCCTCAGAATCGTTAAGATTTTTTTTGGTGCTACAATCTATACATAACATGTTTTAGTAAGGGTTCGATTTCGATAAATCTGGTTTTATGCACATCTACAGGACAATATCCTATGATATATCTAATTTGCTCCTAATATGTATTTAGGCGGAGTAATCGCTGCTGCGAAAAAAGTGCGTGCCTATTAATATATAGATTTTATCATTATCATTACTTATCTAAGACAGAGCTATAATTGGCCTATTTTTTATTATCTTTTCATATGTTAGTATTTGCAAGTTTAGTATGTTAGTATTTTTATCCGATTTAGGCCCATTTCTTTATATTCCTTTTTTTTCTAATAATACTAAACGACTTTTGTCTAATTTAAAAAGGGTAGAGAGAGACATTAATAGTTTTTTCCATTCGAAAGCATTCCAGTTTTTTGGTGGTTTCAAAAATACCTTATGCTGAAGACTTATGGCTTCTTGTTACGAATTGACAGTGTTAAGAATTACAAAGAGTTTCTTAGACCTTTCTTGTAAAATACGGCGGACGAAAATAATTATACTTACTTTTATCCATAGAAAACAAAATTTATTATTTTGTAGAAAAAGAAAGAGAACTCAATCGACATTAGGCTTGACACGATCAAATGAGCCCAACCTTCATAATAATTAAATATTCCTCTGAATTTTTCTACTAAGACATCTTGGGATCTTCGTTCAGAGGTTTTGAACTATACCATTAAATTAAAAATAGAATGGAATGTTCAGGCATTTAAACTAATGACACATTATAAAAATATATCAAATATATCATATAAAAATATATCATAATGGTACAGAATACGGAAATTTGGCAAGATAAAGCAATTTTTGCTAAATAATTATTTGCACTTGCTGGTTTTCGCAGTGGAGTATTCTGCGTATGTACTGAAAAAATAATTCTTTGGGTTTTTAAGAAATATTTATTTAATAATTTTTTTTTATATTTAACTATTGTAAACTAGTTTATATTTAATTTAGAGTTTTTCATTACTAACAATTTGTTTTTATATATTAGGAACATTTTTGATGGCATTGATTTAAAAAAAATAATATAATAAGATTGTCTTATTATTATTTTATTAATATATTTATAGAATATGATTTGGAACGATTTTCACTCCCAATAAGAGTTCAAAATTTATTATAAACTTATAATAATCAAAGATTGTGTTGGGGGTAGTTATTTTATATTTAGAGGTTTCAGTAATTATATATTCATTCCTTCTCAAATAAAATATTAATAATTTAACAGTCGTTATATTTTATATTAATAATATAGGTTTGTTAAATTTAAGTTATAGTTTGGTTAGTATTTTGAGGACTAAGAAATAATTATATTGACTTCGGTCCAGATGCTAAAAATAATCTAAAAATATTTTTGCCAATATCGCCATTTTTTAAATAAAAGGCACATTTCGAGCGACCAGTTGACGATCTCAAGAAAATAGTTGATAATTACTGATATGAAGGTTATCTTAGGAATGAATTTCCAATCAACATGCTAAAAATAATTAAATTCAATGAACGTGAATCACTATCACAAATCAAAACTGACCTAAAGCTTACTATATGTCGGCGATCAAGAAAAACCTAATTTACTACTTATAAATTGTTACATGCTTTTTAAAATAATAAAACAGCGGATAAAGCTACTTGTGAGCTATTCTAAAATAAACTGTCACTTTGGCTGTTCTGAGGTTGATAAAAACTTGGCGTTTTTCATTTTTTTTTTCGACCCCTCAATCTGCAATCAGTTCATCTCAATGCAGAGTCAATTTTGAGCTATTTAATATTTAAATATGTTTAAAAATAGAAATATTGTAAAACAATTTCTTGGGACCATTTTGCGCAAGTAAAATTCTGTCCGAGGTTCATTTCGAAAATGTTCACTAAATTATTTAAATAAAAAAAGGATATTTTGATTAATGGGGGTATATCGCACAACGGAAACTAGTCCTACTTGGTAATTACGTAAAAAAACTTGGGAAAAATCAAGAAACAATTTTTTAAATGTGTAACTATCGTGACATAAAAGGGTTTTTTATTTTTTAAATTACCTATAAAAATCGAAAAATTGTAAAACTCGTAAAACAATATTTGACACTATTGTAATACTGTGTATTACGAGAATTCTTTCACTAACAGGGATTAGATCCGCCTGGGGATGGATGAGGTAAGCCAGTCTTCGCGATCCCTTCTATTCATAGCCGTATGATATCTCGGCTAGTAAGAGTATTCAAGTTAAATATTCGGTACACGTTACTCAGAGTACCTGTTGCCCATGTCTAATGAAAACTAGACTACACTAGTAGACTAATAGTTGACCTATGCAGAATAGTATAGAGGGATCAATCTAATTAGGGATAGATAAATTATTTGTTACTCTTATAATTTTCTTTTTATTGAAAACTAGTTTCAAATGTTATACATTCATCTCCAGTTCTGAAAACACACAAATGTAAAAAATATATAAAATAAGCAATTTATTATACAATTTGGTATTATTATAAAAATGTAATATAAATTAGTACTATAAAACATTTATGAATTTGAATTTAATTAAGACAAGAGATCAAATACATGTTGGCACTCACCAAGGTTTAAGTAGATTGTATCAAACAGAAAAGGTTACATTGGATTGTTCTTGCACTGAACTAGTAATGAAAATCACTGTAATGGAAGAAATTAGAGGTGTTTGTAAGTAAATGGTACGGTTTAGGGGTCGGAGTTTTCTCAGTAATTCCGGTGAGTAATTGATTTTTCTGTTATAAATTTAAGATTGGACTATTGGAGATATTTATTTGGTCATTTAAGAAAAATCTGGATTGGATTTGAAGGATTTTATTATTTCAAGTACTTCATATATATTTAATTTGAGACTTTTTTCAACGTGATGTATTAATTTAAGTCCCTAGTCTTTGATGAATTTATGTTTTGTTTTCATTTAAATGAATTGCAAAGTTGGAATTCTCTGTCTTATTATTATATGCACGTATATGTTCCTTTAATCCCTGATTTAATGATCTCCCGCTGCACAATCATTAAAATTTAACTAGTATACTCTGCTTTTTTGGAAAGGATTTATTTTTTCTTTAGGAGAAAGGAAATATGCGGTAGAGTTTTTCTATTTTAAATGTAAGGTTTAATTCTATTTTTTTCAATTCATTTCCAACTTTGATGGATATATAGCCCTAATATGGAGTCAAGACATATTGTTTCGGGCCTGTCTTCGGGGGTTGTTGAATAGATGTCATTAGTTGTCTTTTTTTGTAGTTTTAGTTTAGTGGTTTTATTATATCCATTATTTTTTGGTATGGAGTATATTATTTCAACTTCTTTATTATTTCATTTAATGGTACGTTCAAAAGACGGTAAATCATGCTATTAAAGGCGTCGAGTTTATGTGCTATCGGTCTCCTATATGCTATCATTGTTTATAACGACAGCCGTGTGGGTCGGTTTTCGGTAAATTCCGAATCCACGACGTTTGCTTTTTATTGAAATTTCTAAATCTAAAAAGTTTATGGATTTTTTTTTTCCAGTTCTGTAAATTTAAAGACGAAGTATACGAAATAAATTGTAATGATTGTGCAGCCAAATATAACGGAAAAACTGAAAGATCGCTAAATCAGAGATTAAAGGAACATATGCGTGCATGTAATAATAAGACAGAGAATTCCAACTTTTGCAATTCATTTAAATGAAAAAAAAAATAAATTCATCGAAGACTCAGGAGTTAAATGAGGGTGAGTTTCGTTTATTTTCTTTAGGATATTATTTATTTGTCTTGTCGTACCAGGCCGTAGGAATATAATGCAATCTACATACTGATACCAGAACATGATATGTTGAGCTTATTGAGAATTGTTTCTGTCAAGAACTTCCAATTTTGAAAGTGACAGTTATGCAGAAAATGACTCTAGTATTTGCTTTTTTTCTTCACAAAATATCCTCCATATTTCCGATGGTTCTTATCGTGATATTTTGATTTTTATGAGTTATTTCATTATAAATTTACTAGACTAACTACTGACCATACATTATGAAGTTCTTCGCTAGCTAGGAGTACACTAGCTACTATTACTACTACTACTACTTCTACTAGCTACTACTACTGGAGAACTAGGCTGCTGAGGCAGAGATGAGCAGCAGGGGCTAAGCTAATTATTGCGGAATTATCCAATTAATTCAGGGGCAAGTTGTGGTTAGCTTTTAATTGGTCTCTTCTGGCTCCTAGTTCAGCCAATCCGCAGTCCTCTCTCGGTTACACTCTACTAGATACACTCAACATATATCATAACTTTAACGTAAAATTAGTATTTTTAATGATGAATATTTTATTTAATTTGCAACTTCATAATAAGTTTTACGTTGTTACTAAAGTTTTTGTTAATTATTTATTTGTCTTTGAGGAAATCCCCTATACTGATAGAGTTGGCCTCGATTAAGAATAATACTGAATAATTTAAAAAGAAAATATAAATTAGTGAACCTGAAGGTTCGATGCCATCGCTTACATCCCTCTCTCCTACGACCCCCTTCAAAACTCAGTTTCGCAGAGGGATTATTTCGATATAGTTGGCTAAAACTAATTCTTTGGTTTTATAGTACAAAATTTCAGCCATAGAAATGTCGTTTTACCTTGTCAAGGAGTACGACCAACAAATACCAATACCCCAACCGAGTATTGAATTTGGCTATTTCAAAAGTTGTAACTATCGATATTATCAGTAAATAATTACTGCAAATAATCAATAAAATGAAGAAATACTTTAAAATACTGTGATGAGCCCAATCCCGGGCAACCAGGTCCCGCAAGGGTAGGCCTCCCCTGGCTGCCTAGCTCCCCGAAAATTGTCGGACATTCGGGTCTCATAAGCGGCAGTAGAAGTAGAAGTCATCATTGTGCAATTCTAATGGAAATATAAATAAGAAATGCGCATTCGTCATCAACTTTTCTTTTTAAAATAAAACCTCTGGGTTTAGACCATAATCAAATTTTAAGTTAAATTTCATGAAGCATCTACCCCTCACTTGATTCTAAAAAATGAGCCTTCCATGCATAAGGGTGGGGCCCATGTTTTTTATGTATTTTTCTGAGCAAAATATCGTGGTGTTACTTTTTCAAATAATAAGACTAAAATAATCAATGATAAAATGGGAAAAAAAATATTTTAGAAAAAAAAATGCTTCTAAACTGTACATCATGACCACTAAAGAAATAGAAATAATTTTTCTTACAATAGTAAATTATTAAGTAACATTAGTGACTATTCCAAATCAACGTGAAGATTACAATAAGTTAATTTTTTTTTATGTCGGTGCCAAGCCACCAAGAATGGAGCAGAACTCGTTCGTTTCAACTATTAAGTTGTTTTATGTTCTCTTCAAAAATCTCAAGTTGTGGAGCGGCTTGGCAACGAAATAAAAAAATATTAATTTATTTTACAGTTCAAGTTGATTTGGGATAGCTAATAATGTAACTTAATAATTTACTTTCGTTAGAAAAATTATTTTTATCTCTTTAGTGGTTCTGGTGCACAGTTTTGAAGTATTTTTTTTCCTAAAAAAGTTTTTATTTATTTCTTTATAGTGGTTCTTTTGTACCGTTTTGATGCATTTATTTTATTTCACATTCCTCGGTGGGTAAACTTAAAATACGAAAGGCGTGGGTAAGGCCAACTAAACACACTGTTCCTTTGATACAACAAAGATTAGCTTATTTATTTATTAAAATAAAAAAAAAAAAACTGTTGGATTCACCTTTTCTTTTTTTTAAGTACCTACCTATGTTTATTAATTGCCCATTGTGTATTCCTCTGTTGGTAAAATAACTGTTTTATTTATTTGAAAAGAAAAGAAACAAATAAATTCAGAAATGCACCTGTAAACTAAACTACTATGATTATGGCGAGTGATTAGCAGCTGTCAATTGATAAGTTCGTCTCTCTATCTCCAACAATATTGAAAAAATATTTTATAATGTTTTAAGTATTTTCATCTTTATACCGCTATTTCGCATATATCATGTGTAAGTTCATGATCATATATAATAAAATATAAACTGTAAATACTTGAAAAACTAAAATATACTCTAGCTCAAAAAGTTTTCATCGGATCCTGGTCAATTGTATATGGGACAACCTCCAAGGTATACGCTTTTGATTAAAAAAAAAGAATCATAATAAGTGGTTCAAGAATGACGAAGTTATGAAAGACCATAAATAAAAAAGTAAATTTTTATAAAAAATAAATAAATAATCACAGAAATCAGTTCAAGACTGTCGAAGTTATGCCTAGACATACACAGAACGTAATGTCGAACTGATAACCTCCTTTTTTAAAGTTGGTTCATGAATAGATAAAATTGATTATTTTGTAACGGGAGTGTTTTTCTTGATAAACTAATATCTTTATTCTTATTTTTCTGTGTTTACAAACTCTCCTTTTTGGTTGTTTAATTAATATCAGATGATATTTATTAAATAATTATTAACTTTTATTTTTATTTTTACTATAATTGGTGTTTATACTAAAAATAAAAATAATATAAAATAACTGAAGCGATTTTTTTTTTTACTATAATTGGTGTTTATACTAAAAATAAAAATAAAACTGAAACGATTTTTTTTTTGTTCGTATTTCGACCACTGGTCAATCCTAGTTTCTAGTATTGCTGTTTTTAATTTATTGAAGCATTTGAAAATTGCGAAATCAGTTGGATACGATATAGCAGCCATAATACGGAAATTATTTAACATGGTTCTGAAATTATTTTTTGCAAATATTTTAATTTAAAAAAAATATTAGATTCGAAATAATTGGAAAATTTCAAAAATCGCAGATGCCACATCTCTCTTTTATTCAATTGTTAAAATTCAATTTTAATATATTTTAATTTCTTTATAAATTATAATTATCTATCGGATTATTTATGTTTATTTATTGATTTCTATAATATATGTAGGTCATATATTTTTGAAGAGTAAAATTTCAGACCAATAGATTGAACGTAATTGCTTGCCTTATGATTGAAATTTTTCTTTTTTAATTTTAATTTTCTATTTTTTATTATTGCATTTCCTGATTAATTATAGTTTTTGTAATATCAACTTATTGGATATTCAGAATGAAAGTCACAAATCAAAATTTCTAACGTCAGGAATTTTAGTGATTAGACTATCGTCCAGTAGAGCAGCTAGCCCTCAAATATCAGGAAAAACCAATAGACACAACCGGTGATCTACCGACAACATGCTAGAGGAAATATCCTGAGAGCTTCTATGTAGGACTTACCGTGTGTCGAATGCTCGATTTAACAAAAACACATGTTTTGAGTTGTGCACCTTTCATTCTGGATGCACGATATATCTCACTGGATTGCAATGTGCAGAAGCACCACCTCTCTATTATTGTTATGCATGTAGGATTCAGTTCAAATTCAAATTTTGAAATTACAAAAATACCGCATATGATTTACTAAAATCAAAACAAGTGATTCATTATATTGTTGAAAACATTTATTAAAAAAAGCCAAAAATAATATGAAATTTATTCACATATACGTATTTATAAAACGTAAGAAAAAATTTCGCCTTGTTTAGTGCTGTTGTAGTTTTTTAAGGGTTTCAATACCTGCTCCACCGTCACATTGTATGTAATCAACTGAAAAAAAAAAAAAATTAGAATGTCTCTATTCTTTGTCTTAACATTAAATGTGAAAATATTAGTATAACTCCAAAGATAAAAATATCTAATGAGGACAACACATGACTTTCTTGTACGCCTATTAAACTATAAATCGGTGGCTCAAAAAGTAATCCTCAATTTGGATACTAGTTTTCGAAGATTGACATATCTATTGACAAACACACATACTCTTTCTGGAGATCTCATTCCGTTATTATATGTCGTTTTCTTTAAGTAGGTAACTAGTTTCTGAGAGATTTCTTCGTATTCCGTGACAACATTAAAACTGTCGTACTAGATATCTAGATACTAGATAAAGCATTGGAAATCGACAGTTTCGACATTTGAAGCGGGAAAACTTATATCTTATTCTCCTGCTGCAGACATGTTCATCTCACAAATGGGGAGGAAAACCAGTATTTTACACTCAATTTTAACACTTAAAACAAGTAATAAAAATGTTTAATTGGATTGGAAACCAAATTGTGTTTGTAACCTTTATTACCGAAACTCGGGGTTGGCCGAGCGGGTTAACTCACCTACTCACAAACCCAAAGGTTGTGAGTTCGAATCCCGCTGCCCGCATTAATTTAATATAATTAAATTAATAATTCGAGCAATTTATCACCCCTCCCTCCGGGTATGTGAGGCCCGTCAGCCTACTGGGGGCAACTCACATAGGCCGGGCGTAGGAATGATGACCCTAATCCGTGTACCTAACTGAGAATCGCGGTGTGGTCTTCCATGTATGAATACCACATCGCGCGGCCAAAGATCTCCATGGTCTATAGGGCCAACCGAAAAAAAAAAAAATAATATATACATATATATATATATTAGAAGGTATAGGACCCCTAGGATACAGGAAAAACGGTTAAATGTGATGCAATCAGCATTAACGCTCAACCACAACCCAATAAAGATACAGGCACCCACTTTATATAGGCTGGATGTGCCCTCAAGAGGGTCTCCCGACCTCTGAATGGACTCAAAGGTTATCAGCTTTGAAAAACAGAATAATAAAATTTACTCCACAACATGCCTCGAACGCGAATCAGTTCCTTATCCACTCAACTACTCTTCTCCTTCTAGATGAGAATAGCTTAAAGATTAATAATCCGTGTGTTTCAAGTCAATTCTTGTATGCGTTTTTTGTATCCCTTTTTCTATCAGAATAGCCCAGTTAAATTCGACTTTAGACTGCGAATTAATTCAAAGTTGGAAATCATTTCAATCTACTCTAGGCACCCAAAATAATATTTTAAGTTTGAGACGGTTCCTAAGGTGAGTTAAAGTTTTGGAAGTAAAAAAAAAACACGAATCTAAATTAGGGGGACTAGAATAATGCCTCGAATGCTCTTCCTAAATACTAAACTTGGCTCAGTAGTTTGGCCAGAATCGGCTTTCAAATTTAAAATTCAAATAGGAAATTTTTTATAATTTTATGTTATGCTTAGTTATGAATTCCTATACCTATAACTTGAAAAAGGTTATTCCAAATTTAAAAATGTTAAACAACTATAGTTTTAGAGCATTTTATTCTGAGTTTAAAGCATGCTTATCTTTCTAATTTGCTCATTTCTAACCATAGATACACGCAAAAAAACTATGTTGTAACGCTAATCTTCGGCTATTTCTGGTTTGCAGTCACATCATGTCTGACCTAAAAATCACTAATTTCTTAGCCAAAATTAGTGATTTCGAGGTCATACGAGTTGAAACTACAAAATACCAACATAATTACAGTTTTTTGAATGTATCCATTGATAGAAATGATATGGATGGACGTGCTAAAAAGGCAGAATTTAATGTTCTTAAACTTATTAAAAAGTAATTTGACATTTTTAATTTGGAATAAACATTTTTGAATTAAAGATGTGCAAAACTTAACTTTACACGAAAGGTTATAATTTTGTTATATTGCCTGCCAATTCTGACCAAACTGCTGTACCAAATTTATTATTTAAGAAAATAATTCGATGTATAATTCATTGCTCTTTAATTTATGTAATAGTAAAATTTTCTAGGTGATAAACCTGCTGATGTTACAAGACAAAAATTGGAAAAAAAAAGTGCCAATATTTCGGGGGTCTTTGGCTCCCAAATATTTAGTTCTCCACATATGCAGCACGAATAGGTTCTACTTATATCAGAAGCCAGATAGAATCTACACTAACAACTCATTTTTTCGATTTTTTCAGTTGGAACCTTGTCATTCCAGAGGGTCGAAGCACTAAACCATTTCGTTCATGTGAAAAATAAAGTAAAAAACACTAAAATTGTTCTAATTTATATCTCGAGTTCGGAAAATAATATCGATCTGTTTTTTTTTACGGAAAAAGCATTTGTTTTTCTATAGTAAATCAAAGAAAAAATTCAATCTTAAAAAAATAATTGCTTTTTGGTCAGAAATTTTTTTAAATATGTAAATTAGCCACATAGATTTTTTTACACCTAAGATGGTAGTCGATTTTGATTCAAACAAAAAACCTTTTATGCTGAAAATATCATCGAAATCACAAAATATATATATATATTTTTTCTTTAGGTACATAGTTCAAAATCTTTAAGCTTCGAAATTACATTTCGTTATGAAGCTCTGTAACTCTTCTCCAGTTTATTAAATTTTGATATAAACTGAAGACGAGAGGTTATACAATGAGAAAGAGGGGAGTTTCTTCTTTCCATCCATATAAACAGTTATTCAACGGAGTTCTTAGCCATGTGCATTTTATAATATTAAAGCATTATTTGTCATTAAGAAACAGTACCGAAACATTAGACATAACAATTTAAAAAAAAAAATTATTAAATTATAGAGCGTTCTATATGGTTCAATTAGATTATGTGTTCCCGGCGATGCACGGGATGTAAATTGAAATTTAATGTGAAAATTTTAAGGCTCGGTTTAAATTGTTAAAAGTAATATGAAAATATCATTTGTGATCCAGCAATAGTTAATTTTAGAGTTATCCAGTTTTTAAATGAAATAATTAAATTTTTAGCGAAATGAAGTGTTGACTTGTATGTAACGAAAAGTTTTATTCTACGGAATGAATTTTTTTTATTTGTATTCAAAACTGGCGTCAGATCTGTTCTAAGTACTTTGAAAAAAAAAATATATATTTACGTTTTAGGAGGAATCTAAAAATATATATATATTTTTATTAATGAAAATTTCGCCTATCGACCTTTCAATTTTTTTTAAAGAATGAAAACTACCGATAATCATGAACCCTTTGACGGATTCAAACAAAATTTGGAGGATTGGTAAAGGCTCTTAAATTACGCGATTTGCTTTGATTAGCAGAGGTGATTCCATGTGTTTGACAATAAACGCTATCTTAAAAAAAAACTCCATTTGGTGCTCACATTTATTCTTTTTAATATTGATCAAAATTGACGAGGGACACACCATGCACTCCCTTCTAAGTCTAAAATTGTAAAACATTCTAATTCACATTCACAGTTCATTTCTTCACTTATATAATTACATATTTTCACCTGTCAAACATCACAGCAAATGAAGCTTTGAGATGCAAAAGGGGATGAATCCAAAGTTGAAAATTTTTCAGGAAACCCCAAAAAATGCATAATTCAGGTTATTGTTATATTGTTTGAATTTTCCAAATACTATTTTAAATTTTTTAAAAAATAAATTGGAATTATTTATAGTTATATATATATATATATATATATATATATATATATACATATATACATGTATATATTAGGATTTATTGATCCTACCGAATAGGATACTATATCGGTAGGGGAACCGCAGATGCCCTGCTGTGAGTTGTGACATAACCACTGCCTTTGATAGCGTTTGGTGGCCAAGCGTGCTCCAGCTGCTGCATAAGTATGAGGGTCCTAACAATTTAAATAGCCCACCTCCAGGACAGGATATTAAAGATTCGTGGTAGCTTCTCCGAAGTGGAAGACACCGTGGAGAGGGATATCCGCAGGACTCTGTTCTTGTTCCTGCCATGAGGAAATTGGTCTTCGACGAGTTGCTGAGAGGGTTAGAGGAGGAGCGGTTCTCCGCTAGTGCTTATGCGGATGACCTGGCTGTTGTTTTGGCCTCGAAGAGCAGGGCCAAACTGAAAGATAAAGCTGAACGGTGCGCCAACCTGATATGAGAATGGTGCTAGAGGGAGAAGTTGAAGATGGCGGGTTCCAAGACTCAGGCCATCCTCTTTAAAGGCACGACTAGATAGGGCTCTCATCTCGACTATGGTCATACAAGAGTCAAGAATACGTCCGAGTGAGGTAATTACCTACCTTAGAGTTAGGATTGGAAGAAATTTCAATGTGACGCCTCATTTGGACTACTTGAGAACTGTGGTGACACTAGCACTTATTGGACTCAGTGGTATCAGAGATGCTTTTTGGGGCCTCAGATAACCAGCAACAATGAACATTTATAAAATGCGTCCCCTGTCTAGAACCAGAGCCTCTCGAACAGACTGAACAGTAGGTTGGCGACGTTACAGCGGATGGCTCTGCTTTCGAGGTCATATTCAATGGTGTCTCATGAGGCGGTGCAGGTCTTGGCAGGAAGAATACCTCTTGACCTCCTGCTACGAAAAGATAACTTCTGGCACAAGATAAATTGGCCTGACGGATCTACCAGTGAATCTCTGAGTAAGGATCAGTGCAGACCCTACCAGATGGAAGAGGGTCCTCCGCGAGAATACAGAAGCAGAATAGATCCGGCGGTGGATGACGACCACTAAAGGAGGATCGTCACTAAAATCGACATAGGTCCTCCCGGACTACTGGGTCTCGCGGATTCTCACAGGGCATGGAGGTTTCAGAGCGAAGCTTTTTAAACATGGAATAGACATCGTCCCACATGCTTTAGTTGCAGAACTGCATAACACATATTCTCATAGGCTAAAAAAAATTGTCTATAGGCAAGATAGGGTGGAAAATAAAATAAAATAAATATAACCGTAGTAAGTGTTTACAATAGATGTATTATAAATTAAATATATTAATTATATTATAATCGTATCGTATAATAATTAAAATCAATAAAACTATCTGTAAATCAAACCTCACATTTTTGACACTTATTGGCATGATTGAGCAAAAGACAGTTTAAAAATAATGCTCTGCACCATTTTCCATCAACCTGCCTCATCCCACATACAGGATCGAACGTGTAAACATTTATAGAAAACGTTAAAGATTCAGTACAATTCAAGGGCTCTGCTGGGCAGGACCTATTGATACGATTCTCTATTCGATTCTGTGCATGGCAGTGCCCCATCAGTCCTAGAACAGTTATCTTGGTTATTTATATTAATTTGTGTGGGGTGAGGTGAGTACGTTCTTGTGGTAAGTGCGTTCACAGGCTCTATAAGTGTTAAAAAGCTTAGCTAATGTAGTTATCGTATATTAAGGGGATGTGAGAGGCAACAACAATGAAAAACGAACCTTCGATACACATATTTCATTAAAATTATCTCTAGGATGAAAGGTCTTACGGAAGGTCTTATGTAAACTCGGTCTTGTGGAATAAAAATATTACAATTGGAAAAAAAAAAAAAAAAAAAGAACCTGGAGAACTAAAATGCATGAGATCCTAAAATTACTGTCTCTGGAGAGGGAGTTCCTAAGAAACTGCGCGGCCACATCTCAAGGATCCGCAACTTATAAAATGATATTATTAGAAACAAGATAGTCTAGGGAAAAAAATTGATTAAATAATATTAAATCCAGGAGCCTTCAATGATTTGGCCACTTAATGAGGATGAGAGATGGCAGATGGCAAATAAACGTTTTCCTTTATGATCCAGAATATTGGAAGAAGGGACTGCGAAGGAAGATGTGGATTGAAGATGTGAAGAGGGGTGGTCTGATAGGAGAAAATGACAGAAGAAAATTCTGGACTGAGCCGAAATAATGAAATATATTTGAAAGTACTTTGAACTTTTTATAGTTAGAAAGATATATAATATGTGTATTTAATATGAGTATCAAATTCTCACACTACACAGTTGGCCGCTCTACTATGTTGAGTTGCTAATCCACACATCATTCTGATCTGTACACACAACAGGCAATATTAACAGGATAGTTAGGTTGGGTGCATTTTGGAAAAAAAAAAGTGTATATCTCTTTATACGAAGAGAAATATCTCTTTTTCTGGTTTCCTTCCTTTTTTCTTAGTTTTTACTGAGGCTTAGTACAGGTGGTGGATATAGGATTCCAAGAGAATCTTATAAAATATCTGATGTGGACAACACATAACTTCCTTGTACGGAAAAAGTGAAAAAGTGATGAATTTGGTTAGTAGTTTCCGAAGATCGCAGTATCTCAAAAACAACACTCGGCGTCGCGACATCCATCTATTGACACACAAACACACACAAATAGGGAGGAAAACCAGTATTTTACATTAAATTTTAACACTTAAAACAAGTAATAAAAATGTTTGATTGGATTGGAAACCAAATTGCGATTGTAACCTTTATTACCGAAACATATGATTTATGTATTTAATTTAAATATAATTTTTGATGTAAGCTTATTATGACCTTCAAGTAAAGTACCGTTTTCGGCTCACCAATTTTAACCAAAATAAAGTGAATACATTCACATAAATATAAAAGTCCTAATTACCAAATTTGAGATGTTTTACATTATATTTTAATATAATTTTTGATAAAAGTCTGATATGACCTTAAACTAAAATACCGCTTGCGGTTTTCCAATTTAGACCAAATCTAGTATGTTATTTATTAGTATAAATACCAAATTTGAGAAGTTTTGCAAAGTATTTTAATATAATTTTTGATGGAAATCAATTATGACCTTCAAGTAAAGTATCACTTCCGGTGATTAAGCAGTGACCAAAAAGGACGATTCACAACAAGATTTTACAACAATCCTAAATATAAAATTTCAACTTTCTTTTTTTTGAGTTTTGCGAGATACGAACGTACGAACGTACCTAGAATGTACGTACAGACGCCACGACGAAACTAGTCAAAATGGATTCAGGGATGGTCAAAATGGATATTTCCGTTGAAATCTGAAAACCGAAAATTTTCGCGATTACAATACTTCCTTTACTTCGTACAAGGAAGTAAAAATATCGTTATAAAAAGAATAGTACCTCTGCTCTAACATGTTTATTAAATCTGTGAGTGTATTAGGACTATTTTTTATATGATAAAAAAATATTATGTTAATAAATAATTAAAAATATATATATTTTTTGTACATTATAATAGTATTCCAAAAGCTACAATGAATACTATGAAAGCAATTTATGAAGGTCTTATCTATAATTAGTAAATTTGATATTTATTTTTTTTGAAAGTTTTTATTTTTGACAAATAAGGAACATTTTCTAATAAAGTAATTGTCAAAATTTGTTGAAATTTTTACACACAACGAACTATATGCTGAGTTTTTTTTTAATTAAAAATAATAATATCTACCTTCTTAAAAAAAATAAATTATAACATTTTTAACTTTAAAAACGATTTATAAAAAACGAAGAGGTACTCAGAAAAAACTGAGGATACTGCGGTACCAAGAGTCAATATTACTACAAAGAAATTTGAAAGTGTTTGATCAAACATATTATGAGAAAATGTAAGGCTATTATTTCATTTTAACACTATTGGACTAATATTATTCCAATTGGAGTATGTGTACGCACTTATCCCAAGAATACTCCACCTCACCTTACAGAATAAATAATAATAATAATTAACTAAATATATTTTCCACTTTTTTAAATTAATATGTAAATATTAACAATATAAATATAAATTTCTCTTGAGGTATACTAAGATACGAATTTTTAAAATCCTTATAAGAATAGTCTTAACTTATATGAGTCACAGACCAAATTGAAACATGACCGTTGATGATCATTGCGAATGCTGTGACCACGTCCCGAGTTATAGTGCAACATAACAATAATAAAAAAAAATAAATAGGTTATATAAAAAATAAAAAACCTACATAACTCCCCTTCACATGTTTTTTTTTCCCATCCAAGCGAAAATCAGAGCTGGTAAAGCATGTAATAACTTTAACAAAGTTATTATAGCGCAAAAATGTTGATGTCATTTGAAAGAACAGCTTATGATTTGAAGCTCGACGAGTAAAATAAGTGCAGGAAATAGTAATTGTAACTATTACTAGTTTAATTTGACTTTAACCTTTCTAATTTTTTTTAACACAGATCCATATTATATGTACAAAATGTCGGAATTGTTTTAAAGTAATTTAACTTTTTACCTACTTCGATCATCGCTCGTGGTGCACAAAAAAATATGCGCAACACTAAACCATATTTTGCTATCTCCACTATTTTGTCAAATAAAAAAGATTTCCTGTTCGTGAACACTCGTACATAGAGTGCGAAAAAAAAATACGAGCTTAATTAATCAGAATTCCTTCGTTGAACTACATAGAGGCGGGGGAAAATTAATATTTGGGGAGAAGTTGGTAGGAGGGTGTGATCAAAGAAAAAAAACAACACCAATAAGTGAACCTTATGTTTTATTGTGTGCCAAAATTTTGGGCCTAGATTGTCGATCTTCGTCAGTGGTAACAGAAGAACAAGGTAAAAAGCAATAAGGTCTGATTTTAGCAGTGTAAAACATGAAAATATATAGAGAAATATAGGTAGACAGACATAGATAAATACCATAATATACTGTCATGAAATAATAAAAGGTATGACAATATGAAAATATATAACAATTACTATTTTACGTGAAAATATACGAAATGAAACAAAATATATAAAATAAAAATAGTAAAATATATGAAAATTATTATGCTATTTGAAAATAATTAAAATTGAATATGAAAAATTAAAATTTAAATAATAAGAAATGCGTATTAATAACACGTAATATACTGTGGAATACACCAAAATATGTGCATATTAGAAACTAGATGTGGTCATAATTTTTTAACTTTATTTTCCTATATATCGTTTTGACTTCTATAACTTCTGCATATAACTTTGTGTTAATTTGCTTATATTTCTTTCAATTATACTGAGAATCAATTTAATGATTTCTTCACATTTTTTATTTTATTTTTTTATTTGTTATAAAGGTTACTTTAATAGTAATACGACTTATTTTTTAAGCTTTCATGCTACAATCATGACATCTTAGGGGACTGCAAACTTTATTTTTCGTTTTACGGAAAATGAGTAAATTGTGACAACCATCGTTCCTCCCTCCCTCCCCCTCGATCCTTTATATTCTATACTATGCTTTGAGAAAACCTTATAGGAATATAACGCAAAACAATTAAAGATATCTACAAATTATTATATTGTCTTAAATAAGTTATATTCAAATACAATCTCACCCAATAAAATTCCCAATAGTGCTAGTGATCGCATGACTTCCTATCGACTTCCCACAAGGACTAATCACTAATTAAAATGACAGAACGCATAAAATCAGACCGTTAGCGATAACGTTTATCAATATTCCTATCGACTTCCCACAAGGACTAATCACTAATTAAAATGACAGAACGCATAAAATCAGACCGTTAGCGATAACGTTTATCAATATTTTTTCTGTTTATAGTTTGCAATATGTTTACATACAATGGGTTATAACTATGAAATATTTTTATCCTTATCGTTCTTTTAGACTGATTATGTGGTTTTTCATATTATAAAAGGAAAAAAAATATAAAATAATTTCTATACCTTGAGAAGAATCTACTAATATCTGTAGTAGGAATAAATCATTTTTCATTGATAAATTTAAAATAATTTAGGAGAGAATAATTAGTAAATTAATAATAATGATAATAATAATAATAATAAATAATAATAATAATCAGTATGAGGAGTTGCACAATTGTGTAACTACAGGCGTGGCAGCGCTGTGGATCTCAGGTCGGAGAGATGGACCCGTTAGCCTAGAACGGCAACCACCTAAGGGAACAGACCCAAACAGAAAAGCCTTGGGGAGGCGGGCCTCCTAGCCGTGGTGGAGGCAACCCGTCTAGGAGGAGGGCTGCAAAATTAATCCCCATCTGGCCGTAGGTATAAAAGGTATAAACACCGAAATGGTGAGAACACGCAGGAATAATTATTCAATGCGATTGCCTGAGGAGAGCCCTGCCTGAGAGGTGGTTCTAGAGGCAGCGGTAGTAGTGACCAAACTGCAAATGGCCAATGGCGGGAGAGGCTCATCGGACCCCGTCGGGAGGAACGTGACGCCCTGGAACCCGAATCGGCTAGTGCTTCAATACCGAGCACGAGCACGCCGAGCCGTATACGTGTGGTTACCAACATGGGTGGAGACGCCCACCCTTCCAAAGCGCTTCTTCGGAGGCTCAAGTATCTGAGACCGGACGTGGGAGGGTGCGTTTAAAGTGGACAAATGAAATGAACTTTTTCATTATGCGCACCTTTTACCTTTTAACTGAAGGAAGCAATGTACAGCGGCCTTATAGAAAGGAGCTATTTGGGAGGTTCCGTTCTGCCTACCCAGGGATGAACGTAACAGAGCAGAGAGTTGCGGACCAAAAAAGAATGATTCTAGCGAATGGTCTTATTCCGACACCCGCCCTAGAGCAGCTGAAGAGAAAAGTGGCAGCGGAAAATGCACCGGAGGCAGGTCAGCAGGATAGAAGCCTGGTGGAAGATGAAGCGAGACAAGAAGTGAGGCAGCTAAGAGAAGAAGGGTTAGGTATGGAAGCCGAGTCTTAGTGTAGAGGATGCGGAAGATCCGACTAGCCGGTAGAGAACTGCTTTTGAGCGAATCCTAATCGAATACGGTGAAAATGCGCCGCAAATATCACCAGAATAGTGAAGTGCATTAATGAAAAAACTCCTACCTAATTACGCGGGCACGGATAATAGTTTGGAAGAAATGCATACACTCATACACTGTGACAGCCGTTAAAACACAGCCATTACAGCCGCGAAGTATGTCGGAGCCATGGCTGAAACCAGGAGTGAAATTAACGGTAATGGCAGATGGGGAAAGAAGCCGAGATGACGTCTTAGGCTTGAGAATAAGTTATGGGATATTAAGAAGAGTATTGGGGTGTTAGAAGCATACAATAGAGGAGCCAAGCCCAGGAAGCTGAAGACTAGGGTAAGCGTAATGTTGGCATCCAGCAATGAAGAAGAACGATCGATACTAAATGTCCTACGCTGACTAAAACAGAAATTGTGGGCCCTCGCACATAGATTGAAAAGGTATAATCTTTCTGCTATGTCTAGATTAGATAATAAAATGTTTGAAGACGATGAGAGCAGATTTTATGAAAGCCTAAGGAAAGAGAAAGATGATGAAGCTTAGGAAAGAAGTAGAAAATTGAATGTGGAATAGACCAAAAAGTACTGGAAAGAACTACGGAGCAACCAAGGAAATCACGAAAGAGAGAGGTGGGTAGAAGAGATAGAAGAGTCTACGCGTGATATTGAGGAAATGTCGCCGCCTGAGATAGAGCTGTTAGATGTTAATTTGGTGCTAGGGCGAAGCAAGAACTGGAAGGCTCTCGGGCCGGACGGACTTCATAATTACTGGCTCAAAAAGCTTATATGCCTGCACCCGAGCATCGCCAGGTGCTTTAACGAAAGCATTCCCTTCTTCACATCTTCTCCCACTTAAGTACAATAAAACAGTTTTTTTAACAATTTTAGTACAACAATTCTGTACACTACCTATAATTTAACTTTGTCAAGTTGCAAATATTCGGTTTAGTTTCCATGGAAACATTTTCTTTCCATTAAATAATGTGAAAGTAGAAATTATTAAGTTAATTCCACTTTTTTATTCTTAAATTACTTTATTACAGAGCGTATTGTTTACAACAGATTGGCGGATTGGTGGGAGGAGGTTCGGCTGCATCCGTCTCCTTTCGGATGCGCTCGGCTATCCATCCAGGGTTTTGTGCTCCTCATAAAATACACTGTATCTTTGCTAATACTGGTCCGATTTTGATGATTCTTTTTTAGTTTTTTTAGATAATTTAATAATCTATCATACAATTCTATACATAATTTACTATAAATTGCATATTTTTTAATCTATGCGCAAATAAAATATTCTTTTCATCATAACTTTTTATCCTGCATTTCCTCGGTGATGTACTACTTAAATGAAAAGTTAAAGGCCGTTATTCCATTAGGCCAATTTTTATTAAAATCGTTAGAGCCGTTTTCGAGAAAATGGTAAAACGTGTAAAATCGATTATATAAAGTTGCACTTCCGGTCAGTCGATTTTGACGAAAAAGTTGCTGTAACATCACAGCTATATAGTATACCTACCTGCCTTAAATACTTAATTTCAGGATCGTACAACTTTTCGTTTTTGAGCTAGACTGTTCACATATACACAGACTCACAGACACAAACCATTTTGCGAGACTTGGTTATTTGGATTCAGTGGACCTTAAATTCATTTCCGTTGAAAACTCGAATTCGAAAATTTTCACGAAATTTTTCTTCCCCTTACTATATGCTGGATATATAGGTAAGGAAAAGTAAAAATTGTTGAATGTAATGAACAGCTGCAGTTTGTGAAGGTTAATAAATTATGATCCATTTTGTTTTATAGATTAATAATCTAAAAACAAAAAAACCATCATGCTGTGCTGTAAACAGTGTTGGACAAAACTTAATTTCAATTCTAATTAATATTACTTATTGGAAATTCCAGAAATAAAATCACAATTACAATTATTTGGGAGAGGGAGAGAGGTCGAGGGAGAGGGAGAGAGTGGGGTGAGGGAGAGAGTTAGGGAGAGGAATAGTGAGAGAGAGAGAGTGAGAGAGAGTGAGTGGGGAACGAGGAGGGAATGGGGGAGGAGGAGGGAAGGGTAAAGTAATATAAATCTAAAGTAATAATTATATTAATGTAATATAACCATGTATTTAAGTCAAAAAACTTATATTTTTAGATTCATCCGAAATTTTAACACGAAATGATTGAGCACGGATCGACTTTTATTCAATGTAGAATCATAAAATCTTCTGATCCGTAGATCATCACCATTTATTTTAAAGATGTGGAATGGCAATTTGATGTTGCTAAAACGTTTTTATTGCTCTAAACAAAAATAATATATATATATATATATATAAAAACATATATATAAAATATGATTTCGTCGAAATCAGTTCAGACGTTTCCTCATGTATCCCAAGGGTAGCTGAAAAAAAAATAACATACATATAACAATCTACAAGCGCTATTTTATTTCTAAGGTTCGCAGTTCTGAGAAGCCCTGCTTTATGAATATGTATGTATCATACTTTTCAAAGGAAAATCCAAGCCATTAAAGGTGTTAACGATTATTTATGAATAAAAACTTCGTAGAAATAATCTTCAGTAAAAGCCTTGTATCTTTAAGCTTGAATTTTTTTTTTTAATATTTGAGTGATTGTTAGACATCCTGTAAAGACAAAAGTATTGAACGCAAAGTTCTCAGGATGATAGTGTGTCAAAATTTGGACAAGAAACTAGGGATTTTGAGAAGAAAGACAAATGAAGAAATAATCTTCGAAACGCAGCAATGAATCGCGCTTGATATGAAAGCAAAAAGGTTACAATGGGCGGGACATGGGGCAAGAGCCACTTAACAGGTCTTCGCATCACATAACTGAAGGCTTCAGTAGTGGGCACTAGACCTAGAGGATGGCCAAAATTCAGATGGATGGACAGGATAAAGAAGGACGCGCTGAACACCGCGTAATAAACTGGAAAAGCAATACTAGTTTAAGATTAATCACCTAAAAATTAATGATGGAATAGAACGTATGATTTTTCTTTATGAGGTCAAGAAGATACAGGACAGACATGTTAAGAAAAACATAAGGAACGGGCTTTGTATAGTTTGTTTGTAACAAAAAAAAATGTAATTTATGTGTAAAGTAACGAACATAGTCGAACATTCTTCTTAAGTTGACATCCGCATGATATCCGTATAGAAGTATCAATCTAATTAGGGATTGATAAATTATTTTCCACTTCTATAATTTAGTTTTTATTGAAAACTAGTTTCGAATGCTATACATTCATCTTCAGTTCTAAAATCACACACAAATTCAAAAACAAGAATTCAAAATACAGTTTGATATTATTATACATATTAAATTAGATGCAGTATAAATCAGTATTATAAAACATTTATGAATTATGAATTTAATTAAGACCCTTCTTCAGTATATGTTAAATTGTGTTGGAGTGATGGCAATCTCTGTTGGTTCTTTTTCTGAACTGTTGATGAGATGTCTGCATTTATGTAGTGCTACCTTTTTCTGTCTTCATGATATCTGAATCGGCTGAACGTTGTCTGGTTAGTTAATTACTGGTATTTGAGAGACTTAAGGTTTTGTTTTTGGAAACATCTAACAATATTTTCATGTAGATATTTTTTTGTTGGAATGTGGACGAATTTCGAAATAACTTTCTCTGCAGTCTTGTGGATTGAAACGTCAATTCCTTGGGCCATTCAGCCCTACAATGTACGTCAGATTTATCAGTTTCAATCCACCTAAGATCTAAGTACCCCTGTTTGTGTCCCTTAGTATACTGGTACCTCGACAGGATTGAACAACCGAAGACATTCAATCAGCTAGTAAGGATACTGTTACTACGCCTCATACTCAAAGTTATAGATGACAATAATGCTTCTCTGTCCAATTTACTTTAGGCGATGCGTTCTCATATTGCACTGAATGACACGGTCATTTGAATGCGCTCGGGGTGACAGGCTCACTCCCAAGATTGGTTCATCCATTTCCGAACGATAAACAGTCCAAATCTCGTCCAATAAATAATAGCGCCCATGAAGCGGGGATCTAAGGCGGGAAGTAGCCCCTTTAAGGCGAGTTTACGGCCCGTGAAATGCGGAGCTGAACATTTTTCCAATCTCGTCTGGACCGCCCCATCATCAGAGTGACAAACGAGGTCTTATTTGTGCGGTGCCAATCAGTGACGAGAGGGGGATTATGACTAACTGCTCTGATTGGGTTCGACCCCACGTCCATTAGTGAATTGGGCGACCACTGCGACTACGTGTCTCGGCATCACATGGCGTGATGGCGCAACGAACAATGACTGTTTGATGAAGAATAACTAATTCTTTACCAATTTCTATCAAAAATATGTCATTTAACATTAAAATAAAGAAATGTACCTCCAACGTATTTCCTCTTACTGCCTGCTTACAGCAAGGATCATATCCATCCCAGGCTCTATTTAATCTGTTCGTATCCGATTTTCCAACTCACTCTAACGTAATAGCGCTCCCCCCTAGACAGTTATAAACAAATTTTCCTTTTGGATAGACACAATAGTTAACTGGTTACAACAAAAGTTCAAAAAAATTAACAAATACTGCCAACTGGAAATAAAAAATTAATCCTTTCAAATCAGAAACATAATTTTCTGAAAGCACCGACCACACACAGCGCACACCCATTTGTCTGAATACGTACTATGCGTTGTGTAACTCGAACAGATCCCTCACATTCACCGAAAATGTCACACGAAAAAAGATAAAAACTAAATGTACCCATATTTTACAAAAATGCGGAAACGAAAACATTCTCCTCCTGAGCGTGGAATTAATACATTAAATATATTAGACCAAGCGCTGTGCTCTTAAGAAACAGACGGTTTACTGCCATATGCAGGGATTGTTTTGAACACTGTATAAAAACAACCGATATATATCTCGACTTCTTACATCGACTCTAAGAAGAGTAATTTATGTATGGGTAAATTAAATCCTTCGGAGCTTATCTCTTCAGCAGCGAGATTAATTTCTGTCCGCTCCCTAAATTCTGATCGCTTCTATTTCACTAATTACTCGCCATGCTTAACTTCTTTTCATTATTTATTCTAATATAGTCTACAAAAATTTATATACAGACTTCCAACGGTTATCGATCCTATTTCATAAGTAAGATAATTTATTTCGAAGAAAATTATAATTACTTGTATCGAATTATAAATTCAACCGAAATACCGTTTTGTATTTAATTTTGGGCTTAAAATGAAAAGAAAACATTATTATTTTTTTAATATATTTATTCTTAACGGCTAACTTTTTTAAATTTGTTTATTTGGGGCTTAACGTCCTTACTTACTCCAATGTAGAATCAGAAAAAAAATAAGTAAAAAAAAAAATGATCGAATCGTGCTTTTCTCTTGTCAATGAAGAGCACAGTTACGTTGAAAACTGCACGTCGGAAATTTGACCCTATTGCAATACTTTCCTGAAGAGGAAAAACAATAACATGGCTACAAAGTTCAATACACTGTTTTTGCTAATAAGGGTCCGTTTTGATTTTTTTTTTTTGTTGTGGAGATAATTTAATTAACTTTCTAATCAACCATTTTTTTTTTTACTTTTCGAGTTAAGCACGAAGATAAGATAATATTATATTTATATTATATTTCGTTAAAACATTTTACTCTTAACCATTCCTTTGACTTTGAAAAATCCTCTGAACTTGCTGCTGTCCCTAGCAAAGACTTAGAATTGAGTCGCCATTTTTTTTCCTGTTGGGTCAGTCTTAGCTCCTTAATAGCCTCCAGAAGTGAGTTTATTTTTCGAAATCTTCTTCCTGATATATCATACGGTCAACTATCAACACACAAAACGTTTTAATAACGGTTTGATTCCGATGATTTTTATTTTGTGCGCATTTATGCTACAATACCTAACCAATGATATATCTATTTCCCATTAAACAGAAGGAGTGATCGGTAAGACAAAAAAGTATTTACCTAAGAATAGTAAAACATACAACGAAAGATTTAGTGTAGCCGTTCTGGGTCTCGTAGATACTGTGCTGTGTTTGGCTCCATTGGATTTGACCGTGTTTGAAACTAATCGCTTATGGGGCTATTATTTGTAAATAGAAGTCAAATATTCAAATGCAATACATTTCTTGCCGTTTCGGTAACAAAGGAGTTTTATTAATGCATAGAGGATGAAAGTACCTTACGGAAACAAAGTTTAGACATTTATTAGCTATTTTGTGAATAAATGAACCTGGCCGTGTTATTAAATGAGCTAATCATAAGTATAAAAGGTTTTAGATTGAATAAAAATGCTTTAGTTCCTATACATTAGTATGTTATGAGTGTGTATGTTTAGATTTATAAGTATATAATAATTACGAACACAAGCACTTCATTCCTATTTATTGGATTACGTCATATATTATGCCTTTATTTATGGGTAATCTTCTTAACTTTAATACATTTAATATATCTAATTACTTCCGGATAGGATATAATCAACACCGCGAGACGAAAGACCTTTCTGCTGCGGGAAGAAGGCATACCTCGAGGTCCCATCAACCTTAATATCCAGGAGGCGGCAAAATTATTCAGAAAATGTGCCGGTGGTTTCCGACGGAGGGAGGGGGTGAGAGGGAGTGACGTATGAGATATAACTAATGTGAATTTAATAGCATTGCTCTCTCCCCTCCCCTACTCGGGGCCCGGGAATTAACATTTTCATCAGAGGCAGGGGAATCCGCCATATCATCGCCGACACTTCATTAACTTCCACGTGCTGGAGTTCTTACTGTTTGCGGTCTGAGTTCCATTTGCCAAATGAATATGTATAGCTTTATTTTACCAAGAAGCCCCTTAAAGGGATATGTTATATATATAAACAAGTCACGTCATGTTAAAATAATGTAAATGCATGCATTGATAAAATATTTTCCTTGGTTAAAATATAGTGGATTTTTTTAAATAGTATTTTCTCCAGTTTCAGTGAGCTAAAATCCATTAGAAAAAGTAAAAAAAAAAAAATGCTATATAGAACTTACGCAAAGAATAGTTTTTAGTCGTATTTTTCTAGAAAAAAATAGGCAGTAGCCTAGAGTCTATTATATATCTACAGAAGCCTGTGTGCAATAGGACAGCATCGAAGGTCAGCGGGCAGGGGTGGAAGTGCATTTTCTATCTGTTTCATAACTCCTAGAACACAATTCTGAAATTTTTGGAAATGTCTTATACATATACATATATAGATATATATATATATATATATATATATATATATATATATATATGTATATATATATATATATATATATATATATATATATATATGTATATGTATAAGACATTTCCAAAAATTTCAGAATTGTGTTCTAGGAGTTATGAAACAGATAGAAAATGCACTTCCACCCCTGCCCGCTGACCTTCGATGCTGTCCTATTGCACACAGGCTTCTGTAGATATATAATAGACTCTAGGCTACTGCCTATTTTTTTCTGGAAAAATATATATATATATATATATATATTTTTCCCCACAGTTTTTGGACACTTCTAGCGACCCTCTTTGAGTCAAATGAGTAGATATACGGTATTATGCTGAACATTTTAGTGTAAATTGAGTTGGTTTTGGGGTAGTGCTTTTTGGAGTCTTAACTTCTCTCTCCCCCGTTATATTAATATTTTGTATTTTAATCAAAATATGATCTTGGTGACGGACCTCTGCTGCTCATGGTTTTTTTTCTCAATCATAAAGTATTGCCATTGTTGACAATGACTCTTAACGATCATTTAAATAATCGGTTCAGATTTCATACGTTTCCAACCTCCCCTAACCTGACAAACACACGAAATGATGACAAAATATACAAAGATAACAAACTTTGTAACGTAATATTAATTTATTTTTTAGCTATTACAACTTGAAGATAGGCAACAATGACAGAAACGTTGCAATGAGTTTTTAAGAAAT
Organism: Rhaphigaster nebulosa; assembly: GCA_948150685.1. Taxonomy (NCBI): domain Eukaryota; kingdom Metazoa; phylum Arthropoda; class Insecta; order Hemiptera; family Pentatomidae; genus Rhaphigaster; species Rhaphigaster nebulosa. The sequence goes on from OX411306.1 coordinate 203,695,341, forward strand.
ACAAAGAAAAGTAATTTTTTTCAATAGAGTGTTTTGAATTTGTTTTCCTGAAATAGAAAAAATGATATAACTTATTGAAGTAAACCCTATTGGAAATCGATATAATTAATACCGTACAAAATGATGACATTTTGTAAAAAAAAATGTCCGACATAATGTTTCGCCGCTTCCAAATACAAAAAATTCTTTAATAACAATTTACAACTGTGAAAATAACTGCATATTTGCCGTCATATTTGTATATGTAAACATTTCATTGATTACAGTACAACTCTGAACTTACTTTGATTATTTCAAGGGCCTAATTGAAAAACTCAGATTCTCCACTTTTTTCGGAGTGTATGAATTACTCAAAATGATTCATTGATATATTATTATTTTTCACATTGAAATGAACCTTATCTTGATGGTTGAAACCATATAAACTCACTGAATTCTATTTAAATTTAATGTTTAAAACCACATTGTGGTACACTATTAATCACTGCGCGTTTTAGTTCAAAACCAACGTTACCATTCTGGCAATGGGAAGAACTATTTCAAAAATTTCTATTCTGTCTAAGTAAAAAAAATTAAGCAGTAGGCACCAAAGGGAAAGAAATTTGAAGCTTTTCACAAGATGATCGACGTGAGAGTGCTGAACTGGGAATGTTAATTTAAAAAACTCTGTCAATGCTGTAGGCAAGTAGGCTGTGATGTAAAATGATACAGAGGAAATATTTGATGTGCACTTCAGGAGGAAACAAAAAAAAAGGAAAGACTAAGGAAGCTAAAGGAAGTAAAGAAATAATCCAAGGAAGAATAAAACAGAGAGATACGAGGAAGTCAGAACCCCAATAGATAAGTCAGGAAGCAGGATGACTAGCCGCCAAGAGAATCAGTCTCAGAAGTTCCTTACGCAATCAATACCTCAGCAAATAATGGTCCGATTTAAAAGATTTTTATTTCGTTTTGTTGGGAATTTCATTAGCTTTCGTTTAAATACAATAAAATCACCAAACAAAATCTCAAGACAATCGGTCCAATAGTCTCGGAGAAAAACCGAGGACGGAGCACGGCGTACGGCGTACGACGGACGGCGGACGGACGGATTTTTTTTTATTCGATATTTGGATTCTACGTATCTTGAAACGTCTTGTTATGCTGATTCCAAAACACCTTACATTTCTCCTCTATGTTTATAAATAGCCGAGTTATGGGTATATAAGATCTTTAATCGGCAATTATTATAGATTTTTTGTTTTTCGTTTTTTTTCTTTTTTCTTATTTTAATACCTTGTTATGCTACTTCCAAAACACCTTATATTTCTCCTCTATGTTTATAAATAGCCGAGTTATAGGTATATAAGATCTTTAATCGGTAATTATACAGATTTTATATGTATGTATATCTATATTTTTTTTTTTTTTTTAACGCCTATTTATGCTGATTCTAAAACACCTTACATTTCCTCTCTATCTTTATAAATGGCCGATTTATGGGCTCATGAAATCTCTAATCGGCCGCCATTTTGAAACAAACAGACATATTGTAATGTCGAGTTCAGAGGATCATTCCGGGGTGACCTGTGACATTGGTACCGAACCTCAAGACAATCGGTCCAATAGTCTAGGAGAAAAGCCGCGGACGGCGGACGGACGGATTTTTTTTTATTCGATATTTGGATTCTACGTATCTTGAAACGTAAAACCTCAAATTTTGAGGGGGTTACAAAAAATTTTTTCTTTGTCGATTCCAAAGGTCTATTATTGAAAATAATAAACCAAAAAATTGCATGTTTAAAACCCTTGTCTTATTTAAATTAGATATTTTTCATGTTTTCTATAAAATTTGCTAAAGTAGATAATTTGACTTTTGTAGTCAGACCTCTCTTCATTTTGAGTAATTCCAAAATAAAATTACATATAAATAAATAAATGGGAATGTACGAACTTTCCATATATGTTTTTAAAAAAAATCAGTACATTAGTTCTCGGTTTACGTACGACTGGTACAAAAAAGTAGAAGAATCTTCATGTATAGTATTGATCCAGGAACGAACCCAAAAATGCCCGCGGGGAGGAGGTTGGCTGATAATTTGGTCGACCCCTTTTTTCAAGAACACTTCTGGGACAGAACTGGATCTGCAAAAATTGAATCAGGCCCGAAAGTGTATAGGAGGATAACTGGCCACGGTCCCTGAATGCTAAATACCCGCCATTTTCTGTCTCTTTCCATTCAAACTTAAAGGGGAGTGGCAATTTTCAACGACCCTTTGACTGATTCGCTATTTCACTGAGAGCTCCGAGCTCATTCGAATGCTTTGTTAGCCTCGAAGTCTCCCCTCAAAGTCCTGTCATTAAATACTTCTTTACATGTTACTCTTCGGAATTAAGTCCTACTTACTTTTCCAAACGAGGGGCTATGAATAATTCCATCAGCTCTGGGATTAAATCGTCTCGATAGGTTAGGCAACAAAAATGCAAAGCTTTAAAGGTGTGAGGTTTTTTATTTTTTTCAAATTGTACCTTTAATTTAATCCAGATTTCTATTTTTTTTCTCGGAGAAGATGATTAGAACGGCAAAAAGTAGTAAAAAAAATATTTATTTGTAGGCCTTCTTTAGAGTTACAAAAAACAGAAAATAATAAAGACGAAAATCATAGAAGTCTAGGAAATGACAGCAGGTATATAAATTGTTGAACACGAAGAAACACTGATAATGAACAAACATAAAAATCAAGAGCTTAAATCTGACTGGCTAGAACTGACTATTAAATATATATATATATATTTCTAAAAAAAGGGGCAAAAATGGGCATGCGGTTAAGACTGCACAAAAAAGTACACACATAGGGCTAGAGGAAAGCACCAGGATGAAGGAACTGATTTGAAATGATATTTTAAAAATTCTATTCTAATTTTAATAAAATGAAAGTCGCAATTACTTTTGTAATACATTGTAATAAGCTTTTTATAATGAAGGAACGAGTTGTTAATGAGTAAATCTAAATGTCAAACGTGATAACACTTATTTTGCTAACCAGAATGAATAGAATTGGTTTCTCCTTCACCGAATAATTTTAACTTCTCAGATGTTTTTATCTCCCCATGCGAGGGTCGCAGTGAAAACGATAAGCCTGGGCGTCTGTGGTAGGCAAAGTAAACATAAAACTAAAATATTTTGGCCAACTTACAATTCCAAATTTTTCTTCGCTAGATTTGATTTCTGTCCCATAGTGCAGGGATGGGAGGATCAATCTCTAACAAAACTGCCTAAGAAATGACAAGTGAGAAAAGAGGTGAGAGGAGGTAAGATGGTAGCGTCAAACGAAAAGGTGAAAATGGCCATAATTAGGGTTTTCTGTTGCTGTACACGTGCCGTTAAATTTAAATATAACCTCCCTTTTTGATGACGTTTTACTGTACCTCCAGTTATATTCCTTATATTTTAAGATATATTAGACAATGTGTGCGTGTGAGAGAGCAACATTTGTACACAACCATAATCACCCCGTGTTCGGGGTGAATTTGGCCATGGCTTTTTTCACACGCGTGTGGCTAAGAAAAGTTAATATTGTCATATTTAAAAAGAAACTAAACGCATTATATTTATTCTAATGTTTTTCTATAATATGCATTGCACTCAAATTAACACTAAATGAATATATGTAATCTTCTTTCTAAATATTGTAAAAAATACAAATATCTTTCGCTAGAAAATTAGGAGATCTTTAAATTCGTCCTCATCGAATAATAGCCATCTTCTTTTTCTTTTTTTTCGGGTAGAATTAGTCATATCACTTAATGTATGAGTAGATATGCTTTTAATTACATCTTCACAAATCTTTCACTTTTTTTTAGGTGTAGTACGGATTATATAGTGGTTCGGATTAGCGAGGTTTCGATTAGCGGAAATCCACTGTATATAACTAAATAATCACATACTGAGCGCAGGGTAAGAATGGTCGTGGTTCCTTTTGACCATATTCATCCCGAAATGAACAAAACTTTGGCTAATGTTAGAAAATTTGCTATTATTTTCATTTAGCTCTCGAAATATTAGAAAAACCTTACCTTTATTTGCCAGAGTTGTTACAGCACCATAATAAACGATAAGGTAATCGGTTTAGGGAGATAGCTACAGTACAAGAAGTATTGCCAACGTAACAAAAATGACTCTACATAGGAAAATATATATATATATATATATATATATATATATATATATATATATATATATATATATTTTTTTTTTTTTTTCTGCTTGGAAATATAAGAATAAACATTTTGAAAATATATAACCTTGAATACAATTATCTAAGCTCATATACACCACTAGTAAATGAGAAAAAAAATTGTCTGAGAAGGTTTTGAGGGCCATATTCACATTTTCCCTACTTTTGGCCATTGTCACTCCGTCGATTATTCTCACCCCGGTTGATGGTAGCAAAACAGCTCAAAGTAAGGAAGAGAAGAAAAATAATATAACTACACCAGAACAGCCAGTTATAAAAATTGTTGCTTCTTTGATAATCTCAGAAAATATCATTAGGTATGAGAAATACAGTGCAATATCTTCCTTATGATTTAGAAGATGAGGTTCAAGGTAGATAGGAATAGATTCTGAAACTAGGCTATTCTCAGATCTAGAAACTGTGGCTATTAAAATCGATGTGAATGGTTTAATTAAAACCAATAATACAGATGCTAATATAATACAGAAGGGTAGGTAATTTATACAAATATTGTAACGCTCTAAAAATAATACTAGCTTTAGAGAGGATAGAGGTCCTTCGAGAGGTCCTTAATTCAAAAAGAGTCGGTTTTCACATTGATACAGGCTTAGATAGATCCTGGCTAATTATCAAATCGGAACGGACTATATTAGCGATCTTATTCAATCTACTAAATTGTTAATTAAACTAACATTTTTAACATAGTAGATATTACACTAATACACCACAGCTATAAAGAGTATTGTTGTAAAAAAAAGTAATATTAAATTTTAGAACGATCAAATTTTTTGAAATGAAGTAATTAAATCACGGAGAGTTCTGATAATCAATTGAATTATAACAGTATGGTAAAAATATATATTTTTTACTACGACAATGTTTATAGTTGTGGTAGCTCATGAAATGTGTTATATCATTGTTACATTTTCTTTTTATTCTACCATTTGTATACTTTAATTTAATCTCTTTATCTCTTTTTCATTGTAGCCCAGAAATAGATCTACAATAGATCTACAATACTACATGACGTCGGCATTCATTAAATTCAGCATGTGATTTCATTCCAGAATGCTGAGATGCTTCAATAATCTCGCCCAATTGGGCTTCAATTTTTGAATAATCTTTTGTTATTTTTTTAAGTCAAATTCTGATTTGTAAGAAAATAATTTTAATAAGTTTTTGGTAAAGTACATACAATCATGAATTGAATGCCGGTAGGTATGGGTAGGTCTGTATGTAATGTTATGGTAGTAATGCACCTGGTGATGATGATGTTATTAGACGATTGCTATTTAAAGATCGTTTTAGAATATTATTACAAAAAATATTAGTTTTTTAATTAATCATTGATGTAAGCAATGTGAATTCAATAGAATGAAATTTAAGCTGAAATAAATGAATGTCCTAGTCAATATTTCTTGCGAGAAAAAGTATCTTACGTATATTAATCTTACGTTCTCGACACACTATAGACATTTTGCGTTCAGTTGGTTTTGATTTATTATTTTCAATAAAAAACCTTTGGAATCGACCAAGGAAAATTTTTTTGTTACAGGTCACCCCAGGATGATCCTCGGAACTCGACATTACCATCCGTCTGTTTGTTTCAAAATGGCGGCCGATTAGAGATCTCATAAGCCCATAATTCGGCTATTTATAAAGATAGAGAGGAAATGTAAGGTGTTTTGGAATCAGCATAACGAGGCATTAAAATAAGAAAAACGAAAAACAAAAAATCTATAATAATTGCCGATTATAGATCTTATTTGCCCAAAACTCGGTTATTTATAAAGATAGAGAGGTAATATAAGGTGTTTTGGAATCAGCATAACAAGCCATTAAAAAAAAAAAAATAATAACAAAAAATTTATAATGATTGCCGATTAAACATCTTATAGGCATTAAAATAAGAAAAAAAAAAACGAAAAATAAAAAAATCTCTATCTGTAAATGCTTTTGGTTTATTATTTTCAATAATAGACCTTTGGAATCGACCAAGAAAAAAATGTTTGTAACCCCCCTCAAAATTTGAGGTTTTACGTTTTAAGATACGTAGAATCCAAATATCGAATAAAAAAAATCCTTCCGAGAAAATTTTGTTTGGTGCTTTTAATGTATTTAAACGAAAGCTGATGAAATTCTCTACAAAACGAAATCATTTTTTTTCCCTTCCGTCCGCCGTGAGCCGTTCGCCGTACGCCGCCCGCGGCTATTCTTCGAGACTACTTGACCGATTTTCTTGAGATTCGGTACCAAAGTCACAGGTCACCCCGGGATGATCCTCGGAACTCGACATTATCATCCGTCAGTTTGTTTCTAAATGGCGGCCGATTAGAGGTCTCATAAGCCCATAACTCGACTATTTATAAAGATAGAGAGGAAATGTAAGGTGTTTTGGAATCAGCATAGTAAGGCATTAAAATAGGAAAAAACAAAAACGAAAAACAAAAAATCTATAATAATTGCCGATTATAGATCTTATTTGCCCAAAACTCGGCTATTTATAAAGATAGAGAGGAAATGTAAGGTGTTTTGGAATCAGCATAACAAGGCATTAAAAAAAAAAAATTAATAAAAAAAAATCTATAATAATTGCCGATTAAATATCTTATAGGCATGAAAATAAGAAAAAAAAAACGAAAAAAATCTCTATCTGTAAATGCTTTTGGTTTATTATTTTCAATAATAGACCTTTGGAATCGACCAAGAAAAAAAAATTTGTAACTCCCCCTCAAAATTTAAGGTTTTACGTTTCAAGATACGTAGAATCCAAATATCGAATAAAAAAAATCCGTCCGAGAAAATTTTGTTTGGTGCTTTTATTGTATTTAAACGAAATCTGTTAAAATTCTCTACAAATCGAAATAATTTTTTTTTTTAAATTAACACTTCCTGTTCGGCACTCTCACGGCGATCATGTTGTGGCAAGCTTCAAATTTCTTTTCCTTTCGTGCCTACTGCTTAATTTTTTTTACTTGGACAGAAGTGATATTTTTGAAATGTTACTAAGTGGAAATAATAAACCACTGTGAAATAATTTACGGCGTTTTTTGTTTTATTATTTTCAATAATGAACATTTGTTATCGTTCAAGAAAATATTTAGCCCCCTCAAAATCTGAGGTTTTACGTTTTAAAATTCTTAGTAAAAAAATCCGTAAGTTCACCATCCGCCGTTTGCTTCTTTTCTTCGAGGCTTCTGGACTAGTTTCTTGAGATTTGGCATCAAAGTCACAGGACATCGCAGGGTCGTCCTCGAAACACGACATAACAATCCGATCAGAAATTTCAGTCTCCCATATCATGGTAGAGTTTAATTTCGGTTCTAGAGTTCGCCCTCTAGAAGAACAATAGAAGAACTCTTGTAGTCAGCTACTCTAAATTGGCGATTTCTATGGATGCACTGTGTTTGAGTTTTTTAAGTTGTTTTTTTCTGTCGTGCTGATCTAATAATGCCATTTGTTAATTATTTGAGAAATTATTGTATGGTAAAGGTCATTGTGAGAGTTATCTAAATAGTCATATGGGAGCAGCAACGATCCTGCTTTTTCCGCTATATGAGCTTTGTAATTACCAGTTATTAGGCCGATACATGGATTCCAACAAATATAACTGGAGGCGAAATATGAGAACTGTAATAGGAGGTCTTAAGCTTACACATTTATTAACAATAAGAATGTACTTAAATTCTCTTTGTTTTGTAGTGATCAAGGTAAAAGTACTAATGGATCGGTAATGTTGCGTAAATTTAGAAACTTATAATTTACAATTTTTATTTCTATTTACAAATGAAATATTTACAATGTGCAACAGAACAGATACTTATTTATATTACATATACAGGTTAGAAAATATCTCTATTATAATTTCCTATCCCAATCTTCATCTTCATAATCTTCATCTTCATGGCCATCGTCTCCGTCTTCCCAACTGTGTTCATCATCATGCTCGTGGTAGCTGTGATGCGATATCTTGTGCTTGTGCTTCTTTATATGCTTGTAAACCACTTTAGTGTCGTGTATATCGTGTTTTATTTCTGGAACGTGGATTCGTATGTGGACACTGCGAACAAATGAGTTTTTAGTATTTATGTAACAAATAAAGTATTTGGGGCACGTAATAAATTCGCTCCCTCCTGAGCTAGTATTACAGAACTTTGCAATCACACGGACATTTCGTAGTTTAAGTTACAACTATGAAATTATTGAAAATTAATAAAAATGTGCCATTTTATGAAATTGAAGCTAGTACATTGAGACCTGATTAACACATTGAGAAGAGTCATATTCTTATGAAGTGGGTAACAAGTATTTTAAATAACAAAGATTTGTGATCGACAAAAAAAAAAATGTTAACCCCTCCTCTCTCAAAATTTGAGTTTTTATGTTTCACGAGAGTACATAGAATAAATAAATCAAATAAAAACAAAAACTGTTCTTCCACCGCACGATGGAAAAAAAAAAAAAAAAAATGATTTTTATGTACTCAGGAACTCTGAAACCGTTGAAAACTGCACATACAATATTTGACCCGATTACAATACATTTCTTAACTATTGTAGTAGGAGGACGAAACTTAAAACAAGGGAAAAATGTCAAATACACTGTATCTTTGCTAATAATGGACCGATTTATTTTATTTTCTTCTATAGAGAATTTGATGACTATAATTTTCCATAAAATGTTTTGAGTTATGCGCAAATAAAATTAATTTTTCCCCTAATTTTTTTACCTTTTCTCCGGAATGTGTCTATAAATGTTAAAGAGGCTTTAATCAGAAGACTTTTTGGAGCAACAGTCTATAGAAAAACACGTTTTAGGGAATTGCGCAAGATTTATTGAGCAAAGGTATATTAATCAAATCTAAAGAAAATCTTATAAAGAAATTTTCTTAATAAACTGAATATAAATATAGAGCAAAATGAATTACATATACAGACTGAACTGTGAACAGGTGAGTAAACAGGTGGATGTTTGGTATATCCGGTGATTGGATGGTTTACTACAGTTGTGAATTTATGATTGAAGATGAAGTCATAATATTAAACTGCCTAATACCTCTCTGGACTAGATAAAATTTGTAATTGCCTAGTATATTTAAAATAAGCAAAGAGAAACAAGATTGAAGCGTTCAAACATGAGATAAACTGCGGAATTTCATCAATTTTAAGATCGCTTTCACACCTACAATCAGCTGCTCATAGGCGAGCAATGAGCTCTAATTTATCTTCTAAATTCTAGCTTAACAATAAGCTATTGATTGGGGTGTTTTTTACAAAGGCGTATCTACCGTTACGCCATCGCTGGTATAATGGGTGGTGTTATTATATAATCAGAATTTGATTTATTCTAGCCATCATAACTGCCGGATCGAAGACAGTTTTGCAATACAACCATGACGGAATTGGTATGACTTATTAATTTCGATGTTAATTACTAAATAACTATAACTAAATTAATATTTTCATGCATCACAAAGTATGTTCAATAATTTTTGAAACCGAAAGGACAATAAAATAAAAAAGCTTAGCAGACGCGGAGGTTCGTCGCCGATAACACCCATAGTCCTTGCATACATGAGTCATTCTCAAATAAAATAGCAATTTACTTACTGCTCCTGGTCACAGAACACTTTAGTCAAGCCTATAATAACGATTGCAGTCAGTGCCAACTTTATCTGTGACAGTAAAATAAAAAAAAAAAATCAACAAAACCATATGAAATTTTGTAATAATGTACCTAGAATTAATAATTTATGATGAAAATAAATATCTAATAATTCATTACACTATCGATATAATAAATATAATTTTAAAATGTGTGTACCATATCCATGTCTGAAAGCAGTCAGCTCTTGAACAAATACTAAAGCTCTAATGAAGACGTCTCCCAGTTTATACCCAGCAGGGCATGGTGAACATGAACCTCCCTCCTCTCCCCCCCCCTGCTTTAAATGGTGCGTTTCCTATTAGGCGATTATGATCACTCATGTTTAGTGATTAATTAATTGCCCACTATCAGCATTTAATTTAAATTTATAATGAATTGTTATGTCTTGTACTGGTTATATCACGGAGGCAATGGGAATTGAAACTGTCAAGCATATGCTAAGGCAATACCTTTTTATTCCATTGAAAGATCAGCGCCACTGATGGGACATAAAATTTGTTGAACAATGTTCCGGGATTTCAGGGATTGGGTTATCCCACTCCACTGTGGTAAAAAGTATGTTTACGAATTCTTTGTGATGATTCGCATTCAACATTTTGGAAAATTTTGCTGGATTTTCGTTAAGCAGAAGAGAAAGGTTCTCACAATCACTCATGTAACATCCAAAATTATACTACACAGAGTGAACAGTATAAGAATCAGAAAGCTTCTTAGCAGCATCTTAAGAGCAACAAAAAAAGTCCATATAAACCCTGATCCAAATCCTCGCAGAAATGCAATTTAAGTTTTGTGTAATTATAGATAAGTCGCGTTTTTTATTGAATAGGAAGTAATCACTCAAAAACTATTCGATGTAATTAAATTCTAATCGCACCACCGTAAAGAAGACGATATTTGGTTTAATAAATATAGTTTGGCTTAACTAAATCCATAGTACGGGGGCTTTGGAAAGTTGTATTTTATTTTTAAATCACATTTTGCCAAAAAGTTTTCCCCGACAAAAAAGTGTTTTGAGAATAAAAGTATTATTGAATAGATTTCGTTTCTAGTAAATAAAACAACACAGAAATACATAAAATAAAGCTTCTTTATGAAATAAAACAAAACTTAGTTAACTAACGAAACCAATTCTGAAATGAAATATGAAATAAAACTCCCAGAAAAAAAATATATCGATAAATTAAAATACTTAAAATTTTAAAAGAAGAAAATTATTTTACTACAACACTAAAAAATAGAAAATACAAAACATAATTAAAATTAGCAAGAGAATAAAGTAACGATAGACGCTGTTTTAGTGCGGGAAAAAACGTGTTGCGTCCTCTCTGGTCTTTATGAAAATTTATTTCAATAAGAATATTTTTATTTTAAGTATGTTTTGTATTTTTATTGTTACTGCGGTGGTTATTTTTAATAACTATATAATTAAACATATATACATATATATATATATATATATATATATATATATATATATATATATGTATATATATATATATATATATATATATATATATATATATATATATATATATATATATATTAATATTTATATTAAAGAAAATTATTTTCTTTACTGATTTATTTTGTATTTAATTTCCGAATTGTATTGGGTGAATAACAAATATTTTTCGGTAAAGTTTTGTTTTATTTCTCAAAGAAGCTTTTTATTATGTATGATTAGAAAAAAAGTAAAGTTTATGAATTTTACTCTCACTTCTCAATGCCAATTCCAAACCAATCCCAAAAGAAACCTAAACTTCATTGATTGGAAAAAAAGATTTAACGAAAGAAGTTAAATATCACACATGCAATCACTTATACTTCAGTAATATCTCAATGCTTCGGAAGTTCGAATTCTAAGAAAGCTCTTTTTTTATAATTATTTTTTATTGAGTAATATTACATTCTGTCTCAATATAGGAAAATGGTAATTAAAATGGTCATTCACACACCCCCACTTATGGATGGAGAAGCGGGGGGACTCCAGAATATCCCAGTGCTTCTCTCTCAATCGCATCACTGGCATTAAAGCCAGTGGAGGCTGGGCGATAGCGCTATGGCTACAGATGCAAAGAGCTTGAGTGGAGAATCTGCCCATTGCCAGAACTCCAATATACATATCTACAAAAGGTCTCGGGGCCATTACCGCTTCAAATTTCGAGGAGGATTGTAGGGATGGGTGGCACTAGATAGGGATTGTGCTAAATGATTAGGGTGATGAGTAAGACTGGTGAAATCTGGGAACTTTGTATAAAATAAGGTTTAAAACAAATGAGATATTAAGATTATGATATAGAGTATTGTTGGTCACATAGTATGGAGAATTGATTATTGTTCGAAGGACTTTAGACTGCAAGGATTGGATGCGTTTGATGTTCAAAAGTTTTGCTGTCTCCAAAGTTCGAGACCATAAGTCCAGATAGGTGGATTTTCTATTATGCAGTCTGTATCATTGGTCGAATCGTCTTTTAAGTCTATTATGTGGATACCACATTAGTCTTCTGTCTTGGAGGAAGCTAGGACACCGAAGTGTGCCTGAGAAAGGAAGCGATATGGATTTAAAATGAACTGGGGGACAGGATCTGCGTCAGGGGGCAAACGTGACATGTTTGCATTTAGATTCATTTACCTTGATATGCATATTATTGCACAAGTGTTCGATTAGAGATCTGCGTTGGATGAAAGGATGGCAGTGTCATCAGCAAATGTTGTCAGGAACGAATCGGGAAGAATAGGAATATCAGCGGTGAATAAAATGTAGAGGACGGGTCCCAAGATGCTGCCTCGTGAATCGCCGGTCACAACCAGATTCATTTATTCAGTAGGAGAATTCGGTACCACAGCGAACTCGGAAGATTAGATGGATCTTAAACATTTCAAGGATAAATATGACAAAAGTTTTTGAAGACCTCTCCTGATAAAAAAGAAAATTATAACCCTCGGGGGTTGTATAGCAAATTGCAAAGTTAAAACGTTCCTATAAATATGTGTCAGCAAATGAAGTCTTGACCATTGTTTAGGCCAACATCATTAAAAAACAACACGTTTTTCTACACATTTTGGAAATTAATGAAGACGACTCATTGCACAAAAAAAAAAATAAGCTAAACTAAATTTATGGAGAATTATATTTGAAATGCAAGAGGAAATTTTGATTTTGGAGGACGGCAAATTTTCAGCTCACAAAAGTGGTTACAATGGCTTCTGCTATCTTCGATAGCATAGAAGGGACTTGAGGCAGTAAATTAAATCCAATTTTGTGGTGATTTAAATGAATTATAAATGTGATGATGAAAGAATAAATAAAAAAATTAAATGAATTTAAATGAAAACTGCCTCATATTGTTTCGAAGCTACCGAAGGTAGCGAAAGCCGTTACTATGACAAGATCGTTACAAGTGGAAGCTAGTGTAACCATTTTTGTAAGCTAAAAATGTTTGTCCTCCAAAATCGAAATTTCCTCTCGCTCATTATGGTTTAACGTTCTTAACAAATTTGGTTCCGTCTCAGTCGTTTTTAAAAATATTTTTTCTTTTTTCCGATGCAACCTAAAACTAATTTTGCTAAACATAACAAGTTGGTTTGGAATTCGACATTAGCCAGTCTAAGAAAATCATGTCAACTCCAATTCACCAATGATATTGTGTTGGATCTATCATGCTGATATTGGCTTTATTCGGCGCTAAGTATAATTCTATATCTCGTTAGTTTCGATCAATTTTTTTATGCAATGAGTGTTTTTTTTCATATATTGCCAAAAAGTGTCTAAAAACGTGTTGTTTTTAATGACGTTGGCCTGAAAACTGGTCAAGACTTCATTTGTTGATTCAAGACCCCCAAGACGTACAAAAATAGAATTTATTAAAAAACAATCGTTACCTGTTTGGCTACCATTCTGCTGATTAGCTTATTGTTTTTTCCACACCACTGACCTGATTGCTTTTGTCTTTTCCATGAAGACACAAAAGTTCTATATTTTTTGACTTACTGTATTTCATATATCAACGACTCAATAAAAAATATCAAAACGAATACGTTGTTATTATCCTCTTAGCCATGGTTTCGCCCATACCATAAGGCATTCTTCAAGGCCAGAGGAGCTGGAGTAGGATACTGTGCCGCCAAAGTTTATGATCAACACTGGTTGGTAACCCATACTTATGTAGTTAATTTTTTTTTTTACGGTGTTCTAATTTAAAAATATCTTAGAGACAACCTGTAGGTTAACTCGTCCCTCCTGTCCTATCGGAGTACATAAGGAAGTAAACAAAATAATCTATTTAACTAATAAAAAGCTTACGTACGTACATAGGTGTCAGTAATCATTGTCTTGACAACTTCATATCCGTGGAAGCAAGTTCAATACACGCTTTATTAGGTTAACTTTAATTATATCTTGCAATATTGTATACATATTGTTCATTTATATGTGTAAAAGAGATTTTTAAAAAACGGGCCATTGGAATAGGCCTCCGACTCGTATCTTAGTACAACGTATGAAACGGCTAAAAGGTTAGGTAAATGCACACATGTTGTATAACAATATATGGTTAGATCAAGATACTATTTATGAAGACAAATAATTAAAACAAAGATATAACAATATATATATTTACAATTTTCACAGAAAATATTTTACAAAGAAACAGTCTTCTTCAAGAATGCTATTTTTCATCCCAACCGTGGCCACCTTCGTTCGAGTACTCTATGTGATGTTTCCCGTGTTCTTCGTAACCTCCATCTTCGTGGCCTCCATATCCACCTTCATCTCCTCCAAAGCCTCCTTCATCACCACCATAACCTCCATCGTGTCCTCCAAATCCACCTTCATTACCACCAAACCCGCCTTCGTGCCCACCAAATCCTCCTTCGAAGCCTCCATATCCGCCTTCATCGTTATGATGATGGTCGTAATGCGACTCTTTGTGATTATAGTTCTTTATGTGCTTATAAATCACCTTTTCATGGTGAATCTCCTTTTTGATCACCGGTACGTGAATTTTGAAGTGGACGCTGTGAACAATTGTTTAAGATTTTACTTTAAATGGTTTAATACCTTAATAATTAGTGATTTTAGTGTATTTATAAGATATAAATAAAATTGATCATTGAAATAAATGATGAAGTTTTTTATTTATTTATAAATAGGAATTGCATAAAAAATTAGTGAAAATATTTTAACGGGACATCCCAAAACAATTAGTTCCTTATAGATTTTCAAACACCTGCGAATAACTAACCATTCAACCTTTCTCCAATGCAGGTATCGTCATCATTAATATATATAAAGATCATATAAATGGAGATCAGGCCCAGCAAATCATAGAAATTCAACATATCGGTAGCTAAGAAGTGATACCTAATATCTGCAGTTGACTCCATTATAATAGGAACAAAAACTGTTTTTAAACGAAATTATTAGTTAAAAATCGTCAAAAAAATACAGGCAAAAATAGCTAAACAGTAAACGCTTCCGCAATCCAGGTATCCTCCAGGGCCGATAATGACAAGATTACCTAAATTCAGATCAAATACAGCATATCTCACATCAACAGCCAAAAAGTACTCGTTAACTAGAAACAGTTCATTAAACCAAGATAACTCGACAAATATTCAATATATTACCGTTAACTGCTTACTTTTCCAAATATATATATAACTAATTCAATTAATAGGATACAATTGGAAGATATAGGTTTAAGTCTCTAAAATACCGCTATACAATCTAACCAGTCAACCTTTCGCCAATACAACTCGTTTCACATCAGCAGTCTAAAAAGATGTATCTATAGATAGATCATCATTCCAAGACTTCCAATCACAAACTCCTCAATCTTGGAGTGATGTGCTGTCTTTACTGATGCCTCTTGTTAGAATGCTGGTGTGAGATGTGCTGTATTTGGTCGGCATACTTGTGATTTTGTTGTTTCTCTCCATATGATGCCTGAATTGTAGAAACGTTGACTGGCTGGTTTGTTGATCGGTATTTAAGAGACTTAAGCCTTAGTGGAATCTTCTAATTTTATCCTTGCAATCAATTGATGTTGTGTTTTGCCACTTTATATTAATCCTAACTTAAAATTGTTAGATAATAAAACAAAATTATAATATTCAAAATACTCTCGTTGTCTGTAAATATCATATTTTCTGATTAAAATGTAGGTGCGGCTACACCGAAACCGGACTTGACTGGACTCCTTTAGCAACGCCATATCGTGTATTTAATAGAAGACGGCCACACCGAGTCCGGACTGGACTTGAGCGGACTTGACTCCGGTCTTCTATCAAATTCAAGGTACGGGCTCGCTATTCAGTCAAGTCCGGTTTTGGAGTAGTCGCACTTTTATGCTTTCTTTACATCATTCATACAAAATTATATTTTAATTCATTTGCAGCTTTGAATTCATTCAAGACACTTAATTGAAATTTTTAATATTGGTGATTAGGGCATTCTTTAATCATCCCATGACAATTATTAGTGTCAGTGTCTAAGTAAAAAAAGACATTATTAAATTAATAATTACTATGCTTGGTAATGAATGGACTTAAAAATTTAAAAAAATAATTACTACCTAAATAAAATTACAGAAAGGAAGAAGAAACCTGAATAATAAATTATGCTGAGAAAAAGATTTATATTGTTAATTAAGAAAAAAGAAATGACTAAGTTAATAAGATAATTTATTTTTGTTGTACTATTACTTTCAATAATGAACATATGCGAAAATTCAATGGAGACAAAAAAAAAAAATTAATTCCCTTCAAAAATAGAGGTGTCAAGTTTCAAGATACTATGAATCCAAAAAATATATAAATAAAAAAAATCCATCATTCTGACGTCCTCGGCTTTTCTTCAATTTTTTTTTTAAATTTGCACCAAATTCAGAGGTCACCCTAAGATGATTCTCGGAACTCTACATTACCAATCACTATTTTGTTTGAGTATGGTGGCCGATTAGAGGTTTTAAACGTCCATTTTGGCCTCATATTTCGGCTATATGCTTCACTTTTTCTCCAGAAAGTTACAATATTTTTGGATGATTTCTTTTGGATTTTTAATCTGCGTTGGATAAGTAAGTTGTCAATTATATAAAGTGCAATAACTTTAAAAATTAGGCCTTGAATATATCGAAAGTTGATTATACCTTAAGTTGATAAACCATAAGTCTTTTAATTCGAAATCTCTCAAAAATTTTTTCTGTCAGTTCAAAAATCCGGCAAAGTAATTTCTTTTTTTTTTTCTATAACTAACTAACAGCATGTTAAATTAAAAATTTACATGGCTCATTAAAAAAAGATTATTTTTTTAATTTTAAACAAATAGTTGAGAGGTCTAAAAATTGAATTATGCACTAATTTCGTGAATAGTTTCATTACTTCTTGTTATATTTTTTATAGGATTGTTCTCAATACTCCCAGTATAAGATTAAATTTCGTCCAGAATGCATTTTAGTAACACAGAGGATATCTGGACTATGATTTGGATTCTGCTAAAGATAGGAATAAAAAAATAAGTATGTGGTCATTAGAAAGGTTTGAACTTTCCTTCTGTCTACTAGTCATATTTTCCTTAATTACCTCTACGTCCGCAAGAATTTGTGTGCAGTTTTTTTCCTTGTGTAAGAATTGTAATACATATTACTAATGTAATGCCAAGGACAAAACGTTTATAATGTACATGAGTTAAGAAATTCAAAAACGTCTTTTGTCCATTGGTGTAGCTAACCAATTTTTCTAGGGGAGCTGGTATGTTCCTGACTGGACCAATCATTTACCACCTAAGTGTATACGTTTAATAACAACTTTCAATTTAAAATTTAATCAAAGTTTAACAATATTTATTTTTATTATTATTTTAAGTCATCTGACTGGAAAAATAATTTAGTTTTCTTTTTTTTTTTGTACTTAATAAAATATTCCTTTTTCAAAATTTTCCATTCCAAAATTTCTATGGGGAGCGGCAAGTGCCAGGGGGGCCCAAGCCCTTCCTGGATTTACAAAACACGGTCTTGTCCATTTTACAAAATATTTGGATGAACGTAAAAATAATACTGTGCGTTCGTATATAATGCTGTCTTTTGATGATTTTCAACTTGAATTTTAAATAGGTTTTAATTTCAGAGAGCTTCATAAATGCAAAAAATAAAATAAAATAAAATAAAATAACCAAAAAGTAGATTTCGAAAAAAAATAGACATGAGGCGTGAATTTCGAAGTTCATATCTTGAGGTACTTACTGCTTCGTAGCTAATACAACAGTACAGCATGCTAGGACCACAGCAATTAACAGTTGTACCTGCTGCATCTGGAACATAAAAATAATAATATTAAGTTTGTTTAGTCTATTGTGAAGTATAACAATATCGTAAGGTATTTTTCATTCAATTTCAATCGTTGAATTTATGATGGAAAAAAAAATAAACTGAAAACTTAGATCGATTTTTGTTAATAAAAAAACTATTTTAACATATTATTGCTTTGGTATCATCGTTTAATGGAGAAATTAGGCAGATAGCATTGGAAAATATTTAACTTTGTTTAATTCTTGTATGAGTCCTATAATTTCATTGCCTGAAGACAGCTCGAATAAATTTTTAGCATCAGGTTAACAATTTAAAAACACATCAATTCATTTGAAATAAGCTAATATATATATATATATATATATATATATATATATATATATATATATATATATATATATATATATATATATATATATCTGGTTATTTTAAAAACTATTGCAATATGAAATTCTAAAGATTTTAGCATTTATCAGCACCATTGAGAAAAATACAGATAAAATGGACACCCAAATGCCACCATTTAGTTTACTTTTCTAATGATTCCTTAAATATATACTATTTTCTTATTATATCTTAAGTGAGAAAATTCAATGTTTTTCAACTCTATCAATTATGTTGATATGGTAATGTAATATTTAAATGATTCTATCTAGTTTTCCCAATAGGGTAGTAATATTGTCTCAACATTCCTGTTTTTTTTTTTTTTAATTATTATTGTCTTTTAAATTATTGACTTATATTACAGAAAAACTCGGACGATAATTTTACTTAAAAAGGAATATCCAAAATTTAAATTTAGAAGCAAGAAAAAAAGGCCGTTTTTAAAATTTAAATTGAATTATAATTTTTACAGTTAACTTATGGTTATTTTTAGTCGTATTTTCTCCAAATAAAATAGATTATTGCACTGTGTCGAAGGTCAGCGGAGAGGAGCTGAGTGCATTTTTTATACGTTTCATAACCTCTAGAACACGATTATAAAAGTTTTAAAATATTCCAAAGTGTAACCGAGGTTAAATTTTCATTTCATTATTTTGAATAAAAATAATATCGTTATAGTTTGTTTTCTCACACCCTAGGAACTGGCATTTCATATCTTCCAGTCCTATACATGTTTTCACTTGAGCATTCTTATGTCTTTCAGCACATCTCGTAGCTGCCTCTCGTACAAGGCTGAAAATAAGATGGAATATTTCCAGGACTAAAATTATTTTCTATTCATTTATGCTTATTTTATTCTCTATATTATCTATCACATAGATATTATTATATATCTTATAATATGCTATATTATATTATTATACAGTATATATTTTATAAATCACTTCTATAGAATAACTTGTTTCCAGAAGTACAATGCTTTCTCTCAAGCTGGACATATTATAGGTTAAGAAAGTTGATTTTTTTTTTTCAAGAAAAATTCCTTCTAATAAATTGAATAATTTGAAATTAAAATATTAAAAATAATATGAAATAAATATATATTATCATATTGATATACCTCTGAACGATAGCTTTCTCCAGCTGAAGCTAATGACCGACTGTTGAATGACTTGGTTAGTGGACTGCCTATATATACCCCACCAACTGTCCAGTTACCCCACTACCCCTCACTACTGTTGGATGTTCATTCTTTTTCTATAAATTGATGAAATCATTAGTAATCTTCGAAAAAGAGCTGTTTTGTGAAATTCTATTAAAAACAATGCAACAGGTCAAGCGAAGAGTTTGAAGTAAATATTTGAAAGAAAATGAATCTAAAAGTAAATAAAAAACATTTAATTAAAATTTTTTACAAGAAAAATAAAAAGTTTAACTATAATTCTGTACGTTCTGCAGGTAAACTGTAATACGTTATAGTTCAATTTTGGTGATTTTTATTTCATTGCCATATTTGAATTATTATATTGAATTGAATATTATTATGGCCATTTTTTTCGAAAATAAGTATCATAAATAGCCTGAAATGACAATAAAACATGCAACACTTCAAATATAAAGAGTTGCCACAATCTATAACAAGTAATACAGTGCGACCTGAAATTTCTTTTTGCTCTGCTGTAAAACTTTGAAAATGTAATTTACAACAGTTTACTTTTGACGTACGGAATTGTAGTATAAATCTATCGTTTGTAAAAAACTTATATTTTTTTTTAGATAAAAAATAAAATAATCATTTTGCTTAAATAAATGTAAAATATTCTTAACAGATTTCGAACTAAATAAGGATTAAATAAAATACCTGTTTAGTAGTAGGAACGTGGATGATTTCGTTGGTACCTACAGCAGTGCCATTGAATACGTTAAGAAATTTCTCGGTACGGGTGCAAAACGTTTACTCTTTCATTAAAATTTTAATGCTTGTACTGTTCAACAATGTGCAGTATTGAAAGATACTATATATATATATATATATATATATAGTATATATTTCGAGAAAAGTACACCGAGAATACGGCAAAAATATTCCTTTTTCGGCGCAGGGTTTATCCATCACAACCTCTTGATATCTACCTATTCTGTAAGTATTGGATACTCCAAGGAGGTAATCCAGTCAACTAATGGCTTTCCGAAAAAAAATATAGACTTTTTTTTCTCAACGATCCTTTATACTATCATGGAGATATGAAAATCACGAAGAATTGAACAGCTTCCAAAGGTTCCACTTATCATATATTGTTGATCTTGACCGTACTTCTTATACTTTTCTTGAAAATTGTATAGATACATAATTATTTAAATATATGTTTATATATATATATATATATATATATATATATGATTTTATTTTTTTTATGATTATTAGAAATTTTAAATTGTGTTTACCAAGCTAAGAAAATAATATGATAGAGTGATCTAGAATGAAAGCTGGTCTAGGAAATTAGATTGAATAATATCATTTTATATCTTCGTCATGAGACACATCTAAATCTTTTATGGATATTAAAGTTTTTTATTTTTATTTTCTGCTGAAATATATTTCAGATTTACTGTTTACAGATCTATGCATAATTTTAATCGAATAAATATTTTAGATGCTAATTTGTTTCCTCAGGCTCAGTCCTGAATCTATGAAGAAAGTAGTTCCAACAGATTTTTATGTTGATGGATTTCACACACTCCATTTGTTATATAACATACGTGAAAATTCAAAAATAAGCAATTCAAAATACAGTTTGATATAATTTTGTGTGTTTTTAGAACTGAAAATGAACGTATAACATTCGAAACTAGTTTACAATAAAAAAAAAAGTTATAGAAATGGCGAATAATTTATCAATGCCTAATTAGATTGATCCTTCTATAACATCAATTGAGATATGGTTGAGTGATATAGAATGAAAGCTGGTCTAGGAAATTATATTGAATAATATTATTTTATATCTTCGTCATGAGCCACACATCTAAATCTTTTATGGATATTAAAGTTTTTTATTTTTATTTTCTGCTGAATTTTATTTCAGATTTACTGTTTACAGAGCTATAAATAATTTTAATCGAATACACATTTTAGATGCTATTTTTTTTCTGCAGGCTTAATCTAGGATCTATTAAGAAAGTAGTTCCAACAGATTTTTAGGTTTATGGATTCACACATTCCATTTGTTATATAACAAACGTGAAGCTTTCACCAGCTTAATATTATTATAGAAAGTTTCAAACTATCTTAGATAATTAATTTCATTTGTCACTGATTTCAAACCTATTTGACATAATTAAAAATTATATATTATCATACTTAACCAGCACATATGATCAGAAGCATTCATAATAGCAGTTTATAAATTAATAAAGCTTTGTTAGCGTTAAATTAATTTCTGAGTTTCGGAGTTTCTGGTATTCATCCCAAAATAGGATGTCAACCCTCCATCTTTTTGTAAAATGACAAAATACCTTTTCATCTAGGCAGTTTATAAAGGTGAAAAACAATGTCATTTTTTCTTTCCGGAATAGACATCTCAAAATTTCGCCTGCTGCATTAGTGGTAAAAACTATTGATAGTGTAAATCACAATTCAAGTTTCATTGATTAAGATGGCATCAAAAGTATTTGTCTATGGCTCATAGATCGGTCTTGACAGGTTTTTTTTTTTCTCTGAAAAAAGTTGATTTTCACTACTGTTTGACGCGTTTTAGTCGAAAATACTTTATTACAAAAGTTGAAAAACATTAAATTTTCTACGATTTGCACTGTTTAAATATTTTTCTAAACCAAATTCGTACCGATATCTGAAAAGATTTTCAAAAACCTATTATTATATGAATAATAGTAATAATGTTAAGTGCCTCTAAATTGATTAACTTAACAACTGAAGCGAGTTTTCGGCAAGAACGCGTTGTTTTGGAGTTATAAATAAAATACTGAGTAAAGTCCGAATATTTTGAGGTTTTTCGTGCTCCTTGAAGTTTCCACAGTGTCCGTGAATAGGAATATTTGAATTCTTACTTCCAAATATTACTATACTATACTAAACTATAGTATTACTTCATTTTCTTAAAGTCACCATTGCAAACTAGTTTATCTTTAATTTAGAGCTTTTGATTTTTAAAATTTATTTCTTATATTTTTTAAAATTTTAATATTTCTTCTCATATTATTAGATAGGTAAATTAAAAAAACCAACATAGCATAGGTAATAAACTTGTTTAATTACTTTATTATATGCAGAAAGGATGTGGTATGGCATTTCTCTTCTCTCCCAAATAAAATGTATAATTAATAATAATTATAGCAGATAAGATTATGCACAGGATATTTTACTAGAGGGTTTCAAATTATTAAGTTGGGAATAATTTTACAAAATTTTCATTTGTTACAAACATATATATTATAGTACAAACAATAAAATTAGTAATATCTTTATTTTTATGATTGCTTTGATAGTTACTTTCAAATCATATCTCAACATTCAATTTATATCATCATTATTGCCTGGAAATCTGAAAATGTTTCGTTAAACTAATTATCAAATTACTTTCATTTTTTCGAACAGGTTCTTGGATATAATAAACAAACATTATACATCCTATATTTGCGAACCGCTATATCTAAACCACTTCCTAATTCCGCTTTCCAGCTAAAATTACACAACACTCCACATGGGCCCTCATAAGTCGAAGAGCTGCAAGGACGTAACCCAAACATGCAACCATTTCACGCTGTCTGGGTTCATCCACTGAATACGATGCATTCGGAGCGGTGCATTCCTTTACAGTGCCTGGTCAAGTCTCACTGTACAGCACATTTCTGAACAAAGGACAGCTTTGAATTTAGAGGCCTTGAAGGCAAGAAATTTGTTAATTAAATTCAAAATCCATAGTTTGTTTATATACAGACTGACATTGGATCAATAAAAGCTTGTTGGTATTTCCTAGTGAATTATTGAAAGGGTGCTGGGAAGTTGGAGTTTCTGAAATATAGCTTTTTGTTAACAAGATCTTGGAAATGCCCGAGGAATGGAAAGAATTTATACTTACTCCGGTTTACAAAAAGGGACTAAGGACGAATTGTAATAACTATCACTTCTACCGGTGTTATGGTATGTTATCAAATATTCTCGTCAATCCTAACTAGTCGAATCATGGATTACGCCAGGGAAGTTATCGTAGACTACCAATGTGAGGGTTTTAGTAAGAACCTGTCTATTATTTATCAAATATTTTTCTTACGAAAAACAAAAATGTAGTAAAATGGTGTTAGTTTATTAGCTTTATATCGATGTCAAAAAAGGCTTATGATTCCGTTGACCGCCAGAGGCTGAATAATATTTTGAATGAGCAGAGAATACCGAAGAATTTTGTAAATCTAGTAGAGATGTGCATGACCGAAACATTGAATCGGAAATTATTTTTCGGAGAAGTTTAAAACAAGGTGATTCCCTATCACCTGTTCTATTTAATTTATCACAAGAGTATGCCATTAGAAAGGTAATTTACACCATGACCTTAAAATCCCATATTTTCTTGACATAATTCCATACAAATTGTCCACTTTTCATCAGAACCTTACTCATCATCCTGATCCCTTAGCACAATCCCTATCCAGCACCAACCATCCCTATAACCCTCCTCGAAGGTTGAAACGGCAGTGGCCTCGAGACCTTTTGTAAATGTGCTATTGGAGTTCTGGCAATGGCCAGTTTCTCCACTCACGTTCTGAGTTTCTGTGGCTCTAGTGCCCTCACTCAGTCTCCACTGATCTTTAATACCAGTGACGCGACTGTGTGAGAAGCGCTGGGATCTCCTGGAGCCCGGCTTTGCCATTCACAAGTGGGGGCAGAGCTTGGTTCCGAGTTCTCTGGGTAGATTGTAAATATTGTATACAGGCATGAATGTGTTTAAGATGACTTATTTTGTTTTTACTTAACTTATTTTTTTTTCTTGGTTGTTTACTTATTTTTTTATTATTTAAATTGTTTACATATTTATAATTTTTACTAGTAATGTACATTTTGTTTTCTTTTATATGATATTTATTATTTTTATTTTATTTCCTTGTTTTTTTGTTCTTTCTTTTATCTTGTACATATGGTATGAATGGATTCTCATAGCTCTAATACCTATTGCCCTTGAGTGTGGCAGCTTGTATTACTTTTCAAATAAAAAAAAAAAGAAAAAAAAAAGAAAGGTAAAGCGTACCGAAAAAGGCTTAGATTTGGAAGGTGAAATACCGTGCTTGGATATGCAGATGATCTATTATTGTTAAGTGAAGAAGCGGAAACTATAAAACTGAATACAATAACGTTGATGAAAGCCAGTAAAGAAGTTGTTCTCGAAACAAATATGGATAAGACAAAATACAAGGTTAGCAGCAGAAACGGCGGCGATTTTGGTGATGTAGATATAGAAAGCAATGGGTTTGAACAAGTTGAGAAATTTAAGTATTTAGGGTCTATTATAACCAGAAAAAACGAAATTCAAGCGGAGAGAATGGCGCAAGGAGCTTGTTATGTTTCGGTTTCAAAATTCCTTATGTCGCACATTTTGTTCAGATACTTAAAAGCTATAATATGCAAAACTATTATCCCTAGAATGTTCTATTCGGGCATGAAACGTGACCGCTAACCTTTTTCTAACTATAGAATCTTTAAAATTTTGGAGTATTTTGGAAACTGATCTATCTATTTTTATGAAACAGATGTTACACAGGCGAAATAATCGTTCTTATGTTATTATTAGGTATAATAATTATATAAAAAAATATGTTCCCGAGATAAAGTTCCCCCCCTTCTTAAGAAAAGCACTACATCACCATTTTATGCTGCATAAAGTAGTTCATGATGATTATCTTCATAGAAAGATATGATATATTATGATATATTTTCATGATATTTGCCAAAATAATAAACTTACAAAATGGCGATTTCTAGTTGTCGCCGGAACTATTACACTTACAAATGTCAATTACAACTCACATTGGAACTAGTTAAATGCGCAAAAAAGTAGTTCTTGGTAATTATTTCGTAGGAAGAGCTGTTTCAATAATAATTACAGAAATATAGTTACAATACGATAATTTCTCAATTTTTTGGAGAAAAAAAATAATTTAAAAAAAAAATACATTATCTCGGAAACTATTAGACGTACTATTTATCTATTTCCCCTAGAATTGGAGCGAGTCAAATTCACCATAAAGTAGGGCATGATAATTATCTTCGTAGGAAGAACACTTTCCATGATATTCTCTAAAATAAATTCATAAAATGGTGATTTCTCGTTTTACTAAAAAAATAATTATTTATTGAAAGACTATCTTGAGAACTGTTAGACTTAAGAGCGGATATACATAAATTTGACATGGACAGAAGATATCCATTGGTTGCATTTCAACTATAGATATAGTATTTCACAAGGTCAACGCTTTTTGCCATGACTAGTGATCTACAATACAACGTTGGGAGTTTCGATAATGACCTCATCCATTTTCTCGGCTTCTACTGAATATGGATGTTGACAAGTTAATAAATAAATTTAAAATTGGCAAAATGAAATCCGAGATTACGGATTCCTTCACCAGCATTTTGTGGTATCCCATTGAAGGAAGGATTTGGATAGACAGGTGGATAAGTTATTGGAGAAGAGTTCAGGTTGCAATAAATGGATCACTATTATCACGCAATAGTGATCCATTTATTGCAATCTCTTGCAAACTCCCATCGTTATATAGAATCGATCACTAGTCATGGTGCAAAGCGTTTTTCCTATATAAACAAGCCAATGGGAAAAGACAATGGTCAGGGAGAGTTCTTTCTCTTCGCTAGTATCGCCGCCCTTTTCGCTGATCGCAGCTCCAATATAAACTTACTCGGCAAACGCTCTGAACTCCCAAAAGGTGCTTAATGACCATTTGCGGCCTACTTCGACTAACGGCATTTAGCCAAACCATCGAAATTTTTTCAAATTCCTTTCTCCGCATTTAAATTCCTTCGTGAAATCTTCAATGCTCCTTATCTTGTCCACTCAAATATACAAATCCACAGAGACATTAATATTTCATTTGTAAACGATCCTGCGAAAATGGACATACTTTATTCCATTACAATATAATCCTAATACTTCGGAAGTATCTGAAAAAGAAAGAGGTCTTGTGACCTTCTGAAATACTATATCTATAGTTGAAATGCAACCAATGGATATCTTCTGTCCATGTCAAATTTGTGTATATCCGCTCTTAAGTCTAACAGTTCCCAAGATAGTCTTTCAATAAATAATTATTTTTTTAGTAAAACGAGAAATCACCATTTTATGAATTTATTTTAGAGAATATCATGGAAAATGTTCTTCCTACGAAGATAATTATCATGCCCTACTTTATGGTGAATATGACTCGCTCCAATTCTAGGGGAAATAGATAAATAGTACGTCTAATAGTTTCCGAGATAATGTATTTTTTTTTTCCAAAAAATTGAGAAATTATCGTATTGTAACTATATTTTTGTAATTATTATTGAAACAGCTCTTCCTACGAAATAATTACCAAGAACTACTTTTTTGCGCATTTAACTAGTTCCAATTTGAGTTGTAATTGACATTTGTAAGTGTAATAGTTCCGGCGACAACTAGAAATCGGCATTTTGTAAGTTTATTATTTTGGCAAATATCATGAAAGCTGCTCTTTCTATGAAGATAATCATCATGAACTACTTTATGCAGTATAAAATGGTGATGTAGTGCTTTTTTTAAGGGGGGGGAGGAAACTTTATCTCGGGAACATATTTTTTTTATATTATTATTATACCTAATAATAACATAAGAAAGATTATTTCGCCTGTGTAACATCTATTTCATAAAAATAGATAGATCAGTTTCCAAAATACTCCAAAGTTTTAAAGATCCTATTGCTAGAAAAAGGTCACGTTTCATGTCCGAATAGAACAGTGCTAGGGATCATAGTTTTGCATATTCTAGCTGGATATAATATGGAAGAATATGGATGTTGACAAGTTAATAAGTAAATTTATAATTTCCAAAATGAAATTACGGATTTATTCTTCAGCATTTTGTGGTATCCCATTGAAGGAAGGATTTGGATAGACAGGTGAATAAGTGATTGGAGAAGAGCTTAGGTTGCAATAAATGGATCACTATTGAGTGATAACACACAAGTGCCATCAGCTGAATTTGTATGAGTTGAGTAAGGGTGAGGTGTAAAGTGAGCAATTTTTAAAAGTTTTTTTTTAAAGTTATTTTTATAAGTTATAAAATCAATAAATAAAAATATTATAGGGTCTTAATAATGTTAATAGTTCTTAATAATCTTAATTAATATTCATTTATTCTTATTTAACATTTAATCTTATTTATTTAATATTTAATTAATAATAATACTAATTAACATTAATATTATAATACTAATAACATTAATATTATTATAAATTTCTATGTTTAATAAATAAAAATAAAATATTTTGATGTTATATTAGTATATATTATAATAATAACTTTATTAAAGGGCAATATATAACTTCCGGGTATAATCTCTCCCATGGGAAATAAACAGAATAGGTGATATTAAATTATAGATTATATTAAATAATTAATATGGCTTGTATATACGTTTTGTTGGAAAATGTTTAAATTATGAAATGTGTTGATAGATGTAAAAATTATTAATTTCAGTAAAGAAAATTCTGATGATGAGGAAATATTTCCTCGAAACGTTAATGGAATAAAGATGAAGATTACACCCTGAAGTTATACATATAATAAAGTATATATCTCTTAAATAAAATAATTACAGGAACTTCCTAAGAACTTATAAGAAAGAATATAATAACTTTATTGATGTTGCTTGATGGACTATGATGTTATTGTGATGAAATAAATAATCAGAATGCAATCAACAAAGTTCTGTCACCACTTGGAACCAAAATAGCCCTGATGATGGCTCACGCGATTTAGACGAAACGTAGGCTTCTACAATAAAAAAATATACTTTGTTGACTGCATTCTAATTATTTATTTCATTATCATAATTTTAATATGTATATACCTATATAAAATTAAGTATTTTTTTAAATTTATTTAATCTAAAGCATTAAGTTTTCATATTCGTCCAGAAATATTTTTATTTCATTTATTGATGTTTAGTCTTAGCTGAGAATAACAGAAACATAATGGAATTTTTATCCTAATCGAAGCAGAACTAGGCAGAACTGGGGGCAGTTAAACAAGGCTTGGTAAGCTTAAATATTTTTTATTATAACATATTTACACGTTACATAAACTTGAACAATAATAAATAATTATATTAACAGGTGAAATTAGTTGAATATAACTGGTAATTATTTTAAACCCTTCCACCCGTGGTTGTTCCCTTCGGATGGATACTCATTGAAGTTGAAGTGACCGACGGTGACAATGGAACTTCCTAGACTCTTACCGTTGCTGTGTCCGCTTTCGGAACTTCCACTTTGATTACCTCCGTAACTGCTTAGACCACTGCTGAATTCGGAGAATTCGTTGGAACTTCCTATACTGCCCTTATGATCGTATCCAAAGCTTCCAAGTCCTCCATGACGAGTGTCTAGTCCGCTATCGAACACTGCGTGATGCTCAGTAAGATCTCCGAAGTGTTCACTATGTCCACTGCTTCCATAACTTCCAAATTGTTGTCCATGGCTACTGCTCCTAGAGCTTCCAAATTGATGATCTTGGCTGCTGCCTCCTGAACTTCCAAATTGATTACCATGGATACTGCCTCCAGAACTTCCGAATTGATGACCATGGATACTGCCTCCAGAACTTCCGAATTGATGACCATAGATACTGCCTCCAGAACTTCCAAATTGGTGACCCTGGCCACTGCCTCCGGAACTTCCAGATTGAACACCCTGGCCACTGCCTCCAGAACTTCCAAATTGAAGACCATAGCTGCTGCCTCCGGAACTTCCAAATTGATGACCATGGCCACTTGTTTCAGAAGTTTCAAAATTGTGAGTCGGAACGCTATTACTTAAACTTCCAAAATGATGATATCTTCCTAGGCTTACAATATGTTTACCACTGAGGTCACCACTAGATTCCCCTCCATCAAGATGTCCATATTGGTACCCACCTCCGACATCTTTGCCAAAGTGATCATAATGTTTTTCGTCATGTTTATACTTTTTAATGTGCTTATAGATTATTTTTTCGTGATTAACTTTCTGAATAATTTCAGGAACATGAATTCTTATATGAACACTGGAAAAAAAAAATTGTGTACATTAGATACAAGGCTTAATTTATTATATTGAAATGAGGATATACTATACGATTTATATTAATATTAGATAAATAAACTGAAGTGGGCTGGAAATGTTTCATTTTTTTCCTTTTGTAGGGCTGAGGTCTATTAGGAAACTTGCGAATTGTACCTCATGAATTACTAAAAATTAAAAAAAATAGATTGGCGGTCTATTACTTTAAACATACTCCTCCGTCCAAGATAGCTCAGAATATTAAAGAAATGAAAGTAGGAAGTATGATTTTTTAAATTTTAATATTAACGATCATAAAGTATTTATTAAAAGTTACTCACTGCTTTTTAGTGCCAAAGGCTGTGCAAAAACTGAAGGTTAAAGCCATCAGAAAACAAAACGCCATCTGAAACTGAAAGAGGTAAATAATTGAAAGAATTTATTTTTATTTTTATAATAGGTAATGTTTTTTGTTTAACATTAAAACACTGCATTTACCTCGCACCCTCTTATTGTCGCGGCATAGGTGACAGGTATATATATATATATATATATATATATATATATATATATATATATATATATATATATATTTATATATATATATAAAATAGTAAATATACAAAAAAAAAATTAACTATTATCTATAAAATTTGAACGTTGGGCAAAATCTTCATGAATGCCACATCCTTTTACCAAAAAAGTTTAAAACAAATACTAAATAAACGCAAAGCAAGCCTCAATCTACATTTAACACCAAAATATCTTTCCCTAGATTTTGTTCTTTCAGAATGACCCATGACCAAGAATAACTTCTTGGCTACTAAGTAATTCATTTTGAACAAATGACTCAGATACTTCAAAGGTTGCGATTTTTATGAAGTCTGAATTTTTATACAATTATTAGTGAAGAGAATTTTATGAGTCCCAAATTACAAAAATAGATGTCGTTGAATGATTTCCATTTTTTCAAATTATAAGTTTTTTAGCATCGGTGTTCTTCCAAGCGTATGTTGAACCATTCAGAAAGAAAAATGTCTTTTGTGTCACTCACATGGCTTTCCATACCGCTTTGGGTAACGACCAAAATAAAAATTGTTTGCTGTATCTTCGCCGATATTAGTCCGATTTTTTTTTAATTTAATTTTTTATTTATTTATGTTTAGCTTTGTAGACATTTAAATTATCCTTCAAATGAGTATCTAGAATGTTCTGAAAGATGTATAGTTCCCGAGTTATAAAACAATTAAACAAAGGTGAAGCAGTTTCCATAGAAACAAAATACTTTATAAAACATGTGTAAAAAGTTTAATACGTTATTTCTTTGCTTATACTGACCCATTTAGATGATTTTTCTTTGTTAGGCTGGGAATTTATTTGCCTTTCTAATAGATATAACTTGGAGACTCTGAAATGTATGGATCCGCTTATAATTGATAAATGAAAATTTCATCGGATAAAACACTTTTCTTACCTTGTAGCAAGAGAAAGTAAAACATGTGTAAATATTTCAATACTCCTTATCTTTGCTAATAATAGTCCGATTTTGATGATCTCTTTTTTTATTTTTTTAGAGAATTCAATTACCTTTAAAATGATTAAATAGGGAATTTGCCATCAAATGTATACTTTTTGAATTTTGTGTAAGTGAAATCTTATTTTGGTAATTAATTTTTCTTGTTTTTTCTCGGGGATGTACTACAAATGTGAATAGTTCGAGAATTGTAAGCAGAAAACTGTAGGCAAGATGGAGGTAATTCTAGGAATCCTTAAAATTAAGGTAATTTTATGTAATTTTTCATTTATTTGACGGAAATTGAGTTGTGTGTTAAAGAAGTGTATTATTGAAAAGATGTTTGCAATTTGAGACAACATGACACTAACCTGTAACGAACTGTTACGAGTTTCAAGAGTTAAATAATGTGTAATAATAATTCTTCACGGTGGCTGAAGCACTATTAAGGTAATTAGACTTTACTGGCTATTACCTAATGACCATCTATGTTCCTTCTTGGATGAGCCAGTTGCCTATCAGATGAAAGTTCTACATTCATGAGAAGGTTCATGGCATCCAGAAAAAAAACTATTGACTTTATATTTCAACAAATTCATTGATAATTGATCCAAGTTTCGTCAAGTCCGTTATAATTTTCACCGAAATGAAGGGTTTTCATTTCAAAAGCCATTTGCAATTAGGGATTCTTACATAACGCCATTACAAACTGAATTCACTCCTTGAACACCCCCAAGGTGCCAACAAATCAATATTTATATTTCATTACATAGAACTGCTTCCTTTTACAAATTCTTTCGTATCCGTTCCTCCTTCTTTTGGAATCCCTTGCTTATCTCGTCGCTATCTGTCCTCAAAGATTAATTATTAACTCTCCATTATTCGTAGAAATGTATAAAAATAGAATATATATATATATATATATATATATATATATATATATATATATAATGACAATGATATTAAAGTAATTATAATATTTAAAAAATGATAAAAAGATAAGTTGATAATAATGACAAAAAATATATAAATCACAATGAATAATGGTGAGAATTATTCCAAAATGAACAAATAAAAATATAGAATACAAAACAAGAAAAATATTTATGATTTCAAAACCTCATTTTGTTTATGTGAATTTTTCTATAAATACATATTTTCGTTTGCATTTGTCTCTGCATTATTTTTATTACTATTTATTTTCATATATTTTTTGTATCATTCCTATCAATCTATTCATTCATTGTTAATTTTTTTTTTTCGGTTAATACTTCAGTGCTTGAAGATATTTGGCCGCGCGATATGATCTTCTTACTGTCATTTATTGCTTACGGGAATCACACGTAATTTAATGGCTTACTTGGTACAGCGGAGAGTGACCCATAGCTCTATAACCAGGCCAATTTGGTAGTATTCTTTCCACCGACTCACGCAAGGTTCAAGCACAGTGACAAATCGACCTACGACCTATAGTTGTTCAGGGATAGCATGCGCACGAGGAGCTAGATTTCCTTTCTTTTATGTAGCAGACCATCCATTGACCAAACCTCCGGACATCTATTTGAGATCCTGGAAAACCACAATGCAATACCCGATTAAGGTCAGTACGGGTTCATCACTCTTACCTTGGCCGGTATGAGCTGTACCTCCAGTAGGCTGACGGACTTCAATTAATTCTCACGCTCGACGTTGTTTAACTTTGATTACCAAATCCATGCGATTAGCCTGCTCGGCCATCCCAGTCTCCGAGTATTAATTATTGAATATTATAATTATAATATTACCTATCACGATTATTGATATTTCTATAACCTTTTTTCAGGTATCTTGTAGCTCTGAAGATAGTATACTATATTTTTCCGAAACTTGGCTGATATAATAATTTAAAAAAAAATTGTTTATTTTGTTGTATATTATTATATTTTGATCCTTACTGATATGAGGTACAAGTGACAGTTTCATAATTTTGTGAAAAATCATTTTTACAGTTTAACAAAATTTGATAAAACCTACAACGATTAAGTTTATTATAGGATATTAAATTATGGGCTCTAATGCATATCCCTTGAATATTCAGCAATTTAACTATACATAACCACAATTAACTATGTCTTTGGAAAAAAAAAAAATCACTTAAAAAAAGTACCTTCACCCCTTCGTATTTAGTATGAATTTTTAAGATTTGACTATATGTATGTGTGTGTTTGTTTCTTTGTGTGTGTGTTTGTGTATTTACCTGTTCCATGATGACAGTTAAGATAAGCAAGCAGATATTTGAACTGATTGACGATTGAAGTGAGCCGAGCCTATATACAGCTTTCCAGAAGCAGCCCCACCCCGAGGGTTTCCAGCTGATTTGACTTTTAGCTAATTGCTGCGAGGGCGGATGGATATGCAGATCGCAGTGGCCGTGGTCAGGATCTTACAAAGGAAATTCCTCTTGGGCCGATATTCCTTCAGCGTGTCCCTGCTCCTCCGCTCGGCTGGGTTTTACGTCATTACATTCCGGTCGAGCCTCCGGAGGTAATACGGAGAAGTGATAATTAATATTATTTATTGATACAAACTTTAAATTGTATTGAAAAACAAATTTCTGAATGTTTTCCAACAAGTAACAATTTTCTCTCCGTTCAAGATATTTTTGAAGATCAGCTCATCAAGAAAAAGTGCGCAAAATCGTCTAAATTTGAAATTTCAAATATTTAAAAGAACTTTAAAATTTCCAAAAAATTGTAACAACAGATGTTCGTATCGTTATTGGGTAAAACTAAATAATCTTTTCTCGGAGTAAGCAAAAAAAATATATGGATTTGACATAATGATTCTAAAATACTTAAATACGGGCGTATAAAACGAATGATAATCACGAGTTTCGAGGTTCATCCTGGGTCGACCTGTTACCTCCCATGGGCCCAGTAGTCTTGGCGAAAAGCTGAAATGAACGGCAGGCGAACGATTCTTTTTTTTATACGATTTTTGGATTCTGCGTATCTTGAAACGTACAGAAGGATTCAAATTTTCTTTTTTTGGTCGTAGAGCGTATAGCGATGCCAACACCATTCACAAAAGTATCTCTCATATGAGGAGAACCTATTAATGATCTGTCGGCCATATTATCTGAACATGATGGATTGTAAAGGTATATAAGATATTTACATATGTATTACAGGTTATAATATAGGACAATAGAAAATGTATATATATATGAATATGAGAAGATCAATAAGGATTCAGGAAGGATATTTAATTACTCCGAGAAAATATTGCAGTCGGAAAGTAGGATAAAGCCACTTACTATACTAACAGTAGAATAGAGAACGCAACGATTCATAAGTCTCTTCAGTTTTATTTCAATTTATACTTCCATAAAACTTTTCACCATGTAACTCGAAGTATATGACTCAATTTCTCAATACATTATACTTGGAAATAAAAAACAAAACAAAAAAATCTGCACATTATTACACTATAGTTTATTATTTCCAAATAGTTATGTTAAAAAAAAAAGGTCAATGTTTTTTTTCAAATATCTTTAGCATAATGATTCCTAAATACATAGATATTGGCGTATAAAATGAATGATCATCATGAGTTCATGGGTCGACCTTCGGGAAATCGGCCCAGCAGTTCTAGCGAAAAGCCACGGACGGCAGAGGAACGAGTTTTTTTTTTATACGATTTTTGGATTCTACGTATCTTTAAACATATAACTTCAGATTTTCCGGAGGAAGGAAAAAAAAAACGAAAAAAAAAAACGGGTCCTCAGATCCTTACTCAGGTATTCGCGGTCCCGGGTTTCGGCACCAGTTAAGCTCCTGTGACTCAAAACTGATAAAAAAAACAAAGACAGGAGAAGGGAGCAAGAAACAACACACACACGAGATCTGAAATAAGACTGCTTTATTTGTCTCAGTAATCCTCTATATATACTCTCTGTGTTCTGTTTACATTTAGGGATGGTATTAGGACTTACAATGTATTCCTACAGACCTTAACTCCCCCCTGCCAGTTTACGACCATCCGACGTAAACTAATATGAGCATAGTAAAAACAAATAAAATCACATACAATGGAATACTAAAATACACAATAAATAATAATCGAATATATACAAATTATAGTAACATAATACTGACACTTGACATAATACTTGATAATACTGACACATAAACATAATACTGACACTTGAGAGTAATAAAATTAAAAACTTACAACAATCATGACTATCAAAATATAACGAAATTTCTTGTTGTGAATGATAACCACACATGTTTCGGTATCACTGCAAAAAAAAAATCCCATTGAAAGAATGGCTCTCGCACAATTTTATATAGTAAAGAGGATGCTCTGGCTTGTTTAAGGCTGTTTCCCGAAATTAGTTTTCGCTTTATTAATTTTGTCTCACATTTATCTATAATTTTGACTTTGTTTTCTTCTTCTTCTTTCGGTACAACAGGGGCATGAAGCTGCCCTAAGCCTGCTCATCTGCTGCCAAACATTTCTCTGTGTCTCTTGCGTGGGTAACTAAGATCTTCAGTTGCAGGCTTTGTCTGTAGCCCAATATAATATAACTGACATATCAATAATAAGTTCTCCTCATATGAGAGATACTTTTATGAATGGAGTTAGCAGCGCTCTACTCTCGAAGGAAACTAAACGAA
This sequence comes from Rhaphigaster nebulosa, assembly GCA_948150685.1. Classification (NCBI taxonomy): domain Eukaryota; kingdom Metazoa; phylum Arthropoda; class Insecta; order Hemiptera; family Pentatomidae; genus Rhaphigaster; species Rhaphigaster nebulosa. The sequence continues at coordinate 203,731,388 of OX411306.1, forward strand.
GTATTAACCACCCGCTTCTCATTTCAGAAAGCGCACAAGTGTTTCACTATTAGACGTTAATTTCATATTTTAATATCAGTCTTTGGATAATAATTCGACATTCGAGGAGCATTCTTCAACCTATCTCCGGTTAAAATGTTTGATATATTTTTAAAAGTGTCTAACCTCAAACGCTCTTAAAATTTACAAGTTTTACTTTACCATGTTATTTAGAAATTTCCGAATGAAAGAAGAAAAAAATTCTGTGCTCAGTTCAATAAATTTTCAGATATTATGAGAAATTTCTTGCAAAAGGATAATAAGGAGAAATGTTATATAAGAGGAAATTGAGAGACAAATGAATATTTATGCATTTTTCTTCATATAGTTACTACGAGTATAAGTATGTCAAGATGTTTTAGGAAGCTTCCAAAATTAAGCTAAAAATATATAAGTCTTCTTCATACTCTCTTCCATAGTCTTCTTCATTTCTCGAATATTTTATCTGTTTTTCTTGCATTTTCTCCCATAGTTCATTTCTCGATAATTTTCATCCAATTTTCTAAACATCTCCATTAGGAGGTTTGTGTTTTCTGGCCTCTCTACTGTCGTTAATTGTGGTCTGCCCTCCATGATTGCTGCTGCCTCCACTTCTTCATCTGTACCTATGGACTTCTCTGTTATATCTTCTCTTTCTGCATATTCGGAATCATGTGTATCTACCTCCCCTTCTCTTAATGCTCTTGTAGCCGAACGCGTCCTTCTGTCGGTCTTCGTGAAGCTGTAATGAATTTTCGGAGACGGAATTCACGGAATATGTAAAATAAATTAAGTACTGGGACAGTCTAACTTCAATGAGATATCGAAACCAAGAGATAATGAAAGAATTTTCGTGACCCCAATATCGAATCGTTACGCGGACATTGATCATATACACAATAAATGCGAAAATTAAGAATAAAAAATAGAATCAATATAGGTAACCAACTACATGCAAGCATATTTATCAAACTGGGAAATTAAAAATAATAGGTAACCTAGTCCATCTGAATCATTCCATCTATTTGTAATCATATTAATATCATATCATGTTAATTAATGATAAAACAATCAGTAACTAATTAAATTAATTAATTTTATAATGGCTAATTACTAAACTGGATGATAAGTCCCCACAAGCCGGATGCCATTTATTTATGCTATGTTTTCTAGGTTCGAGTTGAGCTTGATATCTATTTAGCTCTAATACATTTGTCTATATATATATATAGGAATGCCATTGGGCAATCATTGAGGATGATTATCCCAAAATTAAGTAAGTTTATGAATACTTTCTTATCTTGTCCTCTAAATTGGATACCTTTCCAAGGGCCTGGTTTGTGGTTACCATTATTTAATAATTAACCAAGATAATGTTCCTACTTTTAAGTTTAATACTAATATTAATCAAAGTTACTGCTATCTTAATGAAATATATTCAAATTAAATATGGGTATGGTTACTAAAGAACAACCTCCTCGCTAACATTTATCTTTATTCTTCAAAATTAAAATAACAAACTATTACAATAAAAAGTTAACCATGGAATGATTCAGCCTAGACTTAGCCATTAATTGTTTTAACATAAATCTCTTATCTGTACTAATTGGTGTTGATGGTTCCTCAGCATCTCTCCCTCGGGCTCCCCTGCATATCTTCAGTCATGGAGCCAGAGCGCATTTCTCATCTTCAGAGTCGCAGTCATGCATCAGCCCCTATCAGTCTCCAAGTCTTGCCTCAGCCTCGATCCGTTCAGAAGTCGTTCTTTTTCACCTCCTTGCTTCTATCTCCCTTTCTCTCTTATTATAGGATCAATAAGGCATAGCTACTTGGCAATTCCTATAGGTCGCTCTTACCTGTGCCCCTTAACACAAAAAAAAAAAAAAACACACACACAAAAAGAAAAACAAGAAAGAAACACAAATAGAGTTGTCAATAACATTAAATGGCTTGTTTCCCACACAATGTTATTACTTTATTTATCAAGATATTATGAATAGTTGATTATCTATTATTTACATTGAACTAATAAGAATAAAAAATAAAAAGCTTAGTAAACCCGACGGTTCAATGCCGATTGAACCACTACTAATCATTTGGCAAAGCCAAATTTACTCCTGTACCTAAAACAACTAATAAGGGTTGCCATATTTTCCACAGTGTATTTCAAATTAATATTGCAAATTATATTTTATTTTAATTCTACCGGATGGAGTTACAAAGTTTAAAAAATTACCCATGTAAAAAATACGAAACTCTGGATGTTTAATTAGATTTCAAAATCTCACCTTATGATACTCTTACAAAAAATCAATGAACCAATCAGTTATTTACTTAAAATCTTTAAAAATTTATACTTACTAAAAAACTTTTCCTGTAATAGGTTTCCTAAATGATATAAGAGGATTATAATATGCAATGGTAAATTTATTACCGAACAACAAATAGTTTATTTTTATAAACGGCCTTTTACTTATTAGAATTTACTCGCCTGGCTCTTATCTGCACCATGGATTATACATCAAATTAAAAAGTGCGTTTAAATTATATAACGATAATATTGTCCAATATCAATACATACTAGGCTAGACGTAGGTCAGTATGGCGGTTCCTGCTCTTATTCCGTTGAGGCAATCCGGCTTCAATACGTAGTAGAGATTTCGTGATAATTAATTTTATGAGCAGTTATATCAGCCTGCATAAAAGATGTAGTGTATGCGTTTCCCCTACCAGGAGGACCAGTGGTTAACTGCGATGGGGGCGCCACTTTCCTACTCCTAATGTAAATTTGTACTTTTACATTTCAAACTTCACAAAATCGTTTGACAAATGATTTGCCACTGGTGTGGAGTCGGCATAAGAAATCCTACGTAATTGAAGCTTCCCGAAATTGAATGAAACCGACGCAGAGGATGTGTTGCTCTACGGTTCAAACGTTCGCCTGGAGTTTTGAGAGAAATGCTCTTTGACTGATTGTTCCCTTTAAGCGGTGACTTTGGGTTGCCGACACGGCCAGTAGATTAATGCCATGCAATTTTTGGGTATATCCCAAGGACAAGGTTTTTAATCGTGTTCTCGTTCTATGGATGATTTAAAGAACAATAACAGGCAATTAATTAATGCAATTCCACCAGAAAAGACTTGGAGGGTAGTAGAAAATTGATTTTAGTCTTTTTTTTTTTTTTTTTTTTTTTTTTTTACAAGAATTGGCCACCAAAGACCAATATCACTTATTATATAAGCGAATATCACTTATTCTTCTTCACACTCTCCGCCTTCCTTCTACTCCAATACTCTCTCATCTTCCTGGACTGTTCCTCTCGCTCTTCCTTAGTCCATTTTCTCCCTCGTCTCTCCTTCCCAACAAGAATCCCACAAGAATCCCAACTTCTTTTAGTTTTTTCCCTCTCTATCCAAGCAGCCCTTATCCTTGATTTTTAACCTATCCAGCTCCTCTTTTATTTGTTTCACATAACCACCCATTTATTCTTTATTTAGTCTTATTGCTTAAGACTCTGCCGAAAATTTTTTTGTTCAGCCTCTTATTGCTCATTCTGACCATGTGGCCGTAGAACCTCAGTCTTCTGGTCCTGATGACTTTTTCAAGATCTTCCAAATTTCTGTATATTTCTTCGTTGGATTTTCGCTTGGATTCGGAATTTCTAAGTATCCATTCATCCACTCCCACTATGTATATAGACTAAAGACATTTGTATTATCATTAGATAACACAAAAAAAATTATTAAAAAATAAATAGATTGATAAATAAATTATAGAAACATTAAACGTTGAACATTAAACAACCAAAAAAATGAAAATTAAAGTTAAGTAAAAATAAAATAAATCATCTTGAAAACATTCATATCTATGTGTTAGGGCGCCGTAAGGATTACAATTGCACCCTTGAACAGCCTTTCCCTGCAGCACAAACTCTGGAACGCTGGCTACAATCTGACCTGACCAATAATTAGTCAATATGATTGTTTTGTCATATGTATTTTTTTCTATTTTTTTATTTTATTTGAAAGTTAAAATTATAAATGTGAAAAGGAAACTCATAACAAAAAAAAAACCGAATGCCTTTTTTTTTTATAAACTTGTTAATTAATAAATTCATTTAATTTAATTTATCAAAATAATTTAATTTCTTTTCAAATATTGATTATAAAAAAATTCTTCTATATTAATTTAAAGAGAAATAAAAGGAAACAAATCTAATTTAAAATCAAAATATAAATCTTATAAGTAACTATTAATATAAAAATAACTATAATATTAAAATAAATATTGTTCTTTTGACAAATTACCATCCAAATTTATAATCTAAATAAAATAATCAAATAATTATAGATAACAAACTAAAATAAAAATTAATTGCGCAATTAATGCATGTCTAAATAACCTTCTAACCTACCGGATAGATTCGGTAAGGTGTTGAAAAATAAAGTTGGTTGTATGTTGTGTTGGTCGGCCGGTGGTTCAGCTTACGGTTTTCTTGAACATTCGGGCGTCGATGGTCGTTGTACCAGAGATTTTCTTGATGGTAGTCGGACGTGTTATAATTAAAAGAAAAAAGGGAAAAAACGGCCTCCCAATTGCCGATAACCGAAAGTTCGTTCGACTTTTCGGAAAATTAATCGTAATTAATGAGATTAATGATTGTTAGCATTGCATAAAAATGTTCGGAACACGATAGTATCGACTCACAACTCTAAAAATAGGTGTGTTCCCGAGGACGATATATGGCCAAATGACTTCTTAACCCACTTTGTTCGCTTTGTAGACAGAATGTAAACATTGATTTGCCCGCTTTCGTGAACAATAGCAATGCTATCGCTCTTATCCCTACCGACCACCCATTGTTAATGAAACTTAGAAATAAGTCACATATTTTTCATTTTCAATTAAACAATTAGCGGCTGAAACACTATGTAAAATATTTATATTCTGCCTCAGACAACTCCAAACCAAGCTTTATCCGCTCATGAGGATGGCAAAGCAGGTTTCCTTCAGATCCCAGCGCTTATCTCCTAGCCGCGTCACTGGCATTAAAGTCAACGGAAACAGAGTGAGGCCACGAGAGCCGCAGACACTCAGGACTTGAGTGGAATGGCTGGCCATTGCCAGAACGTCAATAGCAGACTCACAAAAGGTCTCGGGGCCTCTGCAGTTTCAACCTTCTAGAAGGGCTATAATGATGGTTGGGGCTAGGCAGGAATTGTGCTGGAGGATTAGGATGAGTAAGGTTCGGATGAAAGTTTGAGGATTTGGAAGAAATAAGATCAAGAACACATGAGATATTAAGGCCATGATGTTGGGTCTTTTTTATAACGTAGTATGGAGCTTATAGTTCGAAAGACTTTAGTAGTATTTCGATTTTTGATATTATATCTACTCCACTTTGCATCTTTCATAGTCTGAAAGAATGAATTACGTTCTTGTGGTAGGTCGGATACTAAATTTACTTTCCTGCATTCATTTAGTGTTAAGATAATATGAACTATTTGATTATTTCCTGCATCTATTATAAGTGTTGATTTATGAATATGTTTATAATATAATAGTGATAATTGTTAACTACGATAATTAAACTAACCAATAATTATAACTATGTCTTTAACGGATAATTACAAAAACAAGATTTATAAATGGATAGTATGACCAAACACCAAAAAATTATAATATAGAAAGCATAGAAATTACCGGTCTGCTCTTCGATAACCTAATAATCGATTAATTGTTCATAGAAATGTGAAATATAATACAAAATCGCACCAAGAGTGAGGTGAAAATTATAAAAGCAATTATTATTATTGATTTTAATTATTAACATTGATTTTTATTAATAGTTGATATTTATTAAACAAAATTTAAATTTATTTATTTATTTGATTATTAATAATTTACTTAATAAGGTTTTGAAACTTGATCATTTTGGCCTTGTACAGGTTATCATTGAATAACTACTCACCGTCAGAACTATTAAACTGATTTGTTTACAATAATATCATAATACTTATGTTTATATAATATTAAAATATATGTTATATAAAAAGAAGTATTCGAATGTTTATAAAAAAAAAAAACTAGATGAGAATTTATAAATAAGTAAAGTTAACTTTTCTACACACTTGAAGGTTTGAAATAAAATGTGTAAAAATTCGCGTATTTAAATTAACGTTTCGACCATTTTTGGTAATTTACAAAATTGATTAAAAATGATTTTCAGTTTGCTATCTTTGCTGTAAATCAAATATTTTTTTATTTATTTTAAAATAGATAATTTAAACCAACTAGCCAGTGTTGGACAAGTTTTTTTTTTGATAATTATTGAACAAATTTTTAAACTGCCTGTGTTACAAAGCACATATAATTCTTTCCACATAGCATGTTTTTAAAAATGAATATATAATGTCTTTTTTTGGACTGTATATTTAAAGGATTACATTATTTTTTTTTATTAGGTGGCATTCTGCATTTTTCACATATTGAAAAAATTTTAATCGATTTTGAAAATTACCCAAAACGTTCAAATAATAAACAGGCATATATGAAATTTCACGTATTTTATTTAAAATCTGAGGTCCTTAGGGCTTATAGAAAAATTATCCTTCTTCATCAAAAATACATATCATATTTTCATACTTTTTAAAAAAGGAATTTTCCTATCTTATCTCAAGATGAGGGTTAGATAAAGTTCTTTAAATTATTTTTTAACAATTATTTATTAAACTAAAAATAACATTTATTATCAGTCTCTAGTTACAGCTCAGTCATGGTGATGGCCATGATAGTACTTTTTGGTGTGGTAGACATATTTGGTTTTGTACACTGGTACTGGGACTGGGTACGGTTTTGGTACAGGAACCCTAACTTTCTTCACTACCTTCACCGGTACCAGTTTCTCGACTGGGTACTCGACGATCTTCTCTACCGGTACTTGTACTATCTTCTCCACTTGTACGGGCACTGGAATCTTGATTGGGTACGGTTCCAATACTCTGACTGGAACAGGGATCTGGATGGGCTGTTTGACGGGATGTGGTACCGGCACCTTGAGAGTTTTGTGGACTGGTTCTACCTGGACTGACTCGTGGAACTCAGGCTCGTGGTGGGAACCGAAACTCAGTCCGCCGGCACCTCCGAGGCTGTAGCCATGGTGGAATTCGCTGAAGTCAAGGCCGGAGTGACTGTAGTCTTCTTCTTCTTCGCTGTAACGATAGCTTCTTGAGTAAAGAAGGAAATGTTAAAAGTTAATTAGATTATTAGATCGATCATACCTTGATCCTAGCTCAAATCCTCTCTTGACTCTTTCTCCGCCGTTGAGAGGTAAAGCGAAAGACAATGCTAGGCAGAGGGCGAAAACTAGAAGCTAGAATCAAACATACAAAGTATTAATTACTAAAAGGTTTATTTATTAACAATTACATATACTGATAATATATTAATCGATATCAGAAATGCCCTCAGTGACTAAATTAATTAACTTAATATACTTATATATGCCCAGGAAATCTTCAATCGGTCGTTATTTTAAAACGAAATAGCGGATGGTCATGTCAGGTTTGAGGATCATTTTGGGGTGACATGCTACTTGGGTGCTAAATCTAAAATAAATAAAAATAAAAAAAATCTGCCCAACAGTTACGGATACGCGGATGTCTGACGGACGGAGTTTTGATGTCATGGTGGCTGAGAGTGCTAATGCCTCACCTTGACAACCTGGAGTCTGTTGCGGCATTGGTTCGAATACGGTCTGTGTGGGTTGAAACATATTTCATGGCGGACCTACGGAACGAATCTCGATCTTTCTTCACACTCTGGTTAGAATAGGTTGGAAACCTGTAGGAATAACCCGCCCTGTTTGCTTTAGTAGGGATCTTAAAATTTCAGCGAAGAAATTTCAAATTTTAAGGGGTTTTCTTATTTTTTCTTGGTCGATTACAAAAGTTATCTATTTAAAATATTTAACCAAAACATCAATAAATAAAACAGTGATCAAATTTTTAGGACAGATGTAGTTTATAAGAACATTGGCAATTTCAAATCAGGTTTTTAGCTTCATATTCTTTCACCACAGACAAGTAAAAGACTCCATGTGTTCAAGATATTTGATGAAATATGTTTGTTAGAGTGGATAAATAAATGCAAAGCTACTGGAAAACCAACTTACAGAAAATATGTATTCCATAAAAACTTTAACAACAACCTATCAAGATTAAAAGCTATTAACTTACAAGAATGTAGGAGATGCTATATAGTACTGAATCGAAATAGATTAGGGTTCTTGCTATTAATACTAAAAAGACAGAATTATTATTAACCAGTTGCAAATTTATAAACAGATAATTGAAATCGATTATTGCAGCGATAGAACTTAGGTTGGACTGCACTAGAGGGCTGGAAAGATTTAGAAAGAGGTAATAGAAAATTATACTAAACGAAAACTACAGCAAAAACTACAGCAGTAACGCCTTTAAAAAAAGAAAATTTATTTTTTTATAAAAATATTTAATCAAATAAATTATATGCAATATAATTTTAGAAACGAAACCCTTGTGCCTCAAAAGTTCTGCGCACTCTTAATCCTTTAATCATTCTTTTGATTTTGGCAACATTTCTATCTTAGCCACAGTCTCTGTCCACTAAAAATCCTCTCCGAATTAAATTATATCTATCTAGAATCTAATCCCGTTTATCTCCAAACAGACAACACAAAAAAATATTCAAAATTTAAGATTTATTAAAAAATGAATAGCTCATCATCCTCCCCTTCTTTTGTTTTTAATGTCGTTGGTCGGTCTTGATATTTTAATAATGTTTTCCAGCTTTTTCGGTTTTTCCGTTCAATATTATCAATATTCATTCCTTTTAACCGCACCGCTTGAACTTCAATATTATATTTGTCTTTCACTAAATGGCTACTGATCTTACGCTACAAACAAGTCCGTTAAAACCCGTCATCCTACTGCTAAATATTGAGCATCAATGTTTCTCATCTATTTTATCACTCTTTCCTTTTTACTTTGTATGTTTCAGTTTCAGATGCTGACTTTCTGTTTTGTTTGTTGTCCTTTATATGCTTAATCCCTGTTCTGTTCTTTACCCCTGACCATTACCTATAACATTTGTTACTATTTCAAATTTATATTCGTTGTCTTTTATAATTTCTGTATTTTATTTTTATATTTTTATGTATGAGTAATCGGAAGGTGATAAAATTCACTGTAAATTAAAAAATCAAAAAAAAAAAAATCATTTAAATCGGACCAGTATTAGCTGAGATATAGCATAATGAACTTTGTAGACTAACTCCCCGGCGCTACAGGTCAGCATGGCCATAGGTCTCTCAAATTATCAATTGCGAGCTCTTTGCTTCCTCGCATCTCTCTACTTCATCCTTCCTTCGACACAATATCTTCTTAGCACTCTCGGTTCGGCACGCTCACGGCGGTCATCTTGGGACACGTTTCAAATTTCTGCTCCATATGTGCCTATTGCTTAATTTCTTTGCTGAACTTGATAGATATCGTTCATAAAGTACTATGCACATACTACGTTCCCGAAACATTCTAAATTCTCATTTGGAAGACAATCTAATTATCTGAACTGTAAACCAAAGCGACATGTAAAGTTCTGTGAATGGACAGACCAGATATTTTTGAAATATTACTATTTGAAAATAATAAATCATTGCGTAGTAATTTACAGCGTTTGTGCATACTGCCCAAATAATCCCATTATACCTGTTCCCCTGATTTTTACTATTCTCATATCTCATTTTTCAGGTCCCCAATTTAGCCTAAGTTTAAACAGTCTCTGGCACATATTAAACAGTAAATCTCATTAAGGTGTGCTTAATATTTTAATGAATTTTATATGAATTATTTATTAAAGATATATTGATAATGCCAAAAAAAAAAAAAAATACATATCTCTGAATTATTTGCAATGGCTTACTCAGTAAATGCGCTATCAATTTAATGAAACTTGCTCGTTGAAGTTTGCGAGAGGCATTCTTACCATAACTAAACTTTTAAATGGTTTGATATAACTTCATTTGGTTAAATGCCCTTATGCACTCTAACTAGGGCAGGAATGTGGCTTACTAGCATCAATCTGCGGGAGGCATTTTTACCATAATTAAACTTTTGTATGGTTGGATATAACTTTATTTGGTTAAACACCTTTATACAGTAATTACAGGTTATTCTCCAAGACTATGGGCCATTTTTTTTAGATTTGGCGCCAAAGTCACAGGTCACCCCCCAATGATCCTCGGAACACGGCATTACCATCCGCCGTTATATGTTTTCTCCATATCCATATCTCGGTTTTTAAAGATGGAGGAAAAATATAATGTTTTTCGGAATCCTAATAAGTAAATTAAGATTCATATTCATTTTAAATTTTTTTCAATTTATTTTCATATTTAACAGAATTAATAGGGAATTTTAGAAATCCAAATATGGATTTATAAAATTACCTATAAATTCTGATAAAACGTTTTACAGGAATTATTCTTATTATTTAAAATAAAATAAATTAATCAAGAGAAAAACTAAAACTAAAAAAAAAAACATTATTTGCTCACTAAAAAAAATATTCTTAATGATCCCTAAATAGATATACTAACAGACTTATCCAGAGAATGACAGCGGCTGTCGTCATCAACAATTACAAGAGACAAAAAATTACTGGATGAGAGATCTCATTCAGGTGACCAATGGTCACCGAATCAAGTCCGGGAAGAAGTGCTCATAGCACTGGCTAATCACCATGCCTGGGTATTATTTTCCAGACCGTTCTCACTAATGATCTGTGACTGGTGTGAATTAATAGTGAAAAGTGAAAAAAAAAATAAAAAAAAAATATTTTTTTTAGAAAAAATAATTGATTAAATAAAGTTTCAAACAATAATAATTCATTGAGACTAAACGCTACCACTGATGCTCTCTCTACTCCAAAAGCTCCACGCCAAATCGAAAATTGAACAACCGTGAGAGTGAAATTCTATGAGGAATTTTCGGAGTAATGGGGAGCTGATGGAATCCCATTGGCTCTGAACTCTGTTTCGCCAAAATCCAATCACTCCAATCTATATTTGAATGTGGAAAACTGATGCAGTGTAACGATATTTTCATTTTTTTTTTCAATTTTCACACTGTGCTATAATAATAACAATAATAATAATAATAATAATTGCTGAAAAGTAAATATAGCATAGTTTAAATTTCAGATATTGACTGCATAAAATATTTTCAGAAAATATTTATATGATATCGATAATTTATAATTTTTTTTGTGATCAATTATGTTAAAAAAACATGAAAAAACTTCCATAAAAAGGAAGTTCTAAACGTTGTTAGTGGATTCATAATTTATATTAAGCTTAAAATATCCAATATTTTTAATATATTTTTTGGCATGAATCACTACTAAAAAATGGAACGATGGAGTGAAATGGTATTCAGTTGGCCCTTCAAATCGTCTTCATTCCAAGCACCATCCAGCCGATTCACTTCATTGTTAGATTTGGAGTGATCGTTAGAATCCGCCTTAAGAAACTTGTAAAACAAATTAATTTATTTATTAAGAAGATATCATCGGGACTTTCTAAGTTAGAACTGTAATTGGAGCGCTACCATTGGGTAGTTTCTCGACGTGTCATTATATTTTGGTTCACATTTACTTTTATTTTTTTGTAAATACAGTTGTAAATAAAACAAAATATTTTTTTGTTATTAATAATACTAATTTTATTGTTTATGATCTAAAGTGGTTCGGATTAGAATGAGTGTCTTAAGTACTTTCCTTTCATTTATAAAGACTAATACTATAATAATTTTGTGTGATAACGTACAGCAACGAGATTGTCAAATCCTACAATGGTGGAGGCAACATCCTTAATTGACGTTATGGAGGCGACATTGAGCGACTTCCCGATTTCTCTCGCCCGCCGGAGGCCCTAGACAATAATAAAGAGAGCAAACTTATATAATCTCACCTTCTCCATCTTCTCAACTTGATGAACTGACTGATGCTCTTCTTCAACGATCTTTGGTTTATATACTGCCCCAGTCCCCACCTTTCTCTGCGTTATGTAGCCTCAGATACGTGCGGCTTCTGTGTGCGATATGCGGATCTTTTTCCATCATCGGAAGTCAGAACTTGGGCATTGTATGGAGAATAGGTCAGTCGACTACATCAGAAATTGAAGGAAAAAACAAAACAAGCAATATAAACATATGAATTCGGAAATAGCGTCCTTGATAACCAAATAAACGGTACCTTTAGCGAAGATTTTTTCAAACTAATTGTTAATTTGAAATGCTTGTGCTCCAATCCAATTTAGATTGTAAATTTGACGTTATCAACTTCGAAAACTGAATAAACGATGACCAAACCGATGAAATCTACTCCTCCTTCCTCTTCTAAAAAATAATAAATATTTAAAAATAAGCAAACAAAAATCGCTATTTTTAATTTAAAAATAGTTGAAGTTAGCACCTAACATCAATTATCGAATGAACAAAAAAAATTGTCGCAAGAATATCCCAAAATTACTAATTAAATGAAAAAGAAATAAAATGTTATATTTATGAATTAATTCAAATCCGGTTGGGTTATAATTGAAATGGAAAAAATTACATTTGAATGGGAAAGCATTACAATTGAAATGGGAAAAATAGCAATTGAAATGGGAAATATAGCAATTGAAATGTAAAAGGTTACAACTGATTTAGAAAAGGTGCCAATTAACTTAGAAATGATATACATAGTAGAAAATAGCTGGACAGTTAAACTTGTATATCGCCTTTGTATAATGTAATTTTTTAATTTCTAGGTTGTTGAAGAATTTTTTTTTTTACAATAATCTATAAGTTTAATTTTGAATGGTATTCCATAAAGTAATTTTCTCCTTTTAATTTTATGTTTTTATTTAAAAATGTTTATCATCTTCAGGACAACACTCTTATCCATTATTCACTAACATCCTAATTTTCATTTCTCCGATTTCTGTTTTTGTCATTTCATCGATAAACTTTATTTCGTCTTTTATATTATTAGTCACTATTATATTAAATAAAAATTATAAAAAAAAAAAGAGTGTTTATAAATGCTCTGGATATCATTGTCACTTAAAATTAGAGGAAGAAAATTACTTTATGGAATATTACTCAAAATTAAATTTAAAAAATAATATTCTTACTAACCATATAAAATAATTAAAAAAAAAAGGATCGTAACTGTTATTAACTTATTTTTCGAAGGTTCTAAAACAAACCCTTTCATCTCTCAAATAGCAGAAAATAACTAACCCGTCAACGTTTTGCCAGTTCAGGCATCATCAATTGGACTGAGAAACATGAGATCAAAAAAATGTAGATTAGAAATAGCATGCACATCTCACTTTAACAGAAGACTCGGTAATTCGAACTGTTTAAAACCACGGGTTCTGACCAGCGAAAAAATCGGATTACCGAAATCACTTCTTTCATCACTACCGAAAAACAAAAAATACTTTTTCTTCTTAACTATGCCCTCTTCTACTACATAGCAGAGCGAGGAGCCTGCGTGTAGAGCCTGATCCAGAAGTCTCGATCCTTTACCTGTCTGGCCGCATCTATTCCAATCCATTTCTCTCGCATGCCTCCTTGACAGCACCATTCTAAGTGTTTCTGAGCCTTCCTCTTGGCTATCCACAACTTTCGTTTCATATGTGATTTTGGCCATTCTTTCCTCCTGCATTCTTTAGACATGGCCAAACCACCGTAACCCATTTTCATCTGTTACAATAAAGCCCCGATTATCCGAAGCGGATGGCCGGCGAGGGCCACAATGTTTTTTTCATTACGCATTTTTTCAAGAATGGTTTGAAAAGCATCTTGACCCAAAAAAATGTCCAAAGAAATCTGTTTTGTTAGTTGACAACGCGCCTTCACACCAACTTAAATCTTCTGGCGGGCAAATCTTCGCAAATTTTGGCCCCCAAAACGTTACTGCGCTGATATAGCCAATGGACAAGGGAGTTATTGCAAGCATGAAGAGAACGTATGTTCTCGTCTGTCCTATGTCTGTACGTCTGTACGTATGTCCTGTATAGGACAGTGTTGTTACAGGAAGACTGCGATCTCAAAAAATTTTGGCGGCATTATACATCCTCAACACTTGTAAAATCATAGATCACTCTTTCCGAGTACCGAAACAAATGTCAACCAAATCATTATGTGTATTGCTTTTTGTTTACTGCTCTTTATTTTAGTCATTTAGATGTAGAGCAAGGTGTAAACTGCAGGATACATATGTATGTATATTAAAAGTATACTTGTACAATAAAATGTAATGTTGAAATATATTGTTGAAATTTTTTTTTCTTGTTTGCAATTCATTTTTTCGGATTATCCGTTATTTGCTATTCGTGGTGCCTTTGCCACTCAATTCCGCGGATAATTGGGGCTTTGCTCTCTCTGTAGGGCTGGCTATACTCTCAGATACTTATTATTGTGGTTTTTCTGACCTTGTCCCAGCTTTTTCCTCCCTCTATCCTCCCCAGGTACCTCATTTCTCATGCTTGGATTTGGCAGATGTGTATTTAAGTAATAGTCCATGACTCACTGGCATAAGTCAATAAGGGGATAAACGTAGTAATATCTTTTTAACTTATATATTTTAAGCTTATTTGTAACTTCTTTCTTTCCCAAGAAGCCAGATCTTGTGTGAATGGAAGCATTTGCTGGGGCAATTTCAATCTACCTCAGATTTCAGTAGTGGTTAAAGTGGCTGTCGTGCTCTAATTCCTCTACCTTCAGTCGAAATATTCTGTCTCTCCGTTCTTCTCCTCTTCCTACTCCCATAATTTTAGTTTTCCTAGTGTTAATCTCCATATTTAACAACTGCAGTTCTCCCAGTAGAATTTTGAGGTTTAGTTGAACATTTCTTCTGTTATTACCGAATTCGACGATATCGTGCACATAAGCTTGGAGTGTGAGGTGAACCGGACATAATTCTCTATGGCCCAGCCAATAAGGCCTCATTCTCATCTTAGCCCTCTTCAGGACCTTGTTGAGTACCAGTAGTGGGCTAAGACAACACTACCTTATTCCAGACTAAGACAAACTCCAGGCTAAGACAAACTCTGCCTTATTCCATGTGAGCTCTGAAACTTCTTGGATGAGTGGTTATTAGTTCTCACCACATTTCGTTATTTTTTATGTAAACAAGTATGGCCTTCCTCATACCACTTTTGACTTTCTGATCATCCAATGCTTTGGCAATATTCATTTTTCTGACCCTTTGGAATACATTATGTCCATAAATCAGGAATAAACTTTTTTTTTTCCAAGATTTTTCCGTGAGCTGTCTCATTGCAAATAATTGGTCATGTGTGCTTCTTTTTGACCTGAATCCATATTGTTCCTCTTCTTGGGCTCTCTCGATATCTCATTTTAGCCGCTTTTCTAGAATTTTTTAATACACCTTGCATGGTACACTAAGTAATGAGATCCCTAGGATAGTTTGGACTGTCCCTATAGTCTCTTTTCTCGCGAATTAGCATAATTTATATAATTGATACAACATATAATTGAGATTTTCCAGTCCTTGGGAACATCTTTTCTTTTCCACGCTATGTATAAGAGATGTTGGAATATTTCCTGACCTTTTGTCAGATAATCTTCATCATCTCAAATGTAATACCTTCTATCTAGAACAGTTTTTCTACTTACCTCCTCTGCTGCATCCAGAAATATATGTTTTATTGCTTTCTAGCTTTTATCTGTGTTATATTTATAAGATATTTATTGTTTGCAGCTTTTACTGCTACTGCGGATTCGTATGCTCTAGATTCTTCAGATTTCAGCTTTTAGCTGTTGATCTTAAAGACGTTAGTGGGGCTTGATCTTTTTCTCTTAGTGGGTGGGTCTTCCAGAACCATATCCATTTTCAGTAGCTAATAGTCAGTCCCAAATTCTGCTCCTCTCTTGATCCCAACGTCCCTTGTTCTCGTTTTTTGTCAATTTTCGTAAATGATAGAGACTAGTAACAAAGTCAAAAATAAAAATATCGGGCGGTCTGGGTGATTTTAAATGGATTGACCCAAACTTTACATCAAATCTTCAATTTGTTATTTATTTTTTATGAGATTCGGGTTAGCGAGAATCCAACCTGAATAGACGAAACGTTGAATATTTTTTTTATTGCAATTCGAGAGACTCTAGGTTTTTTCAAACTTTTTTCCTGAACGTTCGAATAATAATTTGTATTTAGCTTTTAATTTGAGTTGAACCATTAGAAATGCAATCCTTATTTGTTGGAAGTTTTTCTAGAGAATTTTTTTTTGTTTATTTGTATTCGTACAAAATATCCATATTTTTTTACGTTGGCCTTGTTTCAGTGAATGTTTAAGTTTTTTAAATATTTTTTTTTAAAGAAAGAATTTGTTTTCTCTTTGACTGACAATTCGTCTTTTGGTTGGGTTCTGCGAAGACGGGAACCCCAACAAGGATTAACAACTGATCTGTCAGAACAGTGAAGCACGCCCTGCTAGTGTGCTATATCTTTTCTGCTTTAAGGTAAAACCTAAAGATGGATGAAACACTGATAGTTCTCTGAGATGAGGAAGATGTGATCCAGAAACTGATAACAATTTTTTTTAATGCTCAAAGTGTTAAAGCAGAATTTAATAATGTTAATTAAAGCCAACAATTAGCAAAAAAGGAATAATTAAATAAATAAATAGCAAATATTAAAGGACCGCTAGGATACTGTCTAAATATAATAAATTTAGTAAAATTTCAATTTCTAAAAAATATATTAAAATTTTTTTTTATGAATAATTTCTGTAGCTTAAATTATTTATTGCTACATTAATGATTCTAAAAATATGCAATTTTTGAGAATCAATTAGAATAAAATAATAGTTATTCGTCTGATCAAAGACATAATTCATGCATCGCTGCCTCCAAAAAGCATAAAGTTGAAGTAATGGTTCATATTAAGCTCTTAAATTAAAATTCATTCAATACATACAATTTTCCTTTATGAAAATTTTTTCAATTTTTAATAATATTATTTTGTTAAAACGTTATAATTACTTGCATTTAATGGGCGTATTGCTTCTTATTACGGAGGTTCGTAAAGCTACTTACAGAAAAAAAATAGAAAGACAATTGCATTGATTTCTAGACTGCCATTATAACGTAAGTTCCATCATTTTAACCTCGAACACTTAGAACGTACCGGAAGAATGTTCATTTCAGCTGTTCATTAACTGAACAATATGAGTTGTTTGACTGATTACATTGCAGTTGTAATAGGAGAATGGTGAAGTTAGCTCCGGCAATGAAGTTGTATAATGAGCTCTTTTGTAATCTTCATACTGCATTCCTCAAATCGAACAGCGGAATAGATAAAATGTTTGAATATCACTTCAATTTTCCATGATATTAAAATTATCTTGTATTCACTTACAAGGCCAGTTAATGAGGAGCTTGTAGACGGAAATGACGGGACGGCCTAAATTGACTTGATGTTTTGTTCGTGTCCCGTTATTTTGTCTTTTGAGGTTTCATTAACTGGAATATAAAAATACTTCTACAGAATGATATTAATGAATATGGATTAGTATGTATGATTAGAAGGCTGATAAATAATTTAAAGAAAAATTAAATACATATATTTTTTTTAGATTCTCCAGTAAGTAATAAGGATAAAATGCAATTTTCATTTTTTAAATATTATTTTTCAATTCAATTTAAGAAGTATCCTAAGGTCAGGTTTGTAATTAATTATTATTTTTGTCAAATTTCATATTTTTTTTTTTTTTTTTTTTTACAGCTAGAGGTTAATTATTGTCACAGTATTAATTTTGAAATTTTAAAAACATTGTATTTATTTTGTTTCAAGTTATTTATTATTATTGACAATTACTGTATTCCTGAGTAGTGATAAATTATTTTATTTTTTGTATTTTGTTTTTGTAAGTTGTTAAGCACAAATGGTGATTAGTGAACTACAATGATTTTTGTAGCTAATATAATAAAGTTATATTAAATATTTTTTTCTATTGGTTTATTATTATCAATAACAAACATTTGTAATCGACAAAGAATTAGCAAAAAATGTAAACACCCTCAAACTTTGAGGTTTTACGTTTTAAGACACGTACAATCCAAAAGTCGAAAAAAAAAAAAATATCATCCGGCCGCGCACAGCTTTTCTCTAAGATAACTGGGATGTTTTTTTAGATTTGGCACCAAAGCCACTGATCACCCTTGGATGATCCTTTAACCTCGACAATAATAACCGCTACTAGAGTAAAATATGAAATGTTTTGGAATTATTTTATTAATCCTTTAAAAAAAGAAAAACAAATATTCAATCCAAATGAATAATTATACATATATAACTATCCTATTAATATTGGATATATAACCATTTGGAAATGGTTTAATGATTTTAGCGTGTTTTATTCATCCTATGATGGTTTTCGTTGTTTGCTGCTAGTGCTCGTGACAATTTTTACTCATTAAAATTATAACTGTTTTCTTAGTCATTATACAAATTTCAAACGATAAAAAACAAATAATTTAAAGTGTCTGATAAACTCTTTATTTAAACAAATTATTATGTTAACTTTTTTGTTCAAAATTTATGTTTGTTTGTTTTGTTTTTTTTTATTGAAGGTTTAACTTTAAGTTTGTTGCATATTTGAAGAAAAAAAATTAATATTTGAAAATATTATATTATACCAGACGTCCTTGCAGTGCTGTAGGCCAAATATAGGTTGGCATACTCTCTACTAATTCATAAGTCAATATATGCCGTAACCGATATCTGGTGGTTACTACTGTAGGAAGTGGCAAAACAAATTAGATTGGATACTGAATTGTCCTTTCATGTCGATACGCTATTAAACAACATCACGCAACTGGAGCGGTGAGTGGGGTAGTTCGCTACATCGACGTGAGCCATGTCAGTGGCGAAGCGGTCATGGAGGTGAGCTGTTGTATGCATATTTAAATTTATAATTAATTAAAATAACTTCAAATTGAACCAATAGAATTATTGCAGTCATGTAGGGCGTAAGCTTTTGATTATAAAATACGGCATGTTTTATCCGATTATCGTAAAAAAAATATCCACAGTAAAATGTTCCTTTGGTTAAAACCAAATTTTCATAACAATTAAACAGAAAATACATAATATAGGATCCGCTTTGACAAAATTTGACAAAATAGCTCAAAATCATATAACGAAGGTTATATTCGTCTTCTCAAATCAGCATTTAAAAAAAAAAATGATTTTTTTTTTTACTTTCATTAGCTATATATGAAATAACGTATATTGTAAGGGAAAGTAATGCGATCGTGAAAAATTTTGAATCCGAGTTTTCAACTGAAATATATGTTTTAAGCTCTTCTGAGTCCAAATACCCAATCATCGAAAAATGTGTGCGTTTCTGTCTATGTCTGTATTTGAACAGTCTAGCTCAAAAATGAGAAACTGTACGAAACTGAAATTACGCATTTGAGGTAGCTAGCTATATGCCAGCGATGTTACAGCAACTTTTTTGCTAAAATCGATAAAACAGCTCTAACGACTGGAGAGTGGCGAAAAACGCATACAATTAAGTGATTGTAAATAATAATTTATACTTTTATATAATTTAATGGAAACTAAATGTAATTTCCTTGGAAAATTTTAAAATGTATTTCAAATAAGGAGCTGCGCGCACCAAATTTTTAATATAATATTCCGGGAACCGACGCACAGTGTTTCAGCAACCCCAAATTCGTGTGAACTCCGAGTCATCTATAGGTTCTATAGCCTTCAAAACATAAGCAAGAGTAATTTAATTTTGAATTTTTTTTTTTTTTTATTTCAAAGTTTTATGAGATGTTGTGTTGATTTCAGAGATTGGTATGGTTGTATGGGTCTCTTTTGCTGCATATAATGAATTTTAAGAGGAGAGAATGGGGGGATCAGTAGGTAATTATTTTATTTTTATGACTAATTGTAAGTTAACGATTCAACTATAAATATAAAACAAACTAACTTAATTCTTGTTCCTTAAAATGTATTGTAATTAATAGAATATGAGAAAGCATTCCTTTTCCATACTGGTGGTTTTTGCCTTTAATATATAAAATAAATAAATAAGTTGAGGGTGGTGTAAGGTGGGTGGAGCAAGTGTTTTATTGGGGTGAATGCGTTCATAGGCTTTAAACGGTTTAAGTCAAATTGAAATGCTCAGCAAATATTTTTACTTATCACGTTTTAAAGTTAAATTTGGACTTAATTACTATAGACAATTATTTAGGTAATTATGATTTAATTATAAACCATAACATAGGCGATAAATATGAAATTTTTGGCAGTTTTATCACATTTGTCTCTCAGATTGACAAAAATTGTCCACAAAACCTTCAGATTCGATTGAAATGTTCATCAAGGATGACATCTGAATCGATTGAGCCAAATGTTTCTCATGTTTGTCGTCACGTCATTTTTGACAAATTTTGAAACTTTCTTAGTAGTCAGATTTGTGAAAAGCTTCCAAAAGTCTCCCATATTTCAATGGATTATTCACGAAAGAACAGGTCTTCACTTTTGGAGACATTTTTTGCAGTATTCTTTGACGCATAATTATAACGATTTTTATTCATACTAAAACATCTTAACAATTGTGAAATCACCCATTTGATATATCGAAATTCCAGTAGCAAAGATAAGAGCATCAATTACTGATTAGAGATTTAAACTTTAATAAATGTTTTTATCAATAGTTACCAGTATCTATGAAACCGGTAGAATATGGACTCGTAAAATTCATCATTGACGTCATAATCAGAACTTTAAAACATTTTTAAAAATCTGCTTTGTTATTGTTGATTTTTTTTTTTTAACTGGAGGGTGAAGTGATATATTCTAGTTGGCTGCTCTTTGGCACAATTCCAACCAAGAGGGGAGCATACTTTTTGTTTCCATATAATACAGTTTTTGTGGCAATGAGTTGCTTTATTATTTGAGTCACATTCACTCCGACTGAGGAGCACTTGGTAAACTACAGAAGTTATAATGCGGAATTAGTTGACATGGTTAATAGTTTTAATTGTGATAGGATATTATATTTATGATTTAACCAATCATAAATATAATATCCTAATTTTTCACTCTTAGAGAAAAACTCATGATTTATAGAACATGGAATTCTGCGTCCACTGAGTATCAAACTTTTAAATTGGCAATTTCCCGATCTCCGGTAGTTGGCATATTAGTCTAGTAGAGATATCACTTTGGATTGCATATTGCGGAATAATTTTGGCTTCCGCGTATATTGTATGAATTGCTGCCCATGTGAAAAATCCAACTTTTCGGATCTAATATAATTGTCAAGTGGTCCTAGGCCGATCTAACCTTAACCACCAGTGGTCTAACCAACGTTCAGCATCGGGCCATGCCCCCTTTTAGCCAAGTGACCATTAGAACACGCCCCATTTTGAACACGTGACCATCAGGGCCCGTTCATCTTAGTCACGTGATCTAATCACGAGACCCATGGTGCCTTCTAGCCTATGCTCCTCCCACAAGGGCAACGTCCCCTTTTAATCACGTGATCCATGACGCATTCTGGTCAATGCACCGACAACATGTTATAGTTACGTGACCCATGACGCCTTCTGACCTATACTCCATCCACATGTTTTAGTCACGTGTTTCAGTCATTTCGTTTACGATGAACTGTCATTTTGTTTGCAATGATATGGTCGGCATCCAAGCTTAACCACCATTATTAATGTATTCCCTCCACCCATTGGCGGTCAGGTACCTTACACAGGCTGAGTGCACCCGAACGCCATTTTTGTTTAATCTCCCCTTTGAGAGACTTAAGATTTCGTAACGGATGAGTGTACTCAGCCGCCAATTTGTGTTTGTACGACTTGAGGTACTTAAAGTTTTGAAAAGGCTGAGTATACCCGACTTCCATTTTGTTTTTCTTACACCGCCAACCCCACCCCTGCAACTTGAGAGAATTAGGGTTTTTCGAAGGATCAGGTATCCACCTTATTTTACATTGTTTTCGTGTTTTTGCAATCTTCTCAATGTTTTGCATAACCTTTACAATATTTAACTTTACCTAAATGTAAGCAGGTTGGATCATGCATAAGCAAGTTGGATGATGCCCAGGTGACACGTAATCATGGACTTTAGTCTTTTAATCCCTTCATGATACCAGGATAGGTAATGCCACACTTGAATAATCCTATATTTCTTGATTATTTTGTTGAAAGTAAACAATGAACTTTTAATTGTTAATCTCTAAAATATAAATAAATATTAAGGCTCCTTAATCCTACAACAGCTTTTGTCTTTGAACTGATAATCTCTAAAACATAAGCAAAGAGTAGGGCCCTTCAATCCCATAACAGATTTTGTCTTTGAACTGTTAATCTCTAAAACATATAAAAAGATTAGGGTCCTTCAATCCTATAACAGCTTTTGGACTTTGATCTGTTAATCCTTAAAATTTTTATTTTTTAAATGTTAACAAAGATATAGCAAATGTTAACAAAGATATAGACTTCTTAATCCATTTATGTTATCCTAAGTATATCATAAAGATTAAGAAGCCCTATATCTTTGTTTATGTATAAAAGTTTTTAAGGATTTAAGGTAGAGGGAATAAATCTCGTGGTTAAGCGTGGATGCTGACCATATCATTGTAAACAAAATGGCGGCTCATCGTAAACAAAATGATCCGCTATGAGTCACGTGATTGGATGACCTGACTAAAAAAGCTGGGTGGAGCATAGGCCAGAAGGCAGCATGGGCCATGTGATTTAAACATGTAGGCGAAGCTTATACCAGTAGATGTGATGGATCAAGTGTTCGGATCACGTGACTAAATGGGATGTGGTCCCTGTGGGCGGATCATATGCCAGAAGGCGCCATGGAAAGCATGGCTAAAAGAGGCTGAGCCTGATGGTCACGTGACTAAAAGGGGTGGGGCTCTGTAGGCGGAGCTGCAGAGCCTAACGGTCACGGAACTAAAAGGGGCGTGTCATGAAGGTTAAGGTTAGGTCAAGGTGTAAATTCAAAATCAAATTTCCCGACATGGGTCACGTGTCCAAATACTGACTTCTGATTGGCTGTTCAAAATTGGTTCTCCCTCTACTCTCCACCTTTTTGCAATCCAAAATGATATTTCTACTGGGCTGGCATACGAATTTCCGGAGATCGGAAGGTTGCCAATTTCAAGGGATGGACGCGGATTTTGATACTCTGCTACTTTTATTTGATGATGTTTTGACCTAATTTTAGTCAATAAAATATGTTAATGTTATGCGATGATATTTATTTCGAAATACATATCTAAAATACAAAGAGAAAACTGTTGAATGTTATTGTGGGGGGGGGAAGGGTATGAAAGAAGGGCCGACAGAATTAAGCTTGCTCCTCCCTGAAAAAATCCTTGATCCTAGTACTGTTTCTTTATCCTTGCTCATATAGGTATAATGATATTCTTATCTGCATGGACGGTATAGCATAACGTTTTCCAACATGTTCGCGGATTTCTAGGATTCCGCAAGATGTCGCAAGATGTAAGAGGCCATTGTTTTTTAAAAAAAATATGATAGATTAGATGAAAATTTGTTTTCAAATCATAGCTTGTTATAAAAATCGCTTTACATAGGCATATTAAACATTTTCATTTGAGGTATTACATAAGCATACAGGGCAACTGAGCTAGGCCTCTGCACAACCGCAGCCGTTTCGGTCGACTAATTACTAACGAGACTAAACGCCATGTTTTTGCAACTTCAACGACCCAAATCTGAATAGTTTTAAACCAATTTTTGAATACAAGGTATCAAGCAACGGCATCTTAAGTTATAAAACTTTTTTTATTTTTTGCAAACATCCGTTTTTCATATTATAGAGGTTAAAGTTCAAAGTTCCATTAAATACTTGTTTTTTCTGCCACTTGAATGAAACGTTTATATAAAATCTAGTGTTATGTTTTAAACATTTTTTTAACGCACGACTACACCTTTTTGCCGAATTTGATTTTTGGTTTTCAATTTAAAATGTTTTTAATAAACATCGTAGACCCATGCTTATATAAAGTGAAATATGTTTGTTTTGATCAAAGGAATAATTTTTACTGAATAATTCCAGAGAGTTCAGGTGACATTCTGTCTTTACATATTCATGTTTATACAAGTTGGGGATGTCATTAACCGGTCGGTTATAGCTTATAACTTTTTTTTTATCGATATATCGGTCTTGTTCGTTTATTTCACGTTTTTTTTAATCCGAAAATCTATTGAAAAATTGTTTCATTAAAAAAAAAAAAATAATCCTTTTGAGCAAAAATACGAAATAAATATCCTATCTTCTATGTGTCAGTTTCTATTTCTGAAAGAAAACCAACTTTACTATTTTTAGAATTTAGAGGGTCCTTCCTATTATAGTGTATGGATGAGAGAGTCCTTGAAAAAATGTCGTTCAAAATTTTGTAAAAATTAAAATACGGGTTTCAGCACCTTCTCTTGATTCGAACTTCACGCGCTAGTAGACGGTTTGGCTTTAAAATAAAATAAAATTTTTATCTGACCAACAGCGAAAGCAAAAACAGAATATTTGCTGTATGTTTTTATTCTAGACACGCACCGAATACTTTTATATTCAGCGACGAATTTCTATAAGATACCATAGTTTTGGATCAAGCTGTATATATAATTAAATAGCTCCGTTCTTATATGATATCATATGCTTCATACCCGCAAAAACGAACTAATTGTAAGTGCAGCCAAGCAGTCGGGCTGTACTGGCCGCTCTCTGACGAATTATTTAACAGATCACTGATTACATCGTAATTAAATTCCAACCATATATCGAACGCTAACAGGTTGTCCTATCTAGCTCATGACGATTCAACTACCGTTATTTATTATAAAACTATATTACTAGAAGTATATTACTGTAAAAAACACAAATCATAAACAAAATGGTGTTCTTACAACAATAAGTGCTATAATTAATAAAAAATAAAACCCCGACTACGGAAATTATTTTTATATTTTAAAATCCCATTCGTCCTGAAGGACGGAATGCACTTGGCTATCTATTTAGGCACTTTGCTGGGTCTGTTAGTGAAGTTTACGTCCCGGAATATTGAAAGTTGGAGTTGTAGTCGAGCGCAGTGAAAACCCAATTGAAAATGGAGAGTCTTCTAGACTTCATACATTAATTTACTTTCTTTATGTTGACATGCTCATATGCAAGGAGCTTTCTGTATTTTGACATGCAGAGGTGAACGGGACGGAATGTACCTTTAAGGGGCCATAACTTGTAATGGAAGGCACCCGACTGCCACATCAAGGTTCAATATTCGTTGGCGTCAATTTCATAAACAACCGTCCGATGCGCTTAAGTAAATATGAAAGTACATTACGTATCGTTTAGGACGAATGGAATTATAATAAATAAAAGTTATTTTCGTAGTCGGTTTTTTTATTTTATATTATTAAATTTTATTTTAAAGTTTTTAGTTGGCTATTTATATTTTATTACCATGAACATACAAATGGTATGATAAGAAACCACACAAAAAGCCGAAAATACTTAAAATATAATGAACTACTTTTCACTATTTTGAGCTCAAAATGTTTCATAACATTCACTGGATCACAACGAATAGTTTGAGTAATGAAACTTTAAAATCGGTTAGTCGTTCACTCAAAAATCGTTAGATATTCATATGATATTAGTTAGAACTACTAACGTAGATATCTACTTCGTTCCAGCTAAACACATTACCCTCCAGGTGGCTTCGCCGTAGTCGGGTAAAAACATATAAACATCAATAAAATGTAAATAAAAAGTTTAGCCATCAAAAGTTTAAAATTTGGAGATTCGGAGGAAGCAAATTGTTTTTTTGCAATCCGTGCATCAATATTAGGCTTGATGATGCTCAAATTGATTCACCTTGAATTATTATTATACTTTTTAGATCGTGTTTATTCATCATATAATTGATACATCAAATCATAATTTAAAAAAAGATGCTATTCTTAAAAGGGCTAAAAAGATGATTTCATTCATTTATTTTGTTTGCTTGTTCCCGTATCAAAAGCAGCGCCATTGCATATCACCATTTGGGAATCCCTGATCTAGACGGATATTATCTATCGGAAAAAGTAAAAATTTTTCTTTTTCAAATGTTTTTGTTTTGAAAGTAACCAGTTAATCCCTATTTTAGTTTTTAATTAATGTTTTAATGTTTATTTTGCGATTAGCTGCTGATTATGTTGTGTTCTTAATCCACTGTGCAGCCAAATATACAATATTAAGAGTTAAGGTGAACATATTTTGGAAATATTTGTAACAGGTTAGACAAGCAGAATAGAAATATTTCTTTTTCTATATTTTTTTTCTCAGTTTTTAATACTATTTTCCATGTCTCAGATAATACAGATAATGATGTAGGATTCCAAAATAACCTAGAATAATGGTTTCCGCCATGCCCTGCAACTGGCTCATTTGTTGAAGAGGCTGTAGACCCAGCATATTCTAAAAATTACAGGTTGTGTGAGAAGTGTTGGTCTGAATCAAAGCCATTTTATCGAAAAATATCTTTCTCCACACTCCTTTTAAACTTTTCTTGTAAGTAGGACCTACAATTAGTGCTTCCTTTTCTGTCGCATTAAATGCTAAAATATCTACAAACCTTGTTGAGCATATTCAGAATATAAAAATAGTAATTATAATGCAACCAACTAACAGATTAATGCTGTAGTAAAATAAAAAGATATACTAATTGCATTTGATTAAATTACCAATAAATTAATCTTTCAAACCTATGGTATAATTTAGTGATTATTTTTGTACCTCGAAGGTAAACTATCGTAAGTAAAATTAATTAGGGATTGATAAATAATTTGCCACTTCTATAATTTTATCTTATGGAAAACTAGTTTCGAATGTTTATACATTCACCTTCAATTCTAAAAACATACAAAAATTCAAAAATAAGCAATTCAAAATATAGTTTGGTATTATTAAAAATATTGAATTAGATGTAATATAAATCAGTATTATAAAACATTTATGAATTGTGAATTTAATTAAGAGAAGAAATCAAATACATGTTGGTACTCACCAAGGTTTAAATGGATTATATCAAACAGAAAAGTTTGTACTGGTTTCTTCTCGCACGGAACTAACAATGAAAGGAAGGAAGGGTGGGATGTTTATAGGTAAACGATTTAAGGTTCGGGTTTTTTTTTAGTAATACCGGTGGGTAATTGGTTTTTCTGTTATATATGAGAATAAATTTAAGATTGGACTTATGTTTTTTTTTCATTTAAATGAATTGCAAAGTTGGAATTCTAAGTCATATGCACGTATATGTTCCTTTTATCTCTGGTTTAGCGATCTTCCAGTTTTTCCTTTATATTTTGCTGCACAATCATTACAATTTAGCACTTATACTCCGCTTTTTTGGAAAGGGTCTATTTTGTCTTTAGGAGATGAGAAATATGAGGATAGGATTTTTTCTATTTTAAATGCAGGATTTATTCCTAGTTTTTTCAATTCATTTGCGACTTTGTTGGATATAGTGCCGTAATATGGAATCAAAACATAATGTTTCGAGATTGGCCTGTCTTCGGGGGTTCTCAAATAAATATCATTAATTGTCTTTTTTTTTTGTTTTTTTTTTAAATATGATTGATAGTGGTTTTATTATACTCGTTATTTTTTGTCATGGAATATATTATTTAAATTTCTTTATTATAGTTCTTTTCATTTAATGGTACATTCAAAAGACGGTAAATCATGCTATCAAAGGCTGCGAGTTTATGTACTATCGGTCTCCTAGCTGCATTGTTTATAACGACATCCGTGTGGGTGGGTTTCCGGTAAATTCCAAATTCATGATGTTCGTTTTTACTGAGATTTCTAAATCTAAAATGTTTATGGTCTTGTTTTTTTCCAGTTCTTCTGTGAATTTAAAGACAAAATAGACCCTTTCCAAAAAAGCGGAGTATACGAACTAAATTGTAATGATTGTGCAGCAAAGGAAAAACTGAAAGATCGCTAAATCAGAGATTAAAGGAACATACGCGTGCATATAATAATCAGAAAGAGAATTCCAACTTTGCAATTCATTTAAATGAACTAAATCATTAATTCATCAAAGACTCTGGAGTTAAATTAATACATCACGTTGATAACAGCCTCAAATAAATATAAATGAAGCACTTGAAATAATAAAATCCTTCGAATCCAATCCAGATTTTTGCTTAAATGACCAAATAAATATCTCCAATAGTCTAATCTTAAATTTATTCTCATCTATAACAGAAAAACCAATTACTCAACGGCATTACTGGAAAAACCCAGACCCTTAAACAGTTTACCTATCAACATCCCACCTTTCCTTTCTTTCATTGCTAGTTCCGTGCGAGAAGAAACCAGAACAAACTTTTCTGTTTGACATAATCCATTTAAACCTTGGTGAATACCAACATGTATTTGATTTCTTCTCTTAATTAAATTCATAATTCATAAATGTTTTATAATACTGCTTTATATTACATCTAATTTAATATTTTTAATAATACCAAACTATATTTTGAATTGCTTATTTTTAAATTTTTGTGTGTTTTTATTGTAGAACTGAAGATGAATGTATAAAATTCGAAACTAGTTTCCTATAAAACAAAATTATGGAAGTGGCAAATAATTTATCAATCTCTAATTAAATTTATCCTTATATACCATCATGCGGATGTCAACTGGTAAGTAAAATTATGCTGATTTTGAATTTACTATCATATTTGCATTATTCTGTCCATATTTTTTGAGGGATAACGTATAACGATATATTATTTAACAAGTAAGCTAAAAGAGTAATATAATATGCAGCACTTCAAATATAAAGGTTGACCACTACACAGAACAAGCAACACAGAGCGATTTGAAATTTCTTTTTGCTCACTTGTATAGCTTTGAAAATGTTACGTACTCCATTGTTTACCTCGTACGTAAATATTTAAGCTATAGTTACACTGGTCTACATAAAAAAACTATTATCTTTCACAAGAATAAAAATAACAGATTCTAAAATTATTTTTCATTTTGAATTAAAATATCATTTAAATTTTTCCCCAGAGGGCAAGAGTTTTGCAGATAATCTTTTTAATTTTTTATAAACTACTCATTCTGACTTACTGTAACATCTCTTTTCTTGGTCTAACCGTAATCAGCTAGCATATTAGAACTCCAGGTACCTTGGAACCTCTCACTAAACGCTCACCATTTTTATCGCTGACAACCCCAAGATTTTCCGGGAAAAAATCTAAGTGAGAGTTAAAGAAGTGAATTTTTATGAACATGTTGCATCCCAGGGCTTTAAATGACTGCATATCAGCAATTATGTCGGAGTAGTTTTCTGCTTTAAGGTTTCCAAGAAAATTGCAACATAGATTATTGAAAGATTCCCCGCATGCTTTTTCAAGTGGCTTTAACAGTCCTTCAAAATGTTCATCATCCATTGATGACCGAGTTTAGGGTCCTATAAAAATAACTTCTTTCAGTTTAGCATCACTGACTGGCAAATTCCGATATCAAGTACAAGAATCCATCAGAAAGTTTTTCATAGTTTTGAAGAAATATTTCATTACTCCTATATTAATATACAATGGAGGTAAAATGTGCCACATGTACCTTTAGTGAATCCTGAAAAAAATATATTTCAGGTTACACTAATGGGACATGTGACACGTTTTTCTGACTAGGGTTAAGAGATTCACGTTTAGGTCATGATTTTCCAATGTATTGAAACATCCTACCTCTGCTTGTCACATTCGCACAAAATAAACAAAATTTGGTGAACCCAAGCTACAAACCAAGCAATAAAACAATGACCTTTAAATTATCACAGATACACCATTTATATTTTTCATATTGATATTTCTCTAAAACTAGTTTCATATGTCTCTTTCATATCAGCGGCAAGCGCCACAGATATTGATGGAAATTTATAGCCAATATGTAGCAGCATTGCCTTAAAACTAACTTTAAAGGAGCCTATAAACAATCGCCACTCATCTGGCCGGTGTTGATGTCCAAGAATTTGCACAACAGAGCAGACATCATTACAAAACACAATACTATTTTCTTCAGAGAAGCAGTCTTTTAAATCACTATGGTGGCTACGATGAGTACTTATTCTTACATCACTCTAGAACTGATTCCAGTGTTTGATTCTGGAAGATAAAACTTCACCTCGCTGTTTGGACAGGTTTAAATCCCGAATCAGGTGATTAAGGTCTTTGGAAAAGTTCATTAAGGTTGATTGGAAAAGTACGGGTCTGATGAATAGCTACTGGATTCATATGTAGGATCATTTGTATTGTCGTCTGAAGCATTTTCAACTTGAGCAAGGTCATAATCTAAGTCATATCTTGAGGTAAAACCTACAAATCGGGCGACACAGAAGTCCCTCGGGATTCCAAAGATTAATGGAACAAAGAAACAATTGTTAGCCAACATAATTTTGCTTCGAGATCCTCCTCAAACCACCAAATATTGTAAAACAGTTCGCAATGGGAGAAAATTAAGGTGATATTTAGTAGCCTATGGGTTTCGTTATTCTTTGTGGATGGAGTACTAGTCGCTTGTCCATAATAGTATCATAAGTCCTGAGTACCGGATCTGATCAAGGAGGATAACTGAAGAATATTGTACATTTGCGATGAAAGGTTATCAGAGTATGTGATACATCGAGTTATATGGTACGTAGTAGGTCCAAGGCGAGTTGTAATATCAACCTTATAAACCGTGTAGATGATGGTTTCTAGGAAGAAAGTTATTTTATTTTATGGTATTTTTGATTTTTGACGTTATGACACCCGAAGAAATGGAAAAATAAACAAAACATTCTAAACAAAATAATTTATTGAAACCAAAAACACTTAGAATATAAAAATATAAAACAATAGATTACTCTTCGTGACTGGAACCGCCATCATGAATGACCAACTTCAGCATGTAGACAGGGAATGGAACAGGGTACGGTTTGGCTACTGGTACCGGTACCTTCTTTTCGACTTTTACCAGAACCGGTTTCACAATCTGGTACTTCACTATCTTCTCGACCGGTATATGGACCGTCTTCTCAACGGCGTATGGCACGGGAATTTCGATCGGATACGGTTCAATAACTTTGACGGGCACCGGGATCCTCAAGAGCTTTTGGACATTATGTGGTTCTGGTATCTTGATCGTTTCATGAATGGGAACTACCTTGGTCACTTCGTGGAGTTCTGGTTCTTGGTGGTGATGGTGGCTTAGGAAGTTGCCGAAGTAATTCCGAATATCGTGATATGCAGCTCCTTGATGTCCATAACCATTGTTTCCGCCTACTTCCCCATGATCTTCATCTTCTTCTTGCTCTCCATGAGTTCCATAGCTTTCTACTATTCTTTCTTGGTCATCAAAACTATTATGTTCCTTAGGATCATTACCTGTGGTGGAATGATCTTCAGTTTGCACATATTGATAGCTGACCCCTCTAGATATTTCTTTTCCTTCATTGTTGCTACTCTCTTGGATGCCTCCTTCGATAGGTCCGATCAAATCGCCATTCTCGTCTTCAGGAAAATTATCATGATTATGACTATTATAATATCCATGTTGTACACCAAGATGTTGATTGCTAAAACTGTTGGCAGCAATATTTCTTTTCTCTTCAAGTGGTTCATGTAATAATTCCTCAGATCCAATTCCTTCATGCTCATCAGATTCCAATTCCATTGAACCGTGGTTACCATATCGTTGGTGTCCAATGTTTTCCGGTTTTTCATTTTTTATTTCACTTCCGATCCCTTCATGAAAGCTGTGTCTCGTCTCAGATGGAATTTCAAGTATGTTTTCTTTACTGTACGGAACAAAAAAAATTATTTCAATTAGATTCTAAGTTCATTGAATTAATTAAAAAAAAGAGAAAATAATCTGTTACCTTTGATCAAACTGTAAGCTACGTTTTTCTGCCAATGTTGTTCTTCCATCATCAACTAAAGACAGGCATAGTACCAGAATAAGATCCTAGAAATGATATTTTTATCATTTAATATTGTTATATATTATATATCTAACCATTCATCGAATTATATATTGTATACTAACTGCTTCCATATTTGACAATAGGCGATGAAATGATGTGAGTTCAAAAGAAGTTCAATTAACTTTATATATAGCCGTTGATCCCACTCCTCGTTTGGCTACGGATTGTAGTTTCACTCTCGTCTCAGTAATGCATATCGAATCTTAATCAAATCAATAGAAAATGGAATATATTTGTTTATAAATTAATAATATATGTATTAAGATATAGATAGATAGATATATTAACTAGCTTAATAAGATATATTATAATAAGCCTATATATTTATAGCCTAGCATTCCGTATATTAATGGTTAATTCTTAATGCACAAATTATAATATTAAATAGAGATAAAATAAATATTTCACATTATACGACAATAATAATTGAAAGCTTAGTGAACTAAAAAAAAAATCTTAATCTGGGTATATAAAATCTTAATCACCTTCCTTATAAAAATAAATAAAAGAAAACTTCCATTAGACGTTTTGAAGTAGTTCAAATACATATTTGTTTTTATATGACAAATATTTCCTTCATATTGTTCCAGAGGACATAATTACTTCTCTACTAAAATTCCGCACCAATGATTATGGTCAAGACAAAAATAAATAAATAAAAATTACAAAACACACCCTTCTCGCCATACGTAATAAACGAGTAAATATTTTTTTATTTCAAAAACCAGTCAAAGCAAATAATATTTCGCAGTTTAAATTGTTGGAATATAATTTTTTTACTAGTGCAATAAGATTCGTTGTACCTTTATTATTTCTGAAATTTTCCATTAATTGACATTTCAAATAACCTAAAATAAAATCAAATAACCTCTTGTATGAAATGCAAATTTGGGACCAAAAATTACAACCTTTTAGTTAAAAACAACGAAATGATTCAATAAAAATGGATATAACCACATAAAGATAACTTCCTCTTGTTGTTACTCGATTCTTAGTATTATACTCCTATCGATTGAGCTTCTCGAAAGACAGACAAAATCAAATAAAGAACTGTTTCGCTGAGAGGGAACCAGGGACAGGAGCTGAAATATTTAGCAGAAGCGTCCTGACAAGGAAGCATCTTGGAAATAATAGAGGACTCCAGCGCTGGAGAAAATTCTACCTTAGAATTTCAGCACAAGAACTGCATGAAGTTACTCCAGATTCAGCATAAGCAGATTCTCTCCATATCTCGTTATCTTCTACCTCTTTCCTCTATTCGCCCTTTAGAAGGGTTGGTCCTGAACGGACCATAAAGTAGTGGACACACGAGGGTCTTAGAAGGACTCCTAGGTAGATTTCATTTTCCCTGCAGAAGCTTCAGCTGAGGGTCCATATTTTAGTTAAGATAGAACGTTTTTCAGTATTAAATTTGATCTGAAGCCATACATTTATTATTATAAAAATAATGAACGCAAGCATTGAACTATCTCATCTTTAGACACCTTACAACAATTTAAATACGAATTGTGCAATATGGAACGGCACAAATGAATCTCACGCCGAACAGACGATCTAATAAAAAAATGACGGAGGAAAAATTCATTATTTTTAAGCATTTTTTCATCGTCTTTTTCATAGTCAAATATCCCTAAATATTAAATTAAATATCCTTCGAAATATTAAAAATATTTAGAAATCCCTTTAGGGATTTCTGAAATGAATTCCCACAATTAAGAAAGAGAAATCGAGTGTGAATTAAAAATGTTTATTAATTTAACAATAGAAACATTGACTTCAACAGCAATAATAATATTAATGTATAAAAATATTGATACATGGTTTAAAAAAATAAATAAATAAAAGAGTTATTGCTTCTCCGAACACCATGGTTGCATCAACAATTTCACTGGTTGTGTATGGACCCACATCTTGGGAATAGATATTCAACGTATCAGCATCTAACACGGATGGATGCTATAGACGAATAAACGAATCCCTAAAGCAACTAGGCCTCACAGGGATTAGTGAATACCAGAAGCATTGCGCAAGAAACGTAAAGAATAGGCTAGGGTCAAAGAATGACGGACATTCATTTTTAAATTTGAAGATTCTCATAAATCTGTATAAAAAACTAATGACTGAAATATGCGAAAATGTTTCTGTTATTAAATTACTAAAGATTTTGAATTCATGCAATAACTTTTCATTTCATATATGTGGACAAATCATTTCAGAAATTTATTTATCTCCAAGCCTATAGGTGTAGTATTTTTAGAAAAATACTATTCTAAATACTATTCTAAATAATCTCCAAGCCTATAGGTGTAGTATTTTTAGAAAAATACTACACCTATAGGCTTGGAGATTATTTTATAAAAAAAAAAAATACATATATACAAATTATGTATCATATCTCCGAGATTCCAGTTTATGAAAAATTATAATGACGCTAAGAAGACAAGAATCTAAAGTAATGTAAATCCTTGTAGGGTAAAAATTTTTAATGACTATTAATAGGTGTATTAAAAAGTAGGTGTTTTCTGCAAACCCTAAGGTTTTGCTGCGCATCAAGTGCACCTATCACTCCTAAGTTATAAAGCTGTATGTAGCTGCTGATGAGATTAAAGAAGCCTCTCTACGACATTTTCATATGGCATTTTTTTATTAGATCATCTGTTTGGCCGTGAGATGAATTTTTATATTGCTGTTATTACAAAACATAAAGATCCTACAAAGGCCTTATCAACTTTATATCACAAACATAAATTTTACTCACAATGGCAAATTCTACTGAATCGTGAAAATCGAAATACATTTTATCCTTCGAAGAAATATAGCG
This sequence comes from Rhaphigaster nebulosa, assembly GCA_948150685.1. Taxonomy (NCBI): domain Eukaryota; kingdom Metazoa; phylum Arthropoda; class Insecta; order Hemiptera; family Pentatomidae; genus Rhaphigaster; species Rhaphigaster nebulosa. The sequence continues at coordinate 203,766,368 of OX411306.1, forward strand.
CCAATTGTGACTATTTCTATTTTAATTATAACATTTTAAATTTCAATTGTAATCCTTTCCATATAAGTTGTCACATCTTCCATTTCAATTGTAACCTTTTCCATTTCAATTGTTACCTTTTCCATTACAATTGTAACCTTTTCTATTCCAATTGCAACCTTTCATATTTCAATTGTAATCCTTTCCAAATCAATTGTCACCTTTTCGATTTCAATGTGACCTTTTCCATTTCAGTTGTAACCCAACCGGACATGAATTAATTCTATTTTATTATTGAAAATAATTATTTTAGTTACAATAATGACTTTTGAAATAATTTTCACAAATTCTTTCGACATTTTTTTCGATTATTAGATAATTGATATCAAGTGCTAATTTTCCATATTAAGTAGATTAATTTTGTTTAAGAAAAAAAAATTTGTTTATTGCTTTTTAACATCGATTGTAATATTTTCCAAATCAATTGTCGCCTTGTCCATTTCGATTGTAACTTTTTTTATTTCAATTATAACTTTTTCCATTTCAATTGTTCAAGTTTCCATATCAATTGTAACCTTTTACAAATCAATTGTCACATTTTCCATTTTAATTGCAACTTTTCTATTACAATACTAACCTAACCAGACAAGAATTAATTCTATTTTATTATTACAAAATGATTATTTTAATTACAATAATGACTTTTGAAATAATTTTGGCATATTCTTCCGCCATTTTTTTTCGATTATTAGAAAATTGGTATGAAGTGCTAATTTCAATTACATTTTTGAAATGTAATTGTTTATTTATTTTTAAATATTCATTACGTCTTATTTTTTTGGAGCGAGGAAGTGGATTTCCTGGATTTGGTGATCGTACATTAGGTTTTTGAACTTACTAGTGCCGAACTTACTATCAAAATTTTGTTCAGACACGGGCATTTCTTCTTCATCATCGTCTATTCAATGACGCTATTTCCGAATTTACTATCTGGCTTTCAATCGCACATGCGGATTTCAATTTTCTGTTGTTGTCGAAGTTTTCTATGATATAGGGACCGTTATTTAGGCAGAAGTTAAATGGGTCAGTGTGAGGAGGCTCAGATGGGCAGGACACCTCGCGAGGATGGATGAGAACGAAATCCTAAAAAAAAAACCATGGAAACCCTCTATCAAGCTAGAAGAGTGGGACGATCCAAAACGAGGTGGATAGTGGATAGTGTCCGTGCAGATGCCAGGAATGTTCTTGGAATACCGGACTGGATTGCTGCTGCGCAGAATAGGGATGGTTGGCGGGAACTTTTGGAGACGAGTATTTCAAATTACTATTATATTTGACATTTTTTGGATATGTAATCCTATAAAATCAAAAATTATTGTCCTCTCTAAAAAAAAAAATGTAAATTATAACGGTTATTCGAATTGAGTGTGTTCATAAAATATCCAATACGAAAAGTCAGATCAGACCTTCAAAAATCTCATAAACGGTCCTTAAATCAAAATAAATATACTTAATTAACCTTACCTATACAAAAAAAAGTCAACTGTAATAATGCGCATTCGAAATGCGCATGCTCGATAATAAATTCAATTAAAAAAAAATTAATCAAAACCTGCGAAAACCTAATAAGCGATCACTATATCATATCAAACAATCAAAAACGGAAAAGGGAAATACGTATGAGCAATCGAAAACCCAATTTAAAAAATGGAAACAGAACCTTCGAACACCTAATAAAGGATCCCTACATTATAGAAAATTCCAGCAACAACGGAAAATCGAAATGAGCATGCGTGATCAAAAATCCGATTGTGAATTCGGAAATATTACCCTTGAAAACCCAATAAACGATACCTATACCAAAGAACTTTGATGACCAAGAATTAAGTAGAAATTCTCGTGTACGAACGAAGTTTCGATAGTAAATTCGACATTAGCAACTTCGAAACCTAACGAACGATCACAATACAGAAGGAATTTCTCCTCTCCCTCCAAAAATATTAAATATTAAAAAATAAATAAACTAAATTTATTTTTTCAAATATTTAAATTACTTAAAATTAGCACTTATTTTAAATTATCTAATAAACTAAAAACAAAATGTTGGAAGAATATGCAAACATTATTTCAAAAGTCACTATTGTAATTAAAATAATTATGTTTCAATAATAAAATAGAATTAATTCATGTCCGGTTGGAATACAAATGAAATTGAAAAAGTTACAATTGAAATGGATAAGGTGACAATTGATTTGGAAAGAGTTACAATTGAAATGGAAAAGGCGACAATTATTTTAGAAAAGCTTACAATTGACTTGGGAATGATATGTCTTCCCTCCCAGTTATATGGACTACATCTGAATCCCTCTGACGGATAATGCACACTATCTTGCACTTACTTTCGACAGGAGTATGACTTGGTGGTAAAGTGAAACGGAATAACCTTAACAAACAACCCAAACTAGTTGACTCACTTTTTTTCATATTTTTCAAACATAAACTAAGAAAAAAATTAATTATATACAAATGCCTACTCTCAGATTTATGGTATAACGAAAAAAAAACTGACTTACAAAAACTGCGTATATTCCAATCATAAGTATCACGACTGATAATGAAAGCATCTTGGTACTTCACAAACTGTCTTACACCAACCAAGAGTCGAACAATACATAAAGACTCTTTACTAACGATTTTATGATTGCCTGCATGCAGATACCAACAGACCAATTAAAAAAAAGGCAACCAATGATCTTCCTTTCAATTCCTGAAAAAAGCATTTCAACGAGAGATCTCCTTTCGAAAACAAAGCAGACTTAATAAATCCCGTGAAGAGATTACTACTGGGTACTATCCTTCCTCATGCCTGACATAACATTAGTTTTCTGTTCGGACAATTTACTGGTTGTCAATTCTATAAGTGATAGGTGGGAATTAATACTCAGAAGACAAATAAAACAAAAATTATATTGTGTTGTGCAAATTCCATTCGGCTTTAATGACGAACTATTAAAAATAATAATCTATATTTAAAATTATTACTAATACTCGAATAGTTATTTTATCATCAAGATAATACCAAGTGAGTAGAAGTGGAATGGTGGATGGTTTCAACCAAGACGCGAAGCAGAACACATAACTCACTCCCACTAGAACCCGTAGTTTCCCTTTTTCCTCTTTTTTTTTCTTTTACTTTTTTTTTTTTTTTAGAGTTTTGTGCTTTGTTTGTTTCGGCGCTAAGTTTATGGCTTCGTTTTAAACCTCCCTTAATAAACACAACAGACCACATTGTAGTTAATGCCCGAAACTTCAACCATTTCTATCCCATCATTGTTTTTTGTTGGGTTGGATTAGGTTTGTTTTTATTTTTGTTTGAGAACAAGAAACTAAAAATAATAGTAAAGGAAGAAAATACTGCCTTTGGGTGGATTATTTTCTGAAGTTAAAGAACACTAGTCTATTTGAATGCTTTTATTTTTATTGTTTACCTTTATTATAAAATAAATAAAATTACCTTGAAAAAAATTCAAGTTTTTACTATCGAAAATTAACCAATCATTAATTCTCTAAGTCAGAAGTAAACTGTCCAATTTTGCTGGCTTGGTTTTCGTTATCTTATTTGGTCATATTTCTCAAGGCTTAGATTCGTAAAAAAGCTAAAAGGGAAGTAAAAAGATTGACCACTATATGGATAGTATAGTATAGGATAGTAGGTATGGACCAAGCAATACAGTGCGGTCGGAAACTTCGTTATGTTCTCTTGTAAAACTTTTAAAAAGTTACTTACGACAATTTTTTACTGACGTACAATATTATGCAATTATATATTATATATTATATATATTATATATATAATATATATATATATATATATATATATATATATATATATATATATATATATATATATATATATATATATATATATATTATTATTGAACGTATTACGAGAGTCTGACTTGTTGGAATCGTTCCAGGTCGATATACGTTTCTATGAAAATCAACATGCTCATTCAGATGTAGTTCACTATTTATTTAACTGTTAAGTGTAGAGAATCAAGAGCCATGGTAAATCTTATTTTCCATTTTTTTTTTAATGCAATTTCGCCTTTGGACAAAACACATGTTTCGATTGGTGCAAAAGAACCGGGCAGATCAGCCCTCTCTTGTGTGGTAAATAATAACATCATCAGCGAATAGATACCTCTGTTAACCATTGGTACAAAAATCAGGTATATCCCAATTTAACTTGTTTTTGACACCAATGTTAATGAATGCATAGTACCTTTCTCCTTTAAACGTTCTTAAATAAGGTTACTGATTTAAAGTTTAATGGTGGATCTAATTTAATTTCATTAGGCTCTCACCAAAAAGTTGTTTTTCGAAACAAACATGATTATTGCACCAGTTGTCTTTAATTACATTTAGTTTACATAGAATTTCTATTTTTCCTTCATTAAATAATATAAAAGTAGAAATTATTAACTACAGAAGCTTACATTTATGCGTTTTGTGCCCCATTCCCCATTGTCTTCTGCGATTTTATAAGTGAAATAATATTTTTTTCTAAAAATCTTTAGATTTGCAACAGTACATTATAAATACATATTATTAATTTTATTTCCGGAAATTTCATTTCAACTTAGGAATATATTTCTCCTTTTTTTTCTTTACCAGAAGACGTTAATCAAATTCTTTCAAAGTTGGTATTTATTTAATTCTTATTACTACTAACAATAACAGATGGTTCATTATTTCAAATAATCTAAATTAAAGGTATTTTAGAGGAAGGCGTTTTGAAAATTTGGCATTTAAGCCCTGTCAGACTATTTAAATGATGATAAGACCTAGCTAATATTAAAGACCATTTAATTGTACATTGCTATAACGAGGTAAATCAAAATCAAGACCATTAATTTATAAGTACATTTTAGTCACTATTTCCTTTTAAAGTTAATTTATATATACATAATATATATATACGTATATGTACCTAAATATTTTTTAAGCTGTATTCAATTTGTTTATAATTTTGAATAATTATTTACCATATAAAAATAAAGGCAAGCTGTTACTGTTTCACCAATTTATTTATTACAATGCAAATTTTGGGCCTACAAGCCATCCTCGGTATAATAATAAGTTATTTATAATAACCCACATAGGTGAACTGACTAAATTTAGTAAAAAATCAATAAACAAGTTACAAGCCATATATACCAATAACAAAGATAAAATAAAAAATAAGACAAAACAAATATAATATATCAGATTGAATGCATTGAATGTAGAAATATTAATGAAAACAGTGATAATAACATACAGACTTGTTATATAGGGCAAACTAAACAAAATTTGAAAAACAGAATTGGCCAACATAGAAGTAATTGTAAATCCAAAATTAAAAAGTTTATTATACTATAATAAAGACCCTGCTGCGGGTCTTTCCACGCATAGCCATGAAAACAAGCATAATTTTGATTTTACTAATACTAAGATTATTGCAACAGAAAATAATAATCATAAAAGAAAAATACTTGAGTCCATGTACATAACGAAAAATTTGAATTGAGTGTGCAATTTTAAATCTGATACTAATGATTTGAATAGCACATATGCTAATATAATTACTAAATTGAAGTTTTGATTTATTTAAATTAATATGAATATTTGATTTGAGATTGTATTTTGGGGGGTTTCAATGTATGTATATTAATTGTTGCATAATTATTAATGATTGCTTAGTAAATTATTCAACTGTCATAATTTTCTGTAACATTGCATTGCCTTCTTCTTTGGAGTTTCACCTGTGATGGCTCCCTTATTGTTATTTTATTTTTAAAGTTGTAAGTGTTTTATTGATATTAACTTATAGAATTTTGTATTTTAAAGTGAAATGAAATTTGATCCAACCTCAATTTTGTTATTGTGTTTTTATTGTAATTATTTATTTTTTAGTGACGCTGTATATTACGACTTGGTCCGGATTGGACTTAAATATGACAGTATATGCATTTTAAATAATTTTATTATGTATGTGGTATTTCTTAGAATATTTAAGTATATTTAATTCTGTGATATGTTATAAATTGAACTAAATAAGGGCCTTTTCCAGAGATGCCTGAGAATGGCTTTTAGGCCGAAATTTGCATCCTAATAAATAAATTGGTGAAATAGCAATAGCCAGCCTTTATTTTTATATATTAAAGTATTCACCTAAATCAACAAACATATAATTATTTACCTATTTATCTGTTAAAATTATTTTCGTCATCTTGGAAAACCACTAAGAAGAAACTATTTTTTCTTCAGTTCCAAAATAACTCGCTTCCAGTACATTTAAGGTAAAAAGTTGTCATTACCAACTTTAAAGAACGTTAAATTTCCTGCTTTTTTTAAAATAATATATTTGAATATTTGAATTAGCTACTGTGATAAGGGGCCGTGAAAATCAACAAAAATGTATACAAAATTCAAAAAGTTGGATATGTCAGTGGTTTCGCGTTAGATATGATTTATTTTTGGCACAAATTAACTGAGGCACCCCAGATGCTAAAAAACTTGGCTACTGACATTAGGCCAGTTTCAAAAAGTTGACCAAAAATACTCGAAGTTTCAAGACCTTTTTTGTTTTTTCACCCATAATTCCTAAACTGTGCATTCTATTGGAAAAGGTTGAGTATATGAACCTAAAGAGCATCAAATTTTGCGTTTAATGAGTACCGCAACATAATAATTTGGGTTACAAGTGTAGTCGGAAACTACGGTCGCAGACTCAAATCCAGTCTCTGTCTCCATTTTTGAGGAAATTGTCGTTTTGACCGTAGCTTTCGACCACATCAGTTACCCTAATTATTATGTTATGGCACTTACTCAGAAGACGAAAAATTGTATGATGTTTAATCTGATGTACAATAACTTTTTCGACAGAATGAACTTTAAATGTACTGGAAGCGTATTATTTTGGAAAAAAATGAAAACAAGTATTTTCTTAGTGATTTTTCAAGATGGCAAAAGACGCACAAAAAAAGGAGGTCAAAACATTGAATTTTTTACAAGAAGGGCAATACATACAGCATACCTAAAAATTACTTGATTGTTACAAAAGTCCTTGTACAAGAACACAACCGTTAATTCCAACTCTCATAATTATCCTATAAGAATGTTTTTGTTCCTAATATTTATGTCAATAGTTACTTTGGCTAATCCTTTAATTTCTTGTGACTTGAGTTGGCTGTATGGGGTCATTTACATTTTTAAAACTCACGTGCAATGTCTTTTGAGACATTTCTGGAAAATAAGTTTAAGCACAAAGGCAGCCGCTTAAGAAATTTTTGCCGTAGAAGGACAGTCAATTATCCATTGAAATACTGCCACACAACCCAGGTCAAATAGGTCGCCCATCGGTTGATGATGACGTTCTTCTTGAATATTTGAGCCAGAACACACATGTAAATATTCGTGATTTATCGGCTGTAGTAGGGACTCAAACCTTTGCAGGGAACAGCTAGACAAAGTTTATGCAGTTTTGAGTGCAAAGTACCCCACTTTGGCCAATAGTAACCAAGCCATTTTGGAACACGTTAATGCCCCTGCACATCGTTCTAGTTTGACCAAGGAAAAATGATCGGAACTGCAAGAAGTAAACGTTTTGTCTCATCCTGCGTAAAGCCCAGATATTGCACCATCTGATTATGATTTGTTTAGATCAATGGTTCATTTTTTAAAAGATCTAGGTAAAAGATTAAGGTAATTACGAGGACGTAAAAATTGGATGTGATGCGTTCTTTGCCTCAAAACCAAAGGAGTCGTACCGGTATGAAATCCAATTACTGGCAGAAAGATGAGTGAAAGTATTTGAAAACAATGAACTTTACTTTGAAGAGTGGTATTCATTGATGTTTAAAATATGTAATCTGAAATAAAGCTATGCTAATGCAAAAGAACTTTTGTAACATCCTACTAAAATTGCTCAATTTTTCGCAAATCACAATGCAAACTGGACTAAAATGCCAATTGAGTTTTTCTCTTAGAGTTCTCATTTTCAAGCTGATGTGATGTCCTTTAATTTAATATGCTCTAGATTTTTCGATAGAATGCACGGTTTGGGAATTTGAGCTGAAAACCAAAAATATCGAATTTTCGTGGCCGACATTTTTTATTCCAGCGGCTATAAGTTGGGAGACGTGAATTTTTCATATTAAGTCTGTGGACATGTTCATTTTATATGCCCAAACTTTTCTTTGAAATGAGTAATTTTTTTTTTTGTCAGGGACTCACGGACTATCAGATCTAATGATAAAAAAACAAAAAGAAAAGCAAAACAAATACCAAAATTAAATAATGTAAAATGAATAAGAAAACCAAAATAATAGCAACATTAGGATTTCAGTGCAGTAGGTATCTTGGCCAGCGCCTTAATATTCTTCTGGGTGGATCATAAGGGTTTGTGGTGGTGAATATTGCTTAGGTCAGTGAATTGGAAGTTTTGGAGTCAGTCTTTCATGGAGGAGCTAAGTGGGTCAGTTCGCGCCAGTTCATATCCATGTATCCTAAAATAGCAGCCGTGGAACGACTCTGGGATTAGGAGAACCTTCTAGTACACACTATATTATTTAGAAACCTAATCCGTCACCTCCTTGCGTAACCGTGTGCATACCCGAGTAAGTATTCAAAGTAATTCAAAGTATTGAAAACGAGACGCTGAATTGTAGATATACAGATTATTTTGATTTCCTTGTACGAAGTAAAGGAAGTATTGTATTCGCGAAAATTTTCGGTCTTCAGATTTAAACGGAAATCTCCATTTTGACCATTCCTGAATCCATTTTGACTAGTTTCGTCGTGGCGTCTGTACGTACGTTCCTACTTACGTTCGTTCGTATTTTCCATAACTCAAAAACCGTTAGCCGTAGAAAGTTGAAATTTCGTATTTAGGATTTCTGTAAAATATAGTTGTGAACCGCTCTTTTTGGTCACTGCTTGATCACCAGAAGCGGTACTTTACTTGAAGGTCGTAATTGATTTTTATCAAAAATTATATTAAAGTACTATGAAAAACTTCTCAAATTTAGTATTTATAACTTATATATTGATCTAAATAACATACTAGATTTTGATCTAAATTGAAAAACCGGAAGCGGTACTTTACTTGTAGGTCATGTTAGACTTTCATCAAAAATTATATTAAAATATAATGTAAAACATCTCAAATTTGGTAAATAGGACTTTTATATCGATATGAATGTATTTAATATATTTTGGTTAAAATTGGTGAGCCGAAAAGGGTTCTTTACTTGAAGGTCATAATAAGATTACATCCAAAATTATATTTAAATTAAATACATAAAGGTAATAAAGGTTACAAACGCAATTTGGTTTCCAATCTAATTAAACATTTTTATTATTTCTTTTAAGTGTTAAAATTGAGTGTAAAATACTGTTTTTCCTCCCCATTTGTCTGTGTGTGTGTGTGTGTTAATAAATGGGTGTCGCGACGCTGAGTGTCATTTTTGAGATACTGCAATCTTCGGAAACTAGTAACCAAATTCAGGATCACTTTTTGAGCCACCGATTTATAGTTTAATAGGCGTTCAAGGAAGTCATGTATAGTCCACATCAGATATTTTTGTTTGAATGCTTGAATGTATAATTCTATATAAAAAGTTTCATATATATACTCAATTAATTGTAAAGTATATTTAATTAATATTTGTAATAGCATGTATACCACTCCACTAGGCTTTGTTTAAACCTTGGGGCACTTGCTCAATTGGCAAGGATTCCTCAGGGGTTATTATTTATTGAGAGGGTGGCCCAATTTGAGCCCGATAGAGGTAATTTTAAAATAACAATGACTTCTTTATTATTCGCCGAAATCTCATTTATTTATTAGGGGATGGATCTGATTAGGAGTCCCTCTTCTTTTCATTTATTGATGAGATACTTTTGCTCGAACCCGAGTCTTTGATGTGACAGTTTCATAAATTACACTTTATTCACACTAATTGAATGAAGTCGCTATTGAATTAATTGATATATCAGTCTTATATTATATGAATTACAATATATCAAACAGGCATTTTTATATGAATTCTTATCTTTAAGAAAACGCCTTAAAACTTTTTACATTCTCAATGTTTTTTCCGGAAGTAACATGTATAATTTGACTTATTTTATTAGTTACTTTCTCTGAGTTATAGTTCTAAACCTCGGAGGTATAGGAAATAGGTCTATTTTTCACCAATTTAGTAAAATTATACATTAGTATTTATACTTTCTTGGTTAACCTTAGGTATAGATACTATGTAAGAAAACTAAGTCAACTTTGATTCCGAGGAGAAAATCTGTTCGAACAGTTATCCTGTAAAGCTAGGGAAATTCGATAGTGTCCAACACCTCCGAGGACTTCTACAGAATTCATCTTGAGATAAAAAAAAATGTTTTAAATGTTACATCTACTAGACCTCATTAGATAGACAGTAGATATTGTTAGATATTAAACAGATATCATTAGATTGGATTTCATAAGCAGATTTCATTTAAGTTTTATTATGGATACTACTCCGCTCTATAATAAGGCATATGCCTAGCTCATTGTGAGAGGATGCATTATGAACTCCTAACCCTTGGAATGCCTGTGAAATCTACTTTATATTACCAGCGGCAGATTCATCCCAGGGATGTATGAACTTTCTTGCGTAAACCCAGCTACGAAGCGAATACCCGAACGAATACTCCTTCAATGAGTGGAGGAAAAACTTGTGGCTGGGCCGGGACTAGGAGATGGGCCAAAGGAAACACTTGCGACGGACGGTAGAATTTAGAGGACGCCAAATTTTATTTTTAGGTTAAATGAAAGATATTTCTTTCTACTTTTTTATTGTTTTGACCTTAATACTTTAAATATAATGAATTAATATTATGGGTTGATATTAATTTAGAAATATAATTTACTGTTATAGAACCGTTTACACATTTGGAGGGGGAGGAGGGTGAATGACGGGGCGACAAAATATGGCTTGCTCCCTCCGGAAAAAATCCTAGTTCCGGCCCTGACTTGTGGGTACTAATCACATTATCTCAATGTATAAATATTGGTTGTGAAACAATACTTCCTTTTAATTAATTATTGTTAAGAATTGAACTCAAGACCCTCCATGGGTTATATTTTTACAGTTATACTTTATTTTTCTTATTTTGCATTAAAAAATTCAAATATATATATATATATATATATATATATATATATATATATATATATATATATATATATATATATATATATATATATATATATGTATAATGCATTTAAAAATTTTTTGGCAAGATTTTGCTTCAATGTAAAATGCCGACAATGCTCAAATAAAAGGAGACTATGCTGATCAGTCTTCATATCTATTTCGTAGTAACAGATACCAAAAGGTTTGTAATTAAACAATAAAGTAGGTCTGTGTGGCAGCATTGAAGAACGACATGAATCAATTTAGATTAAAAATACGATTTTTCGAGCATAAAATGGATATTAGTAGCAAATTATCGCATTTAGAATTAAGATACAATAATCAGTGAACAACTAAAAGTAATTGCAGAACTTTGGTCTGGAGCATTAAGTAGTTAATTAGTTAAATGCGTTAAAAAGAAAATAATTTAAAACGATAAAATAATACTCTAGAATCATTAGGAAAAAAAATATATAAACATAATCATTAAGGGCGACTTTCCCCAGTTCTTCCGTGAGCTCTTCAAATAGATAAGATGAATAATAGTAAAATATAATTTGCCTTTTTTCAATTAGTTAAATTAAATGATAATATTTTGTAATTTGGTATGAATAAGCCCTAAATGTGTTACATTATACATATTGTTATACATATTTTTTTTCAAAAATGATTACATATGTCTTGTTTTTAATATTGATTTGAGCTTATAGATAGTGGGACTTATAATTAAATAATAGTCTTAAAAATGGACTATTCGTTCAGAATGTTGAGCTATTGAGAAATATGGAATTAAGTTTAAAGGGAGTAAATGATTTCTTAGAAGTAAACACTACATAAAATTCTCAATACTCTTTGATAATAAATTAATTTACGGAACAGAAACGATGCTATTAATGAATGTTAATTATTGAACTTTCACGGAAGTCAATAAATACAGTTAGTTATGAGGAGAGATAATTGATTGGTGAGCTGACTAATGTGACGTAATAATTGCCACTTACTCTAATTACTATACCTTACATTACATTCTATGTACATTACTTATGAGTATACAGACTGTACACGTATTCCTTAGTATTAATGTGGTTGTTTGTGGATTTCTTATAAAAATCTTATTACATTCTTATGACTTGTTTTCTTAAAAAAAATAATAATAAGTGCATTGGCCGCAGCACAGTAATTGTGGAATCAATAAAAAATATGGAAACTATCAGCTAACCCATTGATGAAGCTGTTTTATGTTTAAAGAAGAAAAATTAAAAAAATGGATGAAAATTGGTTTTGATCTCAACTTTACTGTTACGGAAACGGGAGAATATTAATTGCTTCCTCACTACCGAAGAAATGGTTGAATTGATATTTTACGAGATGTTTCACTAACAGAGTAATGACCTAATTACCTGATTACAGTTTCTAAAAATAAAATGCAAAATATAGTTTTAATTTTTTTTTTTTTTTCGATTCCAGCATGTCAATTCATGAAAACAATTACACATATGGAGTAGTATTTTACTTTATTATTTATTAAGAAGAAAAATCTTACGGATTTATTGTGAATTTATCATAACAATTAAAGATTATACATAATGGTCGAACCATTCCCGCTGCCAGACTTCCAGTCTGAAGTTCGTGGTGTGTCTCCACAGCAGATGATGCTCGAGGTGAGTTCAGATTGAATAACTTCATTGATCATTTAGAATATCTGTTTCTAACCAGGAATACACTAACAAATCGATATTGGCAATCGATAAGATGATCGGCACATTTAGATATCTCTGATGGCACGTTAGAGATATCTTAATGTGTTTCTAACCTGCATTTCATGATGCACAGTTGTATTTAATTCTATTTTATCAATGTTTTAATTTCTGTGATTGTGTGATCTTAGTAACATTTACTTAAAACAATTCTATTCATCTATCAAAAGGCGACTATGAGTAGTGTAGTTTAGTAGTGTATTACTTTCCACGGAAAGTAACAACTGTGCTGTACAAAATTCCTTCAAAATAGTTTGCCAGTTTGTATGATTGTGACTATTATATGATCTTCCAAAGCAATAGATTGGAGTTGAAGTTTGGAATATCAACAGCAACTACAATCGTAGCATGATCCAATTTTTTTAAAAAGATTTATAAAAATTGTCTAGCTATTGCCGGGGATCAATATGAGTGGTACTGGCATGGTGGAAATCCAGTCGACAAAAAATCAATCAGATGGGTTTTCGTGGGTCCGGAAAAATTCAAATCACATAATTCCTTTATCACAAACACTTAAAACCTCAACAAACCCATCATTGACTTTTCTTCCTGACGACTTTCGAGGCGGTGGCCAAGAGATTTATTAAATTAACGGCAAATCGGATATAATCTCAAATTTGCTTATTGCAAAAAAACTTAGCAGATGGAAAATTGCTTTGCTGTCAAAACATATTTTGTGTGTATATTTCTATATTCACTTGAAGTTAGAGGTTATATTTCATCATTATCGACGAAAAACCAATATCGATTGTCAATCTCGAATTTTTGTATGTTGCGGATCAGAAACCGGTTTTCTAAACAATTACCAGATTATATTTGTAACAAAAAGATATCCTGTAAAAGCTGCATTTCACGGTGAGGAATGTAAACATCTATTTCATAGTAATCATTTCATTAATTGATTAACACGATAAGTTTTTTGATCAAACTCTTGGTCAAAAAACACTCGTGTAAGCCAGCCTTCATACGTTGCTCCAATGAATCCGTTTTTTGTTGTTGTAGGAAATGGACTTCGTAGTGAATGAAATGTATGACTTCTTACCGAACGTGGATGTCCCAGATGATATCAGATTGAAGATAATGGACAAGTATATTAAAGATCTTGACAAGTTCAAGAAGAAGTCAAATTATTTTCAGACATGGATCGACGACTACGAAAGAGAAGCCAAAGCAAAGAAAAAGAATATTGCCAGCCTTCGGGTTCCTGATGTAATCACTGACATAGTGAGTATCTCACTTCAAAGTGGAGCCAAAGTATCCTGTTCCAAGTAATATAAAATATTCCCCCTGAACTCCTGCGTACGCCATAGCATCAGATCTGACGTAAAACCGCCGCTGTTGGACGTGAGTCATTCTCATGAGACTTCTCAAATTCGCATCTTTTGATTTTGAGGTTCATTTTACACGCTTCTAAGTATTATGGAATTGGCACCATTTTCTATGTTTATATTATTGATGAGTACATTTATCATTAGTAAATAGTGAATGGCCAAAATATTTACATTTTAAGTTAAGTAAACTTTAAATTTTAAAATTCAAAATTCTCAAGTATGCTACTGTCATACATTAATTAAATTAAAAGTAGCACTTACAAAACAATAGTGTGCTATATTAAAAGAATCAATGGTATTCAAATTTTTGAACATTTCCAATGGTTAGGTTATCAAGAATTCATGTCTCTAGGATAAGATGAAAACGATTGCTCAAGTATTACCGCTATGAGACACAAGTTGTTGATGACCTCCTAACCATTTTAACCACAATTTACTTAAAATGTAAATAATTTGGCCATTCACTATTTACTAATGATAGATGTACTTACCAAAAATATAAACAAAAATGGGAGACAACTCTATAATAATTAGAGACATGCAAAAATAATCTTAAAATCAAAAGATGCGAATTTGACAAGTCTTATGATGATGATCCATGTACGATTACGCCAGGTTGAGCGAATGGGAAGATTAAGCAATGTGACTTTCTATTCGCCATCGCATGCTACATCGGAATATCAACTTCCCTTTTCTACACTATTCAGGAAAAAAATAATAAATTATGAATAAAATTTATATTTTATTCATGAATAATAAATTACCCATTTATTCATTATTATATTATTTAATGAATACGTTTATTCGTAATTATTCAATCTGTAATAAAGTAAAAATATTTATTGAAATGAAACATTATAATTTAAATACTCACATATTATTCGAATAACAGAAATAATCTCTATATCATTAAACATAGCATTGCTAATATGAATTGTTTGGACACTTTGTAAAAATACGAAAGAGATATGAAGTTGTCATCAGTGCCTAACAGCCTTATTGTTATTGCTTAGTTTATTTCACTTTGTATTGCTTTACGTATATTTTTAAATTGTATAAGGAGTTTTCTATGAAAATTTAATGTATACACCATGCGATAATTTTCAGTTAATAAAAAAATCCTGTAGTATGAACTTTATTTATTTTTTGGGAACAGCGGTTGCTCTATGTTATTAGTCCTTAGGTACTAAAATTAAACCAAATATTTCATAATTTTATTTTTTGTGCTCTTTGAGTAATTTAGGTAACTATAATGAGTATATTAACTTTTGATTGAAAAAGATGGATATATAGAGTTTCGAAAGAAAATGGAAAACTTCTTATATTCTATGAACGATTTTCCGAATGTTTAGAGGTGCGCTACAAGGAAACAATATAAAAAATTTCCGAAATTTTATTTGCGTTTCATCGTATATCTCGATGGATTTTCTCGGTTCAAATAGTTTTTCTGACTATTTAGAGGTTGGGTAAAAGAAGTTGGATGTCAAATTTTTCCGACTTTTCATTCACTTTTCTTCTTACTTATCGTGAACGAAGAATGGATTTTTGCTATTTGAACGATTTTCTGACTACTTAGGGGTAATCAAAGGAGACTTTTCATTTGCTTTTCCTCTTATATCTTGTGAACGGTTGAGTGGATTTTTTTCGACTTTTCATTGACTTTTCTTCTTATACCGAGAATACAATCATTATTTTGAATATGTATAGAATTTGCAAATAAATATTTTAAACATAAATTTAAATGCCTGGAGATTATCTCCAATAATTACAGCTTGATTATATTTATGTTTCAAACGCGAAAATCTATTCGCCCCTCCACGAGACGAAAGAGGAAAAGCGAATGAAAAGTCGGATAATTTTCCTTTTAGCCTACTCTTTATAGTCGGAAAATAGTTTGAAACCTGAAATTCAATTCAACCGTTCACAAGATATAAGAGGAAAAGCGAATGAAAAGTCGAAAAAATTTTAAATGCGTATTTCTGTTTTGTCTACCTCTAAATAGTCGTAAAATCGTTTGAACCGCTAGAATCCAATAACCCGTTTACGAGATATATGAGGAAAAACGAATAAAGCCAGAACATTTTAAAACTCGTTTTCCTTTTTTGCCTACCTCTTAATAGTCAAAAAATTGTTCAAACCGTGAAATTCATTAACCCGTTTACGAGATATAAGAGGAAAAGCGAATGAAAAGTCAAAAAAATTATAAATACGTATTCCTGTTTCCTTATATACGTATACGTATTTCCTAACTCTAAATAGTCGTAAAATCGTTTTAACCGCTAAAAT
Source organism: Rhaphigaster nebulosa (assembly GCA_948150685.1). Lineage (NCBI taxonomy): Eukaryota > Metazoa > Arthropoda > Insecta > Hemiptera > Pentatomidae > Rhaphigaster > Rhaphigaster nebulosa. The sequence continues at coordinate 203,782,943 of OX411306.1, forward strand.
CCATTCACCCTAGTTCTCGGAGGTCAATTGAGGCCTCTGTTGCTGAGACCTCGAGGCCGCAGACTTAGCCCAGCCCATCCGCTCAGCAATAAGTGATACATTTTATATATTAGTTGTTTAGAATTTTAATTCATTTAGTAAATATCACCATTTTAAATTATAGTGCACAAATGTGATATCTGTAACCAACACATGAAATTCATTAAATACATTTTTATGGGAGTTTTGTCTTATCACTCGAGAACAGTTGAGTGTTAACGAATGGCAGTGCAACCTTTCGGTTCGAGGTAGAATGACAAATCGAAAGTTACTAAATCATTATGCTAACTCTAAGGATTTTAGGAAAACTGCAAAGGAAAATATGGGCAAACAACTTCTTCATGGATGTGTGAAGGTTTGATAGAAAAGGGTGCTAAATAGTCAGGGGAGTGCTGCGGATAAATGAAAAGAAAAGGTGAAAAAATTAATATGGGCAAATATCATGTCTATATGTTACTATGTTTTATTTAGGTTGAGTTTATATCTATTTAGCTGGTAATATATTAATCTGTATACAGGGATGCCATTGGGCAATCATTGAAGATGATTTTCCCAAAATTATGTGATTATGAATAAATATGAATTACTTACTTTGACCTCTAAATTGACCTCTAAAAGAGCCTGATTTGTCGTTACCATTATTTAATAATTAACCAAGATAATGTTTAAACTTTTAAGTTTAATTGTAATGCTAATAACCATTATGCTAATCAAATTTATTGCTATCATACTTAATGAAACATATTCAAATTAATAATGGACATGGTTACTAAAGAACAACCTCCTCTCTAACATTTATCTTTATTCCTCAAAATTAAAATAATAATCTGCAACAATAAACCATGGAATGATTCAGACTAGACCTAGCCATTAACTACCCTAACATAAATCTCTTATCTGCAATAATTGGTGTTGATGGTCCCTCAGCATCTCTCCATCGGGTTCTCTTGTATATCTTAAGCCATGGAGGCAGAATATCTGTCATCTTCAGAGGAAGACCTAGTAGTTCTCGTCCTCGAAGTCAGCCCTCCAGTGATATCAGTCTAGAAGTAACCTTTTCCTGCCTCCTCGGCTTCTCTTCCCCTTTCTCTCTTGTTCTTCCTAAGAGGGGGTCGAAGACGTTGTTGGTTGCTTAGATCCCCGGAAATGGGCGGTACTCTTGTCATTATTGGCCGACTAGTTTTACAGAGGGAGAAAATTCTGGGATTTCAACAGATGGCTCCATCCCTTGTCCTGACATCCCCTGGGTGGTCCGGTCCCACGAATGCATTAATATCTATTAGTTAGCTCTAATCGAATGACACCTCTCCCAGGCCTTTACCACTTTTTCTGGAGGGAAGCCGGGACCCAAGGGGGACTGTTTTCTTAAAATTGATTAAGTCTTCCAAGACAGACCATCTCTTGCCTTTGTCATACTGCCCAATTCTTGGTAGCTTTATAAATTAACTTATTTCTTATATCTGAAAGGTAAAAGCTGTGGTGACATCTGTCATCGCCTGTCAGTTACCTTTCTACCTACCTGCTCGTCCCTTATCATCTTTTGTTCGCACCTGGTGCTTGTTCTATAATATAAAGGATAATATTGTCCAATACCAATTCGTATTAATGTATAGTTTTGATTGTCAACGGTAATTTGAGGAGGATCACGATTTGATCCCTATTTGACAGAGGAAAAATTAGGTTCTGAAAACAAACTGAATAATCTTTAGATACAGTTTAGAATGAATAATTTGAACCCATCAATAAATCAACTTTTATGGAAAGTGCTTCTTTCAACTTTTGATAGAAAGCTTCTCATATAATTATAAATTTTAAAATTGAAACCGAGTTTTCAAATTAACCGTCAGGAGTTTATCCTCAACAAGTTTCATTCGCTAATTATTAATAATTTTCATTTTGAATATTTCACCTCATCATCAAGAAAAAAATTAATATCACTGCAAGACAGTCCGACGTGGACCCTATTTCATAATAAAGTACAAGTGTACACATATGACAAACTTTGAAATGTTGAAACAAGATAAAATTTAAAATAGTAAATAACTATTTTAAATTTAATCGTGATTGAATATTTCACAGTGGACACACTGTGCATTAATATATGACAATATATGTAGTAAATCATAGGTCGGACTGCACTTGTACTTTTGAACTTTACTATGAATGTGGATACAGAAATACGTACACAGTATACGTTGAATTGCCATGGAGTGTCTACTATTCAATTTTCTAAGTCTTTTTTTTAAATGTTGGCGTGAGATGTTGCTCAGATTCTATATATATATATATATATATATATATATATATATATATATATATATATATATGATCTTATCATTTTTTGTCTTTTACAATAATACCGGAATGGATAAAATGTTGAATGGTTATTTATAGTTATTAACTGCTATTAGAGAGACATACAGCTTTTTTTAATTTTCTCTTAATGTCCTAATAATCCTCAGTGCTGGGAGATTGATATGGAAATATTTGGAACATAATTTAAGACTGTTATGAATACAAAGATTCAAGTGATAAATGTAAACATCATGTCATTTCTTTACTTCATCGTTTTTTTTTTATTCTGTCCAGAATTTTAAATTATATATTTTATCAATGTAAAAATATACAAAAAGGCCCCATTGTGCGCCATGATCTGTCGCAAAATCATTAATTATAATCGTAGTGTACTTTACTGTTGTTATTTTCTGCTACACAGGGCAGGATCGAACAGATGTTCGAGTACGGTGAAATAGTGAAGAGGAGGATGTTGGAAAATCAGTACCCGTTGTACCTCAGGTTGACGATAGAACATTGCCTCCAGATGGTGTGGTTCAACCTCATGCGCAAAGCCGTAAACTGCACTAGGTATCAACCGACTTTTTTCTTAGCAAACAGGTTTCATTAATTAGGCATCTGTCAATATTGGTTTTCTAATTCGAAAAAATAAATCTAATATATTCCTTATAAGACCGAAGTTTCACACAAATGTAATAGATAGATAGATAGATGAATACGTTTATTTATAAGTATTTACAGATATTCTTTTTATGTACAACGTATTTTAGACAATGGACAGAGTTCGTCTGTCGAGGTTTCTTTATTAATATATTGATCAGTGAATACAAAAAAAATAAATAAAAAATAAAATAATACAGCACATTTCAGTTTATAAACAACGCCAGATTGTTCTATATAAATAATTAATTAGTAATTAAACTCTTTAACTAGTTCATTTCGGTATGCATTTGCTCGTTTAACATATAAATATAATTTTTCATAATCTAGACCGTTCAGTAATTGCAACGTTTCATTTGGATTGAGTACCTTTTTTCCTAAGAAAATCATCCTAAACTGAGTAAGCACAGGGCAGATCGGGACGAAATGCATCGTATCCTCGGGAACATTTAAATTGCACAATGAGCAATTATTTCTTCTATTTGTCCAAGGTTGGTAGTTTAGATTAAATAATTCTTCCCTTGCCTTGAAAATAAGCCTAATGTAATATATGTCTTGACTCAATATGGCCTGACTCAAAATAGGTGACATCATAAATTAATTTGCTATACATTGTATGATGTTCAGCACTCCTTGTTCGCTCGATAAATCTATTTCTTGCTTGTTCATTTAATCTGGATATGAAGGCAGTTTTATGCGTTATTAGCTGGTCCACTAACCCCTCGGCTGAGAATTCTATACCAACATTCCTACCTAGTCTTCTCAAGGCACTAACCCAACTTAAATTTTTTTCGATCACTTTAAGGGCTATTATTTTCGGTAACCGATTATTTTCCAGATTTAATACCTTTATAAGATAATTTATATGTATGGATATGGTGTAACTATGTAGAGGATTTAATTTTGTCTCCAGATAGAGCATGTAGTTTGGTGTAGTAACGGGCACCCCAATTATTCTTTTTACAAAATATCTTTGCACCTTCTCCACTGAGTCTGAGTTTTCGTATCCCCATACCTGCCACCGTAGCGCAATACTGCTCTTACTGTGGAGTTAAAAACATCGATTTTTTGCTTCAATGGGACTAGCTTGTTTGACATTAATCTAGACCAAACCATATTCAAAATATTTTTGCAAGCTGAGTGTTTGAGTTTAAAATGCGTTTTTAAACATAAATTATGAGTTAAATTGATACCCAGATATTTGTAACAGTTTACTGTCTCGATTTTTTTCTCCTTAAAGTACCACTTTTTCTTGCTTGACTTTGTTTTTTTCTGCCACAGATCGTTATTTTGGATTTATCTAGATTTAGTTCTAAGCTCCAGGTTCTACAATAAACTTCCAATTTACAAATCATTTCTTGCAAAATGAGGCCGTTAACCGCAATAAGAACAACATCGTCAGCATGCATCAACATATTCAGTGTTTGTCCTGCGATAAGAATTCCACCCTCTATCCATTCCACCAGTTCGTTAATAAACAACGAAAAAAGTAGCGGACTCAGTAAATATCCTTGTCTTAATCCAATATAAGAATCGATGCTTTCAGATATACCATCGTTTGTCCACACTCTGAGGTTCGTTACGTCATACAGATTTTTTAGTATGTTCAGCATTTTTTTAGATATATTCAAGGCACTTAACTTGTAGAACAGTGTTCTCCTATCAACTCGGTCAAATGCAGATTTAAAATCAATAAAAAATAGGTATATTTCTTCTTTTTAATTGAATTTTAAATTTATCACCCCATGCAGTGTAAATAAGTTGTCATATGCGGAGTAACCAGGTCTGAATCCTGCTTGATTTTCACGTAATATATAATTATCTGTAGTCCATTTCATAAGACGCTCCAACAGGATTTCAGTAAATATTTTTGCTATACTGTTAAGAAGCGATATTCCCCTGTAGTTACTGACATCATTGATATCTCCTTTTTTGAAAATTGGAAATATAATTGCCTCCTTAAAGCTGTTTAGAAGTTTTTCTTTGACCAAAATGTTATTAAAAAATGTAGATAATTTGTCATAGAAATTTAGAGGTGCCATTTTAAAGAATTCATATGATATCCGATCTAAACCTGGTTGTTTGGCCTGTTTACATTTACTAAGGACTGTTTTTATTTCATTAATTGTTATTTGTTTATCTAATTCTTCAATTTCTACATACGGTTCGACATAGAGGACCGGTCCTGCGGTGGGAGAAGATATTAAAAGTTGTTTAAAATAATTATACAAGTCTTCTGACTTTATTCCAGAACCGCATACAAATTTATTTTTCTTTAGGTAATTCAGAGATTTCCGCAGCTCTTTCGTATCTCTGGCTTCCTTTATATTATTTATTATATTCATAAAAATTTTTATCTTTTTGTCTCTACAAATATTTTTGTATTCTGAGTTGGTTTTGAGATACATAATTTTAATGGTCTCGGATCTAGTTTTTCTAAATAAATTTAAGAGGGTAAAAGATCTTTTCCTTGCACTTTTACATTCCCAGTCGAACCAATTATTGCGGCCGACGTTGCATAGGTTACGCGATCGATTTCCCGATGCCGTTTTTATACATGATATTATTGCTTCTGCACTACTGTCCGGGTCATCCCTGTCCAATTCCAAATTATTTGATAATTCATCTAATTTTGATTTATAAAAATCCTCCTGTTCTTTGATCCATATTAGCTTTGGCGGGAGAGGCATATATTTTAAATCCTCATTTTTTCCATGTCTTTTCAGTTTTAGTAAAATCGGCTTGTGATCCGAAAAATATTCGCTAATTACATTAAATTGTTCTACATATTTTAAACAATCGATTGATGCCAGACATAAATCAATTACTGAATCCCCTCTCCGAGATATAAAAGTGAGAGCGCCATTTTCGTCTCCTTGTGTTCTCCCATTCAATACTACGAGACTATTGTTGTCAGAAAACTCTAGTAATTTCTTACCTCTAGCGTCGATTATATTATCTTGCGATGTTCTATTAGATGTTAATGGGTGATACTCTAATAATTCGCTGCTTATGGTCTGAAGATCACCTATGTGCGCGTTACAATCAGTCATAATAAATGCATTATCAATTTTATAATTAATAAAAAAAATCCAACATTGCAGAGAAATCCTTTTCCCAATCGTTCAAATATATTTGTATCAAGCATACATCATCGTTTTCGATTTTTAGATTTATGATTACATAATTATCAATAAATTGAAATTTAGCAAATTGTGGATATAAATTTAATTTTATACCGCACAATAACCCGCCACTCGCTCTACCATAGTCAAACTTTTTACTTGCTGGTCTCCAATGAATTTACAATTGTAATATATAAATATAAAATAATTATATAATTAAATAAATACACAATAAGAGTACTTAAGTATTTCGTGGTCGACAGTGTTGTATAAACCTTACTCTGTTACTTTCTTATCACTTATTCTTTAGTTGTAAGCATTATTTCTAAATAAAATTTCTAAAAGTATAACTGATTTGTTTTATAATAAATGTGGTTTATTTTGTTCATCAACATTATTTATGAAGAATTAATTAGTTTTTTGACAATAAGTTCTTTCTTTTTTTTATAGATTTTATTTTCATTTATGACAATAGGTGCAGTGTTTTTTATTTTAGTTTTTAGTTTCATTTTTATTTGTGATTTATATATCATTGTTTGAACAAAAAACGATAAAACTTTGGGGAATTTCCCTCTTCGGAAGAAGATGAATTTAAATATTTTCAAAAATTTTGGAATAATTCTATCTATGAAACTGAGTTGGAATTTATGTAACGGCGTCTTCATAAAGAAGAAGACCCATTACTGCAATTTTGAATAGTTTGGGGAAATTTTCATCCTCGAAATAGTGTAAATTGTTCTTACATGTTTGGTTTAAAAAAAGAATTATATTTTTTAAAATTAATTTTATTAATGAAATATAATTTAAATTCAATTTTAATTGATTTGAATTTGTCTAACGGTTCATAATTACACCCGTTCAGAAACATGTGGAGGGCAGTGAAGACGATACTCTTGGGGACCGAGAAAGAAAACAAACGCGACGCCAACTTCTTCATCATGCTTGGGATCCTCAACCTCAAGGAGGCAGTCGCTGCAGAGTTCGCCCGAGCCCGAGCAAGATAGTTTCAATCCAAAGTTTATTTTTAAAATTAAAATTACTTATTATTTGTGTGTATCTATTATTTGTAGTTTAAGATAGTTGCTAAAACTTGAGGATTTAATAAACATACTCCAGAAATTTAAAGAGGCCAGTGAGAGACTAGACTGAGTCGACAGGTGCATCGGATATTGTCAACGCTTCTGATTGGTGGTTTACCGGAACACGGCCTGCCAACCACAAACTACAACTTGTTTGCTCCGCCCAATCCGGACTGACACCGCAGAAACTCTGACATTAATCGTTTATACTTAGAATGTTCTTTACCATATTTTTTGTTATAATTGATTTTTATAAAGATCCTAGATGCTACTGGGCATATATTGAATTTATATTTAAGTCAATTAAATTCAATATTTGCCAATGTTAGCATTGTTGGCCATGTTCAGTGCTTAAGTACAATAAGAATTCAGATCGTGACAAATCGATTGATACTTTGATCTCTTAAGGATGCCACTGATGATCATTCCGATGGAGAATTATGACTGGAGTGCTTGGACTGGAGACGATTTTTATTGGATCACTCCTCTCCAGTGTTATATTTTTACCGACAAACTAGTGATTGATACATCCTCCATTATATCACGTAAACAGGATTTTTATAATATTTACAATCTGCAAAATACTTCAATGTACAGATCTATATTACTCTTGAGAATTACTAGGATATAAATAGTGCCTCTACAATACCAAAAACATTAAGTAATTCAATCTTAACCCCCCGCCCTTACCCTCCCTCCGCCCCTCCAACAAATTTATATAATACATTTTGTAAATGTTGAGCATATTAGATAAATAAATCCACTAAAATATTTATTTTCTATTAATCAATATTGATATTTTTTAACATGACTAATAATAAGTTGATATCCGCATGATGTTATTGAAGGATCAATCTAATTAGGGATTGATAACTTATTTGCTACTTCTTTAAATTTGTTTTATTGAAAACTAGTTTCGAATGTTATACATTACTGTTAACAGAAAAAACAATTACTCACCGGAATTACTGGAAAAACCCCGATCTTAAAACCGTTTACCTATAAACACCCCTTCCCTCCCCTTTTCTTCCATTCTTCCATTTGTTCAGTGCGAGAACAATCCAATACAAACTTTTCTGTTTGATATAATCGACTTAAACCTCGGTGAGTACCAAGATGTATTTGATTTTTTGTCTTAATTATATTCATAATTCATAAATGTTTTATAATACTAATTTATATAACATTTAATTTAATATGTATAATACTACCAAAATGTATTTTGAATAGCTTATTTTTGAATTTTTGTGTGTTTTTAGAACTGAAGATGAATGTATAACATTCGAAGCTAGTTTTCAATAAAAACAAAATTATAGAAGTGGCAAATAATTTATCAATCCCTAATAACTAATATTAAAAAAAAAAAAAAGTTGTGAGTTATTCATACCAATATATTTGTAACTTACTTTATACAGGAGGACGTAACGGCCGAGTACGTTGGGGCGAGGGTCCCCGAGTGCCCGGTTCGGAACGTTGTGGGTTCGATTCCCACCTGGGTCGGTTAATATTTATTTCGTGGCGATCCCGCGAAATGGATCTCGACACTCCCACTCTGGTTAGTACGCGGCGGTGACGTAAAAGTAGCCGTCAGGGGTTGGCAAAAAGGACCATAAGGCCCCCTTGTCGGACTAGTTCTCCCCACCAATACCAGTACCAGTACTTTATACAGTGAACATTGCAAATTTTAACTATAATGTATTTTCTGAACAAAATTTTTATTATTATAGCACAGCTTAAAAACTGTGCAGTCTGAACGTTCACCTTCATCCCCTCTCTCTCTCTATTCGTTCATCAAACTCTTCTACGTGTTTTCTGAAAACCGTAAATTTTTCAGTTTCTTACATTTTTAGATATTCCGCGTAAACCACAAAAACATAGTCGCGCACTTGCCAACTCTCGCGCCTGATAGTTTTTTTTTTTTTTCAGTTTGTTTTACTTGTGCATGTGTTGTTTGTTTCACTTCAAAAGAATAATAATGATTTCTTCTATATTTATATTTTTAGAAGGCGTGGACAAAAAAGTACAAATTTAATAAATTTAATTTTTGATATATTTTATGGAGATAATTTTATTCCATTTTATAATATATATTATTAAAAACGATTATTACATGTCTACATTATATCCTTATAGACATTTTGGGGAATTTCCCCATCCTCAGGACAACCCATTCTAACAATTATAGAATAACATTATAATTTCACATTATAAGTAACCAAAAAGCCCAAAAGTATATCAATCATAGCAATCATTCAGATATAAATCTGTTATATTTAAGCATATTTATAAAAATTGTTTTTTTTAACTTATAAACTATTATCTTAATTATCCACACTTTTAGTCATGTTATCCATAAAATTTTATTTTATATCGCCTTATAATAGTCACTATTTTTAAAAAAGGGTTGTCCTGAGGATGGAAAAATTCCTCAAAATGTTGATACGGATGAAACATATGATAATCGTTATTAATAAAACATAATAAAAAAAGGAAGAAAATTGATTTCATAAAATATAACAAAAATTAAATTTATTTTTAATTATGTCATTTTTAATTTCCTACCTCCCACTACTAAGTAAGTAATCAGTAAGTAACAGATAATTTTGTTTCATTCAAGGAAAATGAGATGAAAGTGATTGTGGCATACTTAGTGCGCTACGCGCCAGCCGGTGTCATGGATTTGGTCACGCTTACTGGAAGGTAAAAGACGTTAATGTGTGTGTGAGTATATAAATATATATAAATTTTTGTTAACGTCTTTTACCTTCCAGTAGGCGTGACCAAATCCATGACACCGGCTGGCGCGTAGCGTACTAAGTATGCCACAATCACTTTCATCTCATTTTCCTGTAACTGCTGATTGTCTTACTTACGAGGTTAATAAACGTGGATTCACTATACCTATACTTGTATAAAGGTTCTAACCAGAGAATGATATGAGGATAACACACTATTTGTGCAGAATTATCTGGCCATTAGACTCCTGCTGTATAAATGTGCCAGCAGCCCTCGGTGGGACTCGAACATAGGCCGATATAAAAGGAGCTGGAAGTGAGCCCTGGTCTGGTGTTGACACCACAAAATGAGACCACACACCGTCCGAAATGAAGGCCTCCTATTGTGCACTTCTTCGGTCGTTAAGGCTTCGAGGACATCGTACACACACTCCCAGGAAGTATTCATCCTTTATCTAAGGACACCGGTATTAAGTGGATTCGATAGATATTAAATCCAGCTCCATCTCAAGCATTATAACTTGGGAGACAATGCACCAATTTCAAGTCCTGGACAACAATTAATAATTATATTTTGCACAGAAACAAATTTATTTCAATAAGCTATTCTTGACCCGCGTTGGTTTATAATTGGTTCTATACTGCCATAGTCAAAGTATGCACATACAGTTAAAGATATTTTTTTACTTACAAAAAGTATGGACAACCAATGTCAAAATTCCACATTTTCAGCAAATGAGTGAAAACTACAGAAAAGATTAAACCATATTAATGATCAAGAAGAAGAGGGTGAGGATGTCGGTGAAGATTATCAAAAAAAAAAAAAAAAAAAAATTATTGAATGAATTTCGACGTTTTGGTCACCATTGCAGCCCTTCTTCTGGAATAAAAAAAAAACAGGATATAATAAAAGTGTACAATTTGAAAGCTCATCATTTCTTTCATATCATTGTTTCATTTTTTAATTATACCATTTATATACAATCATTTTGAATTCGTATATAATATTCTTTTCTGTTTTTTTTAACTTAATATTTTTTAGAATATATCCCTAGAATAATAGAACTGTGGCATGAGCATAATTTGATAAAACAACTGTCATCTGTGGACACCCTGCCAAGTTTAGTGTTATGTATTATAAATAAAGACAGATGCTTTAAAGGTGGCAAATACCACGGTCCACTGGCCCCAAGGGTATCTCGCATTGCCATTTATAACAATAAAATACAATATCAAATTACATCATATAATGTATAATATATTTGTAATACATAGATTTACAATTAATAATTAACATTCTATAATTATGTACAACACACAGCATCAAATTTTGAGAAAGAAGCACAGGTGGCCTCAAAACTTTGCTGTCAAGGGCCTCCAAAATCATACTTACGCCACTGGCTAGAAATTGACTACTTCTGCATCGCATCTGAAGTAATTTGAACGATGTGAGGAGACTAAGAACAGATATAGCCCAATTTGGAGATAGGATAATTCTGCTCAGAAGATGCGATTGAGTCTATTTGGAAAATAAGACTAATAATATTAAGTATCTATTTGGCACTCTTTGATTTTGCAGTGTATTTATTTGTTAGACCAGACAGCAGTAGCATATAATAAAATGCAAAAAAAAAAATAATAGCAATTTTTTTATTTTAAATCAGGGACCGAAACGAACTTTTATTATATAAAAATAAAGATATAACTTTAATTTTATTTTGGAGGAATATAAGCTTCTCTGTAAAATAAAACATTTTCCTTAGCGTTGTTTTTATTGTTCATGAGTAGTAGTATTACGGAACTTAAATAATCTATCTTGAGCTTAACAATCAATTCCAACAAAACAACTTGTGAATCATCCTCAATCCAAGCAAGTTATTTATATAATTTCATTGGAGTGGAAGTCACATCCAATATTGGTGATTCTTTTTTTGTTTTGTTGGAAACTAAAGTGCCCTTCAATCGACCGTAAATAAAATTTACCATAGAATGTATACTTTTTGCGCAAATGAAATGTTTTATTCATAACTTTTTATCCTAATTTTTCTCGGTGATTTACTACACATAGGAATAATTGAAGAGTATTGAGAAGAAGATTTTAGGCAAGTATAATTAAAATCGTTGCATCCCTTTTTGCGCAACAGTCAATAGAAAAACACGTTTTTCGGCTATCGCGCAACCGATGTTGCTTACACGATGTCTGATTTAGTACACATACATCAAATGCCGAAAACCTACAAAATAAAAATAAAACTAGAAAATCATTCCACCCATTCAAGAGATGATCTTGATTATGATTAGCATAGACACACAGACCACCTGCTGAAAATGAGTTTTTGGAATCCGGAGGCTATGAAACGCATTTATCCCTCGAAAACCGCGCTACGAAATTTGACCCGATTGCAATACTTTCCTTATCTGGTAGCGTCAGGAAAGTAAAATGACTTGCCGAGCTATCTCACTTTGTGAATATGAAATTCAGAGGTGTAATTTCATATAAAGATTGAAAGTAGATTATAACAAAAGCTTGTTACCCTTTAAGTACTCAATGTGATTTCGTTCAACATTGAAATAAAAAAATATATCAATAAACCGACAGTAATTATGCATGGCATAAATACGATAATACTTTTTTTTTTAAATAAATGCCTTTGCTATAATTCTTTATAATTAAACCTTAAAACAAGTTATTTTATTCTGTATAGCAGTATAATTATTAGATGATGATATGTGTCAATATAGAGTTATCTTCTAGTTTCATATTATATTCTAGTTTATCTTATGAAACTCTATACTATACGACCAGTTCATTGAGTGCCAAGATAAGATGTTTGTCTTAATGCTTTCCTCCTCGCAGTGGAACATTGGACCTCAGACCCTCTGCATTCCCCCTCCCACCAGCTCTGAGGGGTTCGGGGCTATTTAAGATTGATCGCTATCTCTGTAGCAATGACCCTTCCGAGTCCAATCTTCTTTACTGCCATAGCCTCATTCAGCCAGTGAGTTTTTAAAAGTCGTAAGACAGTTTATAAAAATGTCGATTTAAAGACATTTTGTAACAGTTCTTTGATATATTTTTTTAAATTTTGCATGCCCAAGCGGGCCATTAGTGAAAAATTGGTTCTTGCCAAATATTAACAATTTCGGATACAATAATTAAATATAATGATCGGATGAAATAACAAATCAATTTCACTTAGAACACCAATTTTATGGACCACCATTTTGGTGACCAACTGAAACATGCTTGAGTATATAATATGTTGGGAATGAGTGTAGATTAGTTATTTAGGGTACCCTGCCAAAGAAATTTATTGATTTCATTCTTCAATTCATGAAAATGAGTGAGCAGAAGAGCTCACCAACGGCCAATTAGAGTAATGGTGAAGGAGCTGTGAACTGGCAAGATTTAATTTTAAGTCTATTCTTTCATCATAATTTTGGCCAAAGTTATTTCTTTTTGAGACCATATCTTTTTTTTTTTTGTATAAATTACTATAATTTCTTAAATAAATATTTTAAAGCTTTATTTGTTGTTCAAAATAAACCTGTTATACAGTCAACTACTATCATTCATGCCGGCCCAAATTTAACATTTATTGATCTGCAGATAAAATTCAGTTCCCTCTAAATTACCGAGATCATTGTGGTCCCGTACGCTTTCTTTCCGGCCTGGTTTGCTGCTCTTTTTACAGCTTCATTTTCAGGGATACCACAATGCGAGGGTGCCAACACATGCACAATATCTACACCCAGCGATTCCTGCATCTCTTTGAGACAGTTCTTAGTTTTCTTGGCAATATCGTTTTCAGAGATCTCTTCGGCAATGTCATCAATCAACTTACGAAGTCTACTGCTAGAAGGGTACGGATTATGCTCATTGATTTTATTAACAATTTTATTGGATTTATAAATATTGAAGATTTTCTTACAACTAATTACTCCAAAATCAATCGGCTTCACTGCTTCTTTTATCGGCAAATTATATCAAAATTAAAATTTGCATTTATTGACTAAAACAAATCTATCTTTGTTTAAAAAACAACGGTCATAATGAAAGCTCTTTATCAGGTAGTAAGTTTCCAAAAAATTGTTATTGTATATTGTTAGGGCAATATAACAGACTCAAGGAGTGATTTTCTGCCACTGACTGACCATTGCCTTAAAATTCTATAATTAGGAAAATATTGTACTTTGTGAAGAAGGAGGAGGGAATCTGTAACTATAGTTTTGGCCTGAGTTAAGCCCACTGTACAATCTAGGGCAATGATAGTGCGAACCAAGCAACCTATTTGACAAATAAAAAAGCAGCAACTAAACTAAAAGATGTACCTCAGAAGACTGGTGGCACCAATCTCTTCTAGAAAATCTGGTAACTGGTTGGAAAATAACACGAATCCAGAAAAGATTGAATAAAATCATATTCAAAAAAAAAAAAAAAATAGACTACAAGTACCAGAAAGTTGGGAAGGGAAGAATTTGAATCGGTTATCTCAGAAACAACACATGTCATTTTTCTCGGTTTTGTGTTAAGAATGGTCTGAACAAATTGAATAATGTGTGAACATCAAATGATATTTAAAAGGCTAAAATATGACGTAAATAATCTACAGATTTATTGATAACACAATATATGTTTGATAGATCTTTTTGCATGTAATCATTCAATTATATTCTATCGACTTCGGATTGGGCATATTTTGGCACTTTCTTGAAAGTTTCGAAGCACTCACATACTGCAAGTGTGATACTATATCGCAATCAGCAAAACACTTGTTGCAAGAGTACCCTCAATTCGACCGATTAGAAAAAATAAGGAATTTCAGAAAGTTTCCACGCCAGTGTTTCCCAAACTTTCGATATCTGGGCACCCCATTTATTATGTCCATAATTCTTTGGCGTAGAAGCGAAAAGACAAATAAAAAAAAAATGAACTTAGAATAATAAAAATTAGGACCGCCCAGTCGTCGAGATTAGACAAGAAAAACAATCTTCTTTCAGTATTGTTATTTATTTTTTCAATTAATATGAGCAGAAAAAAGAATTTCTTTTTGTTATTGTTTATTTAATTCTACGCAACGGCGACTTTTCTATTTTTTATTTATTTGGGATTTAACTTCCTTACTAACGCCAATAACTAAACAAACTTCGATCAAAATCGTGCACTTCCCTTGTCAGTGAGCTCTGAAACGCATAAATTGGTTGGAAACGGCATCTCGAAAATTTGACCTGATTGTAATACTTTCCTTAAGTGGTAGAGTAACAACAAGACTGCTATGTTCAATACGCTGTATCTTTGCTAATAATGGTCCGATTTAAATGATTTTTGTTTTTGTTTTGTAGGGAATTAAATTGCCTTTCAAATTATCAAAGATGTATAATGAACGAAAAATGTATACTTTTCGAATTACTAGCAAATATATTATTTCCGTTTTTACACTTTTTTCTGCGTTTTTTTGGAGTATTTAATTTTATTCTAAAAGTAATATTTTTAATATATAACAATAATATATATATATATATATATATATATATATATATATATATATATAATATAATTAATATATAATATTTGATTTTAAAGTATTATTTTATGTGAGGTTGGTTTTTTGTTGTGTTTTCTAACTGAAGTAATGGCAAATGTTATGTGTTTATAATCCAGACTCTTACCTCCCAAGGCAGAGGCTTGTTGTTCTGTAAAGAATGAAAACAAAGCTATTATTATTATTATTTTTCTTGGGGACGTCTGGATAGCTAAAGAGCTTTGAGAAGAAGGCAATGCAAGTTTTCTTCTAAATCTAAATCAGTTGAGCCGCTTTGGCGCAACAGCCCTTTAAAAGCATGTTTTAATAATGATTCTAATAACGGCCCCAACAAAGATTTTTGTTCAATGCACATTTACGCGACAATGCCTATCCAATAATGACATATTTTTTTTTGTCCCTACAATGAAAACAGGAGGAGTAATCGACATGACGAAAAAAGTTCTTGGCTATTAACATACAGATTTTCTAAAACAAAGCTATAAATGAGCAAGAGCGATATCTCAATCCGACAGGAAACCGATCAGTGCAGCCAACCGCTGACGATTAGTATTCTCTTCAGATAGGTCGGATTAAGGCAGCGGCGTTAGATAGGAAGCGAAGGAGTGAAACAATCTTAATCCAAGCTCCGACAGATACGAGATATCAAGCGAAGAGACAATTGTTCAGGAGCGGACCCCCCAACGGTCCCCTGAGTCCCCCTGTTATCTGGCAATCATTAATTAGCAGTGGGAAACAGAAAGGCGGTCGGGATCAACCAGCAACAATAACTCAACCCGTCCGCCCGGTCTTCGCTATTAATTACTGCTTGCTATAATTTGTACCTGGTACAAAGGAACTGCCTCAGCTGGGAAGGTCGTTTTGTACAGATTTGACTTGTTTATCCAGACTTTATATAAACAGGGAAACTATGATTTCTAAAGGCAGCGCTGACGTAATAAGGAAGAAAAGAAGAATATATATATATATATATATATATATATATATATATATATATATATATATATATATATATATATATATTTTTTTTTTTTTTTTTTTTTTTTCTGGAATGGACTATATTAAGATAATAACATAATATTACAAATTCAAGATAAGAAAATCTGGTGCGGTATGCGCATCCCACAAATTCCTCTTACCACTCTACTTGAAATAAATTGAAGGCCTTAATGCAAGATTCAGTTAAGTCTAAATGTCCTAATTTTCTTTTCAATGCATTTTTGAGAGGGAATGTAATAGCTATTTTGATCGGTGCAAGAACCGGTTTCAAATATAGTATCAGTCCTATCCTGTGTGGTAAATAATAAGGCAGACTAAATCACCCGTCAGTAGAAATTTTGTTATCCAAAACCAGACTGATAATAAACTAAAGTTACCAAATGTCCCACGTTAGGTAGGACTGTCCCCTATTTGGGTCTTTGTCCCACATCGAAATCTGTCCACACAAAGTGGAAAATCTTTTATCTTTTGTACTAAAAAAATTGATGTTTATTAACGGATTCTTATAGTAAAATGTCAGAAAAAACGATAAAAATCATCTACCACTCTCAGGATTTGCGTAGGCTTTATATCGCGGATTTTTCAAATGACCGCTGTATATATTTAGGTTTATATCTAATAAGCACGGACTTATTTGAGTAATATTATTTGAGTAATATATATTTATATGGAGTAATATATATAAATATTTGTAATTATTCCAAACATACCAAAATAAACAATCATATAGGAAGCTCTACTGACCTACTTGACAGTCGCTTTTATCTCATCCTTTTTTATTTGTTGGCTAATTTTCTTTTTCTTCTCCTTAATATTAAACATTCTTTATTATTTGCAATTTTATTCATTAGTCTTTTATAACTTCCATATTTTTATGTATACTATCAATTTTCTATTTATTAAAATTTTTTTCCGACTTAGGCGTAGCAACAAGGAGGGCAACATGTTAATCCTGGCCGTTTTTAGATATGTAACGATTTTTTCTATTAGCGTTTTTTATTTTTAATGTTCACCTATGCTATCCCACAATATTCATTCTTCTCATTTCTATTATTCTCGTATCTTGTTTTTTCTTAGCTCTGATGAATGCCTACAATTTAGGGCCAAACGTCGGCACACATTAAATAGTATATTTTATTATTATGTATTTTATTTCTGACTGCACCCCAACCATTGTTTCCTTGAAAAAATGTCTAGTTATTTTTTCTTTTTATGAGAGATTAAACTTATTATAAATTGTAAATTTTCCAAAGTTTTGCTCTAAAACATCTATTAAATCCATCAATTTAATAGAATATAATTTAGGACACAATTATAATTTAAGTAAAAACAATATAAAATGACAAAGGAGGAACCGAGAATAATCTTGCTGTAACTTTGTAATAATACATGCTAACTTTAGAGTTGAAACATTTAGTATAAAAAAAAAAAAAAACCCTCAGCTATCCTTTGTTTTGGAAAGTAGCCTCCTCGCTGAAGAGGTGTCCCGGAGCCACCCTCTTTGTTTTTCCTTCCCTAATCTGTCCTCCTTGAAGGGACTGTTTTCCGGGTCCTAAAGAAGCAGAGGAGCAGCGGTAACCTTGGCAACCCCTCCAGCAGTCTATTACTGGATGGCTCTTGGAACCCTTATCTGCAGGGTGAGGGTTCTGCGGATGTAGTTCTGCCCAGATAGTTCTGCTCCTGCGCTACTTTGCACATGGCTGTCTATCTGCTATCTCCTAAGAGTATTCAAAACGATTGTCCAAAGGAACTAAGAAATATAATGCAAATTAATTTCACAGGAAAATGAACATGCTTGTGTCAAGTGGCGGTCAATGGAACTTTAAGATGACCCTCATATCCATTTTAGACAATTTATTTTCTGAACAAGCTTAGATTATTTACTTAAATTAACCACATACTAGTTAAAATCATTATTTTATTTAATATTTGAAAAATTTGACAATTTGACATTAAAATTG
Source organism: Rhaphigaster nebulosa (assembly GCA_948150685.1). Taxonomy (NCBI): domain Eukaryota; kingdom Metazoa; phylum Arthropoda; class Insecta; order Hemiptera; family Pentatomidae; genus Rhaphigaster; species Rhaphigaster nebulosa. Next base: position 203,801,379 of record OX411306.1, read on the forward strand.
AACAAACTTAAAAAAAAAATATAACAATATGAATTTACAAACGGTACTTTTCGGGATTTTTTACTATGAAAATTAAGAATTACTTCTTTAAAGGGAATTTCTTGAAGTAAATCATATTCCATTGATATGAGTGATGAAATACGCAATATTTCTTAATGTATCGTACTTCTAAGTTAATTCTTTATTTGTTTTAATTTTAAGAAGGAACGTTCCCCACTGTGATTTGTTACCATCATGCATAAAAATATTCCCGTTCCAATTTCTAGACGAGTCATGTTTAGTGATTTCTGTATCTTCAACTGCGTCAGCTGTTAAAAGTTTAAATAATTCTGAAATGCTTAAATTTTCTTCACTTTCACCAATCTGCACAACTCTCAAATATTTACTCTCCAGTGATACAGACCAATGTGGGCTTTTGAATGACGAAGTACTTCACCCCATCCATTATGGAGGTCGAGCGGTTCGTGCTCAAAATACTGGAAAAATATTATATTAACTGTGTTAAGGTTGTCCGTTAGTGATAATGTAACTTATTTTTCAGCGACCGGCTCAACCGATTTTTAAAATAGATGCCCAAAACAGCTCTGAGAGATCTCGCGAATGATTTAAAACAATTTGAACTTAAAATACTGAAAAACATTTTTTTAATTATATTTTAAGTGTTCCCGACTATTTATTGATGTTTCATTTCAAATCGCTTGAAAGTTCGTGAGCAGAATACGATCCGCTCCATGCATCTATACATGTCAAAAAATCCTTCCATCTGTGGGCATAAACGCACATGAAGTAAATCAATGTATTGCTAGAAGAGTCTCGAGGTTTTTTGGGTGGGGAAGGCACACCAACTCAGGCACCCGACTACACCTAGTTACAATATCCATAAACCTCAACTTCATTAACAACCCGCCAATTTTTTAAAACATATATGAAAGTTCATTCCATCCTTTAGAACGGATAGTGTTATAAGAATAAGAGTTACATGTGTGGTCGGGGTTTCATTTTATTTTTTTTTCTAATAATAATGAGGGTCATTAACAATTTTCAAATATAAGTATGATCAAGTGATGTGTACAATTTTTTTTTTTTTTATGAAACATGGGTGTAGATATAAGTATATAATCGTTCAAATATTGAATACTTCACCAGAGACTGTTCTGTTAAGTATATAATAAAAATGTTGTATTACTATTTTATAGATATTATGTTATTTAATATCAAATAGCGATCATTGTTGAGGTATTAAATGTTTTTATGTTATGTTATTTTTTTAATTTTGTTTTTGTCTTTTACATGCATACATAAACATTTGTCGACCACATCAACTAACAGCATTTCTTAATTTTCTCACAGCACGTAGTCTTCCCACAGCAGTTTATGGATTGTGAGCAGCAGGACTGCTTTGTGGCTCTACAACAACTTTGATCTTTGCTGGTGTTGTAACAGTTGCTGGAGCAAGAGTTGTTACCTGGAAAGGATTATAATAAAGTAATATTAATGCTAATTAGGGAAATTACTTTGATTTATTGTTAGGTTTAATATTACATTTATAGATGATGTGAAGGAGATAATACCAATAAGTATATACAAAGTAAATAACGAGAAAGGGAAATTTTTTTTGGAATCTAACGACATGGTATTTTTTAATACAATACAGCTTTCAAGTTTTTGTAAATAGTGCAAATTTAGAAAAATTGCTTAGTTTATTAATTTTCATTATTGAATAAAAGTAAGTGATTATTTCCAGTTCTGGCTAATTTATTTTTGTTTGACTTTGCACTGCTTATAGAGAAAAATGATCCTATATTTTATAAAATTCTTTTCAAAACGATGTAAACACACTAATTATGCAAGTTGTGTGTGGAGAATGTTAAAAAATATCGATATATTGATATATATTTTTTTTAAATCGATATTTTTGTCCGATATTTTATTGATATTAAAATTTGACTATCGAAGAACGATATTTAAAAAAAAAAAGAATGAAGAATATAAAATAAAAAATTCTGCAAGGACGGCGGGTTTGACAAACAAAGAATCATAAAAACTTGTGGTGTAGTAAGTTCGTGTTACTATCTATAATGGCTGTATACATATGTACACATATGTTTCGGTAATAAAGGTTACAAATTCAATTTGGTTTCCAATCCAATTAACTGGTTTCCTCCCCATTTGTGAGATGAGCAAGTCTGCAGCAGAAGAATAAGATATAAGTTAAGTAGGTTCTTCCTCTTAAAATGTCGAAACTGTCGATTGTCAATGCTTTATCTAGTGACATTGACATTCTAATGTTGTCACGGAACACGAAGAAATCTCTTGGAAACTAGTTAGGTAACTAGTTTCCAAGAGATTTCTACTAATAAACTACGTAAATAATTCTTATTGTTATAACCCTATCCGTCCTAAGGGATGGAATGAACTTGCATATCTACTTAAACATATCGACGGGTTGTTAGTGAGGTTGAGGTAGGTGCGTGAATATTAAAACTTACTGTAGTAGTCGGATGCCTTACCTATCCAAACAAAACTCAAGACTCCTATAACAGTAAATTAGTTTACTTCAAGACTGTTTACACAAATTGAAGGAAGGAGCTTCTTGATAGTTTCGAATGATTTTTTGGCATGTACAGATGTATGGGACCAGGAGCGTAACTAGCAGGTGGCAAAGAGGCAAATGCCACCGCGTCGGCCTAAGGCTTCAAATTGGCCTTTATAACAATGAAAAATATCAAATTGTATTTATGTATAGTAATGCCTTGTTGAATGAAGTAATAGTAACTAACTAAAACTGTATTATTATGTATAACACACTGCCACATCTTCAGATTTTGAGTAAGAAACTTAGGAGGCCTCAAAACTTGGCTGGAACGGGCCTCCAAATTTACACTTACGCTACAGCATGAACTTATTGACACAGTTAACAAATGCCATTGACTCAGGAAGTATTTGTTATTAAATAAGGATTACAATCCAGGAAGTTATGGTTGTCCTTCCTGGTTATCAGGATTAAAACAAGTTCTATTTCCTTAATCACCCCTTCTCCTATTGTATGTATAAAAGCCTATCTGAAAGGGACAGATGATAGTAGTATCACAATGTAGTATTCAGTATCACAATGTAGTATTAGAATAAGTATTAGAATGTAAGGTAGAATAAGGTTATGTGAGACACTCTCACTATGTTTAGCTATAAGTCTAATTATAATATCTTTAAAGTCTATCTGTCACTCAGTAGCCTCATTATATATATCATGTAACTTGTACTCTGCTTAATAAAGTTATTTTTAAAGCTTACATTCATCGACTTTGTTAACTACACGAAACAGCACACAACACGAAACAAGTCGATAATACTTTAAATGTAATAAAATCATTTTTTTTTTCTGTTTTCTAAGCACAAACTGTTAAAAAAAAAATCGGTTGAACTGTTCGCTCAAAAATTCATTACATTCCTACAAATGTACAGGCTAAACAATTTTCATATGATACTTTCCCAATATTTTGAGCTCGGACCGATTCATAATCTTCACGGGATGTCAACGAGAAATGTGAGCCATCAAACTTGATAATTGGTTGATCTATTCTCTCAAAAAATCGTTACATAGCTACAAACGTACGTGCTAAACACATTTCCCTCATGTTACGACGAAGTCGGGTAAAATAAATTACGAATACATAGTATTCTACATTTTGAGATTCTCAAACGATATATTTCCATCTTATTTTTAAAACAGAATAATCTTCCGAAAATACATTGACAAAAAAGAAACCTATATGGAATTTTATACTGACAATGAGTACCAGAACTGTATTGATAACGATAATAGTATTCTACATTTTGAGATTCTCAAACGATATGTTTCCATCTTATTTTTAAAACAGAATAATCTTCCGAAAATACATTGACAAAAAAGAAACCTATATGGAATTTTATACTGACAATGAGTACCAGATCTGTATTGATAACGACAATATTGACAACATGTCCACAAATATTGATTTTGATTGTATAAATAAAGGCATGATCGAGTGTTTTCCAATGTGGCGATGTATTTTTATAGCCTGATAAAATATATGACGTCACCCTGCTTCTATAAATTAATCAGCTCTTGTAAAACGTCAGAAAACTATTTCAAAATCAAAATGATTCGTTTATCCGAATATTGTGAATATGATTTAACTGTGGTACATCTTTTTATTAAGATTTATTGTATATTTACACTTGCTTTGCATTATTTTTTTTTCTCAGAAATCTGCAATTCATATTTTAATCAATCTAAAACCTTAAAAATGGTAGTTTAAAATTTCGAGTAACTATTGATAAGCCATTTCAAAATTATTCTATTCAATGAATTTAGATTATTGTTAGAAACATATATACATTTTCTAATTATGATTAAAAATTCAAATCAATTATTTCAATATAAAATTTATGAGTATCTAACAGTCAACATAGAGAATATCTGTAGACATTTTTACTGTGGGGGCCATAAACAAATAAGGCTAAATATATAATAAATTAATTTATTAAAAAAATCAAGGAAAAATTTATAAATATTATTTTTTTGTTACAAATAAAACCGTACTTAGGACAGAACCCTGCTCTAGTAACAGAATAAATATCTGTCACAGCTGGACTCGAACCTAGGACCGGAATTAAGGAGCCCAGTAGCTCTTAATCATTGAACTACCTCTTTATTTTTAAAAAGGAAATACTTTGTGTTAAATAATTGCATGTGTTATATATTTAGATGAGGTTATTATTATTACTCTAATTATTATAAGAGGACATCAGTGCCTCGATGAGTAAATTAATTTTAATTAAAAAAAAAAGTATTTAGGTGTTACGAGGTTCAACTTATCTCTTTACATTATCAGTTGGGTTCTGAACTGCCCGAGTGGCTCCTGGGGGAGGGATCATTCACAGGGAAGGACATTAAAGGATAACACCGGCACCCATGGTAGTAAAATTAATAACAAGCATCTTATTTAAAATTCAAGATTTCCTCAAGAAACACTTAAAACCCGGCCAGTAAAAGTTTTATCTCGCGACCTTAATGAAACTTCTGTATATGTTAAACAAATAAAAATAACAAGAACCCATTTTCCGAGCGGAGGTAGCTTATAAAAAGATAAAAGTTTTCCACGGCGATAAGAATCCTCGGGTTTTTCTCTTATCGGAGGAAAAGCCTGGGCTGGAGAAAAATTAATAGCCCTTTAGGTTCGGGAGGCTGCCCCAGGACAAAGGCTTGGACAAGAAGGGACGTTATAGTCTGCTGGTTATTATACTCTGTTTTCATTTTTGTTTGTTGTCTTGTAAATTTATCATACAATATGTAAATATTCTATTCCAAGCATGTATCTCTAAGAAATAAATGATTAAAAAAGCTTTTCGTCTATGAGAGTGCAAACCCTCTAGTCCGAATTTCAACCATTTCTTAAACAATCCTCAATCGTTTCTGAATACGAGTACTTCTCGTACTTCTAACAAAATGGATAGACAGTAAAGAAACTTTATTCGGGAACTATTTCGCTTAAGAATAACAAGCATGTACAAATAATAAAGAAAACATGCCTGGCCAAAGGACTACAATAGTATAAATTAATTAGTATCTATATTGATGGCAATAACATTATATAAGGAACAAAATAAACATTCTGCAACTGAAAAAATACGATTGTAGTGAAAAAAAACATGAAAAAAAGAAAAACAGAAAATGAGAATATGAAAATCCATTAAAATCCATTGCTCAGATCTAATCAAAATCTATTTCTCCAAATGAAATATAGTATATCGCTCTATTGCAATTAGCGATTTGTACAAAAGTAGAAATAATTATTTTTTGTTTATAGTGTTCTGAATATTATAAAATATATAAAAATATTTTTCAATTATTCTACTATTAAATATGGCTTAAAAATGGATCAATTCATTTACAAATTTTTTATATGAGAGACCAAAGACAAATAATTATGCATTATGAGTTTGAACCAAATTTTATACTGGATGGAGACGCTTTTGACCAAACAGGTGATGTAGTTGAGAACTTGTGAAAAATAAAATAAAACATTTGCGAAGTTAGCTTGCTAGTACAAGAGTATCCAATTTTATCATGTTTGACATTTAGAATTACTCGCTCACAACTCTTTCATTTATTATAAGAAGCATGTATGCAAAAGTAGTTGTAACTGATTCTATTAAATTCGGATAGACTTTTTAAAAAAATCATTTTTTTCTTTCTGGTTCTATATTGTAGCACTGAAGTGTATACTTTCATTTGCATTTTAGACACATTCCCTACTTTTAGCGCTTTTTTTTTCTAAATAAATATTTATTTACAGACGTAAATTTTACAGACCTGAGACGAAAGCTCTATGAAGAAATATTGTCCGTTAAACTTTCACTTTATATACTAGTTACTATGAATTTAGGATATTTTGTACTCAAAAAGGGTGAAAATATTTAAAATACTGAAATGTGATGCATAATTACTCATAGTGTTTGATTATAAATAATCATATCAGTATAATCAATTTAAATTTACTTTTAGCACTGTAGTCCCAAATAGAATTACTTCTGCATAAAAAATATTTTTTCCCCCACTTTATTTGATTTTTGGCCCATAGTGTTCTGGTCTGCCTTAATGTCATCTAATGTTTTTCAGTCCTGATGATGCCTGAACCAGTAAAATGTTGACTGGTTAGTTATTGACTACTATTTAGTAGACTCAGGACATTATTTTGGAATCTTCTAACAATATTATAATATATATATGTATATATGCATTACTGCATTTCTGAAGACCTATCATAGATGCAGCTGTTGTATACAGAAACGAATACCCTGCCGACCTAGAGAGAATTGCTATTCAGGAGGCCGGGGAACGGACAGAGATGGATGACAAGGATGACCCGGTGACCGTGAGCCGTCGATATGTAATTTCCTACCCACGGTTCCCAGATGGTGCTAATTTCCTCAACAGATGACAATCCCCTCCTCCCTCTCCAGGTCCTAAATTAGTTGTAAAATGGTCGAGGATCCGATTATAGGACCTTTTTGAAGATTGTTCTCAAAAGCTCTGGGACTCGAACGCCGCTGGTCCAATAAATGCTAATCCACTTTTCTCTTTGTCGGAAAGGAAGGGATCTAAATTTATCGCATTTTTCTCGCCCTCCTCCCTCCCATTCCTTATGGGAGAGAAGTTTTGTCCCCAACAGTCTTAGCATGGCCTAATAAGACAAAGAATTTCCTTATACGATGTTCACAATTTTTAGCTAATAAGGAAAGACTTCTTCAAGTGCTAACTTACTTTCCTAACTTTTACATTCCTTTCTCCATCAGGTTTATTAATTGATGTCTTCTTTATATGATAAAACTACGCCCTATCTATTATATATATATATATATATATATATATATATATATATATATATATATATATATATATATATATATATATATATTTACAGAATGGATCATTTCTTGAGATATTAATTATTTCATATATTTCAATTAATTATCTAATAGGATTTTCCATGTTCAGTCTCGGTGATGTTAGTATAAAGCATAAAGCTTCGGTCGTTCAAGTGTCCATTTACACCAGTATGTATGGTACGATACCAACCATTTAATACACTTCTCCTGCACTAATGTTGAGTATACCAACCCAACCAGTCCAGTTATTCACAGCCAAGAAGACACCGAGTAGATTTAGACTCAGCTACAGCTGATGATGAAGCGAACTCGGTGTAGCGGAGGTACACAGACCGCAGCCTACTTTAATTAGTCCATCAAGCTCGAGGTCGGTTCGGATTAATACCTCCATTAGTGGGTCGAATTAGTGGCCCCTGGGGGTTACCTGATGGGAGGGAGTTCTTGCACACGTGGGGGGAGGGAAGGGAGGGGAGAAACTCGCTTCTGAGTTACGGAGTCATTCGAGCTGGGTTAACTGGTTACCTTGTTACATTAATGCGTCAGGATGTTCCAAAATTAGTTTGACATAGAAAAAAAGGACGATTGAAATTCAATATTAATTAATACTTATCTTAAGCTTATTTTTTTAATAAAACGGTTGTAAAGAATATAAATAATGTCATAAAAAATTAGCCATTATTTTTTAAAGTGGTATATGCCCATTTCATCGTTTGCTGATATTTACAAGGTTTATACGTTTGAATAAATTTTAAAATATTAGCAAAATATATTTTCAAATTTGGAGATGTTATTAGTACAGTAAATTTGTTAGATTTTTACTATGCGATGATAATTGAGGCCATTTCCGGAAGAATAGTGTATAGGTCTATAAGCCCTTTTTCCAGAAATACTTTTAAATTTATCGTCATATTTCAATGTATAATATCACAAAATTTCATTTCAATATCTTGACGCCAGAGTTCAGGGTAGTCACATTTCTGAACACATTATCAGAACTGTTTGTGTTTGAAAAGGTGATGAATAGTTGTGCTATTTAGTTTTATTACAATGTGGAAGTACTACACCTTTTTCCAGTTCTTGGTCATAGTTTTGGACATTGTGTCCGGAACTTTGGGCTAATTTGAAAACAAATTAAAAAGATAGAAACTGCGACTACAGCAAAACCTTATTTAACTGCTATGGTGGAATCCCGAGAGCACCCTTCTCCATTTTTTGTTATGATGGATAGAAATATTATTAAAGACTGGAAAGAAGCGCTTAAGCCTCTAATAAAACATAAACCTAATAAAAGAAAGTCCGTTTAGAATCCAAAAGTATTATATGTTGAAATATAAAGAAGATGGTACTGTACTTTCGTCACCAACTTATAAAGTAGCCTACATACCTTTCCGCGTTTGGATGAAAAGTCACGCGGTTACAAGTTTAAAGGAAATTCAACCGAAACAAGTAAACTACACTCCAGTTTCTCCGCAAAAAGAAAAAGATGTGTGGGGATTGTTTCAATTCATGGATGATGAAAGTTTGTCATGTCTGCAAAACATTTTAGAGAATATTTACAAGATTAATGACCTTAATGAACATTTTTTTTAATATCTTCAATTATTATTCTTTATTTCTGAATATTTAACAAATATTTATAATAAATTTTTGTATAATTTTTAAATTATATGTATCTGTTATTACAAAACCCTCACTGAAACTGAATTTTTCGGAAAAAAAAGGCTTATTCAGATCTATTTTATATAATGATATAAAAGTTTACATCAACATTAGATAAAATATTTATGTAAAAGAATATTAAATTTATTGCCAAATGAAATTTCTGAACATCGTGAAATCGTGTTATATTATTTCAAAATAAATTGATACTTTCTGGCTGTGTTATTCGATTTATTAATTTGCAATCTACGTTCTTCATCTGGAAATGGCCTGAATTATTAAAGTTATTAAAGAAAATAAATATTTTTTGAGTTTGAAATGGACTTAAATCACATTTAATAATAGCATATGTATTATACATAATAAAACTAAAGGAAATTTAAGTTCAATTTGGTATAGCCACACTTAGGATGGTGTATCGGCTCTATCAGATTACAGTGTAAAAAACTCTAAACTCGGCATATCAACTGGAAACGCGAGAGCGTTTTGGAAACTCCATAATGAATCTAATGACTATTATTATTGTTTAGTTCGAGAAGTTACATTCTAATTTGCTTATATATTTTATAAAAGCATAGCAAAGCACTAACTACTATACTACAATAACAATTAAGGAAAGTGCCTTGAAGAACACCCTTCCTCACCATACTGCACCCCTGCTATGCAATATTGCATATCACGGGGCAATATCTTATTCAACCAAACGCGATATGAATGCAACAAGTTCTGGACCAGAGACATCGGGAACAGATCAAATATACATAAGGCACCCTCCCAACCTGTGACTTCTCCATAAAATATGCATCACAAACATCTCCGTACCCGGCCCAATCCAATTTCAGCGCATCTGCATTTCTTTCTCTCCATACTGCGCGAGGGAGAGGATATGGTTCTATTATGGAGGGGGTAACTTGAGATTAAATATTTCTATTATTTTTGTAAAGATGTTTCTTATATTCTCAACCAGTAAAACGTGTTCATTGCACAACTTGATACCTCTGCAAGAAAACCCTCCTGCCTGAATTAATCGACAACTCCACTGATTTATTTTAAACTGTCTGGTATTTAAAAAAATGTTGGTTTAAATATTCAAATATACGGATCAATATTCAAATATACGAATCAATTCTACAAAAAAAATTCTGTACCACTTTATAGTTCTAGAAATGGTGTCAAAACTAGAGATAAAATAATATAATAAATTCCAACAAATTCCATCAAAGTACTTTTGATGTTAGTTACAAAACAATTACAACCCACAATGTAAAAAAAATAAAGTTTTACTTATGTACATGTGTTTTATACATCAACCTTTTTTTAGAGTTGATAAACTTCTCTTCTTAAAATACTTATGTTGATCATAATAACATTAGATAGCACTTGCAAACCCACTTGCTTTGCTGCTTGCTCTATTTTTACATACATAGGCCTCATTTATGATTTAAAGGGATTTTCCAATCAGAACAACATCGCCTGCATAATGGACGTGTACATAATATGCATATACACCGACATTTAAATAAACATGTATGTATGGAACATGTGTCCCTTTTTAGGTAGTACACAATGTTGGCTCATTGGTCGTTAGTGATAGTCATTAGACGGTATTTAGCAGAAATAAACAAACTCACATAATATAAAAAAATGGGTTAAAGGTGGTTTTGAATGAGATAAGTGCTTATTATTTCAACAGAAAAGAACTTTCTCTTGGTTCAGATATCTTCAATGGAAAAACTAATTTGAACAAAATATTGAAAATATAATGCGATGTTCCTATTTCACGGAAAAGAAGCAAACAACATAATGTTTTCAGTAGAAAAAATTACCAATTTTTCATATTGTAGAATAATATTAGGTACAAAAAACAAATTAACATATGAAAGCTTCAAGGTTTTCCAAGACCATTTAACTTTGACATGAATTTACTCAAAACATGTGCAATGAGGGTTAGTTCATTTCTTCTAAATTTAAATTAAAATAAAGATATCGTTTTGGAGTACAACTCTCCAAAACCATGTGCACAAAAGCAGCTCTATTTTTTTTTTTTTTTTTTTCCAATGTTAAATATAGATTTACCACTGAATCTTAATTTTTCATTTTGAATTAAATAAATAGTATAGTAATTGATTATTATGTTGTACTATACATTTCAGATTTATATCTAAAATTATTTCCATTTAATTTTTAAACAAAAATTATGCATTATGTGACAAAAATACACTTCGTGTAAAAAATAAATTATTTATTGAGACTAAAATAGTTTTCGTAAATTAATATATAAATGGAAAGCGATTATGGCGTTTTTTAATTCGGGCTTTATCACTAAACTAACAATCATTGGTTAAGATCATACAAATATCATTTAGTGTTTCAGAATTTTTACTTAAATTTGATAAAATACTATTGCATGTTATCAAATAATTAATAGTTGAAATATTATATTTAATATCTGTAGTAGAGCTTCATGAAGGTATTGCCAAATTGAAGGCGCAGGTACTCTGATCTACAGGTGATTTTTTATTATTAGAATATAACAGATACAGGAGCGCTTCATTAGATGCCGTGTGCTAAATGAATCATTTATTTCTCCACTGCCATCTTTAAATTTTTTTTTTCCTCGCTATCGATCTCTCGAAAATTCCGCTTTTCTTCTTTGATAATTGAATTATTAATGAGAGGGCTTCAGGGTCCCAAGTGCATATTTAATTAGCACCCTCCTTCTTTCATTAAATAATTTTCAATTTTTCCTCTCCTTCTTAATATCGTATTTTATAACTATCGTTGATTCGGGCCCTTATAGGACACAAGTGATTGGAATAATTGTCTCCTTCAAGAATTAAATAACATGACAACATTGGTTAGAATCGATTTCAAGTTCAAAAGTAATCGAAACATACGTTGATGAGTAGGTACGGTGAGGTTGACAGGTAGATAAGATTCGACAGTTTACTGCCAACGCGTATACAAGAGGCAGTTAACGTGGCAGTAGCTATCGCTGACACGACAGGTACTGTCAACAAGATCGTTAATGATAGGACGGCAACTGTCCTACAGTTTACACGATTGCAGTAGCTGCCACAGTTGCGGCCATTGCTACAACTGTTGCGAAGACTGCCACGGTGAAAAGGCCTTAAGTCAATCAAATACTAGTAAATACTTAACCAGCAAACGTTTCTCTAATTCAGGCATGATGAAGACAGAAAAATTTAGGATCATATAGATGCACCAAAGCAACACATATCACATCAACAGCCTTAAACACACTAATAATAATTTGTATCTCTTTTTTTTTTTCTTTAATTAAATAAAATAAAGTTTAGAAAATTATTAAATTTCTTAATCTCATTAATTTTGGCAACCATACATACATTGCTATACATGTATATATTAGAATTTAACGACTATTGACATTAATTATATCTCACTTTACATACTGTTTTTTTGTTTGTAAAGAAGTATTCTGTAATTATAGACATTTAGTGTCGGATAATATATAATAAGTAAAAAGTAAATAGTAAAGATATGTGGAAGACGAGGGATAAAATATACAAGAAAATAAGAGATAAAAAATAATATCAGGAATAACGAAACTGAGGCAACGAAATGAAACAGGCAACGAGTGAAGAGGAAAAGGAGGGAACTTTATTTTTTCAACTTTCTTCAGTTTTGTATGTTTAAGACTTTATATTGTTACGTTAAAATTTCGTGATACTTATTATTTTTTTTTAATTTTTATGTTAATACCACTTTTGAGAGACTTAGTGAGGGCGCAATAGTTTTAAGTTTTAAGTAATTAGAAATAGTTTTAAGTTACGTGATAAATTTAATTACCATCCCAAAACAGCTGTGCGATATGCAGAGATGAGAGAGACCTCGCCAGCTGAGAGGAGACAAATCACGAGAGAAGTCGGAACTTTGATCGAAGTGCACGAGGTGCGAGATTTGTTTTCTCTATCCTGTACGGTTTAACGAGATTTTTTTGTTGTGGTGTGCGTCCAAGGCGTTAGAACTTCGCGCCATACGAAAGGTTATAGCGAATTTCTCGAGAAGAAGACGAAAAAAGGACGTCACCGGAGAACAAGAAGAACCGAGAAAATAGGACTGGCTGCCCCATCTAATTCTTCGGATTTGTAATTTTATTTCTTTTGTTATTATTATAATTTTATACATTAAACTAAGGATAGTAATTTTGTTTTTGTTTGAGTCCGGCTGGAATAGTTTCTTTTGTTTGTTTTAAATGTTTTTATTTTTTTTTTTGGGTTGATAAAAGTTTATGTATATTTTTTTTTTCAAACAAGTTGTTTTATGTCATTTATTATATTATCCTGGTATTTTAATATTTTACCATAGAAAATTTACGAATATCCATGTGAACTACGTCTCTCAAAAGGTTTAGTGCTTATATCAATATAGAGTCACACTGAGGCCCTGAGTTCGAAGCTATCTCCGGCAGGTATCTTTTTTTTTTTTTGTTAATAATTAAATTAATTTTTTTTTTTATCATTATTTTTTTAAGTGACTTAAGGGTCTTTTTAAGAATTTTTAATAAAATTATTTTGTTGAGCAAGACGATTAAATAAGTATTTCTTTTTTTTGTTAAATTTATTTTATCATTGTTTTAATTTATTTATATTGGTATATGTTTCCTTGGTTTTTTTCTTATATTTTTTCTTTTAGGGTTCACTATTTTCCTTAAAATAGTGTGGCGTCCGAACTTCAATTATTTTTTTTTTAAACAGGAGATATAATTGTATTTTATTTTTGATGGTTTGGTGAAAGTAGAAGGGTTGTGGATTTTTTTTTTTTTTTGAACCTTGGCGTCGCGACTGGGTTATCGGCACAATATTGCCCACCCCGTCGTGGGACGGAGCGTGGTAGCAATATATAATTATTCTATTTTAGTTTTATCTCATTCCCTCATATTATTTCACTACATTTATTGTTCTTATATTTGAACGCCACCATGATTAATTATTTTCGTATTTTTCTTAGCCGGGAAGGCAGTAGATGTGGCTAAGATAACATCAATCAGATATTGAAAAGGAGTTGATTGAAGGAATTGATACAGTAAAAATGGACGTGATCCACATACTGCATTGATACAAATTATATTTCCCTTGACAGTAGAGTTTAATTTCTATCAACTCTAGTCGTCAATGATTCAAAATGAAAATAAGCAGATCCAAGGCATGGATCAGTTCCAAAATTGGTTATTCAACTGCTTGTGATCCGTTTGACACACCAATGATGTGAAATATCGGCTCACTTCAGCTCAGTTTTATAATAAAAATATCTTTAAAACTGAATGATATTAGTTTTATTTCTTACATTTGATTCCGACATAAAAAAGGTCTAAAAGGTTTTTAGAGAAGAACGAAACTCATGATAAATTAACACAGTAAAGGAGAGAAAGGATTGAACTAAAAAAAAACAAACTTAAATTTAAAATAGTTAACTATGAATCATTTTTCCTTTGTAAAGAAAGAAGTTATTATCCAATAAATACTCCAGCTATTCAGTGTACAGAGAAATACACGAGAGCTGGTTGATAACAACAGTAGCCAAAGTATTAAACTGTTATTCAATTCTGTACCAGCTACAAAAATACTAAATAAAAGTATCAAATACAAAAGAGCATCAGTATTTCTCGTATTCTGATATAGGATAATCATTCGCACATCCATTATATATTAAAATACCTTTTCAGAAAAGTCAAATGGAAGTTAACAATCTTAAATATCATAAAGGTCTTGATATACGGAGTGTCCAGTAAGTCACGGAAAATATTTAAAGAGCTGAGAGAAGCCTCAAAGAGGGAGCAACAAAAAGTTCGCATCGACCATGGTCCGATTCCTCAGAAAATAGGAAGGACATTTAAGTTTCGTGTTGTTTGTTTTTTAGTGTCACTTTTTTTTTTTTAGTAGTAAGCAATCACTCAAAAACTATTAAGTAGGTAATAAAGTTCAATTGTACCATTGTAAAGTTGACAAAGTTCGTTTTCAGAAATGTATTTTGGCTTAATTAATTGCATTCGGACGGTCAAATAGCGAACAGTTTTATTTTATTTTTAAAATCACACTTTACTTGTGAATATTTTTCTCAGCCTCCTACTGGACTACAGAAAACTCAGCTTTATGATTTTTTTTCTAGAATTAGCTTCTGGTTTGCCGAAAAGTGTGGTGTGGAATTAGGTTTCCCCGGTTAAGAAGTTTTTGAGAATAAAATTAATTAAATTCACTTTGTTTTAAGTCAGAAGCAATGACACGTAAAACATAACAAAAAGTTTCGCTGTGAAATAAAACAAAACTTTACTAAAATTCTGCAAATTAACCAAAACAATTCTGAATTGCAATAGAAGTTTGCCTAATCAAAAACCTTTTCAATATCCTCTGAATATAGGATAACTCAATTCTGGTTCATTTAACCACTGGCTTCAGTTCTGTATACGCAGTTGTTTTATTTTTGCTTTGTTTTAATATATTATTCACTGAAACAGATTGAATAACCAAATGCAGTTAAGTTCCCGATTTCCTAAAGAACGGTAGGAATCCCTTACGATATAAACGACCAGATGGGAGCAAATTTAGGAAGGGGTGGTGAGAGGGGGAGGAGAGAGGAGAGGGAGAGCACGTGTGAGGAAAGTGACGCAGGTGGAGGCCCAGAAGTGCTCTTACCTTGGATGATCCGGTTACTGCTACCTTCCTTCTCTGAATCTGTATCACATTTCCTAGTCTGTTTGAACTTCTTACTACTGGAAAAATATAAAACATAAAAAAATAAAAATAAAAATATTTGTCTACATCTATGTACAGCTTTATAAGATGAAACCAAGTACAAAGATTTATAAAGTCAGAAGTTAGTCACAGTCGACTAACCCTACCTTTGAACTGTCTGGTGATGGACAACTCCAGAGCAGTCATTTCCAAAGAGGTCTATATCGACCCGAAGGGATCGAATCCGACCTACAAGTGGTCTATGTCACTGAAAAAATAATTAGGGGTGCATGAGATATAAACGGGGTCAACGAGAATGGATCATAATTTTATGATTACGTTTTAGCCAGCATTCAACATTTAAATGCCCTTTACACTGAGTTTGAAGCTAGGTTTGAAGATCTATAGACAATGGAAATGCCACAGTGGATTATTAATTCCTACGTTCACATTGAAGAAGCGGATGCCTTGTTACACGAAGAGCCAATTGGAATAATTAACAACGAAGAACATAAGATGCATTATGGATTAATACGAGAAAGTTATTGATAGCTTTTCCAGCTTCATACCTAGTGGAAAGGGGTTTGCTATGTTTGTCAATCTTCTTTCAATAAATAGAGACAGATTGCAAATCACTTGCCGGAGAGATTTAAGGTTAAACCTGAGTAAATTTAAGCCAAATATTTAAATTTTGCTATGAATATATAAGGCTCATCCCTTCCATTAAAAACACTGATTTTTCGTATATTTATTTTATGCGAAAATGTTACAAGATTTGCATATTCTGCATTTTTAATTAAGAAATGTAAAACTATAAACAACATATTTTTTATTTAAAAATGTCCACTCTATTTTGAACTCTATCAATGTGAATAGCTCTGTTTCAGCTGCAACATATTTAAAGTTGATGAATTTGAAAAATCAATAATCGGAAAGGAGGGGGTCTACCCATCAGAGAAGGGGTCGATACGTTAGTTGAAGAAAAAAAAATTGGAAACCTCTGCTTAGAATTAAGTTAACACAGAACTAATTTACTCTGTGATACTTTAGTCAATTATAAAAACAGCAAACCCATATTTATTTAGTCTCGGAATAGAGGCCAAATGGAGTTAGTCACATTTGGTATTTCGATTACTTTTATTTATGTCTATTGTGTACATTTTAATACATAATGAGGGAGGAGATTGGCACTAAAATTGAAAGAAAATGAATAATGAATTAAACTAATGAGAAAAAAAAACAAAGAGATAAACATAAGACATAACAAAAGACAAGAGATAGTCTCTAAAACAGCAGTAAATAAATAACGTTTTACCGATTCAGGCATCATCATGACAGAAAAAAATAAAATCGAATAAATGCAAACCAGAGACAATTGTTCCTTCAATACATGATCAACTGTCTTGAAGTGATATGCAAAATTAATGAAATACTTGATGAAACATGGTCTTAGATTGATTTATCAGGTGTTAGCTTTCATATTAATAATAATTTTACATACGTAAACATGCTTTAAACATTAAAATTCCCACTCCCTCACATGTCCCATTTGTTGAATTTTCTATATTGGCTTTGTCTAGCTGCCAGGAGACCTAATCTATCACTATGAAAATAAATTATGTGTGCAAACAAGCTCAGTATTTTCAGAAAAGATAAACTAATTTGTAATAGAATAATTACGTCGACAATTAGTCAGATTAATTGAAAATCCCTTGGCCATGCACCTCACTCCCTCATATTTTTCAAAAAAGGGCGCAAAGTAAACTCAAAACCTTCGACAGCTGAGGAAAACGATTTGCTATTCATGTCCAGATCCAACTTGCAACCGATGTTGAGAGAAATCTTCATTAACGTGCAGACTGTGAGATGCCAAGTTAAATACCATGATTTGTGGTTGGTGATCCTCACTCCCTCATCACGTTATAGAATACAGAAAGTAAGTTAAATATTTGATGAATTTCCATTTAGAGTTCTTCAGGTTTTTAGGGGTTTTGTTTGGAGTAAATAATAAGGCTCTAAAGTTAAGGCCTAATTTGTTAACAATGGCAATCACAAAATCTCACTCCCTCATCCATATTAAAATTTAACTAAAAGCTATTAACAAAAATGTTAACCTATCAAATTTAGTTGTAAATGAGCAACTGAAAGTTGTATATTATCTCTTGTTTGCTTGTTAAGTTTTATCTGATGTTACCGGCTAATAGTTTGAAGATTTTTCTTAAAAAGTTATTTCTTTTCTTTTCTTTATTTATTGTTTTATTGCTTTATATTCTATTTGCAACTGCGTTGTCGGTACAAACAGATGCTATGACGCTAGATGCGGTCATCTAGCAAATTTGATGTTGTTCTTTTATGT
The DNA here is from genome assembly GCA_948150685.1 of Rhaphigaster nebulosa. Lineage (NCBI taxonomy): Eukaryota > Metazoa > Arthropoda > Insecta > Hemiptera > Pentatomidae > Rhaphigaster > Rhaphigaster nebulosa. The sequence goes on from OX411306.1 coordinate 203,819,538, forward strand.
CTTCGAACTGCCTGATTTGTATCTTGTATATCTTGTATTATGGGTGAACCAGAAGGTGTCATGGCCATTTCCTTTTTAGCCTCCATCTAAGTAGACCAGGTAACAAGGAGGATGAAAGAGATAGAATTCATGGGGTGGTTTTGAGTATAATAGTGAAATGAATGTCCATCTCATTGCTTATAGTGTGATTCGAAATAAACCATAGGACATTTACAATTTTTTTTTAAGTATTTTTTATTGTGTTGTTTGTATCTTGTGTATGGACGTGTCTTTTCTGAACCCCAAAGCTCTGTTCCGTATGTCCACATAGGTCTTAGTACAGTAGTGTAGATTTGTTGTTTGTTTCGTAAGTTTAATGAGGATCTGTAGTCCAGAAGATGTGATAGTTGTTTGAATCGTCTTGTCAGTTCTTGTCTTTTTAAGTTTGTGCTTCATGTAAGTTTTTTGCCCAAATAAAGTCCAAAATACCGTACAGAGTGTTTCGAAGGTAGTGAAAGTTTAATTGTCACATCTGGGCATTCTGTAGGGAGAAACTAACTTGGCTCGATTTTGTGGAGTTGGTCTTGATTTTATATTTTTGAGACCATTACTCTATGTCGAATAAATGATTTTGGAGAGCAATAGATGCAGCAGCAGGATTTGTGCGGGAAGAAAGAAGGGCAGTGTCGTCAGGGAAGGAATAGATGGTGGTACAAGGATGCTAGGGGTTTCAGAGATGTAAAGGAAGTTAAGCTGAGAGCTTAAAACGCTGCCTTATGGTACACCCGCATGTTGCGGAAAGAAGGAGGAAACGGAAGAATCAACGAAAACAGAGAAGAACCAGTCAAGTAAGAAAGATTGAAGTATTAAAAAATAAGTTAAAGGCAAGTGCTGCTTTATTTTCCATAGTAGACCTTATACTAATGAATATTATGCCAGATACTATCGAATGTTTTTCTATGTCAAATTAAATCGCAGAGCAATATTCTTTTTTCTCAAAAGAGACAGAGATTGTATCCACCATACGATCGCTCTGTTTGATAGTAGAGTGGTAGTCAAATTGGTGGTTTGGTATTATCGCACTACTCTCTAAGATTGGCTGTATATGATTTAGGAGGAGTTTTTCAACTATTTTAGCCTTCATAGGTAGGAGTGTAAAAGGACGGTAAGATGAAGGATTAGTGATAGATTTGGAAGGTTCAGGAATCATTATAATTGTGGAAAGTTTCCATAGGAAAGGAAAATATGCTGTTCGCAAACTAGATACACATTTTATCGTTGAAGGATAGATGACAAAGATGATTTCTGATTGGTAATATTCGTAGGAGTTACTGGATTGCCTTTTTTAGAAAGCTTTACGAAAGCTAGGGGTCGTTTTTTGGTAGTTATGACTTCTTGTTTTTTGAGCTTTAGCGTGTAAGTCTAGAGATGACTTGCGATTTGTAAATTGATATTTTTGTTAAGATAGCAGCTCCGTTACTCATTAATCTATCAAATAATCTTATTTAAGTTAACCTTTTGTTTTCGGAGAGGTCTTGCCCTTCACTACTAGTGTCTGAAAATTTTTCCTCATCAAACCGTTTAATACCGAGAAAAATTATTTTAAAACTCTATCAAATTTTTATATTGAATATTCACTCTGCTATGCTCACTTCCTCACTCCAATTCTTTTAAAAACTGGAATATTTTGATTTTTCTTCCTTTCTCTAAACAATTACAATAAGATATTTTCAGAACTGTATCTGCATTACAATTTAAATCAACAAAAGATTTAAAAAACGAAAACAATAAGAAAATTATTAGCAAATCTTCCTACTTTCGAAGAATGATCCGCAATCTCTATTTTTTAGATTGTTGAAATTGAGAGACCTAAGTTGATTAATTTATTTTTCACTCACATTTCATTTTAATTTTTTGACGTTTAGGCGCCTTATCCCCATTATCAGAGATAAAATAGAATTTATGTATATTACTAAAGGGGATATTACATTAGTAAAAGGGGACTGAAACCAATGCAAAAATCATAGAGAAATCTGTGTTACAAATTTTTTTGTAAAAATCCTTTAGAAATCAATTATAATACGAATTTTAAGGTTGAGATGATCAGTATGGGTTTACATTAGGAAGATCATGGATCGACCAAGTATTTACTTTTAGGCAACTGTTGAAGAAGCATCAAGCCGTATCCCGAAATATTGGATTATAGACTTGGAGAAAACTTGAGAAAGCGTGTTCCTCGAAGATTGTTATGGCAAGCCCTACAAAATGCAGGCATTAATACTGACCTGAAATGTATAAGGGAACACCTGCCAAGTTAAAATTGGACATTTTTTTCTGAATCTTTCCCAACTAGTAAAGAATTACTCCAGGGGTATATTGCAACTCCCTCCCTGTTAAGTTTTTTCTTAAAATATGTCTGAAAGAGAGAAGGAAAAAATGTAAACCCATGAGCATTCTTTTGAAAGAAGATGTATTCCTTTTTAACATATCATTTGTGGACGACCAATACACAGAAGATGCACAGATCTACTATGGTTACACGCTGGGAAAATTAAAGGAGGAATATCAAGGAAGGGGTTCATGTTATAGATACTGAGAGGACGGAATTCATTTCATCCTGGAATGATGATGTAGAACTAGGAGAGGGCCCTAAAAGAGTTCAATACTTAAAATACGTTTATTGGAAATAACGTAAATTGGATGGTTCCTGTGACATGGAAATGAAAAGAAGGATTGAAGGAGGAGGTGAGAAAAAGGTAATATTTATGCAGAATTCAATACTCTGGAATAGGAATAACCAAAAGAAATATCTATAAACGTATAATACTGAGTATGGAGCAGAAACCTGGACCATAAAGTGCGATCTTAGAAAGACACTCCTGGCCACGGAAATGGACCAATGATGACGAGCTGCACGGATATCTAGAAAGGATAAAGTCAAAAATGATACAATCAGAGAAAATTTGAAGATAGAATAAAACATTCTGGAAGAGATTGAGAAAAAGTGCCTAAAGTGGAATGGATATTTAAGAGCAAAGTTTGGAGGAAGACAACCAATAGACGTGCTCACGTGGAATATAGATGGGTCAAGAAGGCGAGGTAGACCACGAAAAACCAGAGATAATGAAGTGAAGGAATCTTTGATGGGACATGGTCTACGAGAGGAATGGGCCTTGGACAGAATATCCTTGAAGAAAGCCATACAAGATCTAGGTTAAGGAAATCCGCTGCTGTAGTGACAAATACTTAAAAAAATATATATAGTCCTATTTGTCATAATATCTATAATATACATAAATACTAATTCAGAAAACAATATATGTCTTATGATAAGGATAAGACCCCGGAACGTCGCTACTAATAAAAAAAATCTATACCATGGCCTATGAAGAGTCTTAGGTTCAGAACATAGTAAGAATCGTACTGTTTCCAGGCCAAAGGTTTTACAAGGAGGTGATTTAGCCATGATTACGCTCAACTACTAGGTTTTCCCCCAATTAATTAATACTAATATAGGCTTGGTGAGCTACAGTAAGATCTCCTGACCCCAGGGTTGATCTTTGGCTGATGTAACAGAATAAATATTGTCTGCTACATCCGGACACGATCCCGTGCCCATAATATAGGAGCACGCTGCTTTACTCTTTGAGCTAAACCGCACCTTGTACTAATTAAAGAAAATAAACTTTCTACCCACAGTTGGACTCGAATCCAGGTCTGAGGTCTCAGGAGTCCAGTGTCTTACCCACTCAGCTATACCAAACCCAAAGTTAAGGATACAAATATAATGGTACGAATAGGTTAGGGTTTATCCAAAATTATATTAAACCTTAGCTTAAACCGCCCTTTAAAATTTTTAACTATTCTACTGCTATAATTTTTATTTATACTTGGAGCATTCCTAAACTTTCTCTATGGAAGTTAGTTTTAAATAGTTAACGTCTAAGCGATACGAAAAATAATAACTCCATGGTTTCATGAATAAAATATTATTTATATTATTATCTTTCAGGACTAAACTCATTGTCATAACTGATAAGAGGAACACAAATCTATTAGCTCAATCCAGATTATATTAGTTTTAGAACTAATCTTGCTAAAACTTTATAAATAAAGGGTTTGACTTTATGTGTCTGGAATGTTTAGACCCTACTTTAGTGGATGAAACTAAAATACATTCGAGAAACTAATAAAACAAGTTTCAATTGAATTTCATTTCAGTAAAACAAATAAAACAACGAAATCGGGAGTTTACCTTTTGTTGAGCTAACAGTCAAGATATTAGTTTTCTTTTTGGTCGATGCTCTGCTTCTGGGTATATTAATAGTAAACATCTGAAACAAAAAAAAGTCGACGTTTGTAAAAGTCAATAATCAAGATTACGCAGAAACTGTTGACTTATTTCATTAGTAAGTATAATTTGAAAGTATTTTAAGCATATTTGAAATGGATATGTAAAAGTCATGATCTAGGAAAGTTTCTTTCTAGATTAAACTCAGAGCTGGTAGGCTGAGCACAAACTTTAGAGATACCTTTCTTGTGATTCTCTAAGAAGAAAATCACCTTTCTTGTGATTCTCTATTTTGTTTACTTTCCTTATACAAGAAAGGTATTGTTATCGGGCCCAATTTTCATTGTGAAGTTTTAAACGGATCTATTTCAGAAACCTCTAAAAATACATATTTTCAGTCATTAGTCCCTGTGTCTATTTGTGTCACTATTGACTAATCAAGGTACACCAATTGTGTTGATTTTTTTTTTCTTTAGGGTATTCTTCCGTTGTCTCTGTACCAAATCGGGCATTCTGTGCGCAATAGCCGAAAAAACTGTTTTCATATTAAATGTAGCGCCAATGGTTATGAAGAAACTTTTCTAAAACGTACTCCTTAAAGCCCTTTAAATTTTAGTATATGGCACATTCCTGAGAAAAATAAATAAAAAATTAATGAAGAAAAAAATTATTCACATATGACTAAAAAACTATACATATTACGGTAAATCGTCCAATTCTCTATTGGATTTAGAAGGCAATTAAATTTACTACAAAGAAAGAAAGAAAAAATCATCGAAATCACACCATTATCAGTTAAGATACTTTCTTAGCTCAGCAGGCTATACTTTCTCAGTCCCTGCCTTCCTTTGTCTCTATTTCTTACATGCATTCTATCTACTTTCATCTGCCGTATGTCTTGGAGTACATTATCTCTCCAGCGACCCTTGAGTCTCTTTTTCTCTACTTCTCTTCCCATCTGGACCCTATTTCATAATAAAGTACAAGTCGGAAAAATATAAGTGGAAAGGTTCGTGTTTAGAGGTTACAATTTATTTATTGTTATTAGATAATAATAATTTTATTCATTCTTCTTTACCTTGCTGTTTTTAATATAAATATTTTGAATATTATCGTTATTCACATTATAACAATGTTTTAAAAATATATATCAACTATATAACATCTTCTACTATAACATCTTCTACTTATACATATAACATCTTCTTTGTTTCATAATAAAGTACACATGTACAAGTAGAAGTGAGCAATTGACTTACAAAGACTAAGACGCTGTGAAATGTTGAAGTGCGATAACATTTAAAATAGTTTTATATAAAAAAAAAAGTAAAAAAAAAAATAATTTAATACAGTTACTATTATCTGATGATGATAAATAACCTGTAACCTCCAAAAACGAACATTTCCAATTGTACTTATACCAATTTTACTTGTACTGTTGTAGGTTATTATGATTTAGGGCCTTGATGTGCACTCGTAGAATCTCCTTGGCATCCTATTGTCTTCCATCCTCAATGGATGACCAAACCAATTCAGTCTCTGGAATCTGATGCAAACCGAGATATTCAGGTCTTTGTATTTATTACACAGATCCCTTTTTTTCCTAAGGACCCATATTCCATCTTCACATATTGGGCCCAGGATGTTCCATCTTCTCTCAAATCGGCCCAACAGATCATTGGTCTATCTGTTCATTATCCAGGTTTTGCTGTCATAGGTTACCACCGGTTTTATTAGTGATTTGTATATTCTGAACTTTGTGGAATTACTGGTCAGTCTTATCCTCAGGATCTTTGAGATGCCAAATTAAGCTCTGTTCCCAAGCATGATCCTTTTATTTACTTCTTCATCCAGTTGTTCATTTATTGTATGTGCAAGGTACTGGAATCTGCTCACTACTTCCAAATTGTGGTTTCCCATTATTTAATGTTTTTGCTTGTTTCTTCCTTCTGAGAATCATTATCTTAGTTTTTGTCATTGATTTCTAGGCCCATCCTTGTTGCTTATTTCATGCTTTCCAACGGCATCCTTTAGAGAATTCAAAGACCTCCTAACAATAGCCACCTCGTCCGCATATGAAGCTATGTGCTTTTATTTAATGTTGTTATAGTAGATGTAATAGTTAAGATACAGCGTATTCAAATTATTAGTACTTTCCTTACAACATATATATGAAAGTCGATTTGCAGTTTTCAACGGATCTATGCGTTTTAGAACTCAGAGTCCAATAAATTGCATTTTCAGTTATTGATCTGGGTGTCGCTCAGTCTATCTGTGTGTCTGTGCCATAATTATCTCTTTAACGAGTGGAGCCATGATTATATTGTATTCTTCTCATGTCCTGATGGAAACGTGCTTATTTTCTTTTTGATTTAGATTAACCACGGGTTTCAGGGATAAAAACTATACATTCTCCGAAACATTCCAGATGCTCATGTGCTACTGTTATCGCCCAGTATTGTTTTCTTTCTATCGTATCATTGTGAAACTATAGTGTAGTGGACAGTTTTCTAAAATGTGGCCAATCGTCGGCTGCACATCACAAATTTCACATTTTGGAGGTAGAGTCTTATTATTAATGAGGAAATTGTGTGGCCTTGTATTAGTCGTTCATGGGCAATTCTCATTCTAGTGACTACAACTTCTCTTCTATTGTTTCGGCCAAAGCCTTTCCAGGCTTTAGTTTCTGATTTTTTTCTGGTTTCCCAAAGGTGTTCCCAGGTCATCTTAGCTTGGGATTGCAGATATCTGCAGATATCCGATATGGTATGGATATAGTTTACATATAATATCTAATGGCGTTATTGCTTCTTCCTGGGCTGCTTGATCGGTTGATTAGCCGCTTCACTCCCTTCGATCCCGACGTGAGATGGTTTCCAAACGATTACTAAATTCTTGTTCAAGTTTTCCATCATGGATGAGTAAGCTTGAGCTTTATTCATTAAAAAGTCTTATGAGTAAATGTCGGTAAATACCATCATAGCAGATAGGGAGTCCGTACATATCACAAAGTTTTCTTCTTCATGCTGCATAATAAGGTACAGTGTTGCACTAATGGCATCGCATTCTACGGAAAGTTGCTGGTTGTATGTGGGATATTATATTTAATTACACTGGATTCAGTTGCAACGGAATACCCAACGTGACAGTTTGAATTAGAACCATCTGTCTAAATGTACATACAATCTATTTTTCATTTTTTGATATCCAGTTAAATATATAAGGCACTATTTATCTTGTATTAATTGAACCTTAAGTCTATCGCGGGTAGTTGAAGGGGGGGGGGGGAGGAGGTAAGTTAATAGGAGAAAAATCAATCCAGTTATTGATGTAGTATTCTGCAATAATTCAAGCGGAAAAGAAATGTAAAACCCTAATGTGAAGCGTTTGGAAAATACTGCTCTGTATTTTGAATTTTTTTCTGGATATTTTGGTTTTGAATGCTGCTTTCCCCTAACTTTGGAGTATTGAATACAAATAAGCAATCAGTTATCAGTTATAACGTCTAGACTTTTTTTTTAAAACAAAAAAAAATTATATCAACCCAATAGCGGTATATATTCATAACCTTCTAAGGTATCATTGTAATGCTTAAGAGCGTCGCGTGTATAAATCAATGTGTAATTGTAAAAACAGTGTACGTACATTTCATAAGAACTACCAAAAATTGATGTAATTTTAAGCGACCTAACAAGGCAAAAATTTTCTTCTTTTCATACTTCTTTCATATGTATGAAAAGCATTTTTTCTTTTTGAGGGGCCATCATTAATCTGCCAACATACTAATAGACCAACTACAACGGTACCGTCTTTCAAATTTTGGTGGAAACATTCACCGTGTTCCGCTTCAAAATCCAAGACAGGAATGTGGAAAAAAGTCAATATGAGCTTGTAAGAAGTGCTACTTCAAAGTTATATTACAATCTAGTTTTCACAACTTTTCGAAAATTGCCCACCTTTGCCAGTGATTTTGTCTGCCTCGACTATCCCATTATAACAAGGCATTTTTGTGTAAGCAGTAAAAAGATTGATAACTTGGAAGTCGCCACATAAAACTCAATAATATTCGGGGTACATCACACACTGCAATTGAAAGTACAAATATTCATACGATTTTTTCAAAGTAATAGAATAAGCGGTACAGATCCTCCACGTCGCCATCGTGGAGTAAAACTCTTTTCAGGTTGGTTCCAGAAGAATCTTTGAATAGTCTCCATTCAGATGTTTCATATTTCTGTGAATTACTATTGTCAAATAGAATTACATGTCATATTATAATATAATTATATTACAATGGTGTTATCACAGTTTAACGCAACATAGTTTCCATGTCACATTAAGGTATATATACGGTATCTTTATGAAACACAAATTCTCCATTTCTTGAAAACCAGACGGGATAAAAAAAAAAATGTATCGCACCATTCAACTCAGCACGAAAAATTCATTTAAGAAGTTAAAAATTTAATTTTAAATTAAAAATTCATCCTAAAACATCATTTTTGGTGCAGAGCAGTGTAATTTATCACGGGTGTTTACTTTCTAAAACAGAGCGTCTTTTTTTTTTACAGAATTGAGAAAATTATGTTAGCATCTATCTTTGGCTACTTCAGCTTCAAATCTCCGCCATTATTGTTTTCTTTAGTAATTACTATCGAGTTGCAGGCTACAGATATACGTTTGAAAACAAATACACCGAAAACTTCAGCCAACAAGAATTCGATTTTACACATTTGGCAGGAAGAAGACGCGAAAGTTGAGCATGGACATAAAATGTTTCGGACGGGTAGAGAAGAAAACACCCTCGCACTCTCCCCTCCCATGAAAAATCCAAAAAACGCCCTGGGGTGAGGCAGGATACTCACCCACAGTGCTGCTATCTGCTGGCGGTTTACGATCCCACTTCCGGTCTCCTGGGGGTTCCCAACCTGCTCTTTTCCGTCGATATTTCCACGGCCCTGACAACAACTGTATGCTTTGAGTATGTCTCCCCAAAACATTTCTTTTCCGGTCGGATAAAAAGGAGTAGTAGAAGAAGGGAAGATAGCTATAAGACCATTGTGAGAATATAGTCTTGGAGTAGGATAACAGAAATAAATATTAAACAAAATTTTATATTAGCTTCACGATAAGTATTTAGAATCACTTTCTTAAAAATGTATTTATTAAAATTTATACCTGTGACAAACCTAAAACAAGTCTGCATACATAATATAATTTCATGGCAATGGCTTCTGAAGAAGCCAGGATCGGAAGTAGGGAGGGCAGTTGCGCTTGGCGGCAAATTTTAGTTTAAGGTTAATTAAAAAAAAATAGTTTTTGCTTTTTGATTGTTTTTACCTTATTTCAATTTGTAAAATGATTGAATGTAATGAGTTGATGATATTTATTTTGAAATGTAACTTATCATTATACAACAGTTGACTTTTATTGGAAGAGGAGTAAATAAAGAAGCCGAAAAATTAGTCATCTCCCCCTGGTGAAAATCTTATGCTAAGTTGAGACAATACTCTCGAGAGCAGTCTTGAGACTTGACTCACAAATGGATAATGTCCTGAGAGCAATCTCGAAGACAAATTGTGCCGTATCAGAGACACCACTTGTCGCAAGTGGACATCATTCCTACACTCGTGACTCCAGTCTTCTGTTGTTGTAGATAATATACAAATATTTATATTTTTGTTCAGAGTAATTTAATATTACTTTACTATTATAAAAAAAAAAATAAGACAGTTTATTTCAGACTTTCTTTATTATCATTCAAATAAAAATTTTCTGCACCATATTAGTTTCCAACATTTCTGGGTATTACATCTTCAGAAATATAACAAATTACTCGATTTTGTCTATTCATAAACCATAACAAAGATATTTTGTCTTCTTTTAAAAGCATTTAAAATATTTTACATACAATAAATTAAAATTAATAGGAGCATATATATGTGTATTGCAGTGTTACATTGACCTAAAGCCTTCTAATTTAAAATAATTAATATTAATTTACAACAGTTAATACTAATTCACAATAATTAATGTTCATTTACAATCATTAACTTTAATTTAGAATAATTAATGGTGATTTGCAATAGTAAATATTAATTTACCATAATTAATATTAATTTACAATGATAATTAATTAAATCTTAATTATTCCGGTTTGTATTTTTATAGCCTGATAATAAACATTATGTTGCTTAGTAATTTATAATTTGCTCAATAACACTTTTTTACACAAACTACCTTTAAATAGGCATATGAATGATGAAAATAAAAATAAAATAAATTAATTTTTTACTACAATATATTATTGTAATGTAATTTTAGTTATATATTTTCACATATTTGTTTGAAATATGTCTGATATTTCATTTGAAATATATCTGATGGCTTCAGAGGGCGAACGTAGAGTACAAATAAAATAATAAGTGGTGACATATTTTCAGCCTTCAAATATCTATGTAAATTCCAATTCAACTTAAATCAACAAACATTAACCTTTGAATATTTTCCTTAAAATTATCATAAATGGCTTGACGTACTTCGGAAACTTTTCTTCTAGTAGTAGAATAATATGTAAAATGGGGAAAAGTTCTGAGTCCTTCAACTGCAACTCATTTACGAGTGTTGAAAAAGCTACGGATTAATGTCTTCGATCCATCCATTTCCTAAGCCACTCCATTTTTTTTTTCCACTTTGCTTTTTTTTGCACAATCTTATACGCAATTAAAAAGCTAGGGAAGCGAATCTATTTCTGCTAAATTAAATGAAAAACTCCGCAAATTAAATTAAACAGACCGCAACTGATCTCAAATGGATAATACCCTGAGACAAACCAACATATGAGATGATGTCTTTGCCATTTCTTTATCCTTTGGATGATTATCGCTGGCATTTATGTCTGTGGTAATTGTACTATCAAATAAAACGGAAGAAAAGTATTATGCTGAAGTGACACACGCGATGTGCCAGCAATTGTTGAAATTCCAATTTTGTCTTCTATAGTATTCATCGATCGTGTAGTTTTTGTAGGTTATTTTGTAACGTTAGTGTATCCTGTGTGGGATTTATATGAATTATTATTGTTGCAATGTCGTCTGCATATGTTTCTGACAGAATGTTGGGACTTTCGGGTGTATCAAGCACGTATGATATACATTGAGCATTATAATAGCTACAAATGATTTGCAGGAACTCATAGACGAGATTGAAAGATCCATTAAACGATGACAGAAATATTATAATCAACAAAAATAAAATAGTTTTCTCTATCCTTTGACATGTTGTTTGTTCACAGCTAAATATCAAAGGGCGACGATGATGACAATTTGAGATATGTTTATTTGGAACAACTTTTGGTTAGCTTAGATTTAGAATTCTGGAAAGCTGACAAAATGTCAAGCATTAACAAAATAATCAATAGTTAAAGTCTCAATAATATTACAATATTATTTTATTATAATATTATTATATTATAATATTACAATATTATTATATTATAATAATATAATGTAATATATAAAATAATATTAATTTTTTTGGATATTAATGAAAGATTCCTAAGCAATGCCTAAAGTCTCTCAAATATCAGTAAATAACTAACCAGACAACGCTTTGCCACTTTAGTTATCATCAAGATGAAAAACAAAATAGATGTAGAACAGAGACATCACATTTCACTTTAACAGTTGAATTGTAACATTTTAATAGTTTAATATACAATGGGTATTGAATCGTCTAAATCAGCGGAATGTTTACTGGTTAGTCATTAACTAGTGGTTGAGAGACTTTTGGCATGAGAGCGTATGAGGAAAAAAAAAATAGTTTTGAAGAAAATTCGGCGTATACGAAGTAATTCCATTAAATAATTCTTCACAAATATGTAAATGCTCAATTTCTTTGTATCGAACTACACCCATGTACCTCGAGGCGGTCCCACATTTACGGCCAGTTAAAGTTGTAATTCCTCTTCAACCGTAGGCAATATTTTCTCAGATCTTTCCTTTTTTTTTTGTTTTATTTTATTTGTTAATCATTAGCAACATATTGTCATTAGAATAATTTATTTTTAGTTACTTTTTTATGTTAGTCTTATATTATTTTTTTTTTCATTAAATTAATATTAATTTTATATTTTGGCCAGATATGGCTTCTGTTTGTTCAAATTTGTTATTTTTAAGGGACCTAGTCCCAGAATAAAGATTTTTTCTATCAAACTATCTATCTATCTACACTATGTAATGATCTGAAAATTGTAAACTAAACATGGTCCATTTTCTTTTTTAAATAATAAGCGACCCCTAGACGATCAATATTATCGCCAAATTATTGCACAGTAGTATTGCTGGACACACCCACATGCCTACACGATTCATCTTCCTTGTCAATTATAATAAATCCGTCTCATTTCTATTATATCATTTACATGAATCTTTTCATGATTCAGCACATGGCTCATCTTATTATCCTCTAGAAAAGGTTTCGGTAATATTTTGCGCACTAATATTGTAATAATATAGTGTTTTGTTTCTCTTTGAAGCCAGAACTAATGCAATGACTTTAGATAACATGCATTCTTTTCATCCCAAATGTTGACTGCAGAAATGTCACTCACAAAATAACTTATTGGGCAATAAACTTTTATAGTGTGAGAGTGTCCAGCAGTAATAGTGTGCAAAATATTGAGGATAATATTGATCGTCTAGGAGCCGCTTAAGTGAAGTCTCCAATTACCGAAACCTTGTCTATAGGATAATTAGATGAACAATATGCTGAATCATGAAAGGATACATATAAACGATACAATAGAAATGAGACGGATTTATGATAATTGGCAAAAAAGATGAATCAACAAAGAATACATAGGCCATGCAAGCTAATGCTTCAACATGTGCTCTCCGTTTTATCGCCTCCTAATATTAAAAGGTCTGATATATATACACTTTATAAACAGGGCTAAGCCTCCTAAAAAAACATATACAATAACTCAAAACGGCCAATAATGGGGATATTAGCGAAGATATTAGAGCCCATTGCGTGCCCATCTCTCAAGCACATCTGCCGTCTCAGATATTGCTTTCACTTTGTCTACGTGTGATGCATTTATGATTTTTATCCTTTAATTTCTGTTTATTATTATTATTATTATTTTTATAGAATGCAGCAGATTACTTTAATCTCATTCATCTGAACTTCGATAGTACTTATTTATCGTTGAGTCAGAAATGTATAATACAAACATCTTAGTTAGTTTGCCCTACAACATATATACAAACATAGTTAGTTTGGGAGAAGAGTGCCACAATAAGAAAAACTTCTGCTTTGAAATCTTCCATTCACGTATATATCTTTGAGAAAAAATGTAAATGTTTCAATTTTATTATTAAGAGCAATGACAATTTATTTATGTTCTGCTATTAAAAATTACTAGATAATATAATGACTTTCTTCAAACTGTGATGTGTTCTCTAATCTGGAGTGTCAAGACTGATCCCTTAGCAAGATATTCTGCTTATTCTACAATGCCTGAAGGGTGATATATTCGCTTGTATGCCAACCTAACCTTTCCATATCCGAAGTGATCAGTTTGAATTTCCTTCTTGACCTGTGTGGTTCGGAGGCTGATCCCTCCAACACATTTGATCATTTTCCAGTCCGTATATGTACCTACTCCCATTTTAACTCTATCCGTCTAATTTACTAACCATAAGATTGCCTCGGCAGGTGAAGACATTCTGATATTTGACCACATTTTCCCGTCACTGTATTAATAATTACCAGGTACAAAGACAATAGCCACATTTAGGGTTACTCAATAGTAACCTAACCAAGCTTTCCAATGAAAAAGCTGTAAATTATTAATAAATGGTTTATTATTTCCAAATAGTTATATTTCAAAAATATGTGGCGTGTCCATTCACACGACTTTCCTTATTGCAAGTATGCTAAGATGGCCAGGATATTTGGCCAGAAGAGGGTTAAAGGCGCACTTCAGTGGGAAAAAGAAAACGGAAATACCAAGAAACAAATGGAAGTCTTCCCACTTAATCCTTCCTTGGATTAAGTGGGAAGAGATACGCGGAAGCTGCGAGTCCGCGATTGGAAAATAAAGGCGATGAACAGGAAGAAATAGAAAATGATAATTCAGGAGACCAAGATTCTTGGCTGATTATTGAAAATTGTAAACCAAAATTATTTATTTTAGATACATTTTTTTAAAAAATATTTTTTATGCCTTGTTATATCTTGTCTTGTGATTACAAAACACTTTACATTTTTTTACTCTATCTTTATAAACAGGTGCGTTATGGCCTTATAAAGTCTCTTGACGGCAGCCATTTTGAAACGAAATGACGGATGATAATGTCGAGTTCCTAGGATCAGTCAGGGGGGACCTGTGACTTTATTGCTAAATTTCAAGAAAATCAACCGGTTTCGGAGGAAGACTGCAAACAGAGGACGAATGGATTTTTTGTATTTAATTCGTTATTTAATTCTTTGTATCTTGAAACCTCAAATTATTTAGAGGACTGGGTAATTTTTTTCTTGTTCGATTACAAAGTTTGATTATTGAAAAAAATAAACAAAAATTTGAAATTGCTACTCAAATAAATAACCGAATATAGTTTCGACAATTCAGGTTTTATTAGGACGACAATAATACTGTTCAGGGATATCACATCTCACTTCAACATATTCTAAATTTCCATATAAATGTTATGCTAAATTGTTTTGGCGTCAGTGATTTCTCTATTAATTTAGACTTTTCTAATGCTGCTGAAGTGAGACGGACTAATTAGTATTGCACGTTGACTAGGTAGTTGCTGCTTTTTGGGTGACGCGTGGATTTGCATTGGAATCATTCAATTTTTAAACTAAGTACTAGCAAAGTTGATTAATTTTTAATCCTGCTGTGGTAATTATGGACCATTAGTCATTAATCATGGATTATTACTTAATGAGAAAAATTATAATTAACTAATTTCTAAGTGCATTCTATTTTGGAATCTGTATTTAATGCGCAATTGAAGTTTACTACGCGACAATTATTCCGACAATCTTACCGGTATAGGATGAAGTTCAGATATGTCGCTATAATACAGACCCGATCTAAGTAATTAAGAGACTGGCATTAAGCCTTAGTCGACATTAAGGTCGCTATTCAGAACTTGGCTATTAGCCGACAGTTATGGGACGTACTAATGGAGTACGGGTAATGCGCACCTAACCAACTTTGTCACCCTCTCCTTCGCCGCACTCCCCGGGGTAACCCTTCGTCGTGGGGTCTCCAGGAACAGAGACAGGATATGGCCAATTAGACAAGACAAACGCGAGCTGAATTAGCGAGATCGAATTGACCAAAGTTGAGTCCTTCAGGGAAACTTCCAACTTATTTTCCTCGGGATGGAAAACGAACCCTCCAGTCTAATCAAAGTGGGAATCTGATCCTTAAAGGTAATGTCGTTATACCGTTGTGATCTCTGCAACGGAGGATCAAAGCCTTGACTTTGCCACGTGTCGGTTCCTCTAAAGTCTTTGTTTCTATTGTCTTTGTATAAACTGGTTCCAAGCAATTTAAAAGCGTTTCGAGATTTATCTGCTGTTATCATAATCCAAACTAAATCAAAAATTTCTAACTGTCCAGATGATTTTTATTCAATTAAACTAACATTTTAAGAAATGCTGGAGTTTCGATCGTTTTCCTAAGTGAATGAATGGAATTTGTTATGCTGGAAAAAATAAAAAAAGATTTAGTGAACTCTTTGAACTCCATCAAAACCCATACGTGTGGTGTGGTGTGTTCGTGTTACTATCCATAAGGCTGTGTGCTATGCATGAGGTCTCGAAAGAAAAATATTGATATTGATATCGGTTAACGATATCGATCGTATTGGCATAAAAAAATCAATATTTCAAAATATTGTTAATTCATTCTTAGAAAAAGAAAAAAAAAAAACTAAGCGAACCGGAAGGAGGATAGGAAATAACCTGTTCCTTAATAGAATATAACAGAAATTTTATTTGTCTTTGGGTAATTCCCCACACAAAAAGAGCCTGGCTTGGCTAAACAATACAATAAACATTATCAGTTATAATTACTGATATACATACATTAAATACAATTTTAGAAGTTTTAAAAGAAAGAAAAGAAATTACAATAAAAATAATATTATTATACTTATATTTTGATTATAATTAAAATTAAACTGCTAGCAAACAACACTTTTAAAATTATACAAACATTTATGTTTAGTATACGTATTTATGAGATAAGATATTTGTATTATTGAATTAATAGACAATATTGCTGAGGATGGGAATTTGCACGTTATTGTTTCCAAGTCAATTGTAACCTTTTCCAAACCAATTGTTACTTTTTCCATTTCAATTGCAACGTTTTCCATTTCAAATGTAATCTTTTCCATTTCAATTGTAACCTTTCCAAATCAATTGTCACCCTTTCCAATTCAATTGTAACTTTTTCCATTTCAATTGTAACCCAATCAGACATGAATTAATTCATTATTATTTATTTTATTATGGAAAATAATTATTTTAATAACAATAATGACTTTTGAAATAATTTCGGCATATTCTTCCAACATTTTTATCGTTTATTAGATAATTAATATTCAGTGCTAATTTCAAGTAGTTTAATTATTTGGAATTAAATTTTTGTTTATTTATTTTCAAATATTTATTGTTTTTTATTTATTTAGTGGTGGGGGGAGAGGAAGAGGGTTGATTTCATCGATTTGATGATCGTTCATTAGGTTTTCGAAGTTATTAATGTCTAATTTATTATCGAAATTTTGTTCGGTCAGGAGCATTTCTACTTAATTATTAGTTTTAAAAATTCTTCGGTATGGATATCGTTTACTAGGTTTTCAAGAGCTATTTCCGAATTCACTATCAGATTTCCGATTGCACATACGCATTTCGATTTTCCGTTGCTATTGAAGTTTCCGAAGATAAAGAGATCGTTTATTAGATTTTTGAGGGTTCTGATTCCATTTTTTTAGTTGGACTTTATTACTTTTGATTTTGATCGCGCATGAGCGTTTTGCATTTCCGTTACTGATGGAGTTTTCTATGATATAGGAATCTTTTATTAGGTTATCAAGGGTTCTGATTCCAACTCTTGAACTGAATTTTGGATCGCGCATGAACATTTCGCTTTTCCGTTACTGTTGAATTTTTCTATGATATATGGATCGTTTATTAGATTTTGTTTTTCGAATTGAAATTTTTCGAGCATACGCATTTCGAATTACTATTACATTTGACATTTCTTTAGCACAGGTATCGTTTATGAAGTTTTCAATCATCATATTTTCAATTTACTATCGGATTTTTGATCCCGCATGCGCATTTCGATTTACTGTTCTGATTGAACTTTTCGTCGTTAATAAGGGTCGTTTATTAGAGTTTCAAAGGTTTTGATTTAATTATTGAAATTGGATATTTTATCGAGCATGCTTATTTCGGAAAACAATTACCAATGATCTTTTTTTCGGTGAAGTTATTGTGTATTACGTTGTATAGAACGATTCGCTCAAAAAATGTCAAAAATAATTGCAATTTGAAATGTAAAAGCTCGATAAAAAATAAAATTTGAAAAAAACGAATCAGAATCTGCGAAAACCTGATTAATGATTTGTATAACAAAGAAAATTTCAACAGTATCAATGAATTGAAAAGCGCTGGCGCAGTCACAAGTCCAATAAAAAAAATCGAACCAGAACCCTCGAAAACTTAATAAACGATACCATTAACAAAGAAATGTCAACTGTTATAGTAATTCAAAATGCGCATGCTCTATAAAAAATTCAATTGAAAAGAACGGAATCAGAACCTTCGAAAACCTAATAAACGATTCTTATATCATAGAAAACTTCAACCGTAACGGAAAAGCGAAATGCGCATGCACGATCCTAAATCCAATTCAAGAAATGGAATGAGAACCCTCAAAAATCTAATAAACGATCCCTTCATCATAGAAAACTTCAATAACAACAGAAAATCGAAATGCGCATGCGCTATCAGATATCCGATGGTAAATTCGAAAATAGCGCCCTTGAAAACCTAGTAAACGATATCCATACCGAAGAATTTTGAAAACTAATAATAAGTAGAAATTCTCGTGACCGAACAAAATTTCGATAGTAATTTTGACATTAATAACTTCGAAAATCTAATGAACGATCACCAAATCGATGTTATCCACCCCTATCTCCACTAAATAAATAATAAATATTTAAAAATAATTTAACAACAATTTTATTTCAAAAATTTAAACTACTTGAAATTAGCACTTAACATCAATTATTTAATAAACGAAAAAAATGTCGGAAGGATATGCGGAAATTATTTCAAAAGTCATGATTGCAATGAAAATAATTATTTTTCAATAACAAAATAAATAACATTGAACTAATTCATGTCCGGTTGGGTTACAATTGAAATGGAAAAAGTTATAATTGAAATGGAAAAGGTTATAATTAAATTGGAAAAGGTGACTGATTTGGAAAAGGTTACATTTGAAATGGAAAAAGTCACAATTGAAATGGAAAAGGTGACAATTGATTTGGAAAAGTTTACAATTGTCGTGGAAATGCTATATAAAGTAATACATTAGTTTAGCTTTTCCTGTTCCTAAATATTTAAAGTCTGCTGTAAATAAACTTATTAAAAATGATATCTTAATCATATCGGCAGAGATATGTCGATATTATAAAAATATATCTTAATTATACCGTCCCAGAAATATCTATATTATATAAACAACATCTTAATATATTGACACAGAAATATCATTATTACAAAAAACAATAACTTAATCATATCGTTCCAGAAATATCGATGTTATAAAAAATATTACTTAATTATATCGATTCTGAAATATCGGTATTATAAAAACAATATCTTTATTATATTGGTACAGAAACATCGATGATATAAAAAGAATATCTTAATTATACTGTTCCAGGAATATCTTTATCATAGAAACAATACGTTAAGGGGCTTGACAAGCCTAGGCAAATCAAATGTGAAAGGGGGGTAGATTTGCTTGATTTTGATTGGCTTCTCTGTGATTTCAGTATGATTCGGTTCTTACGGGAAGCGCCACATCAGCTCTAGTGTTGCATCCACATATTTGTGAATTTTTATAAATTACATATTTATATGTTATTATTTTATATTTTTAATTGTTAATTTATAAAATAAAACTACTTTAAACCGAAATTAAAAGCCGACAAATGTTGGAATTTCCATAATAATAGCGTGTGGGGACGTTAATTTGCTAAGCTTATGTAAATCCCTTTACATGTTTGCAGTTTGGCTTAGCGTTTGACTTGCCTAGGCTTGGTGAATGTGTAAAGGCACCTTTAATTATAACGGCACATAAATATCGATGTTATAAAAACAATATTTTAATTATATCGGCACAGAAATATCGATATGTGTGTGTCTCTTTAAAAGATTGAAAATTATCGTGGTCCTATGTATCGAAATATCTATATTTTTTCGGTATATCGAACTAGTATTTCGTTATATTCAATAACTATCGATACGACGTATATCGATTTTTTTTCTATATTCACATCCCTACCTCGGAGCTCAAAGAGCTTCCGATTTCTAAGTTCGATTTATTTTTTTCTAATTTTCATTATTACATATCTGAGATATAAGAAAACATTATATGGTAAAAAAAGGAAGAAATGAATGCTTGGAGATTTTAGGACAGATATATATCATGTCGGGAAATGTTTAAGAAGAAAAGTGACGTATGTAGGTTCAGCTTTAGGCTTCGTGACTCACACACGTTTACCACTCCTGAGTCATGTCATTAGAAATTAGATAACCAACCTTTTCCAGAAAAAAATAAGAAATTAAAAAAAAAAAATTTTTAATAAAAATTATAAGTTTTAAATATTATAATATTTTTAAGAAACAATTAATTTCTTTAAAAACATATAGATTAAAGCATTTTATGGGAAATTATGTATACTACTATTTGAAAGGCAATTAAAGTATCTAAGAAACAAGAAAAAAAGAATCATCAATATCTGACCTTTATTAGCAAAGATACAGGGACTATCATAGATTTTCCTCTTTTTTACTTTTTCTTCTTGTAAACCGCTCTATTGATTTTAATGAAACTTTTCTTATGTCTTCTCCTTTAAGGCTTTTTCTTTTCATTATATAGTATATAAACTAGAAAATGCAGGAAAAAAGTTATAGCTAAAAGAAAATATTATTTGCGCATAATTCAAAAAGTATGCATTTTATGGTAAATCGTGAAAGGTAATTCAATTTTCTAAATCGGACCAGTATTAGCAAAGATACAGCGTGTCTTTTAAGGGCTACAAGACCCAAGATGGAATGCCAAGCGCCTACGAAAAGAGACGGTTGCGTCCAAACCTCCTCTCACCATCCGTCAATTTGTTGTCAACAATACGCTTTGTAATTATGTAATGTGATAATATAAAAATTGAAATTAACTTATTAATTTCTAATTTTATATTATTTGATGGAAAAAAATATTCCGATGGAAACTAAATGGAATTTCGATGTAAACAAAACCGATACTTTTAAAATATATTTTCAGCTTGATAAACCTAAAATATATAGTGTACAGAACTGTCGTACTAAAATTGTTTAAAAAATTATTTTATTGTACTTTTGTGAGTTTATTTCAAGTAGTGTCTATGTGAACTCTTTAAAATTATGTTAAAAAGATTATTATTATAGGGCAGTATTAGAAATTTGAGTGATGCGCGCACCGCACCAGATTTTTTTGTTTCATATTTGAATGGTGCATAGTGTACACAATACATTATTTTTAACTTGTTCACTTTGGTTGGTTTATATATATTGTTTTGATGGTTAATTATATAATGCTTGCTTGAAAAATAATAGTTTAACTATTGTACAGATTGCATCTCATATTTTTTTAAAATTAATATTAATAACTTGTAAATTGTGATTTATTATACAATTTACATTGAAGGTTGATTGTATTGCATTTACTTGAAATGTAATAAATTTATAAAATTATAGAAATGCAAAATTGTGGTTCTATGTAACCTCCCCTTACCCTATGAGATGAGGTGGCTTTATACAAGATTTCGCCCTTTACTTCTAGCTACGCCATTGCTAAATCACAAATATTAATCGGGAATGAACTAGATGAGGTAGGTCTGTAGGAATCAAAGATAACAATTAATTCACACAGACTCTGAGGAAAGACCCTCCAGAAAGGTGACTACCTAGGAATTCGTCGAGAGACAAATGGTCCACCTCTTCTCGGGGTGTGAGTCGTTGCTAAAAACCTATTACCCACCCCTAACGGTGCTCCTCTTTTAGCTGACCGGGGGAGGGGCGACTCCCGATGTACGGGATATCGAACAGGGCATAAATCTAAAGGCCACGCCTACGGCAATATAACCCAGGCCAAATTCGTCTCTCGTTAGGTATCTGTTCCCCTAACTTCGGTATAGCAGGGGTTATACGGAAGATAGAGGTCCACTTTTTTCGGAATGAAATAACAAAGTCTACTTATTAATTTGTTTCAATCGGAAAACTATTTATTTATATTAATAGAAATAGAAAAACAACTTTATCTGTTCTAGTACGCAATGCCCACTGAGAATAACAATTTAGTACAGTTAAATCTGGCCAAACTAGAAATATTATTGTGAATTACATATTATAATAGAAAAACACAAATTAAACGTAAATAATAATTTGAGATTAATGAAAACATAATTGTAAATAAAGTAAAAAAGTATATATATATATATATATATATATATATATATATATATATATATATATATATATATATATATATATATATATATATCACCCCATAATCATAGGTAACAAAACAATGCAGAACTAAATGAAAAATAATTTGATTGAAAATCTGGTTCGCTGCGCGCTTCACATAACTTTCACTTACTATCCTATGTCGATTAGAAATAAATTTCTGCTCAAGTAGAGCTATTGAAATTTTAAAAGTTTTCATTCAGTTTCCAAGAAAATTCTATTTAGTTGCCGTCGGTGCCTCAATTATTTCCTATATTTATTTATTCATTTATTTTTTTTATTGGCTTAAATGTACAATGTAGCAATGGAGTATGGCCCAGTTAGAGTTAGTATGGGTTAATAATAATTTTAGAAACAATATACATAACATACAAGTACAGATAAGTATTATCGCTAATTCCAACATGAACTTGGCTAAATCCGCTTGTTTGCAGCTCACTATTTGCCCTTAAAGTAATCATACAGTTGAAAAAATACACAAAAAAACTATTAATTTATATAAGAGACTATGCATAAGAGACAAATAGTGAATAATCTGGTAAAGTATAGTTATTACAATATAGAATATCTTCATTATTATTTGTCTAATTATACAGTTAGTGAACCTGTATATAATATTCCTACTGCATTTATTATATATATATTATGGAGGATCTTGAGGTTCAGTCAATAAATATTTTGTATATTATATATATAATATATAAAAATATTGTTATTTTTGCGGTGTTTCGAGATTTTATTGCTCTCACATTTATGCAGTTTTTTAATTTTAAGTTTTTTTAATGCAGGAAAAATTAATTTTCAAGTAACTGTTTTCTTTTTAATTTAATTTAATTATAATTTCAAAATATTTTTAGTTTGTCGGCGATTTTAATGTTCAATAATTATTTGCTGAAAATTTTCTTTTTAAAGAAACTATTTTTCACTGTAGGGCATGAATGTGACAACAACCAAATCTTGAACCTGAAGATTCTCAAAAAACATATATTATTAACTGTGGAAAAAAAAGAAATGAAAGCAATTCATATATATATATATATACATATATACATACACACCTATATTTAATTAAATTCAATTTCCTTAAATTGGTAGTAAACAGTTAAAGTATAAAGCTATCTGTTACAGTAACTTTTCGAAACTATCAACCTCATACATCTTTTTTTTTATTTACTCTTTGTGTATATGATAGGGTCAAAACTAATTTATTCATTTTTTTTTTTTTTTTTTTTTTTTTTTGCAAAATAGAATCAAAGGACTGCCTGCTTAAATATATCTTCTCTATTAAAGGTTGAATTTTTTTAAATATATAATTAATATTATTGGAAGTACTAATATAAATAACTATAATTACTAATCTGTTATTATTCTGTAATATATCCATCAGTGTGAATCAAACATCTTTTTCATATAATTTTTGTGTTAATGGACCTTTAATGTTTTAGAGAGTTGAATTCCAATCCAGCTTGAAAGAATGTCTAACAGGAATGTACCTCCGTCTTTCTTCTTTTCTGCGACGGTCTTCTATAAGACGCATTTTTATTCAAAACTTTTAATTTATTAATACAAGTGAAAATTTTTCTGCCTTTCTTCCTATCTTCCGGTGACCTGTCAGGGGTTATTCTGTAATTATTTTTGGATAATTGGTCTCTTCTTTTCATTATTTCCAGTTTAACGCTATAATTATTAAGGGATACCAAGATTGGTCCTTGATTCTAAAACAGTTATTTATGACGTATCTTGGTACTTCCACATTAATCTCTTTGCACACACTAATTACTTTTGTAGAGATTTCTTCAATTTTTCCGTATAAGGCAGATTAAAAATTAAAAAGTTGTTTTTCCTTCTTTCTCTCTTTAAGGACTTTATTTCATTTTCTAATAAACAAATATTTTTTATCCTGTTCTAAATGTTTCTTCTTGAGATCAGAAATTTCAGTCGTTAAAGAGTTCAGAATTACACTCACTAATTTTGTTTAACGAGCTTTTTGATTCTTCGTTATTTCGGCTGATAACCTCCATCATGTCTTCGTTAGTGACCGTCATTGTAAAACAATTAGAAATTGAAATAGTTTAACAGATGATGGGAATAATTTATATTGACGATAATAACAAATACAGCTGATTGGTATGTGTACGGACCGTGAAGTATCTAGGGAAGCAGCGGTGGGGGCTGACGAGATATAGCTTGCCGATACTAAGAGATAAGGATTGGCAAATTTACACCTTCCAGAGAGAGAGAGTGGGAGAGATCATGCCCCTCACATTCCCTTTTGGATCTCCCAATGAGTAGGGGTACTTCGCAGGTATGACACAGTATTCTCAACTTCTGGACCCCGATTTCAGTTCTGGTGTGGCAGGATAATTTCTTTTTTGTTACATCGATCGGTGATCGACTCTATCGAGTACCTATCAATTGGTATGAATGCTAACTATATTACCTCCTTACATCGATGTTGGGGAAACATGACGGCCGAGTACGTTGGGGCGAGGGTCCCAGAGTGCCCAGTTCGGAATGTTGTGGGCTCGATGCTCACTTGGCCATTTTATATTTATTTCGTGACGATCCTGCTAAATGAATCTTGACATTCCCAATATGGTTAGTACGTGGCGGTAACGTAAAGGTAGCCGCCAGGGGTTGGCAAAAAGGACCACAAGGCACCAGACTAGTTCAACCCACCAATGCCAGTACCAGTACATCAATGTTGGTAATCAAGTATTATGTCCTTATCATCCAAAAGTAAATATATACCTTCGGAATATGTATATGTAGAGTTTTATTTTTAATCGAATGCCTCTATATATTTCTTATTAAATATGTGAATGCTTGATATATTGGGAAAATAAAAATAAGTCAGCCGAAATAACCCTAAAGTTAATATTCGCTCCAAAAACTGAAGCGTACAAGAGAATGGCGCTCGCTGAGGAATGCTCTGCCTTCCAGATTTTAATTCCGGATTAAATTAACTAAATAGGCGGGATCTGGGGCAGATTACGCTCGGCTGAACCCGGGACTCAATGAGCCTTGTAATTTAGAATGAACGAAAAATAAACCTCATTTTAGAGGGTTTCTTTCCCACGCCAGAACTTCTTTTAATATCCTAAGCTTACTCCATTAGCTTTTAATTCCCTCCAAATTGCTTCCAGATAAATCACTTCCGCCGGTGATAAGTAAATCGATTAGAAGAAAGATTATAATGACGATATGGCAATCTGAATCATCAATTTAAAAATTAAAAACCAAAAATGGAAGCCAGAACGTTTTGCGGAAGCTCTGAAAATTTGCTCATTCGTGTTTCTCAGAGAGCTGATAAGCGGAAATAAAAAACAAAACAAATATGGTATTGATTATGAATTTTTCAGAAAATATACAAAAAAAATATGCAAACAATTAATTTCGAAACTCGTCTCATAATTTAGACTCGTGCTCGCTTCAAAACGAAGTGGCCAAACAAAAAAATCATCAGACTCAAAATTGTAGGTAGTTTACTCTTATTAAATTTATTATTAAAAGAATATTATGAATTATTCGAATAAGATATTCCGATTTGACTGGACCCCATAAGAATGTGAGCGTAAATTTAAAAATTTATTATTTTTTAATTTAGTATAGGTTGATGTTGCTAAAAAAAAATGCATGATTTATATGATGCGGGAGAGAAAACGATATAAGATTAATTATTTGAGTTTTTCTGGATTACTTAAAAGTATTTCCAGAAAACATTTGAGATGGTAAAATTGAAATTCGTACTCGGTACCCCAAAAAACGTAAATAAGCTAATTTTCAGAACTTTCAAGGCAAATGTACCATATTCCTGGACTTTAACACACCATACTGCAAAACTACCTCAAGATCAATATTTGATTCCTTCAGGCAATCCAGCTTTACTCGAGAAACATCTGGAGGAATATTACCATTGATATGACCGCTCATAGGTTATTGATATTTCTTATTTATTAAAATATTGATTTAGCGTGTTAAATACTAATAATTATAAGTATTAATTATAGCATAATTAAATTATTATTTAAAAAGCTATAAGAAAATCGGTTTGACCTGTGGTTTTACCGAAGAGCCTGCTAATAAGCTAAGTTGGGCAGCTAAGAAGCATTGGAAGACGTAAATGTATGTGGCCTGCTTCAGGGTTAGGAGATCCAATCCTGACCCTGAAGCAGGCCACGTACAATCAGCATTCTTACCCGCTGAGTTTTGCATGAAACGTAAAGATATAAAGTAAAACTTTCGCCGAAATCAGATCAGCCGTTTTCTTGTGAAAAGCGGATTAAAAAATCTAATAAAGATAGCAATTTCTTTTATTATTTTATTTATAAGTTTAATATTTCGTTTTAAAAATAAATTGTTGGGCAGATTCATGTTTTCTTGTGTTTGCTGATGTAAAAGCACTCCAGATATTATTTTAAGAACTGATATTGATAAGCAACCTCTCAACTTTAGAAGTTTGTTTTTTCTTCATAAGATAAAATTATTTTTAACATGAATCATGAAGAACTGATATGGTTAGTAAACTAAGAAAAAAACAATATTTATTGCAATAATTCTACTTGTAGAAATATAATTATAACTTGCTGTTGCTACCGGCTTCGCACGCAAATATTTCATTTCTGCCATTTCGTTTTAATTTATATACGTTTATGGTAAGGCTAACCATAATGGATATAACAATTGTGTTACACAGTGTGTACTCTGCCACTCCACAGTTAGCATATGACACCAACTGGGACCGAAAATAGAACATTTAATCAAAATATGCATATTTATAATTTTCAAATGAAACATTCGAACTATTATATCGTGTCTGTCATGAGACTTTTACAGTCTTTTAAAGCATCTCCAATTTCAGACCATTTCGGTTGCATGTAAACGTGATAAAGAAATCAGGACGATCATGGTGACAACATATGCCATGGCATTCCTGAGTTCTATCATGTATATAACGTTCACTGGTACCCACCAGTGAAACAGATTGGCAACACAAATATCTTTCATTATCTGAAACGTTACCATCCATCTCGCTTACACATGATCTCTTTAAGATGAACATAGTTATCTGCTCGTAGCTTGCTGTGGTTGAATCTTATAAAGTTAAGCCTTTCTGTCTTTATCTTGGCGTAGAAATAAACTAATAAATAAAATAAACTAAAAACTGGCTTAAAAGACTACGATACAGCAAGATATAATTAAAACTTACGTTTTAGGTTCTAAATATAACAGTTCTATACCTTCCTACATATTTGCAACATGAATGGGATTTTCCCATCCGTGGATGAAGCCTTCCTTCCGCTTGTACGAAGTGAAAACCGTGTGTTTTTTTTAGGTTTTAAAAATAATTATTTTTTTTAGAATTTTTTTTTTAGTCAATAAGTCTACGACTTTGTTCAAATCATGACCTTATTGCGAATCTACAACATTAACCACCATTAACATTTTGAGCTACATAGGCATTGTCGTTTTTGAGATACAGTGAGTGAGTGGTACATTTCAATTATACTGATAATTTAATTACTTTCCTTTTAAATGAGCATCAGTGTTTACATATAAAATGTATAGTTTTCGAATAATTTAAAATACGAAACAAATAAAATTTGAACGGGTTTCCTTGGGTACCTGCGCTGAAAACATGGTAACAATGCTTTTATATTTATCTAATACTGCCCCTGGTTAGATGATTTTTTTTTTAATTTCGTATACAATTTAATCGTATTTCTGTCATTATGTTTTAATTTTGGTGATTTACTGATGATTATGCGTATTGCCTATTAATAAATAACATATAAGTAAGTAAATAAAATGGAAAAAAATATGAAAAATGATAAATTAACGAATCACAAACACACGCACGCACGCACAAACACACACACAGACACACAAAATAGGATTGAATTAACTTTTGATAACATTGATCACTTTAAGTAATTTATTTTAGTTAACATTAATTACTGACTAGTTTTATAACATTCATCAATATAAAACAAAAATTAGTGCCTTACCTTGAAAAGAAATATCGGTTTTCAATGTAAATAGCTCAAAATAAAATTACAGTTTAAAATCAAAACATCTTTTCAAATAAAGAGCCCTCTACCCATTGTTAAATAGAGTAACAATATATAGTAACTAGTTACTAGTAACCAATATAGCAACTAGTTCAATATTATAACTTTTAACAAATAGAAGAAATCATGGTGTTGTTTTTTTCGGTTTTACAATATTTTATTTAAAGCGCATATTTCTTTTTAATCTAATCTGGAGAGGACACTCAACGACTTGAGTTTTCACTATAAATTATCAATTTCTCGGACTATTCATCAGTGTTGGTTACTACATGCAATAGAGATTGGTATCCAGTAATATTACTTTAAAGTAAGTAATTAATTAAGTAATTTGCATATATATTACAGGATATATATATATATATATATATATATATATATATATATATATATATATATATATATATATATATATATATATATAATTAATGCCATAACATATTCTATAATTGTTGAACAGCTGATAACCGTTTTGTGATTTCATCACGAAAATTTATTCTTATAAGATGCCTTAGGTTCCTTTATTTAGTGTTATTAAATCCATTAGGGAATAAGAATTAATACCAAACAATTAATAATAATAATCGAATAGAAATCGAATTTTCTACGGGTTTATTATTTTCTTTTCTTTTATTTTCTCAACTGCCTGAGGTAATATGTTCTGTAATAGCTCACTATATTTTTGGACCCCTCGTTCTCCTATACTAACAGCGCATCGTTAGTGGGCAGAAAAAAAATTCTGAATTTATCTACTATCGATTTATACCGATCTTAAACGATTTTGCCATATAATTTAAACAGGATGAAAAAGTACAGTATAATTTTTTGGTGACTTCATTGCCTTCTCGCCCAGATATTTCTTTAAAAAATATTTCTCAGTGTCACAATCAATGTTAGAAAAACCTTTATATTAATGATAAATATGCATTAATTCATATTTATAAAAATTTTGAAAATTATCCACTATTTTCTACAAATTTTTCATCTAAGAAATAATAATAAGAATATATACTAAAAAATTAAAAATGTATTTAATTCGACATTGGTATAATATTTTTCCTCTAGTTTCATAAATGCCAAAGAAACCTTGAATCGGTCGTCATTTTGAAGAAAAATGTCGGATGGCATTTTTGAGTTACGAGGATTATCCTGGGGTGACCCGCGTCTTTTTTGCCAAATCATGAAAATCTTTGAGGATTAATAAATATACGAGCTATTCTGATATTGGGATATTGAACCGTTGAAGATTTTTCACAAAATGTTTTGTGGATTCCTTACAAATTACCGTAATTTTATTAAACTCGTACAGTGAATTATATTGGTTTATTATTTTCAGTGAGGAATCTTTGTAATGGACCAAGAAAAACAAATTTAACCTTACCTCCTCAAAGATACGTATAATCCTAACATCGAATAAAGTGCTTTGGAACCAACACACGATGGAACAAAAAAATAAATAAAAAAAGATAATTCTATATAAAAGCTTTTGGTTTATTATAAAGATGAACATACAAACAATATACCACTTTTATGAAAATAAAATCTTTTATCTTAAAAAAATAACGGTATTCATCATATTTTGGTTTATTATTTTCAATAAGGAACCTGTGTAATGGACCAAGAAATTTTTTTGTTTAAACTCTCCTTCAAATTTGAGATTACATTTCTATATACATAGAATCCAGATCTCGAATAAAAAATGTCTTGGGTTTCTGATATGATAATTCGACAGGTTATAAAACTTCCTACAAATTTTAAAAACAATCTTTGAAATCGGAGCTATATTACCAAAGATATAGCATATTGAACTTTGTATACTGGATCCCCGGCGCTTGTGACCCTTGACCTGCTGTGTTATTCTTTACTATTTCTTCCTGTCCTGCGCCTCTATCTTACTACCAGCTTTCTCTCATCGCTCTCCACTTTATTTTTTCTTTGATCCATGCTCCACTTCTTCTGGCTCTTTGTCTTTCCTTTTTCCTTTTCCCACTGAAGTGCGCCTCCAGCATTGTCCTCTTGCTCTTCAGCTTCTATTCTGACCATATACCCTGGGCATCTTAGCCTGCTTGCTATGGGGAAAGTCGTGCTAATGAACACGCCAGATATATTTGAAATATAACTATTTCGAAATTATAAACCATTGCATTTCGGTATTGTTTATCTTTTCGCATTGGGATACCAATTATAGCAAAATGATTACTTCAAATTTAATCAGAAGGTCCACATTTCCTTTAGCATTGCTTATTTTGAAAAACAATCATTTATCAAATTCATGCGAAACCCACATTTCAGTTTCATTTACCGGGGTAATTCAAGCATAAACTAAAATTTGTTCTTAAAAGTTTATCAACATAAGTTAATGGTCAACCAAAAATACATCATATTTCTACATAACATTGACACATTTCCTTGAGCCAGCTGTGCAAAACACTCCCAGCTCCCGCATTTGACAGCTCATTATATGAATGAAAAAAGGGTCAACCTCGGTCAGATAAGGGCCAAGAAGCCGTTGGCAAATGTGCAGGCGAAGATTTCTTTGTTCCTCTGAAAATAAACGTAGCACCCGACGAGCAGAAATTTTAGAGAAATCAAGCTCAGTGTGGATAATTGTGTGGATACGTCTAAGGCTGATGTCAACTTCGGAAGTTATTTTCATGGATGGTGAGGTGACGGTCCCCTTAATTAAGACGACAAACAGACTGATTGTCGAATTCGTTCTCGGCCGGCTATCGCGGGGTTAATATTTCACTGTTTCACTTCCTATGGAGAGCATTTGTGCCATTGAAACACTCTTGCCTGAGTAAGAGATTGAGCCATCTCGCGCCAAAAATTTAACTACTTAGCGTTGCGCAACCGACGAAGGCACTTCCTTCTCACTCAACTTTGTTACTGCTCTCCTACTTGTTACGAGAACGGGCTAATGATAGCTCTCCACTCCCATAGTTCTATATTTCTCCATTACTCCATTTCTATATTACTCCATATTGTTCTATCTTGACCCCAATCATCCCACTCTCTTGCTGGACTGCCAGCTGAACCAATAGTTATTATATGCTCGGAAAAATTGTGGAACAGTGGCGAACGCAGAGCGGGGATCAATGGGATATACCTCTTCTCTCCCAAATTTATGAAAAAAAGGATTTTTATACTCACCAACATAAGGTTTGTGAATTGAGTGATACTTTTACTGTAAAATTATTATTTTACAATAAAATAACAAGTAACGATAAACAAATCAATAGACGAATAGAAATAACAAAGCAGTAAAACATATTTAGCGATTATAGACACCTGCGATCACAGGTGATATCTTGCCTTCTTGTTAAATTTCTCTTCCCGAAAAAATATTTTGCCTACGCTCTTGCTGTGGAATTACTATAACATTTCCACTTGATATTATCAACAACAATCAATATAATTATATTACAAATATACTTGTACAATATAAAATCCTAAAGCTTACTGCAAGTTGTCATACCACAGTTTATGAAAGGTATGCAAAAATCTATGTATGTCTGCGCCTCACAGTTTCACCGACCAGAAGTGCTGTAGGAAGGTAATTTTTTTTTTCTTTACACCACCGGTTCTTAAAAACCGCGTACCGTACGTGTTCTATGTATGTTTCTATAATTTATAGAATTAGATTGTTATTCCAGCTATTCTATTTCATTTTTTGTTTTTATTTAACAGAGATCTTTAATCATGGTTTTGCATTCTCATTTTTTCGCGTAGGAAGAATGGATTTCTTAAATAAATTGATCAAGCCTGAACTGTAACAGTTTATGTTATATAAATAAAAAATATGAGATATTATTCATTTTGGATTATAACAAGTTCATATTTTTTTTTATACACGTTTGTTTCCTTTTTCACCATTTTAAAACAAAGGCTATAAGTTATCTGGAGCTACACCCTCAGTAATTTCATCTGCGACAACCACTGTATCTGAATGACCCTCGTAGTGTACAGTTTGCATTTTGGTTAGGTTAGGTTCAGAATGATTTGAAATTTGCAAAAAATGTATAATATAATTAGAAAAACTTTGATTAATCACACCTTCCTTAAACCAACGTTTTTGTTAGTATATGACAAAATCTGTCCGAACGAAACTATATTTCTAAAAGATTTTTTTTTCTAAATTACTTTGGTGCCATTGGAACTTAGTTATCTTCAATAGTTTTTAAGTAATCGCTTCCTATTCAACAAAAAACGTAATTTACTTTAAAAAAAATACAAAACTTAAATTTCCTGCTTTTCTAGGAGGAATCGAACAATCGATCCATATGAACTTTTTTGTTACTCATGAGGTCTATTATCACTTGCCTCTTTAAATATTTACCGTAACTTGAGGGAAACTCTAAAAATTAAATAATTTTTTATTTATTTATCGATGCACATGGCCAAATCGAATTTATTCGATTTTAGTAAAGTTGTTATTCCCTTACACTCCATACTCCTCAACACTCAATAAATCACATCTCGTAGACAGATTTCGTCGACATTTTTGTCCGGAAAAAATTTGGTTTAAGAATGGTGTGCAAAGCATAGATTTTACGTTCATTTTTTTTTTTTCACATTCATGTTCCAGAGTTACTATCGTTGATTTCATGTTATCAGTTGAAGAGATGACGTCTAGCCAGCCAATGAAGAGAGTCGCCACTCTGTGCCGCGACTTCCCCATTAGCAAGATATTGTCCAGTGCGGATTACGGAGCTGATGCAAACATCTTCACACCTCGAAACATCGCTGACATGGAGCTCAGCACACCGCAATGTCTCCTCCTGGCGTTGCTCCACTCTCTCGTGGAAGGAGACATATCGTCTTGTATCTTGCTGGCTGACATCTGCCATAAGGTAGAGAAGCTTCGTTTAAGGCATTACAGAGCCTGGCTTTTGGAAGAGTTCGTTTTCCCTCGAACTGACCTAGAAAATGCCATGGCGCTCCTCGTTCAGCTGGTAGCTGATGACATACTAAAGTTGCCCGGTCACGTGATGACGACAATGACAGCTCTAGCCAATCAGTATGGTATCTCTGGTGTCCATCTCAGAACATTAACGGAGGTATCTCTTACGATTACTTGATATTTAATAATTGCTTTAAGAACATTTATTACTTGGGACTGCTTCCTACAATGCGGACACTTCATTCGTTTCAATATTTGTTCATACAGCGACCTAAATATGCATCTCAAGTAATAAATGAAATATTGCTGAGAGAATCTTTAAACCAATATTAAATTTGGTAATTCGTGTTACTTAAAAATTACCCATATAATACTACAAAATGTTTATATAACTTGCAAGTTTTGAGTAATGAACTAAAAAACTGACTATGAATATTAAATCGATAGTTATAGATTGTGCACTCGCAATATCGATTTTTTTTGTTAAAATGATGTTTTTGCAAATTCAGGATCTTTTATCAGGCTATCAAGAACATAAATATGGATATTCAATCAATATTGCATATAGAGAATCACAAGTATTAGGAATTTACTGAAATTTTTATTTGTATTTGTTTTTATTTATGCATCTATTTTTAAAGAAATGCAATCCATTTGTTGATGTTAAGAGGACGGTACATAATAGCTAAAAACGAAATTCGTATCAAAAATAATTTTATTTTGGACGTAGTTAATTTAAAATCAAAAAACATTAAAAATAGAAGTGCCAAAAGTATTCGGAAATGAGTAATTTTATAATAATAATTAATGTAGGAGCTATAAATATACTGCTATATTTATGTAGCTCGAAACAATATAGCTCCAACCAACCAAATAGTTGGTAAACCTTTAAATTGCATATTTGAGCCTTTTATGCATTGATTTAGGTAACTAATTTAATATAATAATTGCCTTATGTCTGATTTTGTTTCACACAAATTCA
The DNA here is from genome assembly GCA_948150685.1 of Rhaphigaster nebulosa. NCBI lineage: Eukaryota > Metazoa > Arthropoda > Insecta > Hemiptera > Pentatomidae > Rhaphigaster > Rhaphigaster nebulosa. The sequence continues at coordinate 203,853,593 of OX411306.1, forward strand.
ACCTTTATATATTTTAATTTTGAATATCATATTTCCTAGTTTATCTTTCATGGTGGGCCCATAATTATTGAATTAAATATAGATCGGATGATTGGAGAGGGGCTTCCAGAACTATAGGACAAATGTAAAGCAGCCAAATTCTAGTAGATAACGCCGCATATTTAGGTTCATTTTCTAGATAGAGTTTAAAATTTGATTCAACTCCCATTTTCTATTAAGCTTCATTTGGGAATGTCAACATACTTGAATCTATCCATAACTCCGTCTAAGAATAAAAAGATTACAAACCCTCTTCCAAGAAAAACAGCCCCAAACCATCACTGATTCTCCGTATTCCGTCGTCGCTTGCATATTTTTTTAATTTGAATTTTATGTTTGGTTTCCTTCAAACCATAATTATCCAGTTTTAAAAACGAGACTCATTAGTAACCATTACATTATTCCAAAATAATCATCAGGCTTTTTTAAAAAAAATATTTGGGAGTACAAACCTTTTTCTCTTATTGAGTTAACTGATGAATGGTTTTTTCGGGCTTCTCTTCTGTGAAAATCATGCTTTCATAGAACGCGAAAAACAGTTGAAAAACTTATTGTGTCTCCAAAAGTTCTACAAAAGTCAGCAAAAAAGTATGGGCATGCAAATTCGATTTTTTTTTTTTTCTGATTTTATTAAAGATGAATCTTTCGTCTATAACATTTAAAGATTAACATTTTGGACGCCCACTTTTCTCACATCATGAAGCCAATTTTCAACTTTAATTAAGAATTATATTTTTTTATTATAATATCACTTTTTCACGATTTTATTTTTAAGGTAACCTTGCCATATCCTTTTCTCGTAAACAAATTATTCCAAGCCGCTGTTCAATTGTTGAATTTTTAATTTCACTTCCCATTTTAAAAACACCTCCTTTCCAGGTCGAATATCAGTTTTATATTGGAAAAGAAATTTTCGGAACATAAAATTATTTTGAGGTTTACTGAGAATGGAAACATTTGATACAAATATGAAATTCAATATTATGATTTCCGAATACATTTGACAACGCATAATCTCATACATAAACTTTTAAACCTTATATTGCATAAAAACATCATACTTTAAACTTATCTAACTAGTGATTTTACTTCTTGAGAATCTCTTTAAATGAGTTATTATATTGAAAAAAGTATTTAAAGTGAAAGTTGTGAAAAAATATTTATTCAATGGAAAAAATGAAAATTCCAAATACTTTTGACACTGTATGTTGTTTTCACTTTTCAAATACGTCGCTTTTGCAATCGATGATTAGGTTAAAATGGACCCTACCATTGATATTGTGTTTATTCAATAGCTCATTTAAGTTTTTTTATATTTTGAAATTCCTTTAATGAGTGTTATCTTGGAGATGATCTGATTATAGAAATTTTGATTAACCTACCAGTAAATTACTTTTTTTTGTTAATTTTTATCTTCTTGTCTTAACTATGTTTAATTTATGTTTTTTTTTATATTTTATAATTAGGTCTTTATTTATTTAGTGCAGTTGATGAGAGCATATAATCTACTTTTTTTAATCGGTGTGTATTAGTTTATAATTCTCTTGTTATTATTTAAAAATCATTAAAAACAAAATTATAATTATAATGTTTCATAATATTTAGCATCATCCATAATCTAATAATTAATTCCTATATTAAATTAATTGAAAAAACGAAAAAGAACAATCATGATATCAATGTCAAATTCATATTAAATATCCTCCGTAAACTAATAATTTACTCGAATATTAACTTTTTTTTCCATGAAAACGTTTTTGTCAAGTTTTTATTTATAATATTTAAACTTCTGTATTATTTACAAGAAGTGGGCTTTGCAACACAATGGTTCCGTCTTATTTGGTTCAGTCGAGAAGATCCATGCTGATAATAGATTCAATTACCTTTGCTTCTTCATATAACTTGCAATAAAATATTTTTTCGACTATGCAATCATTATATCGATGCATTATATTTATTGAGCAACTTTGATAACCCAATAATGAACTCCAATATAGAATTTATAGGAAGAAGTAATGAAAATCGATACAAAATAATCGGTCATTATAACGATATCAATTTTGTATTTAGCGTCCTCGATATCCCTTTAATGGATTCTACTCTCGATCAGATACTAAATGATGTAATGAATATGAAGGAAAGGCTACCTAGAATCATAAAGGTAGAAAAAAGTTAGTTCAGAGTGCTAGAGTGATATCGATTGCATATTCTTACTTAGCATTCTCAATGCAGTTCACTACTGTGATGATCGCATCTGCAGTTTAAACTATAGATTGTGCATATTATAATGCAACGTTAAATTGTCTATATCATCTGTAGCGCTTTTTCAAGACGAATTCAAAGGTGGGAATCGATTGACAGGCTTCTGTTAATTTAAAATGTACTAAACCTTACTGGTTTGTTCATCTATTGTTATACAAGGCCAAATGATGAAATGAATATGAAGGAAAGACTTACAATCGGATATTTGTGTTTCAGGAAGGCCGCTGCGATTTGGCAATTCAACTTGAAAATGCTGTCATTAACAACAGTCCTAGAGTTATTTTCGAACTAGCGAATGAAGGAGCAGATGTATGTGGGTTAACTGAGTCCGGGGATAGCCTTCTGCATTTGGCTGCAAGGGCCGGCAGCAGTGCCTCCATCGCAGCCCTTAGTATCCTCAACGCAGATTTGGAAGTTGTGAACTCTAGTAATGCCACTCCACTGGAGGAAGCAGTGAGACATAATAGCGCATCTTCAGTTAAGGCTTTGTTAATGTCTGGTGCTAAATTTGATAAGCGTTTCATTGGAGGTGACACCTACATCCATATTGCTGCCGCTGGAGTCCACAACGAAGCACTGGAGGCTCTGCTGCAAAGAGAAATGAACTTAAACGAAAATAACCATCTCGGCGAAACGCCATTAGTTCAAGCCGTTAAAGCATGTAATGTACGAGGTATTGAGTTGTTACTAGAGAAAGGTGCTGATTTCAGTGCTCTATCTGGTGTCAGGTTAAAAGATGGTGACTCCTTAGTTCATTTCGTAGCTCGCTCAGGCAATGTCGAAATCCTTAAATTATTGGAAGATAGGAAGATACCAGCAAATATAAAAAATCAAAACGGCCTCACACCATTGCATGTCGCTTGTAATCCTACGGTTGTGGAAACTATCCTTAGGATGGGAGTAGTTGTGGACACACAGGATAACACAGGCAAAACTCCTTTGATGATAGCTGCGAGAAATGCCAAGGAGGATATCATAAGTTTGTTATTGCTCAATAAGGCCGATCCTAAGATAAAAGACAATGAAGGTCGGACCGCGCTTCACTACGCCGCTGAAAGAGACAGTACTAAGTTGGTGAACTCTCTGCTGGTCGCTGGAGCCAGAGTTAATGACAAGGATAATAATGGTGAAATTCCAGCTTTCGTTGCAGCTGCAAATAATAATGTAGAAATCCTGCAGCTGCTAGTGGAGAACGGTGCTGACCTGTCTCAGAGGAACCGCTATGACTATGGGATATTAGATCGTGCAGCAGGCATTGGGCATGTCGAAGTCGTTAAAGCGCTGCTTAATGCTAGGAAGGCAGTGGATATTACAGAAAGGAAACAGTGGACTGCCTTACATCGTGCAGCAGAAAAAGGACACGTAGCAGTGGTGACTGTGCTGCTTGATGCAGGGACACCAGTGGATCATAAAGATGGTTACCAGATGACTGCTTTACATTATGCAGCACAGGGAGGACACGTCGCAGTGGTGAATGCGCTGCTTGGTGCCGGGGCAGTGGTGAATATAAAAGTTGAGTACGAGGAAATTCCCTTAAAAACATTTGGAGCACTGGGGCTCGCTGCCGCATTTACTACAGTAATATGTGCGCCCTTAGCAATACCGGCATTGTTGGCTGGAGGTATGATGGTGAGAGATATGATGACTTACAGAAAGTACACTGCCTTACACTTTGCAGCAAGGGAAGGACACACTACAGTCGTGACAGTGCTGTTGGACCACGGGGCAGACCAAGCAGCTAAGGCACTTATGGGCGGCACGCCACTAATGGTAGCCTCTAGTTTTGGCCGGTTAGCCGTGGTGCAGCTGCTCGTTGATCGCGGCACTGCAGTCAATGTTCAGGATGTTCAGGCAGCCATATGCATGGCTAAGAATCATAGAGCTATAGCAGACTATCTGAGTTCCAGGGGCAGTGTCCAGTGATCAGTCCCGCCAACAGTCTGCTTGTATTCTGCAATAGTTATAGCTTGATAGAATTTTAGTGTAAATTGTTATTGAATTTAATTTGTTTTCTGAAAAATAAAAGTCCTCTCCAAAACATTTATTTATTCACTGCATTTATTAGTGATAATGGAATTTTATTATTACTTGTTTATTTTATTATTTTTAATGTCATCTAAATGTTCTGAAAAAAACAGTGTTTACCGTAGAGTTTGGTGATAATATGATGATAATTTGCACAGTCGCGGAATAAGAAGGAGATATGTAGAGTTGGCAGAGGAGCTGAAACAGTTATATGGTCTGAAGGAAAGTCGGATTCTACCGATAGTGATCTAATGTAATGGACTGATACCGGAGGAATCTCAATCTTCTCTGTGGGAACTGGACCTGCCGAGGGTGACAATGGAAAAAAATGCAACATGCAGTATTTTTGGGAACAGCGAGTATTGTGAAAAAGTTACCAACATAAAATAATTTTGAAAATAAAATAACGTAATTTTTGGTTGACCAATATGGTCTCCAACTATTATGAACACCATTTCATATGTGAAATATTTAAATAATAATAATTAGGAGACCTCAACCCGCGTTAATGTAGTTAAATTAAAATTATAAAATTTCAACTTCCATTCTTCATCACCGATCCAATAATTTGATTCCACTCGAGCTACCTGATTGCCGGAAAGGAGCTTTGGGATGTAGAGAATTATTCATCATCGACTCGTTCATTGCAGTCCAAACGGCCAGGAATAAATTAAATCTGTCATTAGCATGGACTTATTACAGAAAAGCATTCGACACAGTCCCTCACAGCTGGTTGTTAAAAGTCCTGGGTATGTATAAAATACATCCGCATCTTAAAGATCTTTTAAGGATAAAGATGAGCAGCTGAAAAACAAAATTGAGGATGGGACATGATCAGTTGTCTGACACTTTCGATTGCATTACCATTTCGAGTGGTTTATGCCAGGGAGACTGCACCAACCTCCTTTAGTTTTGTTTAGCGATGGCTCCATTATTGATTTCATTAAATTAAGAGGGAAACTGACACAAAATAGTTTAATGAATCAACTTCAGTAATCAGCCATAGCTTTTACATGGACGATTTGAAGCTTTATTCAAATAATAAATCTCAGTTACTATGATAAAAACTGTAAGTAAAGTAACCCATTATTATTCAATGCAGATGTCGCTTGGTATTGAGAAATGTTCTGTTCTTCGTGTGATAAAAGGAAAACTAAGTATTTCTAAAAGAATGTTCGATGATGAACTGCGTATTCACCAGCTTCAAAAAGAAGAAATGTATAGGTATTTTGGGATAGAACAACATGCTAAAACTGCGAAGTAGGATGTAAAAAATAGAATGGTGGAATCATTATAGAAGAGATTGAAGATTGCCCTTGTAACTTACCTATCCTTAAAATCACACAGCTTGAGAATATAATTATTATACATACGAGTATAATTAGGCCCAGAATGCATCATCCGACTGCATCCATTGAGCAATAACATGTGAGGTATGAGGAAGTCACATCCTTATCAAATGAGGTATTTCCTTAGCCTCAATCTCTTACGTTTGATAGTCAAGAAAGGAGATCTCTCATCCAGCACATTTATTGTCTCATCCTCTTAGTCATAGGTATGTCGGCCATAGACATGTCGGCATCTGTAACCATTATGTTCAAAATTTGAAATATAGTGCCATCTGTAGGAGTTTAATAAACAAAATCTATGTACACAAAGGAACATAGATATATAGTATGGTATATATTATGGGTAAGTGAAATAAAGTTCTCTTTAATGCCCTTACATAAATGATTATCTTAAGAGTGTAAAATAAAGTGACAGAATCAAACTGTAAAGAAGATGATTAAATTGTACAGGGCAGAAATTTTTTTAATATACAGGGTTAAAATGTAATTACATTGGCAGAATTTAAATATTGGAGAAAAACGAGAGCTAAAAAAAAATGTCTAGCAAAATAATTACATTTTTATCCTGTACATATATTTTTTCTAGCTCGTACAGTTATCATCTCTCGTACTTATCATATCGTATCATGTGTCATATCGTACATCTCGTACTTATCATCTTCTGTTCAATTTGATTATGTAGCTTTATTTTCATTACTATCACATATTTGTATCCGTATTTGTCTGAGTTCTTATTTTTTAATTTTTAAAAGAATATTGTTAAAGTTTTCATCCTTGTTTTCATATGAATAATTTACACTCTTAAGATAGTCATTTATGTAAAGGCATTGAAGAAAACTTTCTTTTTAGTATAACTTATCCATTCCTTTGTATGTACATGGATTTTGTTCATTAAACTCCTGCAGATGGTACTGTAGCTTTTGTGCATGAATTCTGATAAATTATTATTTTCTCCTCTGCCCATTTTCTTTAGTTACTTTTATTTGTATTTATTATTTACATTTATTCCTTTGGATTTATCTTTTTCTTCTATTTTCAATACTCTTTTATTCTATTATATATTTTTAATATTAACCCACATGTATAATGAAACCTCTTCACACTGCCTTCTGTATATAACTATTATGACATTCTAAACTACAATCCCTACACCGCTTCCTTAATTACTTTTCTAAATTGCTTAGTCACTCCTTCACCACACTTAGAGCTTTAAGGTACTAAATTTTTCTGTTCATTTATTTATTTTGATATTATTATTTCTCAGTTTTACATATTTATTACTGTTTTAATTTTTTTACTGTTTTTTTTTTATCTGTTTAATTTATTATTCTTAATACTTAGTTTAATCTATTAATATTTACTAATTTATTTTTTGTTATTATTATTACCATATCAGTTTAATCTTATAACATTTCAGATATTCATCACTGTTTTTATTTTTTTTTCATTTTGTCTTTTTAATTACCATATTTACTTTGTACATTCACAATATCATTCACTGTAAATATCATTATTTTATTTTTAATTTTGTATCTTGCATATTTAGCTCTGATGAGGACCTGCAAAGTGGGTCGAAAAGTCAATTTCTAATAAATAGTTGTTTTCCTATTTGTAATCCATTCTTTTTTACCGCCTCCCTAACCATCTCATTCCTTCATTTATTACATTTACTTTTATTCATTTACTATGTATGTTCAGAACGTTTATCTATTTTAAGAAGAAATTCATCAGTAAAAAGTATTAACACTCAAGCAGTCTAACATTTCTTTATTATATTATAATATCAAGTAGCTTTGGTGCACAGCAGTGTTCGTATGATAATGATTGAGGAAAGTCCTCTCCCACTCAACAATCTCAATGGTAATAATGGAATTTGACTATCTCTATTTGGTTAGTCAAATTTTAGTCTGTTGGAATGAGATGTACAATCTCTTGTCTTCCTTAATAAGACCTTTCAATCCTGATTTCTGAATTGGTTATGCATTAAATAACAATAAGCGACTCAAGGCTGGTTTTTGTAAGCTTCCGATATTGATAATAATACTCGTTATAGATTTCATGGTAGGTCAATCGGCACTGTCACCATTGTTATATAACACATCGATACAGAACATGTCCCAAATCAGGATAATGACAGCTAGATGACTCACCAGCGCACAGATTCCCTTCCGGACAAAAAGTCGACAAGACGCGTAGAAGAGATGTGGGGTGCCTTGACAGGCGGGTGGGGTGGACTGCTTCATTAGGTCCAAGCTAACCACATCCTCGGCAGCTGTAGAGGGATCTGTCAATATAGCTGTCTGTCTGTCTAGCAGAATGTCAAAGCAGGAGTAAGCGTCTGTCCGCTCTACGATTAATCAATATTTTCATTTTTATCTTGAACTTTATTAGTTATATGGAATATTAAATCTGAAAATATCTGATATGGACAACAAATGACTTCCTTGTTAGCCTATTAAATTATAAACCGGTGGTTCATAAAGTGATCCTGAATTTGGTTAATAATTTTCGAACATTGCAGAAAAAACGATACCACATCGCGATATCCATCTATTGACACACACAAGTTCAGGAGGTCTCATTGCGTTATTATGAGTCGTTTTCTTTCAGTAACAAGTTCCCAAGAGATTTCTTCGTGTTCCGTGACAACATTAGAACTGTCAATGTCACTAGGTAAAGCATTGGAAATCGACGGTTTCGACATTTTAAGCGGAAGAACCCACTAAGCTTATATCTTATTATCCTACTGCAGGCTTGTTCAGCTCACAAATGGGAAAGAAAACGGTTTTATTTTATTCCTAAACACTTAAAACATGTAATAAAAATGTTTAATTATACTGAAAAAAAATGCGTATGCAACATTCATTACCAAACAATTTCTGCATTTAATTTTAATATAATTTTGATTTATTTTAAGTTTATCATGACCTTCAAGTATAGTATTAGGACCTTTCGGCTCACCAATTTAAAAAAATCTGTTGTATTATTTATGTTGATATAGAAGTCTCATTTACCAAATTTGAGATGTTTTTACATTGTAATTGTACGCATTTTGTTTACATTGTAATTAATATCCTTTTTTATGAAAGTTTATTATGACCTCCAAGTAAAGTACTGCTTCCGATTTCCTAATTTAGACCAATGTTGTTTACATAAATATACAAAATATAAATACTAAATTTAAGAAGTTTTGCATTATGTTTAATATACTTTTTGATAAAAATCAATTAAGACCTTCAAGTAAAATACCACTTCCAGTGATCATGCAGTGACCAATAAGGGAGGCTCACAACTATATTTTACAACAAACCTAAATACAAAATTTCAACGGCTAACCGTGTTTGAGTTATGCGTGATACGCAATTACGAACTTACGGACAGACGTCACGACGAAATTAGTCAAAATGGAATCAGGGATGGTCAAAATGGATATTTTCGTTGAAACCTGAAAACCAAAAATGTTGACGATTAAAATACTTCCTTCACTTCGTACAAGGAAGTAAAAACAATATTGTAATCAATCAAAGAATAAGATTATATATATATATTTGTAAATTTCATTTAAAAATTCATAAATATTATTGTGAGAAATAATGGTTTTTGTACTGATAAATAATTCATTTGTTTTCAGAGTAAGCCCCAAAGATTCAGCTCTATACAGAATGCAAAATAGCAATTAGTGATATACTATAATAACAACTTTAATTGGTATTAAAACAAAAACCATAAAGATAATTTATGATTTTCATTTCATTAAATGCTTAACTACTATTAAACTCTTAAATAAAATCTGGAAACTCTTGCGGTTCCATGTACAAAAACCTTTACACTCGAAGATAATCTTTTAGCCCAACGCTTGTCAACAAAACAATATGCCTTCATTACAGTTTGAAGAATACGAATAATAGAGATCTCCCCATGCAGACACTTGGCAAGTTATTTTTTGTGCAGTTAGGGTCGAAGAGTGAGAGATAATGGATTCTACATGCGGCTGATTTATTCGCACTGACCGCACCCACGGCTTCCCCTATCCTGTTAATAAATAGCTCTTCCGTCCTCAACTTGTGGGGGATTTGTTAGCTCTTCATGGGGGAATTTGGGGGTATGTCTTCTTTATATATCGGTGCTCACCCCTGCGGAAGAGGGTGGTCAGCATTGTTTAATCCTGAATTCGTTTAGATGCTAACGCACGGTGGAATAGAGGCCTTAGTGACCAAGAGTTTGCTGTTAACATATAATTAAAGGATAAATAAATAATTATTATGTTTTGTATTTTTTTCTCCTCTCCCCTTCTTGTTAAATAATTAATAAACATATAAATTATCAACATAAAAAATTGAAAACTAAACAAAATACAGAGTGGAATGACCATCACCCAATTCGCGTTATATTATCAATTCCAATTTGGTCCATTAAAATAAAATTTAAATTCGACTTCCCAAACTTATTTAACTTTATCATGCAAACTAGGGGTTCCTAGGCCGTGGAATCCAAGGATGTTCCAGATGCTACGCGTTCAACCAATCCAAAGTCATAGATAAAATCATCTTTTTAACACGTTCAATAAGGAATACAAAGATCAATAAACATGATCTGCAATTAATAAAAATAATTCAGAAGTGTTTACGGTAGTAAAGACGGCAATAGTTAAGCAGAGTTAATGATGGACGTGGCCTGTTTTATCTTATAATTGATGCTTTCAATTATAATTAAAAAATAAAACTGTTATTCATCATTGAACATGTAAAAAAGAGAATTTTATCCATGACTTTAGATTGCAAGTTCGCGTACCAACTGGAACATACTTGCGTGCCATAGTCTGGAAAACTCCGATCTTATTCAGTTAGGGAGTCAAGATATTTAGTCTATTGAACTCGTTTCAGTGCCACTCCTTTATTTTGTTTTTTCAGTACTACTATGGCATAAACTTGGTGATTTCGGCACTATTAATCAGAACCATTTACGTACCTAAATTCCTCTTTTAAGTTTCCCACGAAGTAACCAGCAATATCTTGGTTACCAGCAAACTAGATGATAAGCTGTAGATATTGCTCTAAATATGTCGTATTTTAAGTGATTCATCTTGGGATAAATATTTTCATATTCATATTGGAATAAAATTATTTATGTAAGAACTATATATGTCCTGTTCCTTGCCCTCACGATCGAGACCATATTTGAAAAAAAAAAAACTGCACCACCCTCGCAGGAGCCAACCAGTGGGAAATGAAACGGAAAATTTCAGGATCTTCTCCACATCGTGTTCAGATCCGCGGAAAACTGGGGCCTAACTCTTCGGCAACTTCCTGAGGCATCTGGGCTCGGCCAAACCTTGTCTCTTCGACCATATTGATTCTGTCCCGTTCCTGAGGCTTTGCACTCCCAAGTTGAGCCAAGATCGGTGGAGCGGAAAATTTAATTCGAGACAGCCCCGATACTCTCCGACTACGGGCAGTATTGGACGAGTAATGACTTTGATAGGTTTACGAACAAGGCGACTAGAGAACGTTGAACAAAGTTAGTAAAGATTATCTTCACTGAGTTATTCGCAAACTTTACCAATTCATTAGTAACTATACGTTCAGGAAATTATGTTCACCTAAGGTCTATATAATTCACTTATAACAACGAAATGAATCGAAAATACATATGCAAAATAAAAATAAATAAATTTCCATAATTTAATTGGATTGACAAAATAGCATTCAACATTTATAAATTGAACATAACAGATTTTATTTTAAACAAAAATATATTGAAATGTTACTGAAAGAATTCAAAATAAAACATTGAGTCACATTTTATTTCATATTTAAAAGTAGTAATAAAAAAGAAAAAAAGGGGCATAAAATAATTGTTATGATATAAATTGAAAATTACAAAAACGAATCCTAGGCTCTAAAAATAAAAAAAAGAAAAATAATTAACCTGCTGATATTTCGCCTAATCAGGCATCATCTTGCCAAAATAAGAGAGAAAAAAGATATATATATATATATATATATATATATATATATATATATATATATATATATATATATATATAAATACTAAATCCTTACTATTATTTTATGACACTTTTTGGGCTTTTGCTCTTATATATTGTGGAATAGCCGAGTATTCACGGTTTTATTGATATGGACTCTCCTCTGCATTGTCAATTTTCTGTTTCTTTTTTAAATGTTATATTGATTTTCTTTTTATTGCTGGTTTTATTTTTATGATCGTTTGTACATTATTGATTGTTTAGTGTCCGTATTTTCTGTTTTTGATGATCAGCTGTTTGTAATTTAGTCTTTCCCATCTGTTATCCATCAGTACGTCAGTGAGTATCTTGGCGGGGAGAAGGGGAGAGAGGCTGCTATCTCTTGTTGGTGTCTTTTTGGACCGTGGATGCGTGATGTTTTGTATTTTGTTTTATATATTTGTTTTATATATATAATAAAAAATATAAATATATTTTATTTCCTTTCCTTCTCTTCTAATGATGCATAAAATAGGTGAAACATCGACAGGTTAGTTGTTTTGCGTTATTTTTGAGACTCTAGACTTCGTGTTTGCAACTTTCAATTTATATCACAACGGTAACAATAAAATTATTAGTGCACACGTTACCTCCATTTTCGTGTAGTAAGTATATTAAACTATGTTGGAGTTATTCTAGTTGAGAGAGATTATTCTTCTTTTGGTGTTAACATGAAACGTTCTATCTCTTTTCAGCCCTGATAATGCCTGGATTGGTTAATCATTGTTTGGTTATTTGAATGAATGAATGCAAACGTGTTTATTGATGTCAACATAAAGAGAAACAAAATAAAATATATATTAATATCTTAACACGCATAGACAATTGAAAAATCCGTCTGTCGAAGTCTGTGTGTTATTCTTTTAATCATATTTTTTAAATAGATTGCATGAGGTATAAACAATTACGTTTTAATATTTACATTCTTCAACTAAATACATAATCTACAAATATCATAACAATATAACCATATAAAACATAATAAGTCAACAATTTAATTACAACAGTTCAGTCAACACATTAATATAAATATATATATATGTTATATTCTGTAACAAAAAATAAACTATATATCAATAACAAACAATACATTTCAAAACTATTTACCAACAGTAAACCAATATTTCACAACTGGTCAGGGTTATTTGAAATTTAAAACCATTTTCTTATTATTAACTTATTCTGTGAATTACTATAATTCGAAATTAAATTTCATACTGCAATAAGAATCACTAAAGTATTGATTGTTCAGTATAATTTAACTTCTGATAAATAAGATGCTAATCAATTATATCTAATTAACTTTAGTGTTTGCTTTCTGAATAAAAAAAGGTTTAAAGCTTTCACTCGATTTAATGAAGAATTATTGATTTAACATCAAGTTATTAAATTGGATCATAGTGAATAACTTATATGCCTAAGAGAAAGTGTTTGTAAAAAAAAAAATAGTAATGTTTTATAACGGAGTTAAGAATAAACGTGTTAAATGACCTGCTCACATGGGAGTCGATCCACCAACAATGGCTCGGTGAACCAAGTTTCCATGTGTATGGAGCTGACGAACGAATTTTTTCCTTTGTTCGTATTCGTATACTATGTAGAGAATCACGAACCGACCTTCGGTTAGCCGAACTGATGTTCCCATGTGTGTAGGTCGCTTTTCCAATGACCCTATAGGTTAAAGGTAACGAAATAAAAATAAAGTGCTATATTGATTGAACTTACATATTCCATGCTATATTTATTGTTAGTGATAATCCTACCATATTTTTTAATTACCCTATACAAATTAAAACCAACACAACCTTAATTTATGATAAATACAACTACAGTGATATTTATAGTTAATACCCTGATATTGATTAAATTATAAGTCAATCAAAGGGAAGTGCGTGAGAATTACGATTGGGTAAAATGAAAAAAAAAAAAAAAACGATTCCACTCTCCAAGTTCGTAAATTTTTTAATCTTCCATTTAAAAATTTAGAAAGACACTGACGCAGCTAAAACCCGATTCTTGTAGTGGCTCGACCTGCGCTTTCTGAATCCCAATCGCCCTCTTTAAAAAAACACTTTCTTTCTAGCAGGTCCCTGAGATAGTCATTTTGTGGAGAGCTTTACTGGATTTCGTATATTGGCAATGGCGTTTCCAGTCTACTTGAGGTAAGGTCTGGAATTTTGAATCGGACTGAAATTTAATTAATGAAGAATGATCTTTTACATAATTGAAGTTCAAAAATGAGATTAAAAAGCCAGAAAATGGATCTATTTTAAATATGAATAGTAAAAAAATTACTAACAATAAAATTATGTTTTACTAATAGATTACAAAACCTGAACAGCTAAACCGATGATAAGTGGAGACAGTAATTTTCCAGTTTATATATAATAAAACTACAACATTATTATGTAAAGATTATGATTTTTTTATTGATTAATAAATAATCATAAATTATCGCAAACTGGAAGTATATTTCTGAAAACTCAGAACAAACTATATTGTTAACCCCAGTTGTATGTTAATGACATGAACATATAGAAAATATTTTTATTATTCAATTTTATTTCATTTAAATTAAAGTATAATTTTTACAAAAAAAAACTGTCTTTCTTTTTTATTTTGTTGATACCTAGTTCGTTTTGTGCGATTTGCATATGTCTCTAGTAAAGTGAGTAAATATAGATACAGTACATATAATATTTTGCCTCCTTGATGTGTCTTTGGCTGCCGTCGCTTATGGTAGTTATGGGCCGACGATGTGATTTTCTTAAACAGCTGTTTCTAAGCTTCAAATTCCATTACTTTTTCATTTGTTAATTCTGTTTTATTTTTATTTTAATGACCTAATATTTTCATTCTATATTCATACGTTCGTTGTTTATTGCTCATTGATTTTTGTTTTTATTATATGCCATAGAATCATCAATAATTTTTCCAAATGAATGTCACAACACGATATATTGTATAGCTCAGCTTCAAACAAATAATTATAATTTTCGCCATGGCTTCAACATACAAAATTAGAAGTAATATGGGTGCGATGGACCCAAATTAACGAATTTTTTTTTTTTTATTTAAAATATTTTGTGGAAATTTTCTAAATTTCGCCTCGAATTTTCACAAAAAATTTTTTTTTGCAAAATTTTTTTTTAATAGTTTTTAAATATTAAATATCCCTAAACGAGCTTTGCTTTGAGACGAACTAAATATCAATTGAAGTGTTAAACAAAATGAAAACCGAAAAAACAAAAAAGGTTCTAGAAATTTTATGATATCAAAAAGTCCTAATATATTTGAGATTGGGGATGACCATTATAATTGCTGTAAGTATGTACCTTAAATATCTAAAATGAAGTAGTGTTTACTTTTATGTAGTTCACTAATCAGTTATTCTTTATCTGAATATTAATTCTTTGAGTATCAAGTCTTCCGAATTGATTAGAACTATCACAATTATGGGTCCAGAAACTAGAACACTCGCCAGATTAAACTAGAAAAAAGGCCTGATTCAGAAAAATGAAGATGGAGTTGCACCAAATATTATCACCATCACTCATATTACTGAAGAACGGGAAAGTTTACAAAGATTTGCAGTAATGCTTTGTAAGAAGAAAAACATTCTGAAAATTGAACTTGGGAAACATAACTTCCGAATAAAAGGGATCGAGTCTTAAACACACATACATCCTAATATGGTAACCTCTCACATTATCAAGGAAGATGCAAATTAATAATTTACGGGAGTTGGCTGATGCTTTCACTTCGCAAAGTTAGCTCATTAAAAGGTAAGGAAAATGTACCTCTTACTTTGGCTTAATAACATTGGATCATATCTTCTAAATCTGTACGCGAGAGGTGTACCTGTTACCGTAAATTCCATTTTGATTTTACTATACCATTTGAATTATTCTGGCCGTTTTCGTAAGCCGAAAATACTGCCTACGACAGCTTACCACTGACGTACAGAAATATGTTATTAAATAAACTTCTTAAATTAAAGCAATATTTTTTTTTAATTGATTCAATATTTATGTTAATATTTAGGTATTTTATATTAGATTAAAAAAAAATATGTATGTGTGTGTGCACATGCATATATTGTGGCAATAACAAATATTTCAAAAAAAAATGTTAATAAATACCTATCTACATAACTAGCCAAACCGAAATAGAAGATACAATTCATTTCTTATGGATTTGAAATATAACAGAAAAATATTTTGGGTGGGAAGGACCAAGTTAAATTATGTTCAGCAAGTTCATTTCGTTTTTATACATGTTTATTTCTACGATTCCATTTAGATCTAATAATTTAATAAAAATAAAATTATAATTTTAAATAAATATATACGTATATATCTACCAATGCACAACATAAAGGTATAAATATATCGAGGGTGTTAAGGTAAAATTACTCAATTTTTAATAATTGAATTAATGCATCATCAAAATCTCTTCGAAAGTCATTTAAATGCATTATTTCAGTCATCCGACCCTTCCTCCCTCACAATATAGCAAAAAAAAATTAATGAAATAATGTAGTTGAATGACTTATGCAGATAATTACCGTCATTCCCAAAAAGTTCTCCTATCCTCATCTCCCTCTTAAAATGCATCCAATGCAGTACAAGAGATCCCATCTATCCCAAATTTATACCCCTAAATATCAACTCCACATCACATGGGGCTTAGAAAAAAAAAAAACTTATGCAGAAATGAGGCAAATATTTAATTAATAAAAATTGAGAGTTACATCATTTTACCTCAACACCCTTGATATGTTGAACTGTCTTGGATTGATGCAATGTCACAATTTTGTTATAATTTTTATCTGTTGATGTGAGATGTGCTATCTTTGGACTGCATGCATGTGATCTTTCGATTTGGAATCCTAATGATGCCTGAACTGGCGAAACGTATACTGGTCATTTTTAAATCTTTCAATATTAACAATATTTGTTTCTCTCTTTTTGAGTTTTATTATTTAATTGATTTACTATTTTCATCATTGCAATATTGTTTATTTAGTCCATTATTTAAATGCCTGAATTCATGGTTATCACCATATTTGACGGACAATGCCTAAACGTACAAGGAATATTATCGACAATGTCGGAATAATCAAATGTACATCTGCTTTTGTATCTGTTAAAACTCCCATTTACTCACTTCCTCTACTAATTCGAACTTGATGTGCCCTTTTGTCCCCGTCATCTGTGCCATCTGAATAACACCTCCCGACTTTTGCAGTCAATATGCTGTGGTGCGCTGCGTTGGCGCTTTGCGTCTTTTCTGCTCATGCTTACAGTACCCAAATGGTAATGCGACATTTATACTATTTTGTTGGATGTTATCTTAAAATATATGAAACTTAGGATTCTTCTAAGCATGATAACGATACCATAAGCTACTTACTGTTTCGTAACTTATCTATAAATGATGAATCACAAACTTGATCAGTATCATTTTTTAAATAAAAACTTTCGATTTTTCTTCTTCTAAAATTCAAAAAATAAAGACATATGAATCAGTAAAGCAGATTTACACATTAATTACCAAGATGTTGATTAACCTAGAAATTCATTAAGCAACATCTTCTTTTGTAGAATAAGAATAAATGAATAACTAAATTATCAATAATACGGTTGATACTATTTTGATCCTAGTATATTTGGTCCTAATCAGTTGACATCCGCATGATGGTATAGAAGGATCAATCTAATTAGGGATTGATAAATTATTTGCCACTTCTATAAATTTGTTTTATTCAAAACTAGTTTCTAATGTTATACATTCATCTTCAGTTCTAAAAACACAGAAAAAAAATCAAAAATAAGCAATTAAAAAAATAGATTGGCATTATTATACATATTAAATTAGATTACATCTAATTAGATATGCATAATAATACCAAACTCTATTTTGAATTGCTTATTTTTTAATTTTAAGCTTTAAGGAAAAGACTTTAGGGTTTTAATCAGTTGACATCCGCAATGATGGTATAGAAGGATCAATCTAATTAGGGATTGATAAATTATTTGCCACTTTTATAATTTTGTTTTATTGATTGCTTATTTTTGAATGTTTTTAGAACTGAAGATGAATGTATAACATTCGAAACTAGTTTTCAATAAAACAAATTTATAGATGTGGCAAATAATTTATCAGTCCCTAATTATTTGGTCCTATATTCACATGCTTTATATTGTAGGTATTTTAATTTTGTCTTTTAATTAATATTTAATATTGTATGCACTAATAATGTGCATAGTGACAAGAATTGTTGGTCCTTGGCCCTTAAAAAACGTGTGACGAAAAATAGTGCAAGAGAATCCTGCTGAAATGAATTGAAAAAAATACCAAACTGTGGTGTATGCCATAGAATAAATACTCAGGAATCAATCAATATGAATTTTTATGGCTTGAACTTACGTTTCGACCCATGTTAATATTTATCTCAAAAGCCTTCTATGTTAATATTTTACTGTGCAAAACGTTGTAATATGTTACGAACTCCCACTTCACTTCCCAAATATCTTCTTAGTTCACTTCAGATCTTGTGTCAACCTCACGTAATTCACTTGGTCAGTTTGTCATCTATTATTTACATTTGTATTTTCTACTTTTATTTTTATAGTTTTAATTTCATCTGTTCTTCATATATTTATTTTATGATCGTATTATTTACCATTATTAATACATTTTTACTTTCCCTTGTCTATATGCGAAGTATATAGTAAGAGGAAGTATTGCGATCGTGAAAATTTTTGAATTCGAGTTTTTGAGGGAAATACCCGTTTTAAGGTCCCCTGAGTCCAAATGACCAAGTCTCGCAAAATGGTCCGTGTGTCTATGTGTCCGTGTGTCTGTGTGTCTGTGTGTATGTGACCAGTCTAGCTCAAAAACGGAAAGCTGTACGATACTGAAATTACGTATTTAAGTTTAGCACATGCATGTAATCTTACAGCAACATATTCGTCAAAATCGACTTACCGGAAGTATCACTTTATATAATCGATTTAACACATATTTACAATTTTCTCGAAAACGGATCTAACGATTTTGATGAAACTTGCCTAAATTATATTTCATAAAGGTCTTTGACTTTCCATTTATGTAGTAAATCACCGAGGAATTGTAGAGAAAAAAAGTTATGATGAAAAGAATGTTTTATTTGCGCATAGCTTAAAAAGTATGCATTTTACGGTAAATTATCTACAGCCTTTTATGAAAGGTAATTAAATTATCTAAAAAATATAAAAAGAATCATCAAAATCGGACCAATAATAGCAAAGAGACAGCGCATCGGACTAACCGGAAATAGTAATTATATCATGGATATTACAATTGTTTACAATTTTCTCGAAAACGGCTCTAACGATTTGGATGAAACTTGCCTAAATTATTTTTCATAAAGGTCTTTAACTTTTCATTTATGTAGTAAATCACCGAGGAATTGTAGGGAAAAAAGTTATGATGAAAAGAATATTTTATTTGCGCTTAAAATTAAAAATCATGCTATTTATAGTAAATTATGTACATAATTATATGAAAGGTTATTAAAGTATCTAAAAAACAAAAAAATACCATCAAAATCGAACCAGTATTAGCAAAGATACAGTGTATTTTATGAGGAGCATAAAATAGATGGATAATCGAGTGCATCCGAAAAAAGATGGATGCGACCGGACCTACTCCCACCAATCCGCCAATCTGTTGTAAGCAATACGCTCTGTAACAAAGTAATTTAAAAATACAAAAGCGGAAATTAACTTAATAATTTCTACTTTCACGTTATTTAATGGAAAGAAAATGTTTCCATGGAAACTAAACCAGAAACTTTTTAAAATATATTTGCAACTTATATAAAATGTTAAAATATACAGGTAGTGTACGGAATTGTTGTACTAAAATTGTTTAAAATCTCTTTCATTGTACTTAAGTGGGAGAAGAAATGAATGCTGCTGAGTTTATTTCAAGTATTGTTTATGTGAACTCTTTAAAATTATATTAAAATGATAATTATTATAGGACGGTAAGGGAAAGTTATGTGATGCGCGCACCGCACCAGATTTGTATACTACTGTTTAAGCATATTTCATTTTGGTTCATATTGACTAAATCCTGAATATTTATTTCCACAATAATGCGTTATGCCTCCAAGTTATGAAATAAGGCGTATAATTCAAAGTCCATTTTTCAATTATTTTTCTTGTTTGTTTTTTTCCGATCAAGAGTTTTATTTTTATCTTTCAAAATCAGTTTCTTTCAGAATTCACATGTGATTAACTGCCTTTGGAAGACATCATTTCCCCTCATAATAATCCATGACAAAAACAAAAGTTAAAAAAAGAAAAAAGAAAGAAATAAAATAGGAAAATGGGTTTCATTGGATTTGGAATTTTGGACCTAAAATCAACTATTTTATAAATAATGATAGACATTAAATGATTTTGGAATACATGAGTTTTATTAGAAATGAACCCTCGAACTCCGTTGAACATTATTGACCGTAGAAAAACTCATGTTTCCTTCTGATGAAGGTTTTGCCATTAAAAGTTAGATTGTGTATTAAAATGGAGTTAATTGTTCAGTCGAAAAGGTTTTGACACCATACAACTAAAGAATAAGCGAGTGAAAAATTGGAGCTGCATATGCAAAAAGGCCGATGTCCAAAATATTTACATTCTTTGGATTAATGACATTATACTGAAGCATCATATGAATCGGTTCAGTCATTTTTTAAGTATCACTTCTTAGACAATGTTTTTTTAATCTATTTTAATTTTCTCTTTATCATTGATATTTGATTAACAAAAAAAATTTAATAAGAAATTTATAAATCACGTAAAAATTTGTTGAAAAAGTGAAGATTTTTTTTCCAGGGAGCTTTCGACGTAGTGATCAGACATTTCGAAGAATGCCCAGAGATCGGGAGTGGTGACATTCGTCTGGTGGTCAGGATGAAGAAGTACAATCGAACTACAACGGCTGCAGACTTCAATCTCACTCTAGCAGTGCCTTATGATGATCAGATATCTGTGAGTGGCCGAAGCCATTTATGAAGATGGAAGAAAAATATAACGTATTTTGGAACGATTAAAAAATATTATTACTTTTTGTATATATAAGTACTATAATTTATAAAACATAATGTACCAATTTCAGCTTAATTCTTTTTTTTTTGTCAGCCAGTCGATTCAATCTTAGTCTAGTTTACGTTTTTTTGTTGGTCGTATTCTCCCCGATAATAATAGACTTTTGCACTGTATCAAAGCTCATCGGAGGCTTAAAATTTTTATATGAATTAAGTCGGTGTTGGAGAAGTACTTTTTGAGGTTTTCAACTTTTTTTATCCCACTCCCGTAATATTCAATTTTGCATTGCAATGAAAATACGACCTTAGTAAAGGAATTATACTGCTCACGTTAGACCTGCTTAATTCTCCTCTTCTAGGCAAGATAAAGCAACTATCCAAAGGATGCTTCTCTTAGAGTATTAGTATCTTTTTACATTGCTTTTTAAATGATCGTATAATGCTGAATAAAGCATCAATGAAAAAATTTCTTCTTTAAGAAGAGTGCCTGTTTGACAAAGGTAAGAGGGAACTATCTAGAAACCAAGTGTTTGCCCTGAGAGGGTCCGAGCCTAACCAAACATCGCCAACTTGGTCACTATATCCAACAGGAAATATTCTACTGACTTCTTTTCAGATATAAATTTATTGATTCTCTTCAAAAATGCAAGTTCAAATTCTCAGATTTCTATATATAGATAATTAACTATTGCATTAATGCGTAGTTTTCTACAGTTTGCACTTTCCAATAAAAAAATAAATAAATAACCAAAATAAAAATATGAATTTATGACTATCAGTTGTTATGAATTCTTACGAACATAACAATGATCACAGTTTGTTAGTCAAATTGACAATTATTCTTGTTTCAGATAATGTTTTCCATGGCACAACTGACAAATGGAGGTTTCAAGCAGAATTTTTTCAGCCAGAGGATACCAATGGCTTGCAAAACCCCCACCCAGCTGGTACCACATCTCTGGAAACAAATATTGTCATCAATGAATGTTACTAGATGTCCAATACCAAAGGTAATAATAGTATATTTTATGCATAAGAACTTATTTTGAACAGAAATTAACTGTATGATAATTAATAGTTAATTAAATAAGTAATTGGTGTCTTAATTAATTAATCTTAATCGATTGTCCATCTATTAACTAATTAATTAATCTTAAATTAATCTTAATAGATTGCTCATCTATTAACTAATTAATTTAAATAATTAATTTATAGATATGCACTTATGTAAAAAAGTAGCAGTTAGTTTTAAAAGACGAAATTGAGGTTGTGATCCTTGTGACACAACTCTGCTCTTCGTCATCCAGCAAGCTGGTTGGAATGCATTGTTACTCGAATGCTTTTTTGGACATAGCTCAAGCTTTTGGCGAAGTTTTTTGGCACGCCTGATTGCTAACCAACATCAAGACCCAATTACCTCAAACATCGTTCCTTGTTCTCTATTCATATCCCTCAAATCGTTCCTTCCGAGTTCGCAGTGTTTGTCATTATCCCAACTGTTATATTGTTGAAGTTGGAGTT
This sequence comes from Rhaphigaster nebulosa, assembly GCA_948150685.1. NCBI lineage: Eukaryota > Metazoa > Arthropoda > Insecta > Hemiptera > Pentatomidae > Rhaphigaster > Rhaphigaster nebulosa. Next base: position 203,875,911 of record OX411306.1, read on the forward strand.
TCCCTCTTGGATTCTGTCTTCTACATCCTTTACAATTCTGATATTCCAATCACTCCTGACAAGTTTCGAGCATTCATAAACGATTGAAAAATCGCGACATTTCTCCGAGACTATTCAAGCGATTTTCTTGAGATTTGTTACCATAGTTACCCCAGGACGATCCTTGGAATTCGAAATTATGGCTATAACTCTGCCATTTATAAAGTTAGAAGGAAAATGTAAAGTTTTTTAGAATCAGTAAATCGAGAGCGTAACAAAAAAAGAAATCTATATAAATGCTTTTGGTTTATTTTTTTTTCAATAATGAGCCTATAAAATGTTAAGTTTAAAGTTTAACGTTTCAAGACACTTAGAATCCAAAATCGCTTTTCGTTGTGGTTGATTAGAAGTTAATATAATTCCCTACAAAACAAATAAAAAATCATCGAAATCGAACCAGTTTTAGCTGAGATATAGCGTACTGAACTTTTAAGGCTAATTATCCAGCGCTACAGGTCATCCTGTAGGATCCTTGGACTTCTGAATGACACAGTATGAACTCATTGCTTCCTCGCATTTATCTCTACTTCATCCTTCCTTGGACCCATCTTCCACTTCCAACAGCTTCTTGGTCTTTCCCTTTTTCTTTTCCCAATGAAGTGCGCCTCCAACACTTTCCTCTCACCATTTCGCACTCCATTCTTATCACATATCTCTGCCCATCATAGCCTACTTGCTTTGATAAAATTTCTTTTGAACACGTTCAGTTTATGATAATCATCTAGAGACGAAACGCGATGTTTCCGCTCCATATGTGACTACTGTTCTTGTAATAGACCCTAATATTACTATTACCTATTGCTTTTGATCTTGGTGAAATGTAATATTCATCAATAAATAACAGTAATTAAAAATATATATATTTCATAAATGTTTGCTAAGCTATTGTGAATAGATTTATTGTTTGGTGCAGGGATTTTATTCAGTGAAAGACTTCACAACGAGAGATGAACTGACGAAATTAAAGGTTTTCTTCTTCAACAAATACAGAGCCACTCAATCCTATACCAGACACGGCAAAACAGTCGGGTGCATACAAACGTATGTTGATATAGTGCCGAAGAGAAAACATTAGTAATACCAATAGAACCTAACCGAAAACAAAACATCATTGTGCTTTTATCTTATTCTGTTTTTAAATATACGGAATTTGCATTTTGTGAAAATATAAAAATGAAACCTTTAGCATAATTTTATATCATATGTTTCAAGTCAACCATTAATTAGTTCTTATAAGTTAAAATGTAATATATTTAGTTTTAGCTTATATGATACGAAGTATTATATTTTGCTTCTAGACAAGAATCTAATGACTGGAACGTTCCTAACAACTGTTATCAACCTTAAATAATATAAACAATATAGAAGAGCAAAAACTCTAAAAGAGACAAAATTTAATGTAACGATATTAATTGAAGATATCACACATGAAGTGTTAAATCTTTAAAATAACGGAAAACGGCTATTTCACCAATTCAGGGATCATCAGAAAGAGAAAAAAACATATATAAATAAAGACAAAATGCAGAAAATTTCACATCCAAGTCCAAAAAGACACCAAACAGAGACAAGACACACACACCCTGAAGGAAAGAGAGGTAACAGATAGGAAAGGATAAATTTTAAAACAGCTGTTGAAAATCCGCAAGGGCTTACGTAGGAATTTCTTTAGGGTTGGGCAGGCCCTAGTGAAATGTAGCTGACATATCTGCAATATTGGTAATTTACATAATTTCACTGGTTTCAAGAATGTTTTTAAAGATCTAACGAGAATTTATGTTTTGAGGATTTCAGGAGCAGAATTTTTCAATTTATAATTTCACCTGTATCAAGAAAAAAGTTTAAAATTGGACGTGAAGTTCGGCTTTTTGGAACGGAATTCGGCTTGTTACAATTCCGTTCTTTCCATGAAAATTGATGGAAAACGGACAAAGATTTACGTTTCATAAAGATTTCTAGAGCAGATTATTTAGCTCTAAGGTCGTCCGTTTCAAGATAATTTTTAAAAACTGGATGAATATTTGGGCGTTTTGAGGATTTCTGGGGGCAGAAATTCTGTCCCCATGTTTTCATTCTGCTCGTCATGTTATTGATAATCGGACGCGAATTCCGGTATTTTGGTGCTGCTGGAACAGAATTCATCTCGTTTTAATTTTACAATGTCATGTAACGTTTTTCATTGCCGTGATATCAGCACATGTTCACCTAATATGTAAAAGTTCCTGTGCTCGCTGTTTGGTTCCTGAGGATATCACGTCAGCTGGGATAATAATTTTATTTGACGCATGATATTCCTGTTAAATTATTATAATTGTTGATTTCTTAATTATGAAATTGGTCTGTTATACTTGAAGCTAATGCTGCCATTATAACTCTAAGCTAGTTAGTCCGACGGCTTTAAAAAGGCGTCGCAAGATCCTAACGCACTAATAATATCTATCAACCATTAGATTGAAAATTTTAAAAATTAAGTTCGAGTTATGAAGTAAAAATAGTCTCGCATATCTTTTTTTTCTAACTTAATTTTCTTCTTTTTTTCTCTTTCTCGCAATTTAATATTTTTTTTTTATTTTCAGAGAGGGTCAAGGTCCCCTCTCCTGCTTACGCCCATGTAGTCAGCTGTATTTATTTTTTTTAAAAATACACGTAATAAACAGCTAAAATGTACAAAAAATAATAAAAATAAACCAAATAATAAGAATAAAAGAAATATAACAAATGCAAGTAAAAAAAGAAAGTAAAAATGCGCATGAGAGGAAGCGTCCTAAAAAAAAACAAACAGTGGATACAGAGCTATAACACAAAACATACCATTATAGAAACGCAAAAGTTCAATAGGAGACACAAAATAATTGTTAAAATATAAAAGGAACGTCCTACTGTCTCGAAGCCTAGAGTCGCTAAAATAACGGAACTAACAATTATTTTGTGTCCTTTTGAGTTTGAGTGTTTTTTTGGGCTTGGTCTAATGAAGCCTTTTTGTGCAATCACCCATGCTTTGTAAAATTCTAGTTATCAAGTTGTAGAATTCACTTCTAAGAAAAATAGAATATTTTAACTTAACTATAGTCAGACTAAATGAGATTGGATTTTTTTTTCAATGATTTGTTGGTAGTATTGATAGTTTTATAAGGGCGCAAGATAAAGAATAAAACATTATGATTTTAATATTGATATTTAGATAAATGTATAATTAATATTAAATCAGCACACTCCAAATTATTTAGTCATTCAACTGACATTGTGCCACCGATATATATTATAGAAGCTGTCCCCGCCTTCAATTTATCACAGCTGACACCGTGCAGAATAGTCCTAATGCACTGGACTGCCCGATGACGAAATTCCGGCATCATGGCGATATCAATTAAGATAGAATGAAATTTATGTTATTATGATAATCATCTCATGCACATTTATTATTTATTAATCAGTTTACAAGTATATAATATTTGTAAACAAAACATTTATAATTGAAGAGACAATGTTAATAATAAATTAATGGTTATGTTTGTTCTAATGCACGTGCTCAAGTTATTTTATTATGATTACATTACGTGTTCATTATTGACTGATACTATATTAAGTTCAAACCAATGCTAATATGAAATATAAATAATATGTATAAATATATATATATATATATATATATATATATATATATATATATATATATATATATATATATATATATATATGTATCAATAAATATGTATAAACAGGCTATAAATAAAATTTATTTAAGAGCTAATATTGCATTGAAACTATGTATAACAAATATGTGTACCATCTGAAATATACTCATGAAGGATTGTATATATAAGTATATAAGAAAAAAAAATGGAACATATTTTGAAAGAAATTTTACATATTATTGCAAATATATTTTATATTATTTATAACATTTTATATTAAATGTTTACAACAATCTTGGTCTGCCAGGTCAATTCCGAACAATGAGTTTAAAAAAACTCTTTTACAAATTTTGCAGTGTGCACTGGGGCATTATCTTGCTGTAAAAGAACGTTATCTTTGGGTTCTGTTTCGAAATATTTTTTTAACTGTTATGAATTCCAGATATTATTTACCTTTCATTCGACCAGAAATAATCACGATATCTGTTTGTTTATTATACACGATACCAATATCATCACACCACCTCCTCCCATTTGCCTTTTAGAAAATACCTTTTCTCCATTCCGATGTTCGTGACAATAATAAGTCCAGCCATCTGGACCATCGAATTTTTATTTTTTTTTCTTTCCTCCATCCACTGAACATATTCAAGGGCGAATTTCTCCCGTTTATCCTTAACCGCCATTCTGCGTTTCATTTTTTTCCACTTTATTCGAGGTGCAGCTTGAAGGCCCCTCCAAACGTTTTTTATATTTGTTTGCAATCCAGCACGCTGAGCAATTTGACGAGCTGGTTATGTGGTGTTAGAAGAAATGCTTAAAATTGCTCCTCTTTGTTAATAAAGAGAGCCTTTCAGGAGATGTCTTTCTTCCATAATTATCGGAGAACTTGAAAATTAATTTCCAACTCCTACCTGCATTTCTCGAAAACAGAAAAAGATTTGGCTCTTTCCATTTCCACTGTTAGAAGTAATCACATTAAAAGCAGAAATGATATTGAATTAGCCTTATATATTTATAATAAATGCCTACATTTGTAAACAAAGTGTTGCTATAATTTTGTTCAACCTAAAATCAAGTATTATTTGTTTATGCCTAGTAATTTTTTTATTTATGGCCCATTGAGCAAAGTACATTTAAACTTAAGTAAAAAGAGCTATTTATGGTAAAAGACAGTTATAAGCAATTGGAAAAGTTTAATAAACAGATAAATATCAGTGGGTGTAAAATTGTGAATACTGGATGTAAACTGGCGATACTCAGTTGCTCTTCGAAAGCTGGCTCTTTCTTTAATTGATTCAAGAGAGGTGAATTTACTTCATGAGAAGTTACTCATTTCTAAAGGTTAACAAAAAATAAATAAATCCCATCTCTATTTTAACTTTTTTTCTAATTTTCTCAATGATTATTTGTAGCAGTCTTTGTATCACCGTTTTGTAGATTTATTTTTGATTTCGAAGTCATCGAAATCATAAAATACCTGTTGCTATCTCCCCTCATAAGAAAAAATGTAATATATTCATATATAAAGGGTGAACATCATAAGAACCAAGAAACTTCAGAGGCGTATTTTGCATCTTGAGAGCAACAAAAAAGTTCGTATAAACCATGGTCCGGTTTTCCAAAGAGTAGCAGGAAATTTAAGTTTTGTGATATTTCAGCTGTCACGTTTTTGATTGAATAAGAAGCGATCACTAAAAACTACTCAAGGTAATTTAGTTTCTATTGAACCATCCTGAAGTAGATACAATTCCCTTTGAGAAATATAATTAGATGTAACTAAGTCAATTTTATGGGGGTTTTCGGGAGGACCAATAGCGAAAAGTTTTATTTTATTTTTAAAATCGCACCTTACTTGTGAATATTGTTTTCATCCCTCTGTTAGACTCCAGACACACCACTTTCAGGAAAACTTTTATAACTCCTTTTTTATTTCGGTTATAATTTTGATGTAGAGGAAAATAAATTGACTGCAAACAAATAAATAAAAGAGTATTGCTAGAGATAAAATAAAAGATAAAATTAACTCTTTTAAAATTAATTTTGATTATAAATTTTCTGACTAATTTATAAGAGCTGCTTGCTATCTTTCTCCTCAAGAAACTAAGTTTAATTTTTGTTGTTTGAATATGAGTAGTTTTACTTAAAAAATATTTCATACTTGAATAGTATTAATCTCCTTTTCACAAAATGAAACCCGTTGACTATAATTAAGTTTATAAAATAAAGTGGAACTAAAATCTGGCTTATTTAATTTCGGATTTGCTGAAAAATACCGAAGTTCTATTGGCAAATTTTGTGTTTTCCTATTGGCACATTTTGTATTTTCCTATTGGCACATTTTGTATTTTCCTATTGGCTCATTTTCTATTTTTCTATTGGCACATTTTCAACATCCTGACAATAATCCACATCTTCCATGAATGTCCATTCTACCGGCCTAAATTAAATGAAATTGAAATACCGCCAAACATTTCAATAGCCTTAGGAAACGATATTAGTAGAGACGACAAAATAATATTTTTTCTCGCCAAACTAATTTATTGAAGCAAATATAATAAAATAATTACTAAATAAACACGAGTTAATATTTATAATAATATTTAATTTTTTTAATAATTTTCTTTATATACATATATATATATATATATATATATATATATATATATATATATATATATATATATATATTATATAGAGATAAACAAGGAGATCACTAAGGAAATAAAAGATGCTAAAATTTACTTACGGGTAATAGGAAAAGAATAAAGAAGCCGGTCAAAAATAAGATAGCTGGATTCAGTACTTCCACGTGCTATTGAGCCCGCAGGACGAGGAGTGGTGCTTGAGAGGTATTCCAGAAGTAGATCGGGAAAGAAGAAGAAGGAAGCCAAGGAAAGAAATACAAATTGATGATGAGCCTCCCTCTCTAATGGAAATAACCAAAGCCATAAACGTCCTAAAGAAAGATAAGTCTCCGAGGATCGATAACATCGAGGCGGAACTACTAAAAGCATAAACTGCCTAAAAGGAAAGACTCTCTCCGCTGGTCCGGAAGATATGGGTGGAAGCCGTGTTGCCGTAGGGCTTGGTCAAGGGGATAATGGTTAACGTGCCAAAAAAGGGAGATCTTACCGAGTTCAGCAACTAGATAGGGATCACGCTTCTCTCGGTGCCTAGTAAGGTCCTGTCCAGAATTATCCTTAGACGAATAAAGCCCGAGGTTGAAAAATACCTTAGAAGAGAGCAGTATGACTTTAGGTCGAATCGTTCCTGTATAGATCTAATAAGCACTATTAGGATAATTGTGGAGCAGTCCGGGGAGTATCAGAGTCCACTCTGCATGGTGGTTTTTGATTTCCTGATGGCGTTTGACAGTTTGACATCCCAGAAAGGATTATAAAGCTCATACAGGCAATGTATAGGGAGTTCCAGTGCTGTGTGGATCACGAAGGAAGCCTCTATAAATTCTTTTATACCACAAAAGAGATTAGACAGGGCTGCTTGCTATCATCTCTATTGTTTATACAGGATGAGGTCAAGAGGGAGGCTGCAGCAGAAAGGAGACCGAGAATCCAGTGGGGTCACCATAAGCTACTGGAAGGGGTTTAATATGTGGATGAAACATACGAAATAGTCCATCGATTATCAGAAATCCAAGCCTGGATCAAGAGATAAGGAGGTATGGATTAGCAATAAATGTATTCAAAACAAAAACAATCAGGATAAAAACAAGAAATGTGGAGCCAATCACAATCTATAGCCAAACATTAGAAGAAGTGGAGACTTTTCCATTGCTTGGAAGTGTAGTGACTAGAGATGGGGGAGCTCACGACGACGTGGAAAGCAGGATCAGAAATGCTAAGTGCGCTTTCGCGCAGCTTCACACCCAGTGGCGTGCAAATGAAATAAATCTGGGAACAAGGCTTCGCATATTCAACTCCAATGTAAAAGTCCGTGCCTCTGTATGGCTCGGAAGGGTGACTTGACCCATCTCAGCCCGTCAACAAAGCTTCTGCAATAGATGCTTGAGGTCTATCCTGGGAATTCGGTAACCAAGAACCATTCTGAATGAGGAACTACTGAGAAGGACTAACCAGAGAGGAATAGAAGATGAAATCAGTCAAACAAAATGGGGGCGGATCGGGCACACCTTAAGGATGAAAGAAGGCATGGCCCGGGCGGCTCTTGAGTAGAACCCTTAGATACAGCGTTGAGTCGACAGGCCGAGGAAGAAGTGGAGGAGTTCTGTACTGGAGAAAGCAAGGAAGCACAATCATACTTGGACATCCCTCAAGGGGATGTATGGCGGAACTTCATCAGGGCCCTTTGTCCCATGGAGCGATAACAGTAATTAAGTCATATATATATATATATATATATATATATATATATATATATAATATTACTAATATATAATATTATTTTAATATATATAATATTATTATTATATATGATTATATAAAATATATATATGTATATAATATATATATATATATATATATATATATATATATATATATATATATATATATATATATATATATATATATTTTATTTTTTCACTTCGATAGTTCCTATAGCACTATTATTATACTCGTATGTATCGGGTTTTGCGTTTTTTATTATATATGACCTCGATGTTTTTCTCCGGAAAACCATCAAAACAACCAAACAATATTTTCTATCATCATAAACACTTACAGAAAAATATCAAAATTAATTTATGTAGGCTTGTCCTGTAAGTATCTAATGTTTCCATCCGAAGAATCAGACCTGGTGAAGCATTAAATAACCTTCTTAGTTTATCGAAGACGAAAATAAGTAGTTCCTTGATAGAAATCAAATAAAAAAAGTAAGGAAACTGGTAGGATGCGTACGCACGCCTTCAATCTGACAGACAGACAGCTGGTGCAGTGAGCTCCCTACATCAGGATGCAGACGCAGGGTGGGCTGGGTTACGTGCTGTTGTGGGTACGGCCAGCTATGATTCCTTGGTGTGCATATGAAATGTTTGAACATGTGAGATCCGAGCACTAGGATGCAAAAATTGTTTACAACAGCTAATTTAGCTTGCAAAAGCAGAATTCCTGTATTAGTTATTTATTATAACTCTAACAACTAACTTGTTAAAATGAAATAAATTACTTTTTATTTCCCAAATAAAAATAATTCTGTGTACAGTTAGCTCTTTTGACCCTTCTAGTTGTTTGGAAACTGCCTGCTTGTCACTAGTTGTGACGAGTATTTTTGAGTTGTTTGCTATAGAGATTATTTGTTCCATTATCCAGCACTGCCATTGACCTCCAGTATAATTAGAATTAGACGACCCAAAATTAATGCCCTTAATGATAACGAAGCTTATCTAAATAATAATATTTTCTCTAAAATATTTTTATTGACCAAAGCATTATTATTTACTTACGTTTATTAATCTATTTATTTGTTGCAATATATATCTACCTATAATAGTTAAAAATTATTATTTTGAATGTCATTAATTAATTCTTTATTCTTTAAGTTGACTGAATCTCTTCCGAATCTTTTTATTTCAGACAAACCATAGGCGTTGTAGACATGAGGGTTTTACGCTTGTAACCAAAACAAACATGCTAAAGCTAATAATCAAGAATTCGAATAATCAATTCAATTATGGAGTTTGGGACCAAAACTACACACACACACACACACACACATATATATATATATATATATATATATATATATATATATATATATATATATATATATATATATATATATATATATATATATATATATATATATATATATTACAAGGGATAATAATTTAATCATACATAATAATTAATTTGGTTAATACTACAGCTTAGTGTTAGCAGAAACTAGTAGACCGAGACTATAGATAATCTGTAATTGAAATACAGTTGGTTAACCTGAGACGGCCCAATTAACTCTAGGAGAATTAATTATAAACAATTGAGTATTTAGCAAATGTTATCGCAGAGAAGGGTAATCAGTTAGCACTAACATGATGAATGAGGTTTAATGTAATTGTAGTAGAATTTGACTAACACACTGATGATTTGTATATATATATATATATATCTATATATATATATATATATATCGCAATTTATAAAATCGACGTTTATGTAAATATATATTAGATTATTCATTAAATTCCCCTCATCTAATCAAAGTTGAGTTGTTTTAACCAGTAAATATAATTTCGTGAGAAATTTCAAAACCCAACTGGCCGAAAATCGATAACTCATTAATCCTATGTTTAACTCTTGAGTTACCGTCATGGTGAGAATGAGCATAATAAGGATTTTTCTGTTGCTGTACTCATACCGTTCGATATGTAAAAAAAACGTCCTTTTGGGGTTATGTTTTACCCCATTTAATGTAACATTTCAGTTATATTTCTTATATTCCCAAATTGTTTGCGAGCATATGTCCGTGACCATAGTCCACCCATGTTTGTGGTGACTTTAGCTAAGGCTTTTCTTCATACCAACTCACATAATTAAAGGTTGGGGAATTGCCAAATTCACATATTCCCAACTTTTGGCCATTCCCACCCCGATCAGCGGTATCTAAATATAAAACGAACCTCTCTATTTGTTTATGAACAGTTAATCCAATAACATACATCGCTGAAATGCCTATTAAACTATTAATCGGTGGCTCAAAAAGTGATCCTGAATTTGGTTACTAGTTTCCGAAGATTGCAGAATCTCAAAAACGACACTCAGCGTCGCGACATCGATCTATTGACAAACACAAACACACACACACAGACACACTCTAGCTTCTGGATGTCTCATTCCGTTATTAAATGTCGTTTTCCTTCAATAGGTAACTAGTTTCCAAGAGATTTGTCATGTTCCGTGACAACATTAAAACTGTCCATATGACTAGATAAATCATAGGAAATCAACATTTTCGACATTTTAATCAGAAAAACCCACTTAACTAAACCCACTTATTCTGCTGCTGCAGACTTGTTGATCCCAAAAATGGGGAGGAAATATTTTACACTTAATTTCAACACTTAAAACAAGCAATAAAACTGTTTAATTGGATTGGAAACAAAATTGCGTTTGGAACCTTTAATACCGAAACATATGATTTCTGTATTTAATTTAAATATAATTTTTGATGTAAGCATCTTATGACTTTCAAGTAAAGTACTCTTTTCGGCTCACCAATTTTAACCAAAATCTAGTAAATATATTCACATCGATATAAAAGTCCTATTTACCAAATTTGAGATGTATTACATTATATTGTAATATAATTTTTGATGAAAGTCTAATATGATCTTCAAGTAAAATACCGCTCCCGGTTTTCCAATTTAGACCAAAATGTAGTAGGTTATTTATATCAGTATATAAGTTATAAATACTAAATTTGAGAAGTTTTTCATAGTTTTGATATCATTTTTAATGTAAATCAATTATGACCTTCAAATAAAGTACCACTTCTGGTGATTAAGTAGTGACCAAAATCGGAGGTTTACAACCATATTTTACACAAAATTTCAACTTCCTACAGCTAACCGTTTTTGAGTTATGCGAGATACGAACGTACGTGCGAACAGACGCCATTACAAAACTAGTAAAAATGGATTCAGGGATGGTCAAAATGGATATTTCGGTTGAAATCTGAATAACTGAATATTTTCGCGATTACAATAATTCCTTTACTTCGTATAAGGAAGGAAAAATTGGGAACTATTAGAAAAATTTATTGAACGAATTTCTTTAATTCGCCTAGATTTGCTTTAATTTTTTCAAAGTTATTAAATTTGAGATGCAAAGTTTCCATTTTTTATGGAATTTTTGCAGGTAGTTCCGCGTTAACAGTATATGCTTTTTCAGAAATTATCTGCATTCCGAGAAGGGCTCTGTTAAATATTTGGTGAACCAAGGAAACTGTTGAGGAAAAACTAAGCAGTGCTCGATTAGGTGATTTTTAATATTGTAGTGCACATATGTGACAGCGAAGACATAATCGGGATGTCAAACTGCCATTTTAATAGAAGAGGCTCTTGAAGTAAGAAATAAAGAAATAGACAATTTAATATGAAGAAATGTTCTCGAACTGCTTGTATTACTGACATATTTCATTCACTGTTATTTTCCTGAGATCCTTTACTTCCATTCCAAACATTTCTTATAATAGACACCATAGAAGCAGTTTAGTAAAAATTCAACTCCTTTAGATAAGGAGGTTGCACTGCTATTATTGTAATTTCTCCTCCGGAATTAATATCAAATTTCGAAATGGAAAGGGAACTTAAGGATTAGATGTTGTAAATACCAAAATTAAAATAATTTATTAGAAGAAGGTACTTATGTTGTACTCTTTTATATTCGTTTATATACTTTATATGCATACTAATATTTTATATTTTTTTGTCTCTCTATGATTCATGGTTATCATAAGTTTTAAGTTTTGTAAATATTACATTTTTGTTATCAAGTATTTATTTATTTAATCATTCTTTAATCAGGCTTTTCATAATTAGAAAAAATGTTTCATAACACAATTTAATAAGTGTTTGTATAATTATGCAATTGGCAATAGTACTTTTTTTCATGACTGTACCATCAATGAGTTTTGAACTTTTAGAAGTGCAAAACTCATTGATGGCACGTTAGATTTATGACTTACCCCACTGTGCGTCAGCTATTATTAATACAAATTTTAACACTATGTATTTTAAAGTCACCTTAACTGATTGATTCTCTATAATCCGAATATCCATCAGCTCTATAATACCTAATAGTCTGAATGGCATTTAGTATAATTATCTTTGCTTTTAATAAATCATTAATAATGAATACAAAAAACTATGTTAATAAATAAATAATGACGATAGTGAATTTATTTCGCATTGTAATATTTTAACAGTTAACATTAGAATACAATTTACTGTTGTTTGTAAGTTTGTGTTTAGCGAAGTAAAATTGAATAAATAACTTTGTTCAAACAAGTAGAGGAAAAAAAAACACATTAAGGGTCTAACTGAGACAAACAAAGATCGTTTGAGTGTTCCGAGAGTGGCCGCGCATTAGATCTGTTTATTTTATCAAGCGCCTCCAGGCTGGACTTTTTTCACTCGTTCACTTTTTTTTTTTTTTTACTTTGTTTTTATACTCCAACTCCAGACCGGAGGGTAAACTTCTGATGCAAACCTCTTCAACAGTTGTCCGAAGTTGGGACGTCATTTGCCTTCACAAGGACATACCCTCTGTCCTAGTCTCTTCTCTTCCCCTTCTTGCAATCCAGGAGGTTCTTTTAGGGTATGAGCTGTCAGGAACATCTGCGTATCTGGGATCTTAACTCGGAGGCGAATCTAAATATTAAGAAAGTATTATTCAGCTCTTGGAAGCAGCGATGCGTTTCCATATAACATTTTACGGTTCAAGTTCAATATTGAAAGTTCAACCACGTGCTACGTTGAATTGTAATTAATTATTCATTAAAGTGAAGTGTACACATTATTGCTTTCAACCTCTAGTGAAATCCAAGAAATTATAGACATTATTAGCTGGTATATACAAACTGGCCATGTCTAAAATACTGAGTATCGAAAATCACGATAGTCATAAAAGCAATCTTTATAAGGTCAATAAACTGTATTAACTCATTGCTGTATAAAACCTTCACAGATATATACAGGTTTCTCGGAAATTCTCAATCACCTTTCGATACACCATTATTTCTGGTGGAATAACTGATACATTTTGGAAGGGCACTGTATTGATGAAGTCGGTATTACCAGTCGGTACTTTCTTTATAAAGAAGCTAAAACGTTAGGGCCAATCAAGGTGAAATCAATGACAATCCACCAGAAATGAATCAAAGTGATGAAAAATTTCTGGGAACAAATGCGGCAATGCTTAGTCAATAACGGCCGACATTCAGATATAATCCTGAATAGTTTAAATGCTTAAGTAAGTAAAATGTTCCAGCAAAATCAAGTAAAAACATTTTTATTTTTTTATTTCCATGAAAATTGTCCTTAAAAATGGTTTTGAAGGAGGCTAAGAACGAATCTGAACTGCGTTTTTCTGATTTTTTTTTTCTAATTTACTAGAAGCCTCTTATGGTTTTTGCAATGTTTTGTACATTTAATACAATCGGCTATAATAGATATATTTTTCTTATTTTACACACACACACAAAAAAATCGATCGGTTTGTTAGAACTTCGAAATCCATGCAGAGCAAAGGCAGAAAACATAATATAAGAAATTGTTAAAATTATATAAAAAACGTTTTTCCTCGGCTCCTAAAGCGCATCAGTTAGAACCCTCGGACACGTGTTTAATGTTTACCAAAAAATGTTCCATTGAAATTGACGTCAGTGGCCTCCCCTTGTATGTTAAAATAAATGAATGTATAAAGTAACTGTAGAAGTTGTCAATTCCACCAGAAATGATTCAAATTGATTGAAAATTTCTGGAAACTTTTTCGGCAATAGCGGCTGACATTTGGATAATGTAGTTTTTGAAACCAACTGAAATAAAACTATTTTTAATGTTCTTCTTTAATGTTCTGACAAATAAAGCCAGTTTTTTTCTTTCTAGAAGCATCAGTTTTTGTATTACAGCCCTTCAAAGAGTGTTAGTTCTTTCTGTCCCGCCCTTTAAAAAAAATGTTATTTTTTCATATTCAAACGCTGTTGTTGCTAACTTAATTAATTAATGAATAAAACCGAATATTTATTGTTAAATAATTAGAACTTTTTTTATGTTAATAATATCTTAAGCGTGTTTTCTTGTGAACCAAACACCATAGAGATTTTCTGAAAAACTAATTCTTTCTGGTCCGCGATATTTCTTAGACCACAGCTCGTTGAATAGTTAAACAGATTTCTCAACAGCAATCGCTCCCAAAAAAGTATGTGTTACTCATTATACTTGTATTTATTTACACTTTTATAAATATTTCCAGCTGTTAGGCTAATCTCAAATTAAAATGATCTAATATTAGCAAAATAAAACTCTGAATTATTCCGAATAATAGGGCAAATACCTAAGCTTTCAAATTCATTAATTTTGCTTATTTTACCCGCGTTTTAGTAAACCTGTTCACCATCTTTAAGGTCAGAATTATAATTTTCTAATAAGTTCAATAATTGTTTATAAATACACTCAATATAGAATTAATAAGACAATAAAACATGCTATTATCTATATGGTTAATATTAATTTCAAATCAAATGTTATTTGAATGACTCTATCTGTAAACCTCAAAATTTTAATAATGGCGTGCAAGGAGTTTGAAAGTGCTTTATTAAACTTCCTAATACTTGTATCTCTGGAAAAATTATTATTATTTTTTTTTGTTTTTTATTACCTACCTATTTGGATTTTGTCAAAACGTTGGATAAACTTAGGTTATTGTAATGATGTATGCCTAAATGTTTTGAATATGCTTAGAAATTAACAGTGTTTGTAAATACTTAGTAATGTATATTCTGATATCTTGATATTCTAGTCTCCAACGTTTTTGAAGTTTTGCCTAAATAAATTTTATTACATTGTTTATAGTATAAAAATTAACTATTTTTTTCATTTTTTTTTCCTCTCATATTATTGTTTTTATGGTAATTAATCTTTTGTTATCTGGTAATTTAATAATATTAATCAAATAATCTGAAAAAACACGTTACCTAATTATTATTCTATAGATTGAAATCACTCTTAACAAACAGATTTCTTGTGAATATCTATTAAAAACGCACGAATGTACAAAGCTATTAATTTTATACAAATGAATATTCGAACATCACTAAATATCAAAATTTCCGAAGTAATTTTGGAATAAATCTCTTATTTATAGATCTGTTGAGACTATCGATATTATCAGAACGATCCAGCCCGGAGGACCAGAGATTGAGGTGAGATGCCGAGACGTAGACAGATGCCTTTGAGGTGAAGTGTTTTTTTTTTTCCCGGGAATGCTGTTCGTTTATCAGGCAGCAGGGGATCATCTGTAGTCGATGCTACGGGCGCCACTGCTTCAGTACCGCTATCAATTCTCCATTCTGTACCTTGTCGTATCCCCCTACATCGCCGCTTCTTTCCATCCGGGAGCTGTCACCAACGCCCTCCTCCCAAAGAACTTTCTTAGGGGTTGGGGGTTTATATAAGTTGCGTCTACAGCTTACTTTAAACTTAGCTGTTTAAAGTAACATAATTTAATATGTTTTGATACGGAGCGCGATTCATTTCAGCATTGAAAGAATCATTTTTATAGTAATACAAATAAAATGAAAAGTTTTAGTTATGATATATTTTAGTTTAATTTAAAAAAAAAAGAAACTGATTGTCCCTACGAGATGCAAAACATTATATTATCCTTATGTTTACAGAAAGTGATGAGCCAAAACCATCTTGCACTAAATATTCTCTTCCCAAATGATGAAAACATTAGCACAAATCAGATTAACCGGAAACTATCAAATTAAATTAATTATATTTATTACAACTTTGAACCAAAAGAAAACGACATCCTTCGTAGCATAAGTGAATTAGAGGATGTTTTCCATTTTTTCGTCCGATGACAAATTTTTACCAATTAGGTATCAGTACAAAGTAAAATTCACCGTGCCTTTGCTAAAATCATCCAATTTAGATCACTGTTTTTTTAAAGAATTTAATTATCCATCAAATGATAATCATTTTCCATAAAATGTTAAGCTTTTTGAGTTACGCGCTAATAAAAATTACTTTTAGCTAATCTTATTTGCTTCCAAATCCTATGTAGTATATACACACACGCATCACGAAGTGCTTCGAGCAGAAGACTTTAAACAAATTTCATCAAAATCACTAAATCCGATTTGGCGCTACGCGTTTTTAGGCTTTAAGAGATTGCCTGATTTGGTACGCACCCATCAGAGGCCAAATCCCGACAAAAAAAAATCCATAATTGCGGTTTTGGTGTTGAGAGGGATCAAAGACGCGTAGATCTGTTAAAAACTAAACAGAAAATTTGACCGAATAAATACTTTCCTTACCAATAAAAGTAAATCCTTTCCTAGTTGTGATAGGAAATATAATAGCTTCCAAAGCGATTGTACAAAAAATAAAAGATTTTTTTGAAATTGAAAAACCAACTTCATTGATACTGAATTGATCACTTCATACCAATTTTGATTATTTTTAATTATCAATTATGAAAAAATTATTTTTAATAATTTAAAAATTTCAACTTTCTATTGGCTTACTCTTTTTGATTTAAACGAGGTACGAACAAACGTATGTACAGACGTCGCGACGGAACTAGTCAAAGTGGATTCAGGGTTGGTTAAAATGGATATTTTCGTTGAAATTTGAAAACCAAATATTTTCGCGATTACAATACTTCTTTCATTGCGTATAAAGAAATAAAAATAATATTCTGATTTATAAAATTAATTTATATTTAAATTCAATTAATTCAATCTTTGTATGGAAATATTAAAAATAATTTTATGCATTTGAAAGTACTCGGTGCACTATGCTAATGACCATAAATATAAATAAAATATGAAGGTTTACCATAAAGTATTACTTTATCAAAATTCAATTTGATTTGATTAAAACTAAATTTAATAAAAATCATCTTATATTTACAGCAATGCAGAATGTGAATATGTTGTAAATTATGTCTTGTAATAATCAACAAAACCGGGGTCAAATCAGGTTACTAATTGAGGGATCATTAAGTGAGATCTGAACGAATAATATTATTACTATACCTTATGTAGTTAAGAAAATAAAAATAAATTAATAAGACTGAAAAAACGGGCTAAAATAATTATAAATAAACAAAGAAAAATATAATAATTACTGATTTTTCCAGACTGTTACCCACAGCAGAGGTGTCATAATTAGAAATCTCCTTTGTTCCTTAAATAGAAAATTCTGTTACAGGAACATTTTATCGGATACCGTTCTTATAGACCTGAAAGAGGAAATAAAATAAGAAAAAGAAAGAAGTAGAAGTAGAAGAAGCGGAGGAAAACAGGCGTGGAAACACGTGTCGAAGAGCAGAGCAGGCCCTGCATACAAACACGAGGCTTCTCTTCTCTTACCCGCAGCCGGCAATCCAATAAGAGAAGACTCCTGCTTCTGTTCCTTGGGAGGGATGAACTTATTAGAACGGCTTGGGGACTATTGTCCGGGTATATCTTACCTCAGGTATCTACTACATATTGCTGTAACCCTTCAATAGTGGGCAGCTGTGATGGATAATTTTTCATCCTTTAAAAGAGGTTTTTTAAAATTGGAATATCAGTATATAATGCAGTATATACCAGACATTATATGTAATTAGGTACTAATTATTGTGTATACTTTGAAATTAGTGTAATACAAAAAGTAACTAAATGATGCTGCCTAATATGAGCCCAACATCACACAGGGCAGTTACAATAAATTAGGGATTGATAAATTATTTGCCACTTCTATAAATTTGTTTTATTGAAAACTAGTTTCGAATGTTATACATTCATCTTCAGTTCTAAAAAATTAAATTTAAAAAAAAATTAAAAATATAGTTTGGTATTATTATACATATTAAATTAGATGTAATATAAATCAGTATTATAAAACATTTATGAATTATGAATTTAATTAAGACAATAAATCAAATACAGGTTGGTATTCACCAATGGAATATATCAAACAGAAAAGTTTGTACTGGTTTCTTCTTGCATTGAACTAACAATGAATTATTATTTCAATTAAAATAATATATTCCATAGCAAAAAATAACGGGTACAATAAAACCACCATAAATCATATTTTAAAAACACAAATACAAAAAAAGATAATTAATGATATCTATTCAACAACCCCCGAAGATAGGCCCATCCCGAAACATGTTTTGATTCCATATTACGGCCGTATATCCACCAAAGTCGGAAATGAATTGAAAAAACTAGGGTTAACCCTGCATTTAAAATAGAAAAAAACCTCTCCTCATATTTCTCTTCTCCAAAACAGACCCTTTCCAAAAAAGCGGAGCATATGAACTAAATTGTAATGATTATGCAGCCAAATAGACGGGAAAACCTGCAAGATCACTAAATAAGAGATTAAAGGAACAACTGTGTTACAATAAAATATCCTAAGAATGAAAAAATAATTTGGGATGTGCACACACACACACACACACACACGACTTTCACTGCCGCTTTGGGGGCCAATACAAAAATGCAAAAATTGTTAGCTTATCTTCGCTAATATTGGTCCAATTAAGATTTTTTTTTTAATTTGACTTTGCACGATATGTAACTCTCTTTGAATTGAGCATCATGAATGCTCAGAAAGATTTATAGTTTTCGAGTTATTCTAAAACTAAAAAAAAAATAAAAAAGAAGGGCTCTCCATGGGAGCTGAATACTTTAAAAACATGGCTGCCCCAAGTCCAATAAGCAATATATTTGCTAATACTGTCCTGACTAAGTTGATCTTTTTTTTTTTTTTTTTTTTTTGTAATGAATTTAAAGAAATACAAAACATACTTCTTACAAAGCATACGAAATCAAAATTTACTTGTCATCGCTGTTTTTTTTCGGGGTTGTACTATATGAGAAGACGTCCGATCAATTTCAACTAAACAGTACAGTAGAGTCGTTATAGAGTACCAATCAATAGAAAACACGTTTTTCGGTTACTGCTCAGCCACTATTTTAGCCTAGGGTGCCCGATTTGATACACAATCATCGGGGGCCGAGAATCAACACAAATAAAAATAAAAAAGCAACAAAATTGGTCTCACCAAATAAAGGTAATAGTGACACCGAAATATAGACAGACTATTAAAAATGCAATTTTTGGACTCAAGGGGCTCTGAAACGCAAATATCCATTGAAAACTGCAAATCGAAATTTTGATCGGATTACAATTCTTTCCTTACCTTGTAGCCGTACGAGAGTAAAATATTATTTTTATTTATTGCAGAAATAACGGGATGCCACATTGAGATCTTAAGCGCAGGTTCTATTGTGAATAGTATTGACTAATTTACATATATCAATATTTGAAGTAATGATATGGAGTAATCAAAAAATGTATTAGAGACCAAAATGATAATCATATCATTTGGATGATAACCAAATGTTTCGGGAAGTTGTCAATAGAATTTATAAATCTAAATAAAATAATACACAATAAAATATTGAAAAACGTAATATAAATGTATAACGACAAAATGATTCGAGTGGGACGTCTGCTAATACATTTAGGATGTAAAAAAAAAATTTTTGTTTACAGTACCGAATAAGAAATAAAGAGATAAATAATATTTAACCAAACATTTATCAAGTAATTCTATAAACTTTAATGAGTAAAATAATATAAAATGAAATAATCTATACCTACATATGTAAAAATTCAGCCTGCGCATGTTTGTGATCGCAAAACTAGAAATTTCTTGGAGAAGGTTTATATACATTAAATTTTCTGAAATATTCCCCTCAAGGGGAGAAATGAGAAAAAGTATTAAATAAATAGGTTCTTTTGTAATCGTTAGCATGGCAACTTCATCCACATAGAAGTAAGTTCACTACTAAAACATTTTAACAAGAGTAGAATTATTGAGTGAAAGCGTCAATTGTTAATTAAATCGGAGATTAAGGAAAAAAATATCTGATGTGGACAACTCATGCCTTCCTCGTACGCCTATTAAACTATAAATCGGTGGCTCAAAAAGTGATCCTGAATTTGGTTATTAGTTACCGAAGATTGCAGAAACTCAAAAACGGCATCGAGACATCCATATAATGACACACACACATAAACTCTTGTTTCTGGAGGTCTCATTCCATTATTATATGTCGTTTTCTTTCAGTTGGTAACAAGTTCCAACATTAGAACTGTCTATTTTACTTGATAAAGCTATGGAAATCGAAGGTTTTAACATTTTAAGCGGAAGAACCCACTTATATCTTATTCTCCTGTTGCTAACTTGTTCGACTCACAAAAAAAAGAAAGTATTTACGGAGGAAAAAAGTATTTTACACTCGATTTTAATACCTAAAACAAGCTAAAAGTTTTTAATCATAGTGGGAAAAAAAATCGCGTTCATAACCTTTATCACCGAACCATATGATGTCTATATTAAATATCAATATGCCTTTTGATGTAAGTTTATTATAACCTTCAAGTAAAGTACCCCTTTCGGCTCTTTAATTTCAAACAAAATCTATTATATTATTTCTGTGAATATAAAAGTCTAATTTTCTAAATTTGAGATGTTTAACATTACGTTTTAAAATAATTTTGATTGAAGTCTAATATAACCTTCAAGTAAAGTACCACTTCCGGGTTGTCAATTTTAACCAAAATCTAGTGTGTTATTTAAATAAATGTACAAATTATAAATATTAAATTTGAGAAGTTTTGAATTATGTTCAATAAGTTTTTTGATGGAAATCAATCATGACCTGCAAGTAAAGCACCACTTCCGGTAATCATGTAGTGATTAAAAAGGGAGGTTCGCAATTAGATTTTACAATAATCTCAAATACAAAATTTTTACATTCTACGGCCTATCGTTTTTGAGTTATGCGAGATACGTACGAACGAACGTAGGAACAGAGGTCAAGACGAAACTAGTCAAAATGGATTCAGGGATGGTCAAAATGAATATTTCCGTTCAAACCTGAAAACCGAGAATTTTCGCGATTACAATACTTCCTTTACAGCGTTTTATTTATCATATTTTGATTATGTTCCTAGAAAACATCTAAATGAAATAATACGAATTCTAATCAATGCTGTTGAATACCGATAAAAATATTCACCACTTTGTCCTAGGAATATTTACAGTCAAAATTTCTGTTGGTAGCCGGTTGTTTCGTTGAAAGTTCTGATAGCCCCTCCCCCTCTCCTAAGAGTTCTAATAATTGAAGTATAGAAATACAAAAGATTCTAATTGCCTTTTGAAAATATTTACAGAATTCAAGTTTCAATTTGAAAAATATTAAAGAAATATGACTTACTTAAAAAAACTACAACAAATTTTTTCCTGATAACCTATAGTTGCATAAGAAATGAAATAAAATTTATAATAATAGAAACTTTACAATAAACAAAATTATTTTTTTGTTAAAAACATCTTTTTTCTTCCTTTCTTTTTAATCCAAATAGCAACGACAAAGCAAGTATTGAATTGGATGATGTGTTTCCTGTAAGAATCTAAATTCGCTATAATACTTTTATTTATTTTCCCATTAATGTCATATAACAACAAGTACGGTGAAATGTGCAATATATAATTAATGTGATAAAAATAAAATAATAATCAAAGTTAAAATTAAATTTTTATTTTTTAAAACTTTGCTTGCAAAAGTTTTGAACGAACTGCAGTATGATGACGAACGATGATTAGAAATTATGAGAACATTAGTTCTGTATTCTGTTGCTCACATTATTTTTTAAAAGTTAAACATAAAAAAAAAAAAAAAATTGTAATTGGGGACGGCATTTCATTTGCAAATCTTTTCACGCGCAACGCCGTGCGGGTACAGCTAGTATCAAATAAAAATAAAAAATTGCTACGAATAGTATCATGTCCTAGCAGTGTTGGATATCGCTCACGTAACTTATTCTAGTTGGAACGGAGAAGACAAACGAGTTGCCGGCTACGATCTCGCCTCCGGGAAACTAAAGGTATTTATTACACTTCCAATCTCAGAAAGAATGCGACTTGGTAGTCTATCTAGTTGCAGGTAGCTAGGGAATGTGTTGATGTTCCACATAGGTATCTGTGCCATATTTTACCATAGGGAATATATATATCGTATATAAAACTTATGCCCGTTCCGATAATTAGAATTAAAAAAAAAGGAAAATAAGAAGAAAAAACGACACTCTCGAGTATTGTATAAAGACTGAGCTTCCACTTTATTAGTCCTCTATAGGTAGATTTACATTGCTTGTTTATTTTTACAATAGTATTACTTGTAATACTGGTTTCCTCCTAGTATTAACTTCCCCCTGCCAGTTTACGGATACTCTTCGAAAACTCTTGGGAACGAAGTAACAGAGAGAAAGACAAACAAAACAAAACTTCCTTCTATTACACTCCTGTCCCCAAGCCATATGTCCTTATATACTAAAACACAAACATATCACTTATCGTACAGAATTGTAATACATATCAGTAACTTCGATATTATATTTTAACATAAATCTATTATCTGGGGTATATACATCAGCAAGTGAGGAAAAGAGGATGCCTGTACTTTATTCGGTTTACGTATGCTTCCCCACAGCGAATTTTAATTGTTCTACATGTACCGTCCAACGTTTCCGTGGTTCTCTGATACTCTGTATCAGTATGAGGTTGTGCTCCCGAATCTCAAGGACTTTAAACGGTCCTTTTCGAGGCACCTCTTTGCTCCTATTTGATCCCAGCTTTCGGTAAACGACCGTTCCTATCCTTATGTCTTCCATCCTGTCTGATATACCATAATATTGGTTCCATCACTTTAGTGACTCTATCGTCACTACGTATGCCCGGTCCTGAACTGCTTATGTCATCGCGGCTTTGCTAAAGATATGGATTACCGTAACCTATGTGTGCCCATTGCAAGTAAACGTATCTGTAAGTCCGTTAAGAGTGTACTTGACGTCGGGGTCTCCTCCTGTTTTGCGTTTGGGAGGTGACGGTCATATTTAGTGGCCTGGTAGATCTGGCAACTCCCGATCACGTCTTCTATAGTCATCTTCATCTTGTGGGGACAAAGAGTATTTTCTCTTCAGGGCTTGTAACGTTTCACCCATTCCCCTGCGGTTGGTTTTACCTTGGTGATACGCGAATGTTACATCGTGTTGTTGCTCCGTCTCACGGACCGTTTCTATCATCAATTTGCACCTTATAAACATTCGATCGACCCCAATCTTTTCCGTACGCCACAGATGCCTTATCTTCTCCCGTATTGACGCATTCTCCACGTATATATAATAGGTCTTTCCCGAAATGGACGTGTCTTTGAGCGCCTTACAAATTTGTTCCTCTTGTACTCCCGGTTGCTACCAGATTGTATGAATTCAGCATTTAGGATATTTCCCGTACTCAATCTTCATCAAGCAGGAAGTTCTGGTTTTCCATATAATCTGCCTGTGTTTATTATTAATGATTTTCTCTCTTTCTTCCATTTATTTTGACCTTTCTTCTTCCAAGCTGCCACTTTCTCGTGATTCGGTGTCTTCCTCCTCACACGGTAACCCCTGTTCTCCTTCACCCTCCGATGTCCACTCGCTTATGAATTGTCTCAGATCCTTCGAATGTTCCCCCTTTCTTCCTCCATCGCATTTACTACATTTACTTGCAAAGCCCTCGATAGCCAGTCTGCTACGACATTTTTTCTTCCGGGTTTGTATGTTATCTCGAAGTTATATTGGCTGAGAATTTCCTTCCATGGGGTTATCCTTGCCGATGACTCAGTTTGCCCACCCACATTAACGGGCGATGGTTTGTCTGGATCTTGAATTTACGCCCAAACACGTATGGTCTGAATTGCTCCACCGCCCAGATGATGCCCAGAAGTTCCAACGCACTGTATCGCGCTTCCGTTTCTGTGAGTCTCCTAGTCGCATATGCTACTGGACGTTCTCCGTCGCTCCCTTCCTGTGACAGCACTGCTCCCACAGCGTATTCATTTCAGAAATTATTCAAAATTCTTCCTTTCACAAAGGACAAACACAAGAACCAAAACGATTGCACAAAGCGAGAGAAATGGAGAAAGAAAGAAAAAAAACAGCTCCCCGCTTGCTGGTATTAACTATTTGAACGTCCCGGGTTTTGGCACCACGTATTCCCCTTTCCGATACATAGAATAAAAAAAAGAAGGAAAATAAGGAGACAAAACGACACTCTTGAGTACTGTTCAAAGACTGAGTTTCCACTTTATTAATCCTCTATGTATACATTTACAATGCTTGTGTATTATTACAATAGGATTGCTTGTAATATTATCTTCCTCCTAGTCTTAACTTCACACACACACACACACACACACACACACACACACACACACACACACACACACACACACGCACACACGCACACACGCACGCACGAACGCACGCACACACGCACGCACGCGCACACACACACACACACGGTGTCCAATATAAATCGACTCTTACGCTTCTCATGGCAGAAGGGATGATCTATTAAAAAATTCTCAGAGGAAAAATTCGTTGGTCTACTATAGTTTCATCAACCACTATTGCTTGAAAAGTTTGACGAAATACGTGCGGTTGACGCGCGGCAAAATCTTGGGGGGTTTGCAGATACAACTACTTTTAAACAAGCCTTAAATTTATTTACTTTTAAATTTATTAAGAAGTTATGAAAATCCGCAAATCGCATTTCAATATCTTCAACATTGAAGGATTTACAACATTTAGAATCTTGTGTTCTGAACGACATTATTATTTTTCAGACATCTCAAAAACTGGAATCTTGGTGACACGATACATCATTTGTATGCATTTTTTCATCATCTTTCCATTAAAAATATTACCAAACCTGTGTGTATGATTTTTTCTGAACAATGCTAACAAATATTTTTTTGAAATGATTTTGTGACAATTATTAAAGGAAAACTGACTGTATGAATTCAGAATGTTACTAATTTATGGCTTCCGAAGTTTCACAGCTTTTTTGTGGTTCATTTTTCCTCAATACTGATTTATGGGAGCCTACTTATTCTAACAATAATATTAACATGTTCTTTCATCCTTTGGACCCTTTCTTCTCCTTGCCATGCTTTGCGTATTATACGTAATGCAATGGAGACGGTATTCATTAATCCCTAAGAAACTTTATAACTTACGGATTTATCCATAAGGTAGTGAATCCATTTTTTTTTTTTTTATGAGGGCTTTCGTTTGCAGTGCATATGGATGGCTCTGTGCACACCAAGTGAAATGATCGATGTGATCGAGGTGTTCGGAGAAGCAATAATTTTTTATGATAACAGTGTATAATATTTTTATACTTTATTATTCTTGCAATCTAATTCAATGTTTCTATTGCTAAATTAATGAGCATGTTGAATTCATAATCGTGGAATAAATCATTCCAGGAAATATTTTTTGTATTTCTTCAGAAAAAAATACACATACAGGCTTGACAATATTTTTTTTTGGAAATCATGTCTGCAAGATTCCAGCTTATGAGGTACCTGAAAAACAATAATATCTTTGAGAATACAAGATTCGAAAATGGTATAAATCTTTCAGTTTTGAATGCGCATGGAAATGCGCTTTTGGGTTTTTTTCATATAACTAAAATATATGTTAAAATATATATGTACCCGTAAAGTAAAAATATAGGTTTTTTTACAGGACTTTTGTTATATACAGAATGGGACAGAAATAACTGGTACACTTTGAAGGGCTGAAAAAAATAAGCCAATGTCTCTATAAGAAACTAGAACATTGGAAATAGTTTAATTTCAGTGGGCTTTAAAATTACTTCTTCCAAATACCGGTAATTTTTCATCACCCTTCTAGTCATTTCTATTAGAATCACATTTGTTGACTGATCCCCTCTTTTAAATCATCGAACGAGGTCGGTGTTTAAACAGCTTGGTCTTAAAATATTCCCTTGGAAAAAATCGCATGAAGTTAATCTAGCCAGTATCCCCTCGAAGAGATCGATCTGTTGGAAAATTTCTTTCAAAACTCCAAGCGAACGTCGATATGTGTGCCTTTGAACCACACTCTCTTACATCTATTTCATCCAACATTAGGATAGTCTCCAACGTGTGCACGTAACGGTCGAAGAAAAACAAAAAAACTGTTTCTATGGTATATCAACAACAATCCTGTTTCTATAGTCTCTTATTAACAGTTAGCATTGCTCCTCATAACAGCACTGGCCGATAACACCAAGTCTCAAAAAGCCGCCCTTAGTGTCCTCCCGAAACGTTTCAGTTATTCAGCAAAAATGATCCGAAGGATGTTGGAAAATTTTCCGGAAAGTCTTCGGCAATGCGTAATCAATATCAGCCGACATTTGGAAGATTTAATTTTTAAAAAACCTTAAATAATACTGTTTTCAATGCACCAATCTTTTGAAATTAAAACCAGTCTTTTTTTCTAGAGACATTGCTATTTTTTTCTTACTGACCTTCAAAATGTATTATTTATTTCTGCTCCACCCCAGATATAAGAAAAAAATTCTATGAGAATTATGTAAAAATAAAATTCTATTCGTAAGTAAATTAAATAAAATTATAGTATGGTTCCTTAAATACTATTAATAGTAATCGATTTGAGTTCATTAATATAATATTTTCATAATTTAGAATAGAACACACCTTACATTTGCCTTCTAGCATAAATATTGAAGTAAGTATCTTTACAATGAATAAGATACTATAGAAACAGGATTGTTGTTGATTACTATAGAAACAGTTGTTTGTTTTTTTTTCTCTGCACCTTCAGATGCATGTCCTGTATAAATGAAATAGATTATTTATGCTATAATAAGTCCAGGATAAATTAAATTCTGTATTAAAAATAAATCAAATCTTCATTTGAAATGTGTTGCACAAATTATACCTATTCATCATTTTTTTTTTTTTTACAAGTGGTATTTTTAACTTGAATTTCAAGTAATCGGTTTGAACACGCAAACATAAAGTAAAAATAAGATATTCTCTTATCTTTTGAAAAATCATTCAGTACAAAGCACGGAGTCGAAGTAGAGACCAGAAATGTCTTTCTATCTTAATTAATATGCTTTTAGGAATCTCGGAACCATGTCTACCATAATCATTAATTAAGCGTCATTGAAACTGATTTAGGTGGCTATGGCAGGGATTGGCTTTATTGTCAACTGCGAAAATGGCTTTCTTAATAAATAGGGTATGGTTATTCACTACGTTCATTACAATTATTTACTTATAACGTATTTCTAAACATAAATTATTTATTATTAAATGTTTACATTACATCCCTACTTGAAATAAATTATAAAATTTTCTTTAGCTTTCATGAAAACATTCATTTTTCATTAAATAATATACAAAACTAGAAATTTATTACAACAATCACTTAAATTTATGTGTTTTTCATCACACCTTCATTCACCTTTATTATTTATTGAGAGATGGTCAAACTATTTCAATGAGGGTAAGACCTTAATTCGTATTATAGAGTATTTATATGTATTTTGAAATAAGGATTTTGATCAAAATCATTAGTCTTTTTCGAGAAAATTGTTACAATGTGTAAAATCGATTTTATAATATGGCAGGTCGATTTCGGTGAAAAAGGTGCTGTAACATCACATACTTGTAACTACCTAACCAAGCGACTTCAGTTTCGTACAACTTTTTGATTTGGTCCTTATCACATTCACTCACACACATATACACAAAATTTTGCGAGACATGGTTATTTGGACTAAGAGGATCTAAAAACGTGTATTCCCATTGAAAGCTCGGGTTCGAAATTCTTCACGATCGCAATACTACATATTTCATATGTAGGTAAGGAAAAGTAAATATATATTAATTAGAGATTGGTCCTTCTATATCATCATGCGGATGTCAAATAAATAAATATTAGATAGCCTGAAATCAATCTATCTGATATGGCAAAGTGAAAAGAAAGTACTATTGTTTACACAAATATATATATATATATATATATATATATATATATATATATATATATATATATATTTTAATCAATTATTAAGTTTAATATAGATACATTGCTACGAATAGTTCATTGTAAATAATTGGAAGATTTGAAACAAAAATGCGTATACAATACTATGGGGTATATGAAATTAGTTGTTTGCGGTGTACTAAGGTACCTTACATTGGTTAAAACTCCCAAAATCTGCACAAAACAATGTATCAAAATCAATATGATTGCAAGTATATTTACAGGAAAAAACTTAACAATGGATTGGCAAAGCACTCGAAAATATTTTAATTTTTTTTTTTATTTATATAAGGTTCCAGTGTGATTTAGAAGGAGAGGAATGGCTGGCTGGAAGATGTAGATATTTGAAGCTATGCAAATTGCACAGAATTTGGATATTGCTATTAATTATAGGACTGGTAGTAGAAATTTGATTAAATGCTTCCGCAATCGAATCATTACAAGAATCACTAAACTCCGCCTGTATAAGACCTTAATCAGTCCGGTACTTAGGTATGTCTCTGAAAGATGCACAATTCCGATGGTCCAGGAGCAAACCCTGCTATGTTTGAAAAGATGAATTTTATGGATCTTCGGAGCACTATGTATCAACCATGAATGGAGGATGCGCACCAATGCAAAGGACAAAGAGATGCATGCCGAAGCTGATATTGTGAAATTCATCAGGATCGGACGGCTAAGATGGGCTGCACATATCGCAAGGATGAGACCTTGCGAATCTTCTTGAAGAAGAGCTGTATGGAAAAAGAAGAGTTGGCAGACCCAGATCGAGGTGGGCTGATGGTATGGCAGTTGACGCGCAATACCTCTAAAACATCCGTTCCGTTCCGCGAAGCAGTATAGAACAGAGAAGACTGGTGGACAAAGCTACAGACGGCTCTGACTCTTCGAGAGTTGTTGTGCCAGCAAGGATGGAAGGAAGGATAGTAGAAATTTGAAGCATATTTACTTCGAAAGGTGGAGAATCTTGGATAAATCTAATATATATCCATCTAGATTGCCTATTAACTTTTGACAGTGACGCGGCCCGGAGAGAAGCGCTGGGATCTCCTATAGTCCTATATTGCCATCCGAATGTAGGGACAAAGCTTGGTTCGGAGTTCGGAGTCAGGGCAGAATGTAACTATTGAATATATGAATGAAGGTGATCAAGATGATTTATTTATTTTTTGCTTAATTTATCTCTTATTTTTCTTTGCTGTTTATTATTTTGCTAATGTTTAATTTGTCTATCTATTTATTTTCTTTTGTGATGTAATATTTTTCAATTATTTTTATCTATTTTTTGATAAAAAAACATGAGTGGGTTCTTATTGTGCTTATACATATTTTCCTTTTATGATTTATGTGCGTATCAGCTGTTTTCGATTATAATCTTTCTCAGCTGTGAATCTTCACTTTTTTTTTCTTTTAAATTTACTTTGTCTTTTATTATTATTTAATTTGTTTTTAAGACTTGTTTTACATATATTGTCGGTTGTTCAGTATTTGTATTTTCTGTTTTCTGCTGATCAACTGTTTAATACAACCTTTCTCACTCGTTGTTATGTTACTTCCCTTTTCCTTCAGTGTGTATTTGGGTGTCCGGAATAATGTGGTTTTACTGGCTGATTCGTCTTTTTAGACTGTTGATGTGAGATATGCTGTATTTGGTCTGCAAATATGCGATTTTGTTGTTTCTGTCCTGATGATGTCTATATTGGCGAAACGTTGACGGGTTAGTTGGCTAGCGATATTTTAGAGACTTAAAGCTTTGTGCTTGGAATGCTCCAATTGTACCTGGCAATTAATTGATGCCACCCTTTTTTATTTTTTCTCTTTTATATGAACAAATAGGTACATCACAAATTAAATTCAATAAATCATAAATTAAATTACAATTAAAAATCAAAATTAAGCAATAATTGTGATAAACACACACATTGTCTAATACCACATATTAGTGATGTTGAGCACACATGCTGTAAGACCACTTACTGCATTTTACAAATTTGCATTTAAATATGTGCACAAGACCATCAATATTTAGTATAACCGGTACACAGTGGTGTTATCGTATTTTCTAGTTGAATCTCTTAAAGTAAATATTCTTCTGTCCCCTCCTCAGATCTTGAGATCTTTATCGCTGCCAAGCTTATTCCCCCACCAAGGATGACTTTGCTAGAAAAATGCTTTAAAGAAGTATTGATTGTCCAACAGAAGTGTGGAAGTCGTTTATCAAGACCCCCTTCATCCTTCCCCAGTGAATTGTCCACTTGATCTCATGCGAAAACAGCACGTTCATGCAAATAAATTACATTTTATGTTCTATTTACCTATGTTTTTTTTTTAGAGGCAGGAGTATTTAAATTTTTTGGCACCAGCAACTAGACTCTCAATTCATGGCTAAACCCATGGCAACTAAGCATATACTCTTTAATGTAAGAATTTGTTAAATTGTTTTGTCTTGGATTAATAATTATCTCTGTATGGTTCATCTTTTTTAAACTATTGATGTGAAATTTGCTGTTCCTGGTTTGAAATTATGTGACCTGATTATTGCATGTTTTATTTCTCGCCGCAACTTCAACAATCATCTATAGTCAACTTAATCTTAATTACTAAAATTAAAAAAAAAAAGAACAGTTTGGGGGTAGTAACAGTTGATGGCGATGAATGATCTCCGGTCTGCAGTGACCCTTTATAGGACCCCGGCACATGTTGTACCAGAGGCAAATTCGTCAATTAGAAATTTGCAAATAGTTTCATTGGAATCTACTAGATGGCAGCAAGGCTAGAAAAATACGTTAAGGACTCTTAGAGAAAGATTGGTATGTCTGTATCAGTGACCTAGAGTTTGTCCTCAACTACGATACAAAAAAAACTACAATTGTCTATATTGTTGCACTTACAAAATTGAAACAATAAATGCAATATTCAATCAAAAAACTTTTCAAATATTATCTGGGAAATTGACTCAGTTTGTTGAAAACAACTTGTGGAAAACATTGTAATTTTTCTTAAATTTAATAATTTTAAATTTCAATAATTTTCCTTTATTAGTGTCATTCCAAAGTACTCCGATATATTATTTAGTGAGCGTTTGCATTTTTTTTTTATTCTAATTTTCATTATTCTCTACAAGAGATCCTTCCTTCTTGATTGAGAAAATATTTCTCCTAAAAATATGTATTAGGAAAATTTGAAAGTAAGCCATTTTGTAATATTTTTTTATGTTCCTACATAATAATATTTGTTATAAAATTTAATGAATAGCATTGTTTTTGTTTTAGATGAGAAAGAAAATTTATAATATGTCAAATCTGGAAGATGTAGAGGAAATTCGTAGGCAGAGAAATCCTTCAGTGGATTTCTCTGCCTATGCATTACCTCTATTCATTCAATTTCCTAATTCCTCATACGAGGAATCTAGAAGCAATGTCATGATGTAATTACTAAACAGGCCATGAATGTTGCTGTGATCTGACTAACCAATCCATTTGTCTGATCATGAAGACGTTACAACCCTTTGATATAAATTAGGCAGTTTATAACACGCAATCTAGTTGATAGTCATTTATTACTGGCCCAATCATCACTATAAATAAAAAAGTAAAAACAGAAGTATATTTATGGAAGCACTACATATTACTGACATTATTGGATATACAATAAAAAATGAAACAGATTCAAGAAATTTATTAATTAATCTTTATTTTGTATGCTATTTCACACGTATCGTGTCCAGGCATAATATGTATGTATTATGTAATGCAGGTATAACATGTATGTATGTAGGCATAATATGTAGCATATTATGCTACATGAAATAACGCATTTTGTTTTTTGCTATTTTTCCCCCAATGTGTATTATTATTTAATTAGATTATAATATAAAATTTATACAATCCTAACGTTTCTTGATGTTTATACATCCGTTTTAAATCTGATTTCTGTCAGCGGTACCGTGTACCACCGGGGAACGGTGCGAAAGACATTGGGAACGTTGGTAGCGGTTGGTATGTAGTACCGCTGTCGCAATAGCCCCTGCGACCACGGTATTATTTAGAAAGGATAGAAGGTGAAAATAGAAAAGTTCGGCGAGGCTGTAATGGATGTAAATAGAAGAAGAATACACGGAAAAATAACAAAAAACTTAGTCATTGCCGGAGCGGTATGAGGAACCGCCTGGACACTTTAGGGAAGTATCATTTGGCCACCAAGCGGTACCATGTATATAAAGGCACGTACGTACGTGTTAATATAGTTATCGGTGGCCAACTTTACAGATCCTGCAAGTACTTATTTGCTCACTACAGCACCTAGAGTTAGAAACTGTAGAAAAATGCAGAAAACATTCCTATCGTATAAAAAGTGTTATATAAATAAATACATCAAATTATTACTCTGTAAGAAATAAAGTAATATAAGACCTTGAGTAATGATCCTCTCAGATGATGTTCGCCCTTGTTGCTGGGAGCGATCCGATTCGATATAGAGCTAGTAAATTAATAAGGATCGAAATTAGAGTTGACTAGCGCTAACTGGATGAATTAGTTTGGAGCAGACTCCTGGAGGTCCTAAGGGCAGGGGGAAGGGATTTAATAAGGTAGCCGAGCCTGCAAATATTTGTCCTAGAGGATCCTTTGATCCTGGAGACATCCTTTACATACAGATTGCCTCCTCCAGGGATTTTTAATTTCACTCTTCGGCCCTTGTTTGTCTAATCAAACCCTCGTTGTCCGTCCCTCGGGTTTACCCAGTATGTGTTCAGCCTTTATTGTGTTGTCTCCGAAGGATCAGTTATTTTATAATGTGTGTTTCTTTAGTATATTTTTTTCTCAATTTTTTTTTTTAATTTTTGTAGTTTATTTTTTGTTTTTATTTAAAATTCACTACAATAATTTATTTTATTGCATGTTGATCTGTCCTACGGACAATTAACTCAAATAATATTTTGTTATTTGAAAAAACTAATTAATTCTTATATACATATAGGTCGAGATCGGAGACACATTGGACGTTATGTAAACAAAGTTGATTAACCACCTTTGATTTACACATTTTAAAATCAAGAAGGTATATTTTATTAGATAAAATTCTTATCTTGGCCATGGCATGTTAATGGATATTCCTTTTTGATGTGCTGGATTAGTATTAATATGCTGGTACTCAAAGTGTCCAATTTATCCCAAATGGTGGGGTTACATTGGACTTGAGATGGGATTACTTTTAGACAAAACAACAAAGTGAGAAACTGAGAAAGTGAGAATTTGAAAAAATGATGTAAAATTAAAAGTAAAACTCTAGAATTTCAATGGAATTAGGTCCATGGTTTTCTAAATTCTGGCAGGAAATGAAATTTTATTAAGAATTTATATCAAGCAATTTTTTGATCCGATGGGCCCCGAGGGTGATAATCGCAAAAACAAAGTTCCAAATGTCTCTGAAGGAATTTTTTTTTAGGTAATTATTGAAGTATACCATGCAGAGAATCAAAACTACTTTGAAATGAGTCTATTTTCATTACATAACGCTAAGTACTAGAGTGGCAATAATAAATAAGAGAACAGCAGAAAGTGTCAAACGTCAAAAAAAGAGAGTTTCTGATAAGCTTCCAGTTTTTGTTTTATTAATGCATTTTATTCTTGTGATTTAAAAAAACAGAACTTTACATTTCTTCTTCTTGATAACATATTTTCTCAAATAACTTATGAAAGGTTTCACTATCATTTTTTTTTTTTTTTTTACATTCAATGAAACAAGTATCTAGTTTTTATTATAAATTAAAAAAAAAAATGTTGTTTAAATATTTATTGGATGATTATTATCATCATTTGAATTTGTAATAATTGGATAATAAGAACGCATTAATAAAACAAATAACCGAAAGCTTGTCCAAAACTCTCTTTTTTTGAGGTTTAACACTTTCTGCTGTTCTCTTATTTATTATTGCCATTATATGATTCTCGTAATATTTAGTAATATTAGTAAAACCACGTTATGGAATAAAATTGACTTATTTCATAGTGGTTTCAATTCTCTATAATTTTATTTCCATAGTTTTCGAAAACATCGTTCCTACAGAGAACTTTGAAGCTTTGTATAAAAATTGTGTTTTTGCGGGCACATCGGAACAAAAAAAGGGCCCGAGGTAAATTCGAATTAAAATTTCGTTTTCAATATGTGTTAAAATATGCCCAATTCCATTTGAAATTCCTGAGTTAGGTGCGCTGTAGAAGAACTGGAGAAGGTTACGAGTGCGGTAATGTCATTAAAAGGTACTTCATGATTCACAACGAAGACCCACCGAGTTTCATCCCGTTATTCCAAATATTCTGGAACCTTAATGGGGTGTTCCATGTCCACTGGATACCCTTTATATATAAATATGTTAGCTTACGCAACGTTACAAATATTTCTGAAAATATTTATTTTATTTTATTTTCAATATTACTCTGCAATTTTCATTCAGATTGGTACAGAAATAACTTACAAATTTTTAGAATACTATTCTTACATATTTTTATCAATATTCTGAGCTCAAATTTTTTTTCAAGACATTCACGGGACCTCAAGTAGTAACTTGAGCCATCGAACTTGAAAATTGTTTGAGCCGTTCTCTCAAAATATCATTACAGAACTACCAATAGACGGGATAAACGTATTTACCTCCTTGTGGCTATGTTGTAGTCGGATAAAATAATAATAAATTTTTATTAGCTTTATATACTGTCCTCCACTTTGATATATTGCACAATCTTACAGGTCTCAACCATACCGATGGTGCCACCTACAGAATAATACCAATGGTGGTCTGATATCTATGATTAAAATTCGATCTCTTAATCACTTCATAAACCTTTGTTTGTAAGATAAATAATGTCTATCCCAAATTAAAAAAAAAAAAAACAGTTTCTTTACAATTCTCAATTTTTCATTACTTGCCAAAATACGAACATAATGGGCTCAGTCGCTGATTAAGAGCCTTACGTATTCGATCTTCGAAGACGGAGGTTCGAAGCAGAAGAGCCTAAAAGAAGCCTACGAGATAATTTATCAGGCTACTAAAAAGGGCCCTAAATAGGTGGAGCTAGCCCTGATTTAGGTATATAGCCAGATCGGCTTTAGTATCGGATTTAGCACTGCCCTTCGGCGTCTCCCTTACTGCGGATAATGGACTTTATAACTTGAAATTGTTCCACTGTTCTCTGTAACAAGTTTAACAGTACGGATGTAAGATATTGCATTGCGATGGAAAAAAGTATGAGATTTTTTGTACACATATCATATACATAGCTCGTACACGCTCTGTCGGTCATAGAAATATGAACTTCTTTAAATATTCTTTTATATAATTTTACCTAAATATATTAATAAAGAAATGGTGATTCACATCTGTTAACCAAAATAAAATATCAGATGAACTTAATAAAGGACAAAACAATGCAAAATATAATTAAAAATAAAGATAATGAACAAAAGTGAACATCAGTGCAATAATAGACTTTTTCCCTTTAATGTGGTCCTTACCAGTCCAGTGAATTTCTTACAGCGCAATTATATCCATTCTGCACTTTGGTAGTTCATCCGACAGTTAATGCACCAGGTCGGTATAATGTCCGTACATTCCATGTTCAAAAAAGAAGTGATCTTTTCCGAGTTCCAGGTCGATGCCGATTAGTAGTACGATTTCCGAGGCAAGATTGAGTTTTAGTAACTTGGGTGTTTTTTTAACAATGGGTGGGAAGACAGCCCTACCCATCAACCCTCCTCCTTTATCCGGGCATAGGGCCGGCTGCAGACCTAGCGTAGCTACTTTCATGGGAGGAGTTATTAAATTAATTACAAGTAAAAACTAAGGAATAAAATACAAACAAAACACAAAACGTATTTACTAAATTTCAAAGCCCTTTTTCCCATGAAAAAATGACAAACAGTTTTTATTTTTTTAACGAATTTCGGGATCTCCTACACAATCAATTAAATAATATTAGAGTGAAATCTTTGATAAAAATGCGATCTTCTGTCCATAAAAAATTAAAAATAAAAGATAAAATGCATATCAAATAAAAAACTCATTGCTGCATTCCATATTTGATGTTTGAATTGTTATTAAAAACTTAGCTTCCACAAATCCCCATCAGTTAAGGACCGACTAATGTGAGCGATACAACTAATGAGCGTTGACCACACCATCCGCATCGAAAGTGTAAGGCAGATACCGTAAATAAAATACAATTTTAATAAATTAATGAACAATTCTAATTAAAAGAAATATGTAAATAAAAATAGATCTAAGAGAGCAGGGTAAATGAAGATTAATAACTAGCAGGGATGAGAAATCATAAATATATGGGTCAGCTGTTAAATATTAATGAAAGAGGGCATATCAAGAACAGGTAGCTAATGAAATAATACATATTGATAGGATATATCAGGACATTAATAATAACAATATATATTATGGACAGTGTTACACGGGCATTATATTTAGAAGCGACAATTTTGAATCTGAGTTTTCAGAAACTTAAAAATACACCAAACAGTCTGAAACAAATAAACTATAAACAGCTAACCATCAAAGATAAATATTTTTGTCGCTCCAAACAAGACGGACATTTATTTTGACGAAATATTTTTATTTATTTTTTATCAGTTCAGCTTAAAAGAAATTATTGTTATCTTCAGAGATTGAAATTAACTTTTATTTTTCTCTCATATTGAATAAAAGCCAAGATGTGCTTTTAATATTTGGCTTCTGAAAACAACTCATGATTTGGTTTTTATATTTTAAATCAAATAATAAGAGACAATGATAATATTTTGTATTTGACTATAAATATCATGGTTTTGGAATATTTTCGATATTGAATAGTTGGGTTATCGAAGGTGTTGATTATGAAAAAAGTACCAATTTTAAAATCACGCGCTTACATATCGATTTAGTTTAATGTTTCGGATTTCCTTGATATGGAAGTCCATTATTAGGCTATTGAAAGTGCTGATCATGAAAATACTCGATTTTAATATTGCCCGCTCATTCATGATTTATTTTCGCTTTTTAGATACCTTCGATGTTGAGGTCGATTATTGGTTAATCGGAGTTGCAGTTTTGTCGATATAGGGAGCGTGCATTAGTTAGCTAATAATTAATCGAATTTTCTAGTCATTCGATTAATTATTACTTTTACAGAATTCTTTTCTATAGAGATCGCCTATCTGTGTAAAAATGGATAATTAATAATAATAATAATGGAACTAAATATCTAAGAAATATAAGATACGCGAGCATGCGGTCGATAGTATGTTCATAAAATACGTCCCCAATAGATCATTATAATGGACCTCGATTTCTATAATATCCGCAATGCTAAAATAAACCGAATAGCGTGCGGTTTTAGAATCGATGGCATATTCATAAAAAATGTCCCTTATAGCCCAATCCCTTATGCCCTCGATTTCGATGACATCAGCAGTGTTAATAGAAATCGAAACGAGACCTCGCGATCTTAAAATCAATAGTATTTTGATTATCAGCACCATAATAATAGTTCTCAACATCAAGGAAATCAGAAATGCATAAGCATGTAAGCATGATATAACTCACACCTGACATCTATTTGTCACTATGATCTTCCTGATTTGTTTATCATCCGAAATGGTCTGAAATTGGAGATACCTTAAAAGACGGACAAGAGCTTTATGGCAGACACGATATAATAGCTGGAATGGTTCATTTGAAAGTTTAAATAAATTATGTGTGTTTTGACTGAAGGTTCCATTTTCAGTCCAAATAGATGTTACATGCTTACTGTGGAGTGGCAGAAGCATGTAATGGCATGTATGGCTCAAGCAAACACAATCTGTAACACAATTACTACATGCGTTATAGTTATCCTTACCGTTAACGTATATAGATAGAGAAAAAATGACTTAACTTTATAAGATTCAACTAGTCCAAGCTGCGAGCGGAAAACTATGGCCATATTAAAGATGTCATGTGCAAAGGTATAGGATGTTAACGTTTCGAATATTGGAAAGATGTTTGTGATGCTACCCAGTAATACTGCTAGGTCCTGTAATATCCGTAAGAGACCTCAGATTGCCATGACATTGATTAGTCACTGTGATCTTCCTGATTTGTTTATCATGCTTACATGCAATCCTAAATGGTCTGCAATTGGAGATTCCTTAAAAGACGGATAAAAGCTTCATGACAGACACGATATAATAGCTGGAGTGTTTCATTTGAAAGTTAAAAAAACAATAATTGTTTTAACTAAAGTTTCTATTTTCAGTCTAATTAATTGTTACATGCTTACTGTAGAGTGGCAGAAACGGGGCTTGTCTCAAGCAAACACAATCTGTAACACAATTATTACATGCGTTATAGTTATCTTTACCATTAACGCATCTAAATTAAAACCAAATGGCAAAAATGAAATATTCGCGTGAAGAGCCGCGGGCAAAAGCTAGTAAATTCATAAATAAAATCCTTAAAATTATAATTTAACTGTATAAAAATAAGATAAAAAAAAATTATTATTCATTATAATTTATTATAAATGGTTAAATTCAAAATTAAGATCCATAGAATTATTTATTCACTATCGTAAATAAGTGAAAACTGGAATCTTACGGAATTAAATCACAATTGGTACCACAATTTCGAATAGCATGCACGGCATGATTTTTCACACGATGTTGGAAGAATTCAGGACACTATACGAAGTGGGTTAATGAATTTTTTTCGAAGAAACAAAGTTGATATTCGTTTTTCGTACCTCAACAAACCTTTGAATACTAATTTTCATAGCAATCCAATAATACATTTTTTTGCTCTAAATTGTTGCCTTACTGGAGTCCTTCGATTTTTTTTTCTAAACTCACAAAAATTACGATAATTTCAAGACGACTCCACCGATCCATGCAAGTATAAATTATTCGGAATGTAACAAAATCGAAATCCGTAAGGAAATCAGAACCGGATTTATAAAATGAAGCGTTACAAGAATTTTTGAGTTTAGAATTTTTTAGTTCATACTACTTTTTCTCCCTTTTAAAGGCATAAAATCTAAAAGGTTTTTATTGGTATGGGTTAGAGATCAGAGATTAAGCTATCCAACGGTTGTAGTTACTTTGAATTTGGAGAATATCTTGAAGAATTATTAATGTTTAAGTGAACGCCGTACATTGGCAGGGAAGAAAAATCCACCAGAAAAATCAAGTCAACAATTTTATTTTTTTGATTTCTACGAAACTTTGTATTTGAAACTTTTAATGAATGCTTAAAGTGAATCTAACTTGCTTTTTTCCCAAAATATTTTTTATTGGCTTACTTTACAGGAAGCGCTTTTGGTTTTTTTGTAATGTTTGCACGTTTAAGCTCATTTAATACAATTGACAAATTACACACAAAAATAATCGATTGGCATATGAAAATCTAAAAATTCATTCAGAGCAAAGGCAGAAAAATTAAAAAAAAAATCGTTTAAAGTATATAAAATATGGTTTTTCTCTAATCCTATGGTGCATTGGCAAGAACTCTCGGACACATGCCTAATATTTTTCGATCTAGTAACACCAAAAAAAGTTTCATTGAAATCGGTGATATACTAAGTCTGTCGCCTTCCCTTGTAAGCTTTCAAATCGGTCGCAAAAGTTTATAGATCATGCAGAAAATTACATTGAGAAATGCTGAAAGTATGGTTGGTTATATCCTACCTGCGTAGAAATATCGGAAAGGGATTTAAATTAATTTTAGGATTTAAATTTATTTTCTTGATAATTAGAAGGCACACAATCACTTAAGTATCTCTAATCACCTAATAAGAGTATATTTTGTACATTAGGATAATCATAAATATTTGATCAACCATTACTGTAGTATATTGTATATAGTATAACATAAACAGAGCTTGAATTATTTTTAATTTAAAATAGCAATTATTCATACTTTTTGTTTGCAACTTAAAGAGAAATCTTCAAGAATTTCTATGTTTATTAGTGAGCATGGCTTCCCTTACCTGATTTATTTTTCACTCACAAACATATCAATTCATTTATAACATTTCGGGGTTACCTCATTCTTACCTTTATCATCTGAACAACATATTTTTCTAATACTCCTATTTGTCAATACATTTCTATCTTACAATATTGTCTTAGATTGATAAATAAAGTTATAATGTTCACTTCTTTTAGAGTAGAAGTAGAATATTCCTATGAAAATGTATAGTGAACATTATAATTTTATTTATCAATCTATTACGATATTGTGAGATGGAAATGTATTGACAAATCAGAGTAATAGTAAAATATGTTTTGATAGTGGGAATAAGGCCCCGAAACATTATAAATATGTTGATAAGTTTTTTGAGGGAAAAATAAATCAAGTAAAGGAAGTCATGTTCACTAATAAATATAGCAATACTCTTCTTACCAGGTTTTCTGCGAACAATTTCAACCATGTTTCTGAAGTTGTAATAATTAAGAGTCAAAATTCAATTTTCGTGCTAACCTAGACTTAATTGACAACACTTTCTATCCTGTTTTAACTAAAACCAGCATGCATATTTATAAATTAGGCTGCACTGTCTGAGTACGATAAAAGTACGTGTTATTAATCATAGGTTGATATGATTTTTATATTTGCATGTATTTGTTCAATTAATTTTTTGAATGCATAGATTTTTCCTGTCAATTTTCATCAGGCCCACTGGAAGCCCTGTTCCCAGAGATTTTGACCTCCCCTCTCCCCTATTCTGCCTATCACTGACGGTGGTCCTCGCCAAAAGTAAGACACGAAGCAACGGAACCAGCCAATCAGATACTAATAAGGACAACGAGCTATTAAGGTACCATTGAGGCAAGTCAACTACTGAGGCAACTACAACAGAGGTTTGTGGCGTCTTGGATCAGCTATTAATGGCATGATCTAATTAGACAACATAAATAGCAATATAATTGGATCCTCATCATCCAAGATCTTGGGGGATCAGTATCAAGCCTATTGTTTCAGAATTAGTTTGTATATAATTTGGTATTTGTTCTCTCTAATATATATATAAGTTATAATATCTAATATATATAAGATATAATTTTTTTAAATTTATTTATTTAATTATTTTATTATAATGAACATAGGTTGTTTGCTGCACCACAATGAACCAGTGTCTATATTAAAAATACATCATACAACTTTATACACACGACTAATAAGTGTTCTTAATAAAAAACGAAAGAAAAAAATCATATAAAAAACTTTCTTATTTCTAAAAAAATAAAAATAAAACATTGTCTAATAAATAAATAATAAATGCTTTGTTCTATTATGTACATAAATTTTTTTATTGTTTTTTGTGT
Organism: Rhaphigaster nebulosa; assembly: GCA_948150685.1. NCBI lineage: Eukaryota > Metazoa > Arthropoda > Insecta > Hemiptera > Pentatomidae > Rhaphigaster > Rhaphigaster nebulosa. The sequence continues at coordinate 203,917,626 of OX411306.1, forward strand.
AGTTCCCAATATTTTTTATCACTGGATTTTTATTAGAGATTTAAAAAAAAAATTGTGTACATAGTTGTGTAATATATTCTTTAATGAATGGTATTTCCAATACCTTATGCATAATTTTAATTTTAGAATAGTATGGGTAATTCCCAGTTATTATTAGGTATTTATTTTGATAAATTTTTAATTTTTTATAATTTGGCACATGTAGCTAAATATTGGGTATATAATATAAGTGTAAGTTAAGATCGGTCCTAAACAGGCTTTTTATATTGAAAACTTATTTGATGTACTTAATTTAGAATTCCTGTTAAAATGTCGATATTTGCTATATATAGTACACTTTGTTGGCTTTATTACACACATAACCAATGTGTTTAGTAAAAGCCAGCCTTTTATCCTTGGTTAAGTCCTTAGGTACTTAATGCGTGTTGTAAGGTACAGGCGTGTTGTTTACTGTCAGTCGGGGAATAAGATACGGTTTTCTCTTTGTAAATTGTGTAGCTTAGGTTTTATCCTGATTTAATTAATCCATTTATATGATTATCCATTTATAGATAATAATTATCCATTTATTACAAAATCTCTCAATTTTTTTTTATGTTGTGATCAGTCTATTAGTGATTGTGCCCGGTCTGTAGCTTGAAGTATAAAAAACAGTGCCACCTGCAAATCGGGATTTTTGTACCTTAAATCTGTCAGGTGTGTCATTAACATAGATACTGTAGAGCATGGCTACAGAACCCCGTCCTGTGGGAATTCGGCTTTAAGTGTAAGTATTGAAGAATAATGGCCTTCGATAACTAATTGTATCATGAAGTTAGATAAATAAGATTTTATCAAGTATCAAGTACTATTATATATGGTGGAAAATTTGAATCTGTCAACTAATATATGAGGCCAATATACCAGATAGTGTCGAATGCTCTTTGAATGCTCAGTAATACCGTGTGCTGTTTGTGATTAAATCCATTCGTGATATGATCAGTTAGCCTACCTAATTGAGCTATTGCAGAATGTTGATACCTAAACCCGAATAATTAATCTGTAAATATCTTTTTATCTGCAACAACTGCATTTATTCTTTGGAAAATGATTTTTTTCCGCAATTTTACCTACAATAGATAGTAGAATAATTGGATCTTATTTATAAGATTAAATAAATTCTAATTTATTAATTATAAAACTAATATATATATATATATATATATATATATATATATATATATATATATATATATATATATATATATATATATATATATATATATATGGAAGGATGGTAAATACAGACAAAAATGTGCACAACGAATTTTCTTACCCCTGTTTTTTTTTTCCTAAATTCACACAAAAGCTGAAAAACATGGACTTACTTCTGACTCGTGGAAAACCTTTTTAAAATGATATCTTACCTCAAGCTGCCTTCTAGATGCCATGTAGTATCAGGAAAACGGACTTAAAGCAGAAGGGACGGTAATGATTGATGAACCTGGCCCGTAACTTAGCACAGATACTTCTAGACCCATAAGCGCGCTTTGGTTACATTTTGAATTGGTTATATTGGTTAATTGAAAATTATTATTTTATTATTTGGTAACGCTGGGCTAATGTTATTTTTTAAATACATTAAGCGCTTTAACACATTGAACAAGACGTTTTGCGAAAGCGAGAGGTACTGAGTGATATTTGAGGTATTCTACCTTAAATTGCGTCAAAGAGAAATATTTTATGTGTGGTATATAGCATGCTATAAACAGATATGCTCAAATGAAAAACTTGAAGTTTTACAATATAGTGCCACGTCAGGAAGAGATTTTCAGCGGACACAAAATTTAAAATTATATGAGAATCTCTCAAATATTAGTAAGCAAGCACTTTTTTTTTTAGTACCCATTACTCCTCCTGTATACATACAAAATAAATACATCATTGGATAGGCATTATACAGTACAATACCAAACTCATCGAAATTGGTCTATTATTAAAACACGTTTTTTATTGACCGTTGCGCCAAAACGACTCTAACGATTTTGATAAAATTTTATGTAAGGTAATATATAAAGATGTAATAATGAAGGTATAAAATTGGATATTAATAAATAGGGGTAGGATTTCCATGTAATTAAAAATGCCAAACATGTACATAAATATGTATACATTTTAAAACAAATATGTAAAGAATTTGTAAAATGTGTAAGCATAATGGAATTATTTAATTGATATATTTCAATATACGATATACTTATTATCAGGAAAACAGTTGAAAAGTAAATTAATTTTTACGAAAAAGTACGTCTATTTATCTGTTGAATGAACGCTCGATGGTTTGATGAAGCATTTGATTCCCCGACATATATCTTCCAGAAAGCCTTCGAGAAAGGAATCGCCTTTGAATGTTAACTTATATTTTAGGATTTTTTAAAATATGTAAATGAAAATAATAAAATATCTGATGTATACAACACATGACTCCCTTATACGCCCATAAAACTATAAACCCGTGGCTCAAAAATTGATCCTGAATTTTCGGAAGATTGCAGTAAAAACGACACTCGGCGTCGCGAGATCCATCTATTGACATACACACAGCCATACTCTTGTTTCCGAAGATCTCATTCCGTTATTATATGTCGTTTTCTTTCAGTATGCAACAAGTTCCCAAGAGATTTATTCTTGTTCAGTGACATTATTGGAACTGTCAATGTCACTAGATAAAGTATAGGAAATCGACGGTTTCTACATTTTAAGCAGAAGAACCCACTTAGCTTATATCTTATTCTCCTGCTGCAGACTTGTTCAGCTCACAAATGGGGAGGAAAAAAAAATGTTTTACACTCAATTTAAAAATTTTAAACTAGTAATAAAAATGTTTAATTAGAGTGGGGGAAAAATCGCCTTCATTACCAAATCATCTGATTTCTGTATTTAATTTTAATATAATTTTTGGTGTAAGTTTATTATGATCTTCAATTAAATTACCCCTTTCGGCTCACCAATTTTAACCAAAATCTAGTATATTATGAATATTGATATAAAAGTCTTATTTACCAAATTTCAAATGATTTATTTTAGTATCATTTTTGATGAAAGTTCATTATGACCTTCAAGTAAAACACTGCCTCCGGTTTTCCAATTTAGATCAAAATCTAGTATGTTATTTAAATTAATATATAAATTATTAATACTAAATTTGAGAAATTTCGCATAGTATTTTAATATATTTTTTGATGGAAATTAATTATGACCTTCAAGTAAAGTACCACTTCCGGTGATAAGCAGTAACTAAAAAGGGAGGATGACAACTAGGTTTTACAACAATTCGAAATACAAAATTTCAACTTTCTACGGCAAACCGTTTTTGAATTATGCGAGGTATGAGCGTACGTACGAACAGACGTCACGACAAAACTAGTCAAAATAGATTCAGGGATGATCAAAATGGATATTTCCGTTGAAATCTGAAAACCGAAAAGTTTCGCGATTACAGTCCTCCCTTCACTTCCACAAGGAAGTAATATGGAGTGAAGCATGTAAAAATACATGAAATATGTATATTAAGTGAAATTTGTAATTTTGAATTGGTTTAAATTGATCTCAAATGTGTCAAAACATAAAAAATGAGTTGATACCTGGTTATATCTTTCTCAAAAAACAATATTAATTTACATGAAAATCCTAATCCTATTTTTAAATAATATAATATTATATCGTAGTGCAATCCTGAAGATGGAGCGAAACCCCAAAACGTCGATATAATCATTGAATAAGTTTAAAATAAATTATGCACTAGGAATTTATAGATCTTTACAATACTTAATATTGATTTTGATTGCAAAATGTTGTGTTGCATCACTTTGTGTGTTGTATGAAGCAGTATTATTAAAAAATTAATTTTCCAATATTTTTTTAAGAATGTAATTTTTCAATTAGAATATAATATGTTAAATTTTCAACGGCAATGATAAAAATGTAATTTAATGTCGTGTGCATAATATGAAAGATTATCATATTTTTTTTGAACAAATTAAATCATCTAAAATGTATGTAAGATGTGTTTAAACCACTTCATATAACCGAAGACAACAGAGAAAAGGAGATGTATATAAATTTGAAGGGGGCCAAAGAGGTTGGCCAAAAGCAATTTGTCGGTCGGGAGCATAGAGGCAATATTTTATAGCAACGTTCACGGCCAAGCTTCAATAAGTAAGAGATATTGAATATCGGCCAACGTAAATTTCCACAAAAGATATTGCTGGCCATTATTACGGCATGTTTAAACCGAAAACCCTCCCCCCACTGCCAAGTAGCCAACTATACAGCTCTTTTCCGAACCATTCTAGAAATCGATATTTACAGCTTTATATTATTTAGCTTTTTTTTTTTTATTTATTAAATATTATTAATAATAATAAGGTGTTTATTTTGTGACAAAGAAAACAAATAATGTTACAATATACTTTTACATACACAATAGATGAACTTTATCCCATCTGCAAAGCTTAATGCTTTACAAAACTCAAATATATCGCAAAATTACAAATAAAAAAACACAAAACCATTATTTTTATTTTAATTAAATTCATTAATAAAGATATACCTATAAGTCCACACCCGAACGTGCTAATCGAACAATGCTTGCCAATCTTGACCATTGATATTAATATGATAATGATTAGATGATTTATTCATATTAATATAATGATCCCATTATATTATACATGAAACATCAGCTGACATTCAAGATTGACAAGCATTATGATGTTAGGGTGTGAAATTATATTATAATTCATGTATTCTTTATTAGACAATGTTCCCATGTTACCCTGATTTGTGATAACGCAGAGTAGACACTAAAATAATGATAAATATCTTGTATATATCTATTAATATATTGTATATATGTATATTCCTACCGCCCAACTAACATTGCAATTAAGGAAGAGAAATTGTCTCATTATTTAAATTATAGACTTGCTAAGACCCAGGCGTATCTATCAAAGACATAGCTGATACATTGATTTTTATTCGTTATTATTTTTTTTTTATAAATGTTCTTCTTATTTCATAAATAGTCTTCATAAATTATAAAAATTCAATTTTTATAATTGATACGGGAAAAATCCTTGTACAATTCAATTTTTTAATTTTCACAATTTATTAAAAACATAATATATTTTATTTATTGATACAAATAAACAAGAAAACAAAAATCAACACTATGTTTTTTTAAATTAAATAAAATACTATAGCTATGTTACGGTGCGTTGGATTATGCCCAAAGAAGAATATGTTTAGTTCACTTATGTTTGTATCTGCGGATGGTATCTTTTGTATAATTACCTATTTATCTTATTAAAGGGTTTAAAGAGTGGTGGCGTGATTGAAAGAAGCTGAGGGTTAATTTCTATATGTACTTTTCTATGTAGGTTAAATCAAATTCTGAGTGCATCTACGTCATTTTGGTGTAATATGGATAATTTTTTTTATAATTCTGAGGCATTTATTTTGAAGTAATTGTAATTTTTGTAAGTTAGTTGAACTGGTGAAACTCCAAATGGGACAAGCATAACTTAGGATTGGTCTTAAAACTGATTTTATAAAATTAATTTATTTCTGGGAGAAAGCTTTGATTTTTTATTCAAATATGGAAACATTTTATACAATATTTTCCGGCCATTTTCAGTTTTTGAATTTATACGTTTATTTAATAGGAGTTTATTATCGGGTGTTACTGCTATGTATATAACGAAACTGTCAATAGGGATTGAGGCATTATTTAAGATAATGCTTGGTGGTAGTGCAGGTCGACGTTTAGTAAAATTGCTTCAGTTTTATCCATGTTGAGTTGTAATCCCCATTTATAAGATATTTACATGACTTCTTAAATTGATCTATTAGTCTATTGATAATAGTGTCTATCCGGTACGAAGATGAGAACAGCGCTGTGTTGTCGGCAAATAGGGCTGTCTTAACGTTTTTTACTTTAGGGATGTCATAAATGAATAAATTAAATTAAATTGGGCTTGAGAAGGAGCCTTGTGGGAGACCGGTAATAGTATAGTGAATGGGCAAAGATAAATTATTGAATGAAACGAAGAAAGATTTATTGCGTAAAACTGACTGTATGACTAATATTAGGTATCTTGAAATATTAAGGTTTATTAATTTAAAAATCAGAAATTTTGGAGTGATGATATCCAATACTTTTCCAATATCGATAAGGAACATGATATGTTTTTATGGTCAGGCTGAAGGACGACAGGTGGTCGAAAAGTATTAACGAATGGAATCCGATAGACTAAATGAGAAGCAGAGGAAGACCATACATGAGGTGGAGAGATGAAATCACCCGCAGAGTGAGAACAAACTGGATAAAAATGGCCAGGGACAGAGAGTGCTGGTTAAAAATTGTTAATAAACTATAAAGATTGTTTTATCTGAATTTTTAATTTTATCTTATCTTATTGAATTTTGAAAGAACTAGTAAATTAATGAACTAGTATATTAATGGATTTTAAGTTTTATCTTTATATATTACAATTATATTTTCTCTGTTTTGTTTGTATATTTTAACAAGCGTTGAGGGCTTTATTTTATTTTATATGGTAGTATATTATTATATTTGCATCTTCAATATTTATGTTTGAATAATTATATTGTTGAGCTGAACTCCATTGTACCTCCTCCGGAAGAGGCTTTTGTCATGAGAATTATGTCAATAAAGCTATATTACTATTATTATTAATAACACCAAACTATATTTTGAACTACTTATTTTTGAATTTTTGTGTTTTTTTAGAACTTTAGATGAATGTATCACATTCGAGGCTAGTTTTCAATAAAAACAAAATTATAGAAGTGGCAAATAATTTATCAATCCCTAATTAGATTGATCCTTCGATACCATCATGCGGATGTCAACTGGCAACAGAAAATGCTTGTTGTTCCAAGCACCAACAATATATTAAACTGATATAAAAATACATTAAATAATAATAAAAGTCAAGGTAATAACAAAATGAATAAGAAGTAAAGATGCACAGCTGAAGAAGAAATAAAAAACAGCTGATACGCAAATAAACCAAACGCAAAAGGCGATCTAGATAAATTTATTAGACTTGTCCGTTTCGGTGTAAAATTTATTCAAATTTCTACTATTAGTCTTATCAAATATCTTTTTCTTTGATCCATTCCTCTCTTTCTAAATCACTCAATCATTATCAAAATAAAAGCATAGACATGTTTAAATATTTTCGGTTGTTGCGCTAATGCTAGTAATTGAAATAATGTTATTTTGCATATGAATTAAGTATATAGAAAAACAAAATTATACAAAGTGGACAATTTTGTTTGTAAAGCAGTTTGCATGTATATATTTGCGTATTATGAGTTATAATATATAATAAATTACTCCTCGTGAGTTTGAGATTAGGGAGGTGAGTCGAGTGAAGGACGTGATGCTGACGTCACTTTCAGCCCGCCATCTTTCATCAGTTGATTGATTACCCGCTAACTAACAAGTTGAGAAGTTGATAACTAGTTTGCCTCCGCTAACTAGCATCTAGTTTGTAACGGCTAGCTAATGTTCTCTGTCGTCAACTTGTCCTCCATCGACCATTCTTTGTCTTGTAGCTATAGTCTAGTCGTAGCGTTAACATGCTCCAGGAAGTTTAGCATTATCCCAGGATGTTGTGCATAGCTCGTTATATACAGCAACGTCATAACTAAAATATAACAAGGAATCTAGTAACTGTAAGAATTGAGGTAACACATCCTTAATTTCATTGATTGGTAGACACCTGTTGTCCAAATACCGGAGACCGATTGCTACGAGTTCAAGTGAGAGGATATGCCGAGAGCGACTCGCGGGAGGCAGTAACATTTGATGCATTAAATATGTGGATCCATTTGTTTCTCAGCCACTAAATTTGAGTTATATGTTAGCATAATATAAAGCTATTAATTTAATCAGCTCTATATTTTTATAATAATTAATATTATTATAAGACATCCTCGTTATATGTAGGAAATTATCTATAAACACTTTTTGAAATAATGCTAATTCATTCTAAACAAAACTTCGTGTATCAATTACAAATAGTTAAAAAATAAAATAAAATAATTATAAGAGAAGACGCTTTAGAGCATAATACATATATTACAACTCATTGCTTGATTTTAATCGAGATGAGTAATGTTTTGACAATCTTTTATGAAGAGTTTAGGAGTTATTAGGAATTCATGCAAAAATTGTTAGTATGATTTGTCAACTTTTTGTAATAGTTCATATCCAACTTGTAAATAGCAAAATACTCTTATATTTTTTTTTTCCGACATTTTAAAACTCCTCGAGAGTTAAACGGGGAGTGAATCAGTATTCATTGGCCATAAGCGGATATAAAGTGTGAAAATTAAATAATAAAAAGGCATTGGTATTTATCGCGGATGAAATTGAAAGAGTAATTTCGTAGTGTCGAGTCTGAGCACGTAGGGAAGAGCCATTTTGAAAGCAGAGCTTAAGCAGAAAGTGCTGCTTCCAGATGTGGCAGCAATGGCTATGGACTGCCTCCAGTTAATATTGCAACTCTCTATAAAATATTTCTCCGGCTCTTTTCCGCTGGAATAACTGCTCTGGAACATTAACTATCGGCAGTCTGTCCATTCTCGGATAAACTTAGTGTCTTGGAAACAGTGTGATGGCGTGAACTGTTTGTTAGCTATAAATTATAAAATATCTTATGATTAAAAATAATAATAATAAACCCTTCATACAATTCATCTAAGAATATATATAAACAACTTCACAAGTATGTATATATTATTTATTTTTATAGAACAATTTGAAATATAACTTTTGAACAATACTAAATAATGAAATAATTATTTTTTTTGTGGACAATTTAACATTTAAAAAATATATAATTTAACACATTACATTGCATGAGTTAATACGCCTCCCAAGAGTCTGTGATGAATCTTACACGAAGGCTATAAATTCCAAAATATGAAGGTAATACTGTAAATAATCATGAACATTAATAAAAAATAAAAAAAAATCTGTAACGGGGGTCATGCGTTCAGTAAATGATAAGGAAGTACTGTCATTTGACTAATGATTGTATAAGGAGGTTATGTGGCCAGTATTAATGCTCAACCGCCAGGATGAGCCTCATTCCAATTAAGAGTAGCAACTTTAAAAGGCTGGGTGTGCCCCAGAAAGGTCCCCTGACTCTAGATTCGAATTACATGTAATGTATAGACATGGTAGACCTTGCAGAAAAACGTGACTAATTTCACACATAGTTTCACGAAATAACAACAATTATATCCTTAAAGAAGGTCTGAAAAACAGTCACATGGCACCCATCAAAAATTGAAATAATTTGGTTAAAAATTACATATTTTACTCAAGCGCAATGTTTAGCCAACTGCCAGCCGCCGGCTTTGCGCACCATGTGTCATTCAAAATTCGCGTTTTGACTCTCAGAAATGCTTATTTTACACTCATTGAAGCCTGTTTAATTAAAAATATGTATGTAAGGCATAAAAATGCGCGTCTGCCAACTGCCAGCCGTGGGGTCTGTGCGTCATATGCTGTTCAAAATTCGTGTTTTTAATTTTCGAAGATGGTAGTAGCAAGAAATCTAGTAGCCGGTTTTATTATCGTTACCGATGTTTCTGGAAATGGTGTATCTGAATCTAGAGATATCCAACAAAATTTGTTGGTGCGTTTTGAAATATTCACGAAAAACCTCGAAATGTTTTAGAACTTTTCTCTTTTTTCGATGAAAAATTTAAAAGGATGTGTGGTAGCGAAAAAACCCCGCACATTTGTTTATGTACTAAATTACGAAGGACTAAATTTTTCTTAATTTGAGCGCAGACATAGGATCTGTAGGTTTAATAGTTCCAAAGGAACAGCACTTCAACATTTAGATTTTGAATAACGTCTGGCGCGCAGACCGGGTGGCTGGCAGTTGGCAGACTGCATTTCCATTCTTTAATTGAATATAAAATAAATCATTTCCGAGAGTTAAAAACCTAAATTTTAAACATCATCAGTCAGACTCGACGGCAGGCAATTCCTCGTATTTTCGTTGGTTGTATAACATCTAGTTTATGATGGTAAAACTTTGGGCTTGCGTAACTTATTCCATATTTATCCAAATTACTTCCATTTTTGATTGGCCACCATTTTGCATTCCGGCGGCTTCGTGGCGACAAACATCTATTTTTTATCTCTTTTTCAAGAAAATATTTGTTTTAATTATTTTAACTTTGTGTAAAATAAGTAAGGTTTTTTTGCATGGGCTCCCGGACTAATAACAGAATAAATAAATCATCTGTTCCAATCGGATTCGAACCCGAGCCATACACTTATGAGTCCAGAGCCTCGCTCATTGAATTACACCACCCCTAACCACTGCCTACAAAATTATAAAAGTGAATTATAGAATGAAGATACGAATAGAAGAAAATATAAACATAATTTTTTACAAGTTTAAACTGTAAATAATTTAATGAGAGCAAAATCTCATAAAAAGTTACAATTGTTGTTAAACTGAAATTGGAAGATTCCAAAACAAAGCCTTAAGTTTCTCAAATAGCAAAAAATATATAATCAGTCAACGTTTTGCTAAATCAGGAATAATCAGGAAAGGAATAGATAAAAACACATAAATGCAGACCAGATAAAAGGACATCTCACATCGACAGCCTAAAACGACGAACGAAAACGATATAGTATTTTCCTCAAGACATTTTAACACATATTTATCCAACCAACTGAAAACTCTTATAATTTTTTTCTTGCGTTTTAAAGTCTCCCAGCATATTTCGAACTGTCATTAAGTGTTCGTATATCTCTAATTAGGCTAGTATTTTTTATATTGTTGATGTAAGATGTATTCTCATACATTTTACCACATTTATAAAAATTGTAAAATAATGTAAATTATTTGTTTATTATAATTTATAAATTCTTAAGTCGGAAAATCATTCATTGAGGCACTCGGTCATAAAACATGTTAGCGAACAAGATGAAAACTTTTACAATGTTAATAGGTTTTATATAGGCAAAAAACTAAAGGGCGGGAGGTTACGGTTGAGGAGAGGAAAGCCTTCTTCCCCTCCATAACTTCAGACCTCGTCAAATAAACCAACGTGATTTTTTTTATTTTGATCTGTTTAACATTTTTTCATATACGTGCCCTAATTCTTAAGTTGTTTGTTATTTCGATAACAAAAGGTTGTTGTCATGCGCATGCGCACTTAAAGGTTCCTCCATAAGTTGTTAAAATCTCTAGTTACAATGTTTTCCCTCCAACGTTCAGTCACTTAACAAAATTAATTACCTACAAATTTTTTCAACAACCTATGAAACCGGGTATATCTAATCATCGGTTCCCAAAAATTTCAATTCAGAAAAAATGTCGGAGTGCCTCAATTAAAACTCCTAGAAACTTGCCCGAATTTCCATTCAGACTCGAAGGCTCCAAAAATACGTTGTTGCTTTTCAATTAGCGCCTGCTAATTGAAACATTTAAAATAACAGACTACCACCTCAGCTGCTACCGAGAATATCGATTTTTATTTGGAGGTTCTTTACCAGCAGGTTTCAGGGAAAATAATATATATAACACTTTTTACAAAAAAAAACAACAACATATTTTTCTGACCATTGAAAATAAAAAAAACGATCATTTCTTGAAGCCTGGGCCGTTAAGATTAATGAAATTACAATGCATTTAATTTATAAGTGTATACTACTATTTTCTTTTTTTAATAAACTTCTCATGAGTTGCTTTCATTGATTTATTCCAAATTTCATTTTTCAGAGTTTCGTGTCATATATTAATTTTGAGAAAATCATTAACCCTACAGGAGCCCGTTAAAGCTCAAATTAAAGCCAAATTAATATTCTTCGAGTTCATTTTGGATGAATTTTCTCAGGGGATGAGTATGATAAATGGGATGATATTTGACAAATTTAGAGACCAAAATAAAGATTTTTCACATGTGAGAAAAAATATTCAATCTTTGAGGAACTATATCTCAGTAACTACTTAACCTACTGAGTTGGTCCAGATCTAAAATTGTGAAAAAATCTAATTTGGTTTAATAAAAGAGATATTGATTAGAAACTGAAAATAGTTCTAAAATGCCTTTCTTCTCTCCAAATATGTATATGTATTGTTATTGTATTGTATAATATGTATTGATATTGTTAAATATTATCGTTATTGAATTTAAACAGACCAGTGCGAACAAAAGAAATAAGGGTCGAGCAGGTAGAGAAGGGTAACTGAAAGGCGATGACAGATGTCACCACATAAGTGATAAGGGATAAGTTAATTTAAAAACCCTACTGAGAAGTTAACACTGTAACAGTGCCAAAAGCTGGAACATCTAATCAATTTTAAGAACTGGTCCCCTTAGTCTTGGCTGGCCTCGAGGAAAAAGTGGAAAAGGTATGATTAATGGTTGGATAATGGTTCGCAGATACCGGCTGTCAGGACAAGGGGTGGAGCCATCCGATGAAATCCCAGAATTTCCTCCCTCTATAAAACTAGTCGGCCAATGAACATCGTTTTCAACCCCCTCTTAGGCAAAATAAGAGAGAAAGGGGGAAAGAAGCAAAGAGGTGAAAAGGAGGGACTTAGGAATTGATCGAGGCTAGGAGAGGACTGCTAGACTGGGCTTGGCTGAAGGCTGACCTCGCCGGACTCAAGGGCGGAACAACGAGACTCTGAAGATGAGAAATGCGCTCTGGCTCCATGACTGAAGATATGCAGGGGAACCCGAGGGAGAGATGCTGAAGAACCATCAACAACAACTAGTACAGATAAGAGATTTATTTTAAAACAATTAATGGCTAAGTCTAGGCTGAATCATTCCATGGTTAATTTTTATTGTAATATTTTGTTATTTTAATTTTGAGGAATAAAGATAAATGTTAGCAAGGAGGTTGTCCTTTAGTAACCAGGTCCATATTTAATTTGAAAATATTTCATTAACTTTGATTAACATTAGTATTAAACTTAAAAGTAGGAACATTATCTTGGTTAATTATTAAATAATGGTAACCACAAACCAGGCCTTTGGAAAGGTACCCAATTTAGAGGACAAGGTAAGAAATTCAAAAGTATTCATAAGCTTACTTGATTTTGGGATAATCATCTTCAATGATTGCCCAATGGCATCCCTATATATATAGACTAATGTATTAGAGCTAAATAGATATCAAGCTCAACTCGAAACTAGAAACATAGCAAGGAACTATATCTCAGTAACTACTTAACCTACTGAGTTGGTCCAGATCTAAAATTGTGAAAAAATCTAATTTGGTTTAATAAAAGAGATATTGATTAGAAACTGAAAATAGTTCTAAAATGCCTTTCTTCTCTCCAAATATCCGCCGTAGGTTCCTCCAGAAACTTAATCGTTTCATTGCTACTGTGAGTACAGCTGAGCTGTACTAGGACAGCTCAGCTGGAATAATATGAAATCCTGGTGCCTTAATTATCTTATCAAAAGAATCGAGAGGTTCAAGAAAATCTTCAATGTCTCTCTCTCTCCAAAAACGATTGTGTCCAGGTTATCTTGTTTTCTTTCGTTAAGTAGATTTTGGAAGTGAGAAACCCATTTTTCCAAAATGACAGCTACGTTCGTAATCAAAGATCCATCCCTATTCCTGCAAGCATGATTCTGGGATTTAAATGTGATTCGTCTCTCATTCACCATTCAAAAGAATGTCCTGCTGATTTTACTAGAAACATAGCAAGGAACTATATCTCAGTAACTACTTAACCTACTGAGTTGGTCCAGATCTAAAATTGTGAAAAAATCTAATTTGGTTTAATAAAAGAGATATTGATTAGAAACTGAAAATAGTTCTAAAATGCCTTTCTTCTCTCCAAATATCCGCCGTAGGTTCCTCCAGAAACTTAATCGTTTCATTGCTACTGTGAGTACAGCTGAGCTGTACTAGGACAGCTCAGCTGGAATAATATGAAATCCTGGTGCCTTAATTAGCTTATCAAAAGAATCGAGAGGTTCAAGAAAATCTTCAATGTCTCTCTCTCTCCAAAAACGATTGTGTCCAGATTATCTTGTTTTCTTTCGTTAAGTAGATTTTGGAAGTGAGAAACCCATTTTTCCAAAATGACAGCTACGTTCGTAATCAAAGATCCATCCCTATTCCTGCAAGCATGATTCTGGGATTTAAATGTGATTCGTCTCTCATTCACCATTCAAAAGAATGTCCTGCTGATTTTTTCTTACAGGCAGTTTCTATGTCCGCCAGGATTTTGTTTTCCCATTGTCGATTCTTTCGTTATTCTTCCACATATAGTCTAATATATTTCTTCTGGGTCATTGTTTTGTACGCTTTATTTATTTATTTTTTTCTTCGTTTGGGGCATTCTTCATCTAACCAATGTTTTTTTCTTATGTTTTATTTCGGTGCCTATAACCTCTCTCGCAGCCTCAATTATTGATATTTCACAATTTTTCCACTCATCCTCAAGCGTTTCACATCTATTAATGGCAATTATTTTTGTAACGATAGCTTCAGTGAATCTCGCTTGAACTTCCTTGTCTTTAAGCTTAAAGGTATCGATTCTACTTACAGAAGTAACACGTTGACTTTATGACATTGATATCCTAGCTCTAATCTTGGCGATTCCGAGGTAATGGTCCAAGATTACATTAGCTTCTCGATAGGACCATACATCCATCAGTAATGATCTATGTCTGGTGCTAATGAGGATAGGATCGATTTGTGAGGTAATAACCTCACCATTTTCTCCAATTTTTTTCCATGTAGACAGATGTATTTTCTTGTGAGAAAAACATGTGCTGCCAAATGCAAGTCCGTTTGAAGCTACAAAACACATTAGTCTTTTCTCCTTATCATTCGAATCTCATGGAGGCTATGAAGACCTATTGTTGGTCGATAGGTATCCTCTTTCCCAATTTGTGCATTATATTCTCCAAGTAAAATATTCATGTCATACTTGGGGCAACTATCAATGCATCATTTGGGGTATTCATAGGAGTCTTTTACATCTTATATTTCGGTACTTGTATGAAAACTATTTAAGGAGATATCACTGAATTTCTTTTTTAGTCGGAGCATGCAGACTCTTGAGTTGATAGGTTTAAAATTAATGACTTGTTATCTAGACTCCTATCAAAGGCAAAACTTGTACCAATTATATGGAGGCAGTTATCACAGCTTTAATTTTTATAGCTACTCGATCCCGTTCATCTGATTTTTTTTATGACAGCTATATCTATTTTATAGTTGTAAAATAGCAAAAAAAAATTGCACTTGCAGTCTGTATAAGGTCAAAATATTCCATTAGGCGATTGAATAGTCCATATGACGATTGCAGAGTTGTTTATTATTTATCAGTCCGACTGTTCTTTTTTGGGCTTTGTTGCTATCTCTATTATAAAATAAGAGGGTTTATCGGCCCTCGTCTCCCGAGTTAAGTGGAGGGCAACCTCCTTGGAGCCTCCTTACATGTCTCCCAATCTGAGGTGGCAACATAGGGAAGGTGATTCTAGGAAGTGTATTGAAAGTGACCCTTATCTGTTGTAAGGGGGTATATGTAGCGTGCTGTATATAATGTAATTTTGTGAGTGTGTGTTTTTGTTTCCCCAAATTGGAGTACCAGAGGCTGATTGCAGTCTAGCGACTGGGCGATGTAGCCACCACCTCCCGACACCGTATAAGCATTATTTATTAATTACAATGTGTGGCATAGACACAATCAGTTGGGTTCGAACCCAATCAGCGCTGCTTTTGAGTATGGACGGTATAAGGTTGTAGCTTTGTGGTGCAGTCGAATAGCTCAAATGTCGATTGGTTTAGCGACCGATGTAATTTATAGGCTGCTCGATTGTTGGCAATCCAATCAACCAGGCGGCATATTTACGTTCAACAATCACGGTGTGGTTCGGTCCACTGTTGCTCATTGACAGAACAAACAGTATAAGTATTTTATACTATTCAGCATTTAAACAGTTGCTTTTTATTTTTAATCTAGATCACTATTCATTAATATGTTATGATGTCGCATTAGACAATATTACGTAGGTATATAATTTCTTGTTTAATACCGTAGATAATATATTTCATCTCATATAATATGGTCTCCTATATCTGCGGTCTGGATTGGAGACTGGCTTTAGCATAAAACTTATTTATTTTGTTATATCAGTCGTGGATCGACTCAGGGTCGAGAGACCAACCTGGGGCACACTAAGTGTCTATATAGTTGGCACCCTTAGATCTGGTGGGAGATAAACTCGGTGGTTAAACTTGAATGCTAACCACACCATCTCTTTGTATAACCGTTGGTCAAGAAAGAGTACTTTCTAACCTGGAAGTACTGACTATAAAACCCTTTATTCATTCTATTAGTGCGAATTTTTTTTCCAGTGCTAGAAAAGTGCACCATAAAGTAGTTTATAATGATTATCTTCTTAAGAAGAGCAGTTTCCATATTAGCCAAAAAGAAAATTCAAAAATGCCTATTACACGTTTTTTGAAAAATAACATTGCTATTTGAAAACTTTTAACGAAAAGAACTCTATTAAGCTCAAATTTTAGCTAATTATTTTATTTAAAAACAGGTATTCGAGATGTTTTTCGAGCGGTTGGTAGTTTTCAAGATATTGATCACAAAAAAGAAAGAGCGAAACGTATAGAGTTTTTCTTGAATAAAGTGAACTTCCGATTCTTGAAATTGATTAATATCTATTTTTCAAGAACATTTTTCATATCTGCTGTATAGTCTAGGTATAAATTGGAATATTATTTAAGTTTGAAAACAAAAATTAAATTAAAAAAAATAAAGGAAATTTTTAATGGGTAAACTTTTTATTTCTTTGTAGGTATGCAGTAAAGGAAGTGCTGTAATCGCGAAAATTTTGGATTTTCAGATTTCAACGGAAATATCTATTTTGACTAGTTTCTTCATGACGTCTGTACGTACGTTCGTTCGTACGTTCATTAGCATCTCGCTTAACTCAAAAACAGTTAGCTGTAGAAAGTTGAAATTTAATTTGTGATATTGATGTAACATCTAGTTGTGTACTTACCGTTCTGGCCACTACATGATCACCGGAAGTGGTACTTTGTTTGGGGATCACAATAGATATTCATAAAAAATAATATCAAATTATGATACAAAAAATCTCAAATTTAATTTATAAAACTTTGATATCAATATAAATAACGTACTAGATTTTGGTTAAAAGACGAAATAGGTACTTTATCTGAAACTGTTTTGTTTTTTTACTTCCCGCCTTCTGAATACGATGAATTGATGAATTGAATTGAATTGAAATGAATTGAATATGAATTGACTGAAAGAAGTTATGAATAAGAATCGTGCCAAAAATCACAAAGCAAGATTTTATGGATAATCACGTTTCAAGGTACCAACCGTTTTTAACATTTTTATAATGATGACTGTGCTTGTGTATGTGTTTTTTATTCTTTTTTTTTTATGAATTCCAATAGACGTCGGGACGTCGATTGTCGTTTTTGAGATACTACTATCTTTGCAAATCAGTAACCAAATTCAGTATCACTTTTTGAGCCACCGATTTATAGTTTTATAGGCGTACAAAGAAGCCATGAGGCGTCCACATCAGATATTTTACTTCTTAATATAAGAAAGTCAATTAAAAAAGATTTTTTGAAATGCATGAATTGATGGGTCTCTAATTATAAACCTAAATGCACTGGATTATCATTACCTACCGTTTATTAATTTAATGTAGTCAGTGCTTTTTTTATTCCTCCTGTCACGATTCTTCTTTGATATATGTTACAACTTTTATTATTTGAATTTTCTGACGATATTCGCCTTTATTACTTCATCACTTACTACGGTATACGACATTTCGATGTAAATGATGTCCTTTTCGGTGAGAAAACCTATAAGAGTATGTATTCGGACCCCGCACTTGACAAAGTACCTGAGACTCACATATAAATTTAGTCGAAATATTAAGAGACAAACATATTTTTATAACATACTATCAACAATGATTAACTTTGAGGTTATCTTACATCTCAATTCCTTCCTGATCATCTTCCGGACATGATCTCCATCTTTCCAGAGCCCGCTTTTTCTTTTGCTTGTTGTCATCTTTATGATTTTTAAATTATAAGCTTGATTTATTATTTTACTATTTATTTACTATTATAATTATACTATGATTTACTATTATAAATAGATTTACTATTATCAGGCTAAAACGTTATGATAAACTACATAATACCAAATAACAATTATATTATTATAACTGATGCATGTACCCCAGTGCTAAGGAGCCAAATGCATTTTGAAAGGTAAACTTAAAATATAATATATCTAATTAATATTAACCTGTTCTCATTTTATAAATCCAGCAGCTGTGCACCCCGGTTTCACCCACATTTCTACACATGAGATGAAATAAATAAAACTGAGTTCGTGCTCATTTAAAAAAAAAACTGAGTAGAAGCTTCGGCTAGATTTGAATAAAGATAAATAACACTTTGGATTACTTGCTAATTGCATGGAGCACGTGCTCCAAATATTTGATTCGGAGAACCTGCTTAATTTTCTAAGTGAATATGACTGAGAATGAGCTCCACTATGTGAGTGGGTACTCAGTAAAAAGCCGATGAACTCTTTTGTAGACTCAGCATATTACTGAGTACTTACTCACATAGTTGAGCACGTTCTCATTCACTTAGAAAGGTGAACAGGTACTCCGAATCAATAATAAACCCATACTTGCTCCATGCACTAAGCAAGTATTCCATTGTGTAACGTCTCTTTATTCAAATAAAATCGGAGGATATGCTCAGTTTATTGAGGAATGAGCAAGTGCTCAGTTTTATTCCCTTCACCTATGATGAGTACATTATTAAGTGAATTTTAATAGAGAATGAAACATTTCATTATCAAAGTGGTGCTGCTCAACCATATTGGATTGCTATGAACAATGCATTAGTATCGTAACATCATATATACAATAAATAAAAGTTATAACGAATATATAGTACAATATTAATACACATAATACATAATAACATTGTAATAGCTTCAAAATCAAATAGATTTTTCATTTTTCATTGAAGTCTTCAATGATAAAACAATGCTCAAAATGCCTTTGGATTCGTATTTAGCATATCTCAAAACATAAAAAAAAAACACTTCAGTTGGAGGGAGGATTTTGATGCAGAACAGTGCAATTAGATAGTTGTTAATTTATATTAATTAATAAATTATTTATTATTGTAAAACAATAAGAGGTCTTAGGGGTTAATGGAGAGAATTTATTATGAAAAAAAATAAAAATGTGTATATATATATATATATATATATATATATATATATATATATATATATATATATATATATATTTATATATATGTGTGTGTGTAGATAAAGAACAAAATTAAATAACAAACGTTAAAGAAAAAAAACGTTAACAATTTGCGAGTGGTCGTGTTAGGTTTCAAGAATTTGTTTTGCCTTCTGACAGAAATATTATACAGAGGTCCAGTTTATTCCTGCCTCTTAGGTTCAATGACAGTGTCGTTGCAGCAGTAGAGTTAGAAGGCAGATTTTTTGAAGATAAGAGAAAAGAAAGGAATATTGTTTTTCGAAAATAAAACATTAAAGATTTTATTTTCGTGGGGACACAAATCCGCGCTCTTTTTAAGGATTTGGAATCCAAAGGAAAAATTAAATAAATCTGAAAAAAAGAGCTTGGTCTGCGTTTGAAAACATTTGTGAACAATATTTGGGCAACAAAACAGATACACATTACAAAAAGACATTTTTGAAGAATTGCTTTTATCAAATAAGGCTATGGGTTGCAACATGTCATTAAAAATTCATTTTTTGCACTCCCATTTGAATTTCTTCCCTCCCAACTAGGGAGCAGTTTTAGATGAACCCAGAGAACGGTTTCATCAAGAGATTACTCAAATGGAGAAAATATATAGCGGTAAATGCAATCAGAAGATGCTTGCTGACTATTGCTGGACACAACAATGGGAGTCTATAAAAAGAAAAAAATATACACATTGACTAGACATAAATTTATATTATGTTCAGGATTAAAGATTTTATTATTTTACATATTATTATTAATTTTAAGAAAATTAAATAAATAAACGAAAAAAAAAACTTTCTATTTCAGTTTTTTCAAAAACAACTTCCAATTTCTCAAAAATGGTGCCTGATAGAATTTTTCTGATTTCAAATTCGAACTCAGCACGCATGAAAATACAAAAATCAGGAAAACTTTCTCAAAGGAGCGAAAATAAATTTTCCTTTGCAGAACAGTGTTGTTAAAAACCTGTACCACGACAACACATGAAGGGTCTCGGGTTCAGTACTTGGCAAGGGCCTTACTATTTCTAGGCTAACGATTGTGCAAGGAGGTGTATATATACACACACATATATATATACAAATTCAGCCTGCGTAAATATGTGCGCGTAAAACTCGAAAAGTTGTCGATAGATTTTGATGCGGTTTTCACTATAATTCTTCCGGAATGTTTATATGCATTATATTTTTCGAAATTCTCCCCTTATGGAGAGAAGTGGGGAAAAACTATAAAAAAAAGCAGGCAACTTTATTGTCGTTTTGACAAATTTGTTATCATTTTTATCCTGCATTCCTAGAAAAGGTTTAATTAAATAAGAATGCAGTGGGTTACCGAGAAATTTATTTACCCCTTTGGTCTTGGAATATTTACAGTCAAAATTTTTGTTGATAACCGGTTGTTTCGTTGAAAGTTCTTGTAGAACTCCCTCCCACCTCCCTCCTCCTAAGAATTCTAATAATTAGAGCATAGAACGTTACCAATAAGTGCTTTGTGATGTTTAGTAAATCTTCCTCATTGATACAAATTATATGCAATCAAAATGGAGTAAAAAACTCTTCTTTTGTACAGCAGAATTAATCTTGGTTGATTTCAATGGATTATAATGTTAATACCAGATAAATAATACAATATCACGAGCATACACAGATCCTCAAAGGTTCTAGAAGTCATGAGTGCAATGGATAATGATGAGGCTGTTTTTTTTTTGTTTTTTTAAGAGGATGAAAATTTAATATATTCCTTTAAGTAAAAGTAGAGGAGAGCAACGAAATTTGTGACGATGAAGATATTAGGAATTGATAAATTATTTGCCACTTATATAAATTTGTTTTATTGAAATCTAGTTTCGAATGTTATACATTCATCCTCAGTTCTAAAAACACACAAAAAATTCAAAAATAAGCAATTCAAAATATGGTTTTGTATTATTATATATATTAAATTAGATTAATATAAATCAGTATTATAAAACATTTATGAATTATGAATTTAATTAAGACAAGAAATCAAATACATGTTGGTACTCACCAAGGTTTAAATTGATTATATCAAGCAGAAAAGTTTGTACTGGTTTCTTCTCGCATTGAACTAACGATTGTAGCATGTTTATAGGTAAACGGTTTAAGGGTCAGGGTTTTTCAGTAATGCCGGTAAATAATTGTTTTTTCTTGAAAAAAGAATACTGAGTACTAGGCGTGAAATGAGATAAATATGGGAATGGAATTACTTGATCGAGAATACCGTTATTCCAACCAAAGTAAAAAAAAATTGAAAAAAAAAAAAAACCAGAGAGCTGCAAAAGCTAAATATATATTTGGTTGAATAACTAGATTACTTTCTTCTATTTTTGAGCAATGATATTCTTTTCGACATATCCACCTACACAAATAATGAAATGGGCCAGTCTCGTCCTCTATATAAATTTAAATTTAATTTTTTTTTTGTGTCATACCTATTTTTTTACTCCAACTATTTTATTCCAAATACTGATTGTTATGTGTATAAAATGTTCCCAATACAACATTTCGTAAAAACATTTTGTTAGATGTAATATAAATTGTTTTACTAGTATAAATCTAAATATTTATTTATGAAAACCATTTTTATATATGCCTATAATCAGATGCTTGCTTGCTTCGATGCTATAGTTAGCATGTTATTTATTTCTATATACTCAATGCTACCAATGCAACCATGCAATGAGGGTTCCATTCTAGTGCTAAATCCATGTATGAGGAGTTAGCCGAGAGAGTTGAATATTTCATCAAGAGATCCAATACAATCTTAACCGCGGCTGCCTCAGGATACTCCTATTCAATATTTCCACTCTTCCTGTGGCGATGGCAGGTCGAGCGTAATGACTTTTGACATTACTATTCTTTCACTCAGGCTTGATAGATTACGTTGCATTGAATATTCGGGTTACTCAGTAGTTAGGGCTTCCTTGAATTCTTCTTTTATTTATAAGTTAAATCAGAAAACTCATCTCATAAATACGTATAAACATGAAAATTTTAGAGAAAAAGAAAAGGAATAATTTTTATATGCATTAAAATATTGTATTTTTTTAATCGTAGTTTTAAAGATAGGTGCTAAATCAATCTATGCTGTTGAAATCTCAGAGTGGCATGGCAAAATATGATTAAATTTATTAAATAAGATATACAAAAAACTGAAAAGAAGAGACGAAGACTAATGTTAAGATACTTTAGGAAAATTTCGACACAAAGACTTAATTCTCTCAAATAACAGTAAATAACTAAGTAGTCAACGTTTCGCCAATTCAGGCATCATCGTAAGACCACATAAAGGCATATCACAGATAGCACATTTCATATCAACAGTCTGATAAAAACAAACGAATAGGGGTAGTGCGTAATTTCAAAACAGTTCAATAATATATAAAAAGTTGATTTGAGAAACCCTATAAGTCATTGAGACCAAATCTTTTGAAAACTATAAAAAACAGTCCAGCTCAAAGCATAATGGTTCAAGGCAAACCTAAATGACTGATAATTAAATTTGACCGAATCTGAACTTTTGATATTACCAATTAAGTCATTGAGAGTAATTATGTTGTTTAAATTTAAATTTGCTTGATTTATGGAGTTTCTCAAATCAATCGACTTTACGGATCAATAATTACCAATTGATATGTAAAAACGCTGCAATTATTGTAAGTGAAGGATGGATCCATGGAAAAATGAAGTCGAGAGCCATACGAGGAAGCTGGGAGTAGGCGATTGGAAGATAGAGGTGCAGGGCATGAAGAAATAGAAAAGGGGCGCCAATGGTCACGAGCGCCTGGAAATTAGTATACAATGTTCAATACACCATATTTCTGATTGTCGAGTTCCGAGGATTACCTTGATGTGACGAATGCCTTTGTTGCCAAATCTAAAAAAAATCGGTCAAATAGCTTGGTAAAAAGCCACGAGCGGCGGACGGGTGACGGACGGATTTTTTTTTTTGGATTGTTCGATATTTGGATTCCACGTATTTTGAAACATAAAACCTCAAATTTTGAGAGGGCTTAAACTTTTTTTTTTTCTTGGCTGATTACAAAGGTTCATTATTGAATATAATAAAACAAAGGTGTTTATTTATGATGAAATTATTCATAAAAATAAATTGATATTAGATTAGTCAGCTTCTGAATCCACATCCCTGTCACATTTCGGACTTAACTTCAATGATTGCAGGGGTTTCTCAACTAAATGATAACTTGCCACCATTACGAAAACAGCGAAATTACGTCGGACATAAGTCCCATAACATGTGTCTATCTCACACGGATTAGAAATCTATAAAATTTTAAATACCCCCAAAAAGTGACTTATGGTATTTTTCAACTCAACGGTTCAAATGTTTATTGCCATTTTATGGTTCGTATTGGATCCTTCCAATAATATCTTATTAATAATTTATAATTAGTTTCACTTACACCAAATTGTAGCAAACTTGTGAATACAGAAACTTTATTGTAGTGATTGGAAGAGACAGAGACATTCTTCGGACGAAGTGGAGGCTCGATTGGAGTAGGGGGCCTAAATCAATCTAATTTATGACAATTGTTTTATAGCTACGTGATCCGTTTGCGAAGAGACGGCCCCCTCCTAATAAGCTGAATTGAGTCTATCCACAGGGTCTAGGGTGCCTTTAACTGTACCATCATTGACTTGTTGTAGAGTTTGTGAATCGGCATCCTGTATATCGGGATGTTAGTATTATTTAGAAATGTACCACTCTTTTTTGCATCATTAATCATCAAACATATTAATTTAATTAATAATGTTTCGCCACGGTTAAACCTGCGTAATGGAAAAATTAACTTGGCTAAAAATCAGCTACTAATATATCACAGGCTGGAAATAACACTAATAATAGAGCTAAAGCGCATGTTAGCATTTAATGTATCACTGAAAGGTTCAAAAGTAAAAATATTACAGCACTAAAAATTACGCTAAAACCTATAATACTAAAACAATATATGTTGATAATTAAATAATACAAAGCCAAAAACACAATTTCCCAACAATTATTATGTTGTTTGTTACATAGAGATAAAAATATTTTTTAATAACATCTATCCAACCAACTCTCTATAATTTGAAATCTCAACTTTCTCATATCGTGTATGGTTTGTGGTTCTATTAAGATATTTCGTGTCCATTAAAATTTTACATTCCTTGATAAAGTCTTTACCTCAAATTATAATATATACAATAATAGGCATTTAAACAAGACATGATAAACTGTTTAATTCTTTCTTCTGTTGCTCATTTTACACACTTGTATGGGATTGACTATTGTATTATTTACTAAAACCATTATCATGTATGTACCTACGGATAGTCTAATCTGAGGAATTTTTCATCATAAATCATCAAACATATAATACCTGAAGATATTAAATTCCCGGAACATTAGTGAATTAAGAAAAGTTTAGTATCAGACTTGGATTGCCGGATTGCTATTCTCCATTAGTGAATTATATATGTTCTTTTCAAAATATATATGTTATTATAATATTTCTAATAATTGCAATATTATTGGTAATTGGTAATTCGCTCAGAAATAACAGTCATTTATATAACCTTTTTATTTTTTTAAGGTAGTTCTGTCCGCCATTGAAGTTAAGAATTTAATCATTCATTTCTCAATGAATTTTTTTTTCCCCTTCCTATCCTAGAGTGCACCACTTATACTTAGTCTTACATGGATGGTTGCACACGAAAAGTATGTAAAAATTCGTTGTTCTGTTACAGACCGGCAAAAAATCAAGTTAGGTTCTTCATTTTTATTTTTACTTTTTTTTCTATATTATTTTAAATTTGGTATCTGTTATGCCTCTCTTTTCTTTTTATATTTTGTTTTTATCTCTTACTATTTATTCGATGCTAACTTTCCATCGTGTTTTATCATTATCCTCGTCTCATACCATTGCAAATAACATCATGTGGTATTTCAAATTTTATATTCTTTTATCTTGTGTAACTTCTGTATCTTCATAATTGATTGTAAGCCTGCTATATGATGATAACGAAATAAATCTTCAGCACTGGGAAAATGAAGGGATGATAAGAAATATGGTAAATGGTGTGTTGAGGTAGAAATGAATGAAAAAAAGTAAAAGGAAGAAAATGAAGAAAAACAAAATAGATGATTCATGAAAGAAAAACATGATTATGCACATTTCGGCCGACCCATGTCCATCCACCGACATAGGACATTACTCAGTGAAGTGCTATTACGCAGGTTTGTTTCGGAGGATTTCCTTCTCCTGTTTGAATTCTTACTGAGGCTTTCTCTCCTCACCATTTTTCCACGTTTGTGTAATGTCTTTAAAAGTCATTTTTCATGGTCGTTCAGCTGCTCGGCATGCTTTCAGAAGTTCAGTTTTTGTTCACGTACGTCCACAGGTGTATACGTTCTCTTTGTTTTGCTTCGTCTGACATGTTGGGTCGATATTTTATTTTCCTTTTTACAGCCCTTCGTCGTTGGCAGCAGTTGTTGAGCTCCCGCTCATTAGGTAATATACATTTCCTCAGATTGAAGGTCCAAACAAATGTTAAGTTAACTCCACAAAACAGTGAATTAACTGATTAAAAGGAATATCTTTCCATAATAATTCAAAATAATAAGTGTGAATGAAATAATTTTTTACCTGTAGAAAACTAATAAACAAAATAAGTAGCTAATAAAATTCACCTTGACAATAGATAATAAAAATAAAGAAATGAAAATCCCCTTAATATATATACAAAGATTAAAATGCTAAAAGAAGTCAAAATAAAATAATATATGGTTCCTGCATTAGCATAACTATTATTTACCTATATAGAAATGAATAAACACATATTGTATAGTTCTTAATCTAACTAATGTTGAGAAAATTTTAGATGTATGTGCAAAATTATAAAACTGTAGATTTATTTATGTGAAGACCAGTAGCGTATCCAGGATTTCGGTCCGGGGGAGGGAGGGGAAGGAGGGAGGGTCACTCCAAGGATCTACTTTAAAGAAACCCACCCCAAACATGGACCATGGGACCCACTCTCTATGTAATATTTTCTATACCTAGGTATATTATTTATATAATAAAATTCAAATATATTTATACAATTTTTGTTGACAGATAAGAATATACAACAGTATTTTGTAATTTCGGGGGTCCTGCCACTGGCGACGACCTTAGACGTAGATGCAGTACATATAGCCAGATGATTAGTGGGATCTACGATGGACGGGCAATTCTGCATGGCATCAATTCCTCTAGGTAGATTAGAGGATTAAAGCACTCTAAAATATTTAATTCTGCAAGAGGACAGTGGTGCCGGTACGCTTAGGTGCGTCATCAATAGGAGACTGTGGTAATGATGACTTGGAACTATAGCTATACAACCCGCCATGTAAACAAAAACGCATCACTTGAGATATAACAAAATACTACTCTTAATAATTACAAGGATCTATTTAATAATAATAATAATGAAATTAACACTTTGAGCGTTAAAAGCAGCATCTGCTCTGTTTTAATTAAAATTAATTTAGAGGCATTTTCGCTGGACAATGTTCCATTTCTTTTGGTAAATGCTCGAAAGCCCGTTCTAAATATGGTTTTAAAAACCAGGAAAAAAACAAAACATTTGTCCTAACGGCAATAAATGAATTTCAGGTTATATTTATTTATTTTTTTACTAATTTTTCGATTTTATTTCGAAAACAACGTTTTCACACAGTTTTTTTTTTCAAACTGTAAAATATAAAAAATATAACATGCTCTTGTGGGTCTTGATATTTTGGTTGGGGAGGTAAAAAAAAATCCCTTTGAAAGTTCATTATCTCATAATTCTTGCACAAAAGTTTGTGTAATAACTTGCTTCCACGGGTATGAAGTTGTCATGACAACGACACTTACATAAGCTGTACACTTATTCTCTACGCAATTCGTTATAATTATTCTTCTCATATCTATTATTTACATATCTTGTTTTTCTTAGCCCTGATGAAGATCTACAACTGAAACGTCATCACACATAAAACTATATATCGTATTACTGAGAAGGAGAGTGCACGATGGTTCCGTCGCCGATTTTGATCAACATTTTTTGAGAGATTCCGCATTGAAAAAAGTTGACCCAAATCCTACAATTTTGTTCAATGGGCCCAGGGGCTGAGAAAAAAATAATAAAACGTTCTGAAAATGCTTTGTTTAAATCTCATGTTTGAAAAATGAGATCGACATGATTCTTTCAGCTAAACATTTGTTTTTTAATGTATATTAATGGAGAAATATAAACATTAAAAAGTAATCGACTTTTTGCTAAATATATTTAAAAAAGTGTTTAAATTATGAAATAAACTAGCCTCATAGATTTTTCACACCAAAGATTATGGCAGATTTGGATTCAGTACATCAAAAAGCTTAATGTTGAAAAAATCATTGATAACAAAAAATTTTTTGTTTTCAGTTCCGAGGGTGCTCAAAATCTTTAAAACCACAAAATTAGTTTGAAGCTCTGTATCTCAGCCTCAGTATACCTGATATCGACGTTCTTGAACTCGTTAAAACGAGGAGAGATTCTTCTGTTTATAAATATGAAAACAATTGCGTTATCTTAGAAGATATGTTTGAAAAATGGTGACTGCCATATAAAAACAAATTGAAGAGTTTTTGCGGATAACGTTGGCTCACACACGTTGAAACATCACGGTTAAAGGAAATCCCGTAGTTTGAGACCCTTTACCGATGCCCCATATTTTGTTTGAACTGTTTAAAGGGTTCCAGATTTATAAGCGATTGTTTAAATCTTTGAACATTTGAAAAGAACATTTGAAGTAGACGACTCTTGTCAACATTTTTTAATCATAAATTATTATTTATGGATTCGCTCGAAAATTTGAAGATAGTAGTTTTTCACAATGCTAAAACCAAATCTCACGTCAGTTTTTGATTAAAAAAATCTGATAATATAGTTCACTCCGAAAAAAATGCCGTTATCATTAAATATAAGTCAAGAAATCATTCTGATAGCTCTAAAATTCAATTATTTCTTTTTAAAAAATTGGGTCACTTTAAAATTTACTATTTCCGGATCACAGATAATGTTTTTATATTGCTTATCCTTTTCGGAGTGAAGTATATTAACAGAAGAGTTTCTTATTCAAAACTGACGTTATTTTTGATTTTAGCATTGTGAACTTCAATTTTGTTTTTATGTGTTGATCACCTTTTTTAACACCGGCCTTCTAAAATAATTTAATAGTTTTTAATATATATGGAAAGAAGAAACACTTTTTAATAAGTCCAATAATGTCAATATCTGATAAACTAAAAATGAGGTCCAGTGCTTCAAATCCAAAAGCAATTTTGTGGCTTTTAAACATTTTTTGTTTTCTGTGATTTTTTCATCATTAAGGTTTTTAGATGTGGTGAATCCATCATTTTTGGTGTGAAAAGATCTATGGGCCTAGTTTACTTTATAATTTAAACACTTTTTTAAATATATTTGATTAAAAATCAAATATTTTTTAATGTTTATATTTTGCCTTTAATATACTCTAAAAACGAATATTTATCTGAAAAGATCATGTCGATAACATTTTTCAAAATGAGATCTTAAATAAAGGATTTTCAGCATGTTTTATTATTTTTTTCTCAGCCTTAGGGTCCATTGGACAAAATGTTAGTATTTGGGTCGACTTTTCTTCAATGTGGAATCCCTCAAAAAATTTTGATAAAAAACAGCGACGGACACATTGTCCACTTAGTGAGATTTTTATTTCTGAACGCACCGCTAACTATGATCTACTTGATTAAATATATCTTATTATAGTAAATAAGAAATATTAATGCAGTGCCTACTGATATCGTAGTAAATAACTGACAAAATTATAAAAATTTTCACTCGTCCCCGCCAATTTTATTTGTGAAATATCGAAAGTTTCGGTAGATAATATTTAATTATTTTTACTCTCCAATAAGGCTGTGTACAGTTTCACTTAAGCATCATATGGGAAATTGCATCCGAATGAAGAAAAATACCAAGTGATAGTATTATACCAAGTAGGAAAGAGCCGAGGAAATGAAATTTTGAATATACGAGGCAATTTCAGAGACGGGCAGCTGGAAGCATCAAAATTGCTGTTTAGTCGCACCATTTCACGAGACGACATGGCCTTCCACTGCTCAACTGCCTTTAATAAAGACTACCCACTGCCGCCTGGCTTTCAGTAACCAAAAGTCGTTGGCACGTGTCTCTCTAGCTTATTATTTAAATTCAAAGCTATCCCATGGGTGTATCAATAAAAATCTGAAAGTTAATAGATATACAGTATATCTACAGTACAGTTTTCAAGTTTTTACAATTTCTATAATTTATTACCTAACTACGAAGCAAAATGCATAATACGGGTTGCATAATACTCCATTTTTCCGAAATCAGATTCTACAGATTGCACGATTTCGAGTGGAAAATCCTGAAAAAAGAAAAAAATCGAACACAATCTTTAGACCAAACTACATTTTAGAGTCATAGGACGATTTTATTGGTAAAAAAAAAGTGGGTCAACTTTTTGACCAACGAAAATTCGAGGTTTTGAACTGCCTTGGCCCCATAATGAGATAAGGTGCTGGCTGGGGATGGTATCAATCGGTTTTATGTCCAAAAATACTCGAAAAATCATACTCCATATGTCCTCCGTATTGCTCGTACTGCATAGCCTATCTCATGTCTACTTCTCAGTTTTATCAACAGAAAATTTAGGAGCATCTAATTGTGCATAATACCGTTCGTAAATCAAGTTATTCTAGGACAAAAATGTCCTCGAAATCTGACTACTGGATGCAATTTATTTAGTGCTTAGCAGGACGGAAATTACTTATTAACAACTTTACTAAAATCGAAACAATTCGGTTTGTCCATGGATATCGACATAGCACATGAAAATTTATTAATACGCCAGATTTCAGAGATCTTGTTCAGATTCAGAGAACTTCTTTTATTTTCTTTATTGCTTAACTTAACGTAGTTTCGGACATTACTAGTCCATTTTCAAGTCTAAAACGGTAATCTGCATATTGTCTACATCACATTTATCTAATCCAAATCTTGATTGTTGTCATATTTTTCCTAATAAAATTAATTTTATATGTCCTTACTTCTGTTTCTATGGCTCCTCCTTATGAAACTGAAATTTATTGAATTTACAGGATTTATGAACAGAATATCTTTAAAATAACAGGAATTATTTAAAAAGAGGTAATACTAGACCTCAAGAGCAACAGAAAAGTTCATAAAGGCCATAGTACGATTCCTCACAAAAAAGCCAAATTTTTTTTTAAAAAGTAAATCAGGTTTTTGGTTGAATATGTAGCGATCGCTCAAAACACATTCAAGATATTATAGTTCCAATTATACCATCGTATAGTAGACAAAGTTCCTTTTAGGGAATATATTTAGGTTTAACAAAATTGATTGTAATTGAGCATTCGGGGGAACCTACATTTAAAAGTTTTATTTTTTTTTTAAATCAATCTTTAATTTCTCTGTCTCCTGTTGGGTTTGTATACTATCCCACTTCCAGAAAAACTTCTACCTATATTATGCTTTAATTGTTATAAATAAAATCGAGTTTTCATTTTGAATTGGTCTAGATTTTTATTTCATGTTTATTTTCAGAATTATTTGGGTTGATTTACAGATATTTTTTTTTTTTGGAGCCAGGGAAACCAATCTCAAATGAAACCTCGACTTCATTTATAAGAAATTAAAGCTTAATAAAATTTGAAGTTTTCAGGAAATAGAGTATCTGTACCCTTGCAGGGGGATGAGAAAAAAAATTTAAAAATAAAGGGTGATTTAAGTAATAAAATAAAACTGTTGGCAATTGATTCGTCCGAAATTCCCCTTACAGTGGATTCACTTAAGCCGAACTATATTTCTTAGAGGGAATTTTGTCTAGTTTATGATGTTCCAATTGAAATTTAATTGCCTTCAATAGTTTTTGAATGATCGCTTCCTATTCAACAACCATTCCTGGAACGGGATCCTCCTCTAGTTTTTAACGAAACCCTTAGACACATTCATTACATCATCGAGATTTAAGGGTACAACTACTTCTTACACGAGTTGTCAATTTTTATCTCAAGATTTTTTATATTTGTTATTATTATTTTTTGACAATTTTAAAACGCACTCTAGTGTAAATGTTGACAAGTTATAGTTTCCAACACTAAAAATAAAGCTAAATTATATTCAAATTTCATTGTCCAAAGAAATCCAAGACACACCACTTGCCTCTAATTCAGACATAGACCGAGGCTCTATAATATAGCTTCTAAAAAAGCAATAAGAAGTAGAAGCTCTTTTGCTGATTGCGGACACCAGTATATGCATCCTAACGACTCAAACATATTTTTTAATTCCGGCTTCCCCCACAACCGACATTAATATCTCCGGAATCCGCCCCTTCCTTGAGATATGCGATCCATTGTAATATACTACGGCCTCGTATCAAGTAACTTTTTTAGGGATCATTCTTTCTCGTTACGATCTCTTGCAAAAGTAGCGAAGGAAAATGTAGGATATTCGCATGTGAGGCAATAGGATAACATGTGTGGAAATTATGGTATAGTCGATATTGGAGAGATAAAATATCTAAAAAGATAAAATTTAGCATACCCGTATATGCATATTCAAATTATTAAAATAACCTTTAAAGATTAAAAAGTTACAGATGAGCATAATGGACGGATAAGTGAGACCAAACACAATAAAATAAAATAAGTGAACTCTTTCTAAAATAAAAAAAAAGTTATAAGAACATTAATTTATTCATAATAATGAATCAAATTTGTACGCAAACTTTTTGTAAATTATAACAATTTTATGTTAAATATTTATTTCTTATCTTTACCTTAATTTTTTGTTTTTACTCTGTTTAGTTTCACTATATTTCTTTATTATTTGCGATTTTATAATCAATACTCAGTTCTAACTGCTTAAATGTAAACTCTTGATTTATTTTATACGACTGATAATTTTAATTTATTTATTCATTCTATTATTTCAATACTTTCATTGTATAATTTCTAAATAATCAAACCGAACATCTACAATCATTTAATAGCTGTTGTTTTTATATGTTTTCGTTTTAATTTCAACCGTGACCCTGATTATGTTCTTCCTAGATATATAATAAATTAAATAAGTTATTTTTATATAATTATTTAATTAATGGTGATGAATTTAAACTATCTAATAATATATAAATGTCAGGTTTTCTGTGTATTGTAGTGTACGTGTGTTTGGGCTCCATTTTTGAATAAAAAAAATAATAATAATAAACTCACCATATCCGGTAAAGAAAAAGTTAATTTACATTTCAGAATTAACGTAAGGTCCTTCAAAACCGTATATTTAATAAAAGGAGAAAGAGGAGGGTTGATGGACATAATAGCGGACAAGAATTAAGGAGAAAAAAGAAGAGGAGAGAGTGGGAGTGGGGCCTACAGTCTTGTAAATTGTTTTAAGTTGAGGCAAGTTATGGGAAAGGGGGTAGGAGAGGGGGTCGAAATTACTGCCTAAATGCTCCCGCAATGAAATAACTTTCCAGATTTATACAATTTCTCTTTAATTTTATTTCCTCTCGGAGCCGCAAATGAGTTACAGGTAAATTGTGAAATAACCTTCGGAGTCTCCTGTTGTATACCACTTAGCCAACTCGTCTTATAAACGACATTTTCTCTTAATATGGTCTTTAGCACACTCGGCTAAGAACGGTCTTTGAAGTCTAAGTTAATTTTACCTTTCTTGTAATGCTCTTTGAATATTCACTTTATTAATGAATTTTGGTATAATAATGAACAAATATGACACCGGCGATATAAGACTACAAGCAATTAATAAATCTAGACATATAAGAATATAATTTCAATCATATAAATTTGAGATAGTTCATTATGGTATAATATAGACGTATATATGTAGGCATTGTAAGTCCGGCAGTGGAACGGGATGATTTCAAAATTAATTTATTTATTAAACAATTCAATCGTTATTAATATTTCATGTATAAATATAAAGAAAAAATATTCATTTTCCGTACAATACAAAAACAAGAAAACCTTTATAAATGATATGTTTATCAAATATCCTAAATTGAAAATTTTGCATTCTTGAAATCGTATCAAGAGGTTTTGCTTGACCTCTCACAGTTGAACTATATATATATATCAATACCAACGTTGTAAGGTGCTTGCGTTTGATAAAATAGTTGATAAAACAGGAAAGGAAACTAGAAAAAAAATTGTTTTTTATTTAAACATAATATATAAATTAAATAGTAATATGATTTACACCTTTTATTAGATTTTCCATATTTTAAAAGATATAAATTGGGATTTTAAAATATATTTAATAAATAATAATTCATAGATTAAAAAAAGGACATCTAGAAATCCTAAGAAAAAACATTAATTTTATTAGTAAAATTCTATACAAAACTTTATTTTAAAAATTAAATCATATATATTTTCTGACGTTACGACCATTAATTTTGTTTTGTCCAAAAACCAATGGTTTGGATAAAGAAAATTATGAAGGATTCTTTGAATGAACTAATTTTCATTCAATTATATCCTGAAAGATTTTTTAATGCAATATACTTAGACCAAATAAATTTTTCCTAGTCATAATTTTAAAGAATAATTTTTAATCTTAATGTCTTAATTATGTTTTTAATAAATATTCTGTTTTTAAATATTTAGGAAAGTTGCCACCAAATTGACTTTTTGACTATATCAGTCCAATAATATCTATATTGTTTTTTTTTTCGGAGGAATCATTATTATAAAAATGCTTTTAAAATATTAAACGGTTATTTCCCTTGTGTTGAGCATATTTATTTAATTTTGTTTATGTACTTGAATAAGAAAGTGTGATGTGTTCAAAATAAAATTAATGGCCGACACGTGACAACATTAAAATCATGAAATTTTTAAAATAAAATTATTATTTTTTCTTGGGATTACTAAAAGTCCTTATTTTAAATGATTAAATGATCTATTAAAAATGAAATAGTTATATTAAGTTCCATCCAACCTAGTTAAATGGTTACAATGAATTGACAAATAATATAATAATAAGGGATACGTGTGGATTTATATGGAGAAGAAAGTAATTCAAGCCATCATTTGAAGCACATGTGAACAGCACACGCAAAGATGGGAAAGCGTTACAATTTTCGTGAGAATGTTTCGTAAGACGTTGTTATCAATTTCCAGTCAATATGTGCATTCCACGTTAATGAAAATAAGAGGAAATGTATGAAAACAATTAAAGTTTTGAATTGTTCTTGAACTGTTCTATGACTTTATACAGTATGTAAGGGAATCACTGATTTTTACAGGTGAACAAAGATGAATTTTTCTCAAAAACGGCTAAAGCATTTAGATTTTTTTTTTAAATTTTTTTTCTGTCATATTACATCCATTGATTAATAAAAAATATGAGCTATGTTGTTGATTGAAATTTATATTTTTTTTGTTGGGTTGCTATTCAATTCGCAAACCATGAACTGCTTTACTGTTTGGAAATAGCTTCATTCAGTAGCTTAAATAATTATAGTAATAGTGAAAGCATGTCACTTTCATCCAACATTTCTAAGTGCTTTTAACTGTAAAACCATTACTAATAATCACTGAGAACATAAATGATACCATTTTGGTGATTTGAACGTTTATTAAAATATGAAATTCATTTGTCTAACAATTATAATGGCCAAAATGAAAGTTTAATTAGAAAATTGCAGCGAAGAAATAAAATTTATAATAAGGCCATCAGAAGATTTTTATCGCGATCAAAGCTGGATCGGAATGGCTAGTTTATATTTAAATGTTATAAATGATAATTTAAATGTTAAAAAAAAAAAAAAAATTACGTTATTTGTGAGATAAATTCTAAAAATTAAAAAAAAAATGTATGATCAGTGAAAAAAGTGTAGGTATTGTAATAGAGTGGACGAAAAATTCAACTCTAGCCATATTCTGAGTAGTAAGAAAGATAGTAAAAATTTTGCTGTACTGTGCTCAGAAAAGAATGGGGTTTAAACTGTTCTATCGAGGAATGAATTTAATAATCAGGGAAAATATATATATATATATATATATATATATATATATTATTATTCATTTTTTCTATCAATGACTCCCATCAAAAGAAAATTAAAAAAATTGTTTATTATAATTTTGTTCATTGGAGTTATCAAGTAGTCAGAGACAATAAAATTGATCAAAAACATGTATGTAGCGATGTTTTATTTATTTTTTTTCTTTTCTAAAAGTAGCTTCGAGCCGAGAGTCATCCAGGTCAATTCTCATGACAAATAAAATGAAGTTAACGTCGGAGAATATTTATAAAGTTTCCTTCGTGACGGGCGATATAAATATAAAATTACATGGCTTGGCTATCTCCATCAAGACCAATACTTAATTCACACTAATGGAAAAGTCAAAGTTGGTTGAAACGGGACCAGGCCCCGTGAGTCTAAAACCTTTAATATGCTTTCCTGTGGTCTCCTGATCACTTTTAAATAAAATATATATTATTTGAAATTTGACCCTTGAATTTTAAAATTTCATAATGAGTGGTATTTTAATGGACATGTTTAGTTGGTTTATGTATATAAATTGTACTTTCACAAAGAAATCGTTTTATTGCTCTGAATCTCCAAATTTTCACTGTTTCTCTGTGATGCTCTACATTTCTATCACTACCGAAAATATCATTTAATAGTGAAATCGGTGCCTAAAAAATACAAAGGACATTCACAATTTTTTAATTGTATGCAGAACATTTTTCGCTATGAAATTGAGAAGCGCATAATGGCTTCTACGCAAATATTCGGCTATTTCACAATATTCGGCCACGATTGCTCACAAGAGGCATAAAGATGAAGCGGTATAAAACCTTGATGAAGCCCATGGTATGCTACGTTTCTGAAACGGGGTTGCCGGATCACAACAGATGCGAATCACCTCAAAGTTTTTTAACGAAAGGCTGTAATATGTGATATGTGGGGCGCTGGAGAGTAGCAATATTTTTTACATTCTCTTCCTAAGTCTAAACTGTCCCTTCTAAAGTGGGGCGTAATGCAGTTTTTTCTTTGGGCACATAGAAAGATGAACTACTACTAATAATGGTTGCGATCCGCTTGCTGAGTCTTAGCCTGCACTAGCATAAACCACCAGTTATCTCTAGTCTGTGATGCTGTCTTCCTATTCCTGATACTGTGGCAACGGTGGGTGTCCAGATTTTGAACTCTAACGAAAACCAACCGCCTTACTTGAGCTGGTTAAGTCAGCAACTGAATATAAATAATGTTTAAGAAAATATAAGAAAATTAAATGCCGAATAGTAGCATAAAAACAATGCAACCTTGAAGCTTAAAGATGAGCAGTACAAACTGTGAAAAATAGATATAATTTTCGTGTAAACAAAGAGAAATTAAAATGGTAACGAAATATTAAACTTAAATACCATAAATTTATAAATAGTTATTTACAACTACTTGAGAGCCTATAACTACAAGTTGTCAATACCACTGGATTTGATGACTCATTTTCTCTTCCTGCACATCTCTCCTTCCCGATAATGCGTCTCCGGCCCTCCTCTTCTAGCTTCAGTAATGATTCAAAATAATTTCCTCTCGATGTACGTATAACAAAAGGTAATTTTCAAAGTGCGTAGAGTAGGTAAATTCTTCAGTACCGCCCTTCTATTGTTCCAAGCCTGGGCATGCGCAAGTGCAGGAATATAGGAATAAAATCTTGGCTAAGCCTTAGTCCTCTGCCATGACAAACTTATTTTTTTACTAACTACTGAACGTTACGCATGTTTTTTAAATAATTTTATTTTGCACATTGGCCACATGATTACCGATTAAAAATTGTAGTGACTTTTATAAAATTTTAATGTTGGAGTCAATAGACACCTAGCAGGGATTTTCAGCCACGCAGCTATAGCTTTATTGATGTAAATTAATTTTGAAGATCATTTTTTTAAGGAAAGAATGGCATATGTCTGCTAGTAGTGTAGTGAAGTAGATTAAATTTCATACATGCAATCCATGACCAACACTTTGTGTAAGCATTTCCAAAATTAATGCATAGGCTCTGGTAAAAGTAATGTACAATGCCTAATGTTACTAAACATGTATGCCTAACACACCCCATCGATTAATTTTTTAGAATATAAATTAATCATATAATTTAGGGATCAGAGCATTTGATGCGGTACTAGGCGCAAGGTAGGCTTTAGCCGCAATTCCGGTGTAACATAGTGAACGAACAAATACACGAGATTGCTACAGAAGAGACCGCAAGGCACAAAGAGATAGATAGCGTCTGGGAAGAATGTGGGCCCCCTTTGTAGCAGGCCCGCATGCCTCTGGTCGGCTCCTCAAAGGCCACGTGTGGGCTCCAGGCAGCATACCGCCCTGATGGTCGAGGGTGATGTCTGTATCAAAGCCTATTCCAAGTCTATCTGCGGTTGGTTTGTTAAGGCGCATACGTAAAGAAATACAGTAATGTGTACGTTAGTATCGAAAGGTTGGCATAACTTGTGGGGATTCTAGATGTTTAAATCTTTGAAATGAATGTCAGTGAAAATTGTCATAAGCAAATTGCGCATCACAAATATTTCATACGCAATAGAGTATGGAAAACTCCATCCCAATGGTAATTAAATTAATTATAAAAATTAGTTGCACATCATACAAAAATTATTTAGAACACGATATGAACTTATTCATTCTAATTTCTAACTATGGCTAAAGGATTTAAATGAGAAAGAGAATGGTAGGTTGGGAGCTGGTATACAAAATATAGCAGAATAGAATAACCAGCAATAATGCACTATGACTCGTTTTTTTCGTGTTTTTTTTAGAACAAAAACTTAGCATAGTACTAATTTATTTATTGTATACATGCATCTACCCATGAAAGGTCATTAGGATACTACATGGATATTTTTAATAAATTAATTTTTACATAATGATGGAAATATTTATTTTAGAATCACTTTTTTACATGACACGGTTTTAATGAACTATTTAAGATTATAGATTTGACACTTTTTTAAGAACTTTAATAAACTTTAAACACGCGTATCACTGTCACAAAGAGCGATGTCCAGTTTGTTGTTGATGTTGCAATGTCGCCTTGCATCCTCAAGAGCCTTGCAGTCCAGCAGGATGTGCTCCACGGTCAGAGGTGCCTTGCAGGTCCAACAAGTTGGTCGGTGGATACAGTCCTTTTAGAAGATAGGTATGCTTAAAGCTGTATGTCCGCTACGTAACCTGGCCAAGACTACTTCTTCGAGGCGGTTTCTCCTTTCGGAAGTTTTCCAGACTTCAGGGGTATCTTTAATTTTTTTCCCAATTTGTTGCTTGCCCTGCTCTACTCATATAAAAATATATATTGTCTAGAAACTTGTTACTAATTAATCGTCAGTGCTGTTCTCCGTGGTGATTACACTTTCAATTGGATCCCAGCCTTTTTTAAGGAGCTCCGAAATCTTTAATTTTGAGCGCCGATCTGTAATAAGACTTTTAGTGTCTGCCAGCAAATTCCTAAGGCCGTGAATTCGTGTACTATTTTACTGAAATTTTTAGTGTTAGATCATATGAGTATCAGCTTAACCATATTATTGAAAGAGATTGGGTATTTCTGCCTATTGGCTGCCGGGCTTCTTCTAGGTTAATTCCAGAATTTATACCTACTTTTTTTACTTTCTTTGATTTTTTTCTAGCAGATTGAGCACTTTCCATCAGTGGGAAATCTTCGAAATTAATTAAATTTTCAATGTTTTCCTTAGAATCTAATGTTAAGTTCAGCTCTGAGGTAGATACCGTGGAAGGAGGAGGGGTAGAATGACATCGTTTTATTGGAATAATTTTTGGAGAAACTACCGTAGGGAATGGAATTGAATTATTGCTATTATCTACAGCTGTTTCTTTAATAGATTTAATCTTGGTATTATTTTCTTTATTATAGTTATTGCCACCGTGATTATCAGGTGGCTGTTTCTTGGACTGATCCACTGTCAATTTCTACATTGGTTTCTGTTGAGGTGAGAGTGCCGTCATGGCAACTGACTTGGCCTGGCTGTACGGTAATGCTGTAATTAAGAAACAAGTGATTAGGCGTAACTAATAGAGAGCGATCAGCACTTGTTTTTTCATTTGTATAGGAATTAAAATTTATTTATATATTGTATTTTTTCATTACTGTGAGATTCTTCAATGCCATCGTCATTTTCGCACTCAGGGCAATCAGTTGATATATGACCCTGCTGCTTACAAATGAAACAAATGGCAATGTCTTCGTTGAAAAAAAAATCGTTAAAGAGACCTTATCCTGCCTTATTAAAAGGATGGTGGGAGCTTACTAACGCCGTCAGGTGGAATGTAAACTTGTCGACTGAAACTGAGTACCTGGTCCAACCTTGGATCTTCGTATCCAGCTCTGAGAA
This sequence comes from Rhaphigaster nebulosa, assembly GCA_948150685.1. Classification (NCBI taxonomy): domain Eukaryota; kingdom Metazoa; phylum Arthropoda; class Insecta; order Hemiptera; family Pentatomidae; genus Rhaphigaster; species Rhaphigaster nebulosa. The sequence continues at coordinate 203,957,570 of OX411306.1, forward strand.
AATGCATGGGCGAAACTAATGTCAAACCAATGCATTTAAGTTCTTTCCCAATGTGTTTGGCCGGATTAACTAGTTGTTTTATAAAAAAAAATTTGTTGTAAATAAATATTGATTTATGATTCTTCAAAAGGTTGTCTACTGCTTGTTTGTTACTGAAATGTATGCAAAATCGGGAGTTGGATATTCGTAAGGACACAGACGAATTTCGGATCAATTAAGGCTGCTATTTTGAGAACTTATAACACCAAAAGTATCTAAAATTATGGCATTTTTTCGTTTACAAAATCGTTCCGTAGCGGTTAATAATAAGTTAATAATTAGGCATTAAATAATTAGGTAGGTAATGACTAGGCAATAATTAGGCTTTGGCATAACTGGCATTTGTTTCTGTAGGTTTGAGGTTAGGTGAAACTTTTGATTCATTGCTTTTTGGATTATTTTCCAGTGCTATTTGCTTCCTACTTGTTGGTTGCAACATATTGAAAGAAAGAGGATATTATAGGGACTATTGATATTATAGAGCCAAGAGCCCTGGGCGCCTATAAACGGCGAATAATCGCCTGATTTCTTATAAATATCTCAGTTTTCTATCAAATAATGTAACACGCGCAATAGCTCTCTTTTTGGGAGCATTATTTCCCATCTCAGTCGGAAAGTCACGTGAAAATGCCCTCAAGAAGGATAATGTTTTTTTTTTTAAATTATTTTCATTGTTCATTTGTTATCTTAAATTCTTTCAATATGATGTTGGGTTATATGATTGTCTAGGTATTACATTTCCTTTCTTTTAAATTGTCTGTTTCCAATATATTTTCTTAACCTTTTTATAAAAATTATGTTTACAAATTAATTCCAATTCAGTATGCACTTGCTACTTGTTTAACAAAAAAAGCATTTAACAATCAATTAATCGAACAATATTTTAAGTAAGCACTGAAAATATTTTATAAAAGTGAATTTATAACAATGTGGTGTAAACATCGCGGGGTGTGCTTTCTTGTGAATTCGTAAGGAGTGTGTTCCCGAAAATTTATTGTATAATAATTTGTAATTGATTTGCAAATGTAAAAAAAATGTTGATATTAATTAGTCCAATTATGATTTTAAAATTGCTATTTCAAAAAAATACTTGTGCCTTCAGTTATGCGGTGGATAATTCAGTTTTAATTTATTGATTTAAACTGAATATATTCAAAGTCTTCAAAAAGTTAACAAATATGATATAAAAAGTCAATTTTTTCCTCGCAGGCTCCCTGGTTATCCCTTTCATCCTTCAGGAGCATTCTTTAATTTTACTCTATGTTTTCTATAATTTCCGTTTACCGCTTCTTATTGTAGAATATATATTAAAAAAAAAAAAAAAATCATGGTCTGTCATTTCGTTCAGAAACTGTATCCATATGCTTCCGCTTCGTCGGACGAGAATAAGCCCCCTTAACGACGGACATCTCAGCCTTGAAAAGACATGGAGGACTACCTGTGGGAGCACAGAGACACCGCTGGAATTATTCAAATATAAGCGAAGAGGAAGCCTGTAACGAAGCATTCTGGTGGGATCCGTCGGTCAATAAGCCTCTGATTGTATATAAACATGAGAATTATGGCAAGGGGCGCCTCAGTGCTAAAACACAGTTTCCTTTCATCACAAAGGCCCCAATTTAGGTGTCGGAGTGGGGCGCTGAAAAAAGGATCTGAATTTAAATTGGCCATGGCTAGAGAGATTGCTAGTCTCTCTTCTCTGTCTCTTTGTCACGAAATGCAAGACCAAATAAATTTCCCTATATAAAAATTGAATTTAAAAAAGTAAGTTCCGTTATAGAGAGTCATCTAACGAAGTTTCTAAGGACATGCTCCAATTTTTATTTCACTCAATCACAAGAAGAAGTTGTGATAGGAAAAAAATAAATGAATTTTGAAACAATAAAAATACACACACACACATATAAGTATGTTCAAAAGTTTTATGATCATTTTCAACCATAATTCACTAAATCAAAAGGTTTTGATATTTATTTAAAAAAAAAGTATTGTTATTGTTTTCTTATCCTATTATGTTGTATGATTGGGATGTACATGATTAACTTATACTTACAATTAGTAATAATTATATTTCTTTTAATATTTGAAAATAATTTTGTATATAATTAATCACATAATGAGAAGAGGATTAATGCCATTAAAATTTTTTTTTCAGGATTAAAACCTGAAAAAAAGAAAAAGTTTATCTTGGTGATGTCTTTATTTTCATTAATATTACATTCTATAAACAAATAACTTCATGACAGCGAAAAATAATATATATACTAATACTAAGATGTTATTTCAACATTTAATATAAGCATTTATCCTCACATGCTTCAGGAAACAATTAACCAGTCAAATTTCAATATGGAGTTTTTGAGAGTTATGTTATAAAAATATAAGGAATCTGGCTCGGGCCGGTGGCAGAGAAACATTGGGTCCACGCTTGGCTTTTCTATAAGTGATTTCTTGTCATCCGACTTTTCTCAGGATTTGCATGAGTATGGACGAAGAGACAATGGATCGATTTGTGAAGGTTTGTGGAAATCTACCGAAGATCTTGGTCAGATACAGGAGATAGAGATAGCTTTTTGTCTAAACGGTCCGTACCTGCAGGCCCTCTCCTCTCTCCTGCTCCAGCGGCTCGGCCGAGGTCAATGTCATCTTATCAATCCCCGCCAATAACATGTGTCATCGAAAGAGCCAGACTTAAAAATTATTATTGAATGTATCGATTATAAGATAAGCACGACCTACAAAAAAAAAAAAAAAAAAAAAATATCAGTATGGTTACCATAGCAAAAGCGAAAGCACTTAGTGTTGAAGAGGACGTAAGAATCAAGTTGCGCTCCATCGAGCACTCTCATTGTGAGAAAATAACAGAAACCTATTGATGCTTTTCTTAACATTGTCCGAATTCTTACTTTTGATACATAAATTTATAGCTTCAGACTTTTTGGTTATGTTATGTAAATCCTACGGTTGCTATTGTTCTGTGAAATTTATAAAGGTTTTATTTTAGAACTTTATTTCAATTTATTATTTTCTGAAGCAAATTAACTTTTATATATATTGCTTTTTTTTTTTAAAATAAACTTTTTTAAAGCACGGTGTATAACTTTATGAAGAGGAATCTTTAATGCTAATATATGTAGATCAGTTAGTGCTACGCCCAGATATCAGAAAAGTCTGAAAACCCCAAGTGTAGGTCTCAATTTCTTAACAGGATTTTTTCTATTATAAAATAATAGACGACGAGTCATTGGGACAAATACTCGAGAAAAGAGAACTTAAGTGGTATGGTCATGTCTGCAGAATGGGAGAATATAGAGAAACCAATAGTTTCTATGAAGCCCGATCAACAGGTAAAAGGCGTAAGGGTAGACCACGGCTGTCTTACGAAGACCACATATCCAGGCTAGAACCATCGCGAGGATCGTCTATAGGAGAGATGAAGGCGCTCGTGAAAGACCGAGATGCCTAATTGCGATGGCTGGATACACCTCCACGCTGAGAGGCATAAGGAGGAAGGAAAAGAAGAACAAGAAGAAGATTCACGCCATCTTTTCAAACTCTTTGGAGCATTCTAGGCATACATGTTTTTTTGAATGTACACCCATGGCTTTCTGCATTTTTATATATCAACACAGAAAACAACGCTGTCTCTTATTCATTATGTTACTGAATGTGTCAGGAGCAGATCTAGCCTTTTAAATTCATTAATTCATTTAGTAATTTCAATAATTCATTCGCGAAATTGGTATTCATTTGTATGCAGTATTATTCTACTATTATCGGCCATCTAGAAGGAAATTGAATAATTTTCCAAAATATTCATTAGGTGAAATGAAAAAATAGTAACTAAAAAAAAATTACTGTTCACAATTATCGCTGAAATAATTTTGAAAATCACACAGTCATCCAAAGATTACGTGGATTTCAAAGGGGATTAGTCGAAGCGAAACACTCCGTGGTGACAGGTGGGCCGGTGTGTTCCAATAAGCGGCGTGTTATCCATAGAAAAAGCGTCCTTTCTCTTCGTGAACTATTCAAGGAATAACTTATTGGAATTTACAAAACCAGCGTCGGAAACTTAAAGGCACAGTGCTGCCAATGAAAGAAAAATAAATATGCCAATGGGTCATATAGACCCATCTGTTGCGTTATGGAGTAAAAATATTCAATCAGGAAGAAAAAAATATAACATCGCAGAAAAGTATAATTTCTTCATTGACTGCAAATTTTATACACTTCCTCATAATCATGAAAGATACCCATCTCATCCTGGTAAAGACAAAACTCATTAAGAAGTGGACGGACTAGTGTCCACTGCCCAAGAGAATGCTGAGAAGCGGCCAACCCTGAAGGCGAAAGTTACTAAGGGTTAATTGTTCACACTAGGTTAGGCACCCGGCCCGCGAGGCCAGCCTGTCTTGTTTAATTTTACGCTTCCAAGCATATTTGGCATGCCAAATCAAATAGTCAATATCACACACTCAATCAAGTTCAAGTCAATAAAGAAATAAATAATATACGAGTATTAAAATTTAATTAAAATCTTCAATTATTTAGTATTTGTTTAATAACTGGCGTATTGTCGTTGTGGTGTTTCTGTTCAACATAATGTTTAGTTATTAACTGTCATATGAGAAAATTAAATTAAAGATTGTTTTAAAATCTTCCAATGATAGGCTGGCAATAATTTTTTTTTTTAGTTTTTACATTACTATGTTTATTCTTGTTAAAGAATTTCATTTTTAAAAAGCCACATCAACCAGTCCGTCTGCTAACTTATTTTCGGGAGAAGCGGGGGGAGGAGGAGAGTAGAGGATATATATGCTAAGATGAAAAGCAATAATCTTAATCTGATTAATCATTTTCTCATTATATACTAAATTGTAAACCTACTTTATCAATTTTGTTTTTTAAATAGAGTATTATTTGAAATATTTTTTTCAATTATATTTCGAGGAATGTAGGAGTCAACAACAAATAAATAAATTAAACAATAACAATTTTTTTTTTCATTTAAAGCATGATAGAAAATATTTTTAATGATCACAATTTGAACACTTTTTGTTTACAATACAAAAGTAAGTTATATTGTAACATAAACAGGTGAGATAATTAATATCTAAGAATGGTAATCATTAAAAATTTATGTGGTAACATTGTAAACAATGAATAAATCAATTTATGTGAAGTGTAAACACAGTACTCGGTATAACTTGCTGGGTCCGTCCTAGTTCAGCGCTCTATAGAGCCTTCCATACTTTCATGGGACCATTTTCTATGCACTTTAACTCCTGTTACACAATAAATCCTTTCATCGCGTGACAGTCTAATGGAAAAACTTTTGAAAAAAGATTGGAAAATAGACTTGGCTAGTTTTGGAATTCTGAACCTCAAGTATATGTTAACGATATGCGTGAAAAATGGTCTAAAATGGTTAAAAAAAATAGCGGAAGCGTGGAAGATAGAGCATAATTAAAATTTAAAAAATCTTAAATATACGCCTACAAAAAAACTTTTAATATACACACTAATTTATATTATATATATATATATATATATATATATATATATATATATATATATATATATATATATATATATATATATGCAATATTTTCTTCCTATAGATCTCTTTAGGTTATAACTCACATATCAAATGTTGAATCCAAAGATGAGCCCTACTACTAATTATTTTGAAGTGTTAGAGTACGCTACGTTGTCCTAACCATTAAATAGAATAACTATTAATTAATTAATAATACATTTAATAATAATTAATATTATATTTAATAATAATTAATAATATATTTAATAACAATTAATAATATATTTAATAATAATTAATAATATATTTAATAATAATTAATAATTAAATAATATAAGGCCTTGCCAGTTTTAAATTAGTGTAGGGGACGGGGATCTAAACCCCCACTCTCTGCACCCACTGGATGTGATGAGGGCTGGGTGCCCTCGTTCTCTGTATGGCCAAATAGACATGTGCCTATTATTTGTTATGTATTACCTATTGTGATCACATTAATCAGTTTTTGATTGAATCTTAGGTAGTAAATCAAATATAATAATGACGCTCATTAGTTACAAACATTTATTGTCCTTTGAAATGAATGATTTTATTTAATTTTTGTAGCACTTTTTTAAAAATTTTTTTTTTTATATATTTTCAAATCTCTGACTTTCTTTTGTTATTAAAAAGTAAATTTTGCCTACGCTTTCAATTAACCACTGCTTATGATTGTTTTCCATCTTATCTACAAAATGGTTTTGTAATTCGAATAATCTTATATTCTGTTGGCGACAAATAGTGATCGACATTTTTAATATTTCATTTCTACTATGTGAATATTTTGTGGCACATTCTACAGACTTTCATATCATCAGATGCATGACTGGACGAAACCTCGATTTTTTTATTGATATCAAATTGTTCAATATATTCAGTGAACCATCGGAAATTGCCGTCAAGCACACAGTTAATTGTTTCCCAGAATTTTAGAACAAAGAGCCTGAAAATGGGATATCTGCCTTATACTAAAAAGCTACAAAGATTAAAAATAAAAAAATAATAAAATGATTCATAATACCAGAAATACATTCAATTATCATCAGCACTAGTGTTGAAAACAATGACTCTATTTGTGACAAGTTTTCAACGGTGTCGTCCGAGAAAAAAAAACAACAACTAAGAAATAAAATTATGAATGAAACAGCTCCTAAAGTATAAAATATACCTTTTATGCTCTTGGCTAAATTAGAAACCGAATTTCATGCATGTAAATCCATCATGCAAGCTTTTTTTATCTCCAAATGTATGCCCTAAAAATTGATTTTGCATTGCAACTATTTGCGCCAACTTCTTGCAATCCCTTATGGACAATCACTTTCCTTAAAGTGTGGCAAAATCGGAAAGTTGTCATCTCTTCCTCTTCGGGGATATCGGGCAATATTTCAGATATTTTAACCTTTTTTTTTTAAACAAAACGATATTAAAATCACCGAAAAAACAAAACAAACAGACGGTGAAAATATAAAAAAATAAAAACACAAATCGCATTTAATCTTTGCGTTGCCTATAGATTATGAGTGTGGGGATAGTACACCCACATCCATCCCTCTGAAAGCCTATCTGGGTTATTTTGATCGTAACGGTAATGATTGCTATGTAATAATCTGTGGAAAAATGTTTATATTCACGGAGAATATATTTACTTATTTACACAAATTGTTATCAATATTATTTTAAGGACCTACTAGCTTCTTCTTGTAGGTCCTTACTATAATTTTAAGCTCCATATAAAACTAAAATATAAAATTTTACGAAATTTCAGTTCGATCATCTAACGATTCTTTGTTTAACACCGCTATTACTATATTTTATGTATATATATATATATATATATATATATATATATATATATATATATATATATATATATATATATAGAAAACACCGCTACATATTATATTACTAGCGATACTATAATATTATAATATAAATATTCGGCTCCAGAGTCGATTCACAGACCACGGGATGACCTCTTCACCCTTTGACCAGTCGTTGTATGTATTATAACAAACCCATTGGTGAAAACATTGTTATCTTGAAGACGTTACTTAATAAGGCTTATTAGGCTTCTTTTCCAACCACAGAAAGAGATTAGCAGTTTGATTGCGATTATCGAACCTCATCCTTAAGAGATTATCTTACTATGTATTATAGGCGGTATGTAACAATAGAAGGTACATAATAACAATTTACTTCGGTCAAGTATGTGTGGAAAGAAAAACTAATAAACACTTATAATTATTCCTCATCACTAAGTAGGATGCGGTTGGTAAAATCTTATGTTTTATTCATAAGTTTTCTTAAAATAAAAATTTTTAAAAAATACGAGTAATCTTTACCAGTAGTTGAAGTAAAACTTATTGGGACATTGTAGCAGATATTACGGTCAAACTAAAAATTAATGTCATATTAGCAATTACCTTAGTAGTATTTATTCATAATATAATTTACAACAGTAAGTCATATTCATATTTTGATCAACTATTAAACCTTTGACTTATTTATATTGTCTTATATACATAATTATTATTTTCGAATAAATACTACTGCGCTCCAGTCAGCTTTTCTCTAAATATGTATATATTTTTAATGCGCAAATCATGCACAATGCACCTGAATATATCTTATTACTTCCTTGTATAAAGTAAAGGAAGTATTGTAAACGCAAAAATTTACGGTTTTCAGATTTAAACGGAAATATCCATTTTGACCACACCTGAATCCATTTTCACTAGTTTCGTAATGACGTTTGTAAGTACGTTCGTGCGTACGTGAGTATCTCGCATAACTCAAAAACGGTTAGCCGGAGAAAGTTAAAATTTTGTATGTAGGATCGCTGAAAAATCCAGTTGTGAACCCCCCTTTTTATCACTACATTATTACCGGAAGCGGTACTTTACTAGAAGGTCATTAGTGATTTTTATCAAAATTATATTAAAATATAATGTAAAACCTCTCAAATTAGGTATCTTAAACTTAAATATTAATATAAATAATAAAATAAATTTTGGTTAACATTGGCAGACCGGAAGTGGTACTTTACTTAAAAGTCAAATTAGACTTTCATCAAAAAATATATTAAAATATAATGTAAAACTTCTTAAATTAGGTATATAAGACTTACATATTAATATGAATAATATAATAAATTTTGGTTAACATTGGCAGACCGGAAGTGGTACTTTACTTAAAGGTCACATTAGACTTTCATCAAAAATTATATTAAAATATAATGTATATATAATTTGGTAAATAGGATTTATATATCAATAGGAATGTTTTTACTAGGTTTTGGTTAAAATTGGTAAGCCGTAAGGGTACTTTACCCTAAGGTCATAATAAACTTACAAAAAAAATTATATTAATTTATAAATTAAAAACAGGAATCATATGGTTCAGTAATAAACGTTACAAACGCGATTTTATTTCCACTCCAATTAAACATTTTCATTACTTCTTTTAAGTGTTAAAATTGAGTGTAAAATACTGGTTTTCCTTCCCATTTGTAAGATGTACAAGTCTCTAGCAGGATAATAAGATATAATTTATGTGGGTTCTTCCGCTTAAAATGTCGAAACTGTCGATTTCCGATGTGTGTGTGTGTATCAATAGATGGATGTCGCGATCCCGATTGTCGTTTTACTGTAATATTCGGAAAGAAGGTACCAAATTCAGGATCACTTTTTCAGCTACCGATTTATAGTTTAATAGGCGTACAAGGAAGTCATGTATTGTCCACATCAGATATTTTTATATGCACTGCCTGTAAGGGCACGATTTTCCCCTTGAAAAGAATTGCGAGTTAAATACCGTCCCCAATTTCAAGTTTTTTATGTTTTGACTTTTAAAAGATAATGTGAGTAACAGAAGACAGAACTATTATTCTGATTATTCCTCATCATAACTCAGCATCCTACTGTAAATTTTGTATAGAAAAAAAACAAAAAAAAAAACAACTTTAAAAAAATAAAAGATTTAAGTTGAACTTTTATTTTAATTTTATTTGTAATACATTATTTATACAGTGCATATTTCATCATAATTATTGCTATATGAAATGAATAGGAAAGTATATAAAAGTATTATAGCGATCATAGATTCACCATGAAAATACATCTTTCAATTCAACACCTTACTTGCTTTGTCGTGGCTATGTGGAATGAAAGGAAATGAAGACAAAAAATGTTTTTTTTAAAAAAAAAAAAACATTTTTTTATTGTAAAGCTAGTACTATTATAAATGTGCTTTTATTACTTTTTCAACCATAGGTTGTCAGAAATAGAGTTTTTTTTAATTAAGTAATATTTTTTTAATGTTTTTCAAGCTGAAACTCGAATTCTGAAAATATTTTCTAAAGGCACTTAGAATATGTTGTATTTTTATGCTTCAATTATTATAACTCTTAAGGCGGTTACCAGAATTTACAACGAAACAACCGATTACCGACAAAAATTTAGACTGTAAATATTTCAAAATCAAAGGGGAGAAAATTTTTCTCGCTAATCGACTGCAGTGTTTAGAATTCGTCTAATTTCACTTATGTCTTCTAGGAGCAGGATCGAAATGATAATACATTTGTCCAAGCTTCACAATTTTACACTTTGTTTTCCTTAAAATCTTATTTTATTACCAAATGAAGCTTTCACACAATAATTTCACACGTGTTAAAATGTTGTTAAAGTGAAATTTCTTTCACATATATGATGAATTTGTCATGACACTGATTAAAACGTTACTTTTTTTTTTTTAAGTTTTTCCCAGTTTCTCCTTATAAGGGGAATATTTAAAAAATAATTGCATAGCTACCTTCCGGAAACAAATTCTCTAACTGATAGTGAAAACCGAATCAAAACCGAACGACTACTTTTTGAGTTTTGCGAAGTATGTTCGGCGCAGGCTGTATTTATATACATATAGATATATGCATATAGATAAGCAATGTGTTAGTTCACCATGACCGATTTGTAGTATGACAGTCACAATGATTGGCAGTAGGTATAATGTGGACATTTAAAGTAACAGATCTCTCGTATTTTTATCTGGTTTATTGTATTTTTCAATTTTGCCTTGCTGCTATTGTACACCCGGAGCGGTATTGAGAAACCACTGATTCGACGTCCATTATGGTTTATTAGCATATGAACCTGAGAAGACGAAGCAGAGGGCAGACTATATAAGAGAGAAAGGATCCACAGATGGTATCAGTGCACTTCCAGATCTGGCAGCATGAACAAGGTAACTACCGCTCTCATTTAGCTGGATAATAATTACCATACAGTTTAGATTATGAACATAGTATATATATATATATATATATATATATATATATATATATATATATATATATATATACACACATATATAGACGAGTTTTTTATGTTTGTTTTAAAAAAAGAATCTGAGATTTTCTGAAAACCTATTGTATTGTTAACCATTGCATTAACAAGTAATGTATCACGATTTTTATTTCACATTGCTAGTTTTTGTGTTTTCAAAGGAATGAATAAATAATTTTTTAAATAATATTTAAATTTAACAATTTATACCATTTATTTATAACTACATAATGATAAAAAACTTCATTATTTTGTACCTCTTAATTCATCTATCACAACGTACAACTCTCTATTAAAATGCAATTAATTAAGTAAATCTGATTAATTTTTAAATAATTTGAATTTACGATTTATCAATTTCAGTAAACATAAAGGCTATTACCCACTTGATTGCATATTACTCTGAGCTCACGTGTGATTTCAGGAATATTGAAAGTTTTATTTTTCGTTAATTATTTCATTTATTTTTAAAAATTAAAATAATGACCGTATTCATTGATATTCATATACACATTCACTATCCCAATGAACTTAAGCCAAGGCGCTTAAAAAACTGGTATTATTACATACTATGTTTCTAATCTGCCAACGCTTCTTTAAAATAAATATTTACAGCCATAAGATTGGTATGCCATAAAAAAAATGTACCGATGCAAATATAAATTCAAGGTTGAGATCAAAAAATTAAGGTAATTATTTACAGTTATTATGAGAAAGTGGAGAAATTTTTCATTGCAAAACAATTAATCGATATGTTACAGTCGCTGCTGATGATATTCGCGTGCGTGCTGTTGACGGTCGGCGGACAGGAAGAATTGCGGAAGGATGGAAGAGATGCTGCACATCATCAACACTTAACTCAGTCTTCGGACATCTTCAAAGGAAAAAGGTACGCAGCTTATATAAAAAACCTCTGATTGTTTTTTTTTGTTTTATGTTATGAAATGAAACAAGAAAATGTTTTTGTATTCCTCAAGTTTAGTTATATAGTTGGAAGCTTACTCCCCGAAATAAAGGCCATTATTTATAATCACATTTGAACTTATCGGAGCCAAAAATTCAATGCTTCTTTCCAATTCGTGGATGGACCTACAATGTCCATGACATACTAAATAAGACGTACATTTGGAAAGCCTTTTTATATATATATTTTTTTCTGTATACAAAACCTCTACAGTTCCTGTCAGAATCCGGGGTTTATCTTTCCAATGTTATTGATTTCCTAAAAAGCGTTTTTGAGGTTTTAAAGTTTTTACAACAGTGGTCCAAAACTGAACTAAAATTTATAAATTATTTCATTTGCTTCATACTTATACTCATTATATATATATATCATTAGTCGTAGGTTCGGCTTTAAAAGATCCAATCAATGAATTACATCAATTAATTATATATATTTTTTTACGCCTCTAACATTGAGGATTGCGTCATAATGCTTGCTAATTAAAGGAGTAGATGCTTCATTTAGAACTGAACTCATTCAATATTCTTGTAGGACTTTGTATTATGATGTTCACCAAAATATTTTACCTTGATATTAACAATGCGACTTATTATTCGCCGGTTACTTAACTATAACGATATATCGGTAAACATTTTAGAGTGGATTTATTTTTATTTATTTAATATGGTAATATTTTTTTTTAATTCCAGCGAAAACGTAACACAAGAAAGGGATAAGAGGATGCCAGACGCAAAGAAATTAGACGATGGATCCTTTGGCTACGCATGGAATGTTGGAAACGGTGTTAGCTACATGAAAATGTCAATTGGAAAAACTAACAACCGAGCAGGAACAGACAGTTTTGCTGCAGCACAACATGAGGTTATCAATTCCCTTCGAGATGGTGGACACAGTTATCTTCAGAATCAAAATGATAAAACTGGCTATGAAAAAGTTCATAAAGATTTCCTCAAAATGAGTCAACAGATAGCATCTCAAAGAAACAAAAATTTAAGTGTACAACCTACAATTGGAAACCAGAAAACTCTTGGAACGGGAAAACAAGAATTCAATTTCAAAGATAACAACTTTTCAAGCTATGAATTTAATAATGAACAACACAAGAGAATAATAGACGCTCAGAATAAATTTCACGATTTCAATACAAAACTAAAACACGAGTATGATAAGTTTAACGAAGGAGTTCAGTTCTCAGGTTGGCCGCAACATCAAGCTCACAGCTTAAAGGAATTGAATATAGCGCAAAATTGGAAACCCCTGCAGTCCAGTGTAAGAAGTGACTATGAAACTGTTGACGCATCAGGTACTGTTGAGAAAAAACCTATTAATGGTTTTGAATTCAATCAAGAATTTTTAAAAAGTTTACAAAATCAGCAGAACTTTGCATTTGGTGGAAATTTGGATGATATATACAAATCCATTGAAGTGCCTATGCAAGAAAGTAGCAATGATTTTGCCAAAGGTAAGGAAGCTAATTCCCAAGGATTAGATTCAGATGAAAATATATTCAAAGATGTCAGTGAGCAAAACGAGGAAGTTCGTGCAGCAATAACAAATCCTCTGAGTGTTAACATCGAACAGAAACATAGTTCAGGTGTCAACGATGCCGTTTTTAAATATATTGGAGAATCAAATTATAAGACTGGAGGTGACGAAGAGCATAAAATCCCAAATGAGTTCAGCAGAAGCCAAGAAGAGGCTTGGAGTACTCAAAATTTTGTTAGTAGTCATCGACCAAATGTTGAAGGGACTGACTATAAGCAAGATTCCGAAGAATCCAGAAAAACAATAGATGAAGAAATCGTCCAAAAAGGTATATCAGAAATCCCACTCACTCCTCAAATAGAAATAGGAAATCAGGGAAGTTACTTTCAAATAAATCATGAAAGCAAAGGAGTAGAAAATATTTTTCCGCAACTGGCAAACGGTTATGGCAATGGATTCATCAATGAAATGCACCCGATGATGAAGCAAAAACTAATTCATGATCAAGTAGAAAGAATAAAGCAGATCCAGCAGAAAGTAATAGAAAGTCACATCCCTGGTGCTGGTATATACGACGTTCTTGATGGCAATGCACAACATGGATTTACTATCCAAGGTCAACCGATGCAAAATCAAGAAAACATAGGTTTGTGGAAGCAGGATGAGTACAATAAAGGCGGTGAACAAAGTGGAACTAGATTAGCAGATGATCTTCAAAATAACCACGAAGTTACGAATATTAATTATCATGAGGAAAGACCCGTGCCTAATGTTGGTACTACAAGTTTAAATTTTAATAACGGGTATTCATTAAGAGATCCAAAAAGGCACAAACCATTCATGAATAATAACGTACCAATTCCTAAATTCATGCAAAATCAGTTTTTTGGTCGGCATGAATTGGCAAATGATGAAAGTGCCACTGGAAGTGAAAGTCATGACGGAAGAGACAAGGAAACACTTTGGAGGCCTCAGCGTTATTCTATTAAATCAGCAATTAATAATCAGCATCATACTGATCTTCAAAACGAATTCGATAAATTTAAAAATGAAGATTCCTTAAAAGAAAGCGACGAGAGGAAAGGCAGAGAAATCAAGTCCGGTTTTGAACACGAAGATAGTGTTCATCTGGATCACAAAGAAATCCAAGCAATAGACGATCACACTGGAAGTGAAGAACATAAAGAAGCAAAGACAAGCCATGCAGGAAGTGGATATCCGCAGTTTCATAAGTACTCGCACCAAGAACCTCAAGTTCGGGTGATCACTAAGGCCGTACCCGTCCACAAGGAACTGAAAATCCCAGTACCACAGATGGTTCGCCATCCAATTCTTATCCCGGTCCCCTACAAGGTCCTTGAACCGTATCCTTTTCAGATACCCGTTCCGGTGACTGTAGAAAAGAGAGTGGAAGTACCAGTGGAGAAAGTGGTACATTATCCCGTCGAGAAGCCCGTGCCGATGAAAGTGGTCAAAGAAGTCAGAGTTCCAGTACCCAAGCCTTACCCTGTCAAAGTTCCAGTCTACAAGATTAAGTACGTACACCACAACAAGAAGAAGCGTGAACGAGTTTGATTATTCATTGTTAATGGTTGCAAGCTATAAGACTGAGTTGTAAATACATGTACCTAAATATCTTGTTTATTGTTATCATTGTTTTATTATTAAAAAAATTGAAAAGTAAATGTTGAATAATGCTGCACATACAAACACCTTTCTTCTCCTAACTAATAAATTATAATACATATTTATTGTAGGAGATTAGTCAACATTAAGACAAAAGTGCATGTTTTTGTTTAATTTATTCTAACAACCATGGCCATTTAACGACTATAAGATAACAATAAGACACACTGACATAATAAAAAAAAATGGCAAAAAAAAATGGTCCGGGAATAGGGAGAAGTGAAAGAAGAGAAGTATTTATATAAATTGCTGTTTTCTTACCTTACCTCGGTGGCGCTCCTCAATGAGCCGCCGCCATTCGGCTCTATCTTGCGCAATCGCCTTCCAGCTCCTAATTCCAAGTATGCTTCGTGTATCCGCGGCCACACCATCACCTCTCCTCAGCCTGGGTCTTCCAGTTCTTGGGATTCGATGCAGAATCTCCTCAAGTATTTTCATCGGGATCTCTTGTTCATTCATTCTGGCCACATGGCCTGCCCAACCAAGGCTCCCTAACTTCAGCCACATCTCTGACTGGTCCAATAATACGACGTAGAATTTTTCGTTCAAAGATCATGAGGTCCCTTTCGTCGAGTTTGGAGATGATGCAGGTCTGAGAGGCATAAGTTAGTACACGCCGGATAAGTGTCTCATAATGGATAAACTTGGTTTGCCTACTGGTTACCTCCTGCGAAAGGTCTTGAGAAGATCGAAATAAAATCTGTTGGCAGCTGTGAGGCGCTTCTTAATCTAAGCAGACATATCAGTTCCTGAAGTCACAAGTGATCCGAGGTAACTAAACTCCTTAACATGCTCGAATGTGTAGAGTCCCACTACTAAAGATCTCCGACTCCAGCGTGCATATATGTGGACTTAGCCAGATTAATTAAAAGTCTCATTGAAAAGGTTGGTCGTGGCTTCTACTATGTCCAAGTCGTCAGCAAAACCAAGTACTTGCACTAAGCGGGAAAACATCGTGCATGAGTTTGGATTTCTGAATCCTTTATTACCATTTCCAACGCCAAATTAAAGAGAAGACAGGCAAGTCTATCTCTCTGCCTTAATCCATTATCGGATGGGAACTCAGATTGTATCCGGACCTGATAACTTACGTCCCTCATCGTTAGATTAACAGAGCGAATCAATTTATAGGGGATGTTTACTTCCTCCAAAGCTTCATACAATTTTACCCTCTTAATGCTGTCAAATGCACTTCTGAAGTCCATGAAAAGATGGTACGTTGGTAGTTTGATTCATGATAATCTATGATGATGATAATTCATGACCTTTCTTCAGGATGGTCCTAAGGTGAAGATTTGATCCAGAGTGGATCTGCCTCGACGAAAGCCAGCCTGATACCCTCCAATCTTCCCCTCTGCGAATGGCGCTAATCTATTGAAGAGGACGATTGATTAAACCTTGCATGCACACAAAAGCAATGAGAAGCAATTGTTGTTTCACGATTCTGATTTTTTTTATTGGGATTAAACGTCCATTCCTATCCTATTAAGACAATCAAGACATTTCGATACTTCATTCAAGGCATGCAATCGGCCTCATCTTCCAATATAATCTTATGTATTTCCTTTATTTAAAAAACGAGAGTCAGTAGTGGGAAGTTCGAGAATCATTACGTGGTGCCGTCACGAAATAAATTTCTACTCGCCCAAGTCGGATTGGTGCCGGCGCCGTAGCAGTCCCAAAGTG
The DNA here is from genome assembly GCA_948150685.1 of Rhaphigaster nebulosa. Lineage (NCBI taxonomy): Eukaryota > Metazoa > Arthropoda > Insecta > Hemiptera > Pentatomidae > Rhaphigaster > Rhaphigaster nebulosa. The sequence continues at coordinate 203,974,347 of OX411306.1, forward strand.
ACGCCTTAACAATTTCGGCCACCGCGGCCGCTAGATTCTTAAAAATTAACAATATGTTCCTAATGTTTCATTAAATAGATAATCATGATACGCAGAACTACACTTAAAAGTCATCCCCAACGGTTTTTGAAGTGGAAAAATTAAACGATGGAACTGAGTAAGTTTATATTTAGATTTGGGCAGTCCTGCAGTATGTGTTTGGTAGACAATATAATTGAGGCTGAAGGAGCAAAAAGGGCACTAGAGCTCATGCACTCTTTTTGCACCTACCGCCTTAATTGAACCCGATTTTACTATAAAGATCCAAACGGCATTTTTTGAGCTAGTGCTTTATAAGCTATATCGATAATTTTTTTAAGAATTTTCATTTCGCAACAAAATCCCATGGCACAGCCATGTGATATAGGAACTCTGCATCTTCGGTTTTTGTTGCGAAATTAAAATTCTAGAGAAAAAGTGCCGGTATAGCTTATAAAACACAACTTAAAAAAATGTATCAATCAATAGTAAGAAAATGTTCAATCAACGTGTGGATGGGAAGGATATGCTGATATCGTCGGTGCTATGTTAAACTAACGAATGTGAAAAAATCGATGCTTTGTTTTTATTATTTTTTATACTACTTCGATTGATACAGCCTTTAGTAAAGTTGCGAATCTGTTACGGGATTAGAAAGTGCTGAAATTGTAGTTCCATTTTTATGTAAAACGTCTAAAAATCTGAATCTTCAACCCAAAGTTTTACAGAAGAGCAAAACGAAGTAGAAGCTTTAGAGGTATTTCTGTATTGCTAGTTGTGGATAGTGATCCATCTTTATATGTGGAGCATTTTTTACTACAATTTCATCTAATTTATGATGCTTTATCTTCCGGAAAATAAAGCCAAAATAATGTAAATCTGATAATAAAATCAAAATCAGCAAAATTAGTTGCTTTGCCTATTTATTGTTAATTAGTTTCTGTTAAAATATGAACCCGAAGAGCTAAGTTTTGTCCCTTCAAGATCTGTAAATTTTTCATTCTCATGTGTATGTGAATTTCTAAACATGTTTCCTGTAACCTATGTTAACTTTTCAGATCATGTTTTATGCCTTGTTTTTATAAAACTGGAATACAGACTTTGAGAAGAGGTTGTGTAGCGATCAATTTTATATAGTAGCACCAGGTAACTATTTAGTCAAGCCAAATTAGGACTCACTCCTTCCTCCTCCCTTCACTGGGCCTAGCAAAACATATTCTTTATTTAACGTAATAGCGAATATTACATACATATGAATCTCGGAGCTCCCAGAACTTTGATTAGGACTGGGCGGCAACCTCTACGTAGCCATCTGGAAGAGAAAATATATCCGATAAGCCCTTTTTCCTGAATAGTTCCCTATCCGAATATCAGTACCAGAATTTAGTGGATGAATTAATGGATAAAGTTTCGGGTAAGACTGAAGTTCATTAATTGATTTTAAATGTAATCAAGTATGGAAGTATCAGAAATGTTTCTTTATACCACACAAGTTTCTTTAATTAACTTACTTATACCAACTTAGATACTTCATACCCAGCCTTCCTCTCAACACCAGGAACCCATTTAGATCCTCCCTCCTGTCACTTGCAATCCTTAGGTAACGTAAGGTAGCGACAACTTCTGTACTCCATTGCACGCTAACTGTTTACTTTGATGTCATATTCTGCTTGGTGGTTCATTTGCATAGCCACCCTTGAGTAAATGGCTATTTGCATATCAGAGGGTCGGTCTATCATTGCGTATGAAAACTGCGTAGTCACGCGTGCTACTTAGTCGCTTCCGTCATCGCAAAAGGTGTCAGTCAGATGGAGAAAGCAGTTCAGTGGCTCATAATATTGTCTAGACAGTCGACGTTTTTTTATAACTTCCACAATTTTTTTATATATTAACAATTCGATAGTCTCACATGATGACTTCGTTACTGACTTCTTTGCCGTGACCTTTAGGACCAACTCAGATAGCTCTGAGGCATAAAAAATTGGCTTTAATCTTTTAAATAAGTTTTGTTTATAAAATGTTAATATTATAAAAATAAAGATATATTATGTGAAGTTGTGTTTGTTCGCAAAAACAATTTAATTTAGTGATGTTAAACTTCCGAAAGTTAGTATAAATTATACAATTTAAAGTACAAAAACGTTATCTACTAATTTGTTGTCACAGAAATATCTTATAAGAGGTACTGAAAACGTAGAAACAAATGTAAATTATGGCAAAAAAAAAGGTACAACTTTACAATAGGGGCGCGTTTTCACTGATAACGATAAAGATCACTCCTGATCTTACCCGAAGGTCGCCGGACTTGCTAGTCTAGCGCCATTTGTGCTAACTAACTGTTTTGCATTCAATTGCAACATTCGTATTCATTTTAATTATTAAAATTATTACTGCCTTAATCTCATATTATGTTAAATTCTAGCGAACGTAATGAGCGGAAGTCGAAAGCACTAAAAATTTTAAATAATACATAATTAAAGCAGTAATAATTTTAATAATTCCAATGAACACGAATGTTACAATTGAATGCAAAGCTTGTAGAGTTGTACCAAAAAAAAATCCTCACTTTATCAATCCGATTGTACAATGATCATAGTAATTGATCAAAAATTATTTTTAAAGATCTCGTTTGATTTGAATGCTATTTTTTCTCGTTTTAAAATTGGCACTTTAATCCTCACATTGGCTACATAGTCCCACAGACTCTTTCTCTATTTTAAAGGAGGAGGATACATAATACAAGGAGAGATCTGGTTGAGATCCACAATCAATTAGAAGAAAGGAAAGTAATATGGGAGTTTTAGCAGTGATAGGCTTCCTCTAGTTTACAAATCTGTTTTTCCAATTTTTCATTTATTGTCAAATAAAAAAGATGTTTTAAGAAATGCTGTGTATGTCTCCCTTTAGTCTAGTTATCAAACATATTAAGCTAAAATTATTTGAAAGAGTAAGTATGAATGGTAAAATTGAGGTAAAGTCAAAAAAATATGTTTAATAACAAGAATGTATAATAACAAGTTGTTTAAAAAGTAAACATAATTAATAAGCATTAGTCATACCATGATAAACATTAATTTATAGTTTTTTATTCATTTGGTAATTATTTAAATAATTTATAAATGTAAATATATTTTAACACTACAGAAATAAATAGTTAATAATAAAAGTGGAGTGAGCAGAAGCTGTTATTTCATCTAAAGGCGCTAATCAGGAGACGGAATTTCTTCGTCCTACAGAGCGTAGCACTGTCGAATACCAACAACAACATTCATCCTATCAAGTTACGAATGGAAACATAGTTCAATGCATCCGGTGTTAAATCGTGACTCCATCGGTTATTGCCTCAACATAAGACAGCCAATGAAAATTAAGAATGGAAACGAGGATAGTAAATAACAGCAGAATCTCTTGGTTTACGCTATTTTTATTCTATCACCCATCCATGAGGATTCATTCTTCTTATTTCATCAGCCATTCTACGACTTCACCGCATTCTCTTCTACTGCTGCACTCCACTCTACTCTACATCCAACTATCCTTCCAGCTGAAATCACCTTGCAGTATTCGGTACTTCAAAACAAAGAAGAACATTAGCCAAGTAATATTAAGAAATTATTAATATTATTCTGCAGAATATTATTTGGATTTTAAAATTAAAATATTATTAAGTCAAATTAAATTTTTATGGCCATACTAAGTATAAATAGATTGTTAATTATTATAAGGAAAATTAAATCAATATTTTGTATTATCTAAGGATAGTAAGCTGATTAAAGATATTTCTTTTATTTTTTAATATGAGTTTAAATATAAATCAAACATTTAATTAGAAAAGTGTAGTATTATTCCATAATTATTTCAGCTCTCCTTAAATATAAATCATTGAAGACAAAGAAGTTATAGGTTATGAGGAATTATATAATAAAAAAGGCTATCTTTATTTCTGTAGTGTATGCAAAATCGGGAGTTGGAGATTCGTGAAGTATAGCGGATGAATTTTGGATCAATCAAGGCTGCAATTTTGAGAACATGTTCTTTTTGCTTAATGCCAGGAAAAGTATGTAAAACTATGACATTTTATCGTTTTGAAACTTGCTCAGTAGCAGTGGCTTTGGCAAAACTGGCGGTTGTTACTGATGGATTAAGATTAAGTGGGACTTTTGATACATTCCTTTTTTCGGTTATTTTCTAATTCTATTTGCTGCTGACTTGTCGGTTGCTTCATATTAAAAGAAAGTGAGGACATTGTAAAGCCTGCCATTATCGCTGCAAAGCCAAAAGCACTGGGCGTCAAAAAACGGCGAATAATCACTTAACTTCTTATAAATGTCTCAGTTTTCTATTAAATAATGGAACATGCGCTCTCAAATTGTCTAAATTGCACACAATAAATTTTATAAAAGCATAAACAACATTACCTATTATTAGGTAAATAGGTAAAACATTGAGACTGACCTGAAGCGTGACTTCTTCGTACATGTCCCAAACAGCTGAGAAAATATTTTAATTTATTACCTAATGCTTTATAAAAGTCGCATTAGTTCTGGCTATATTCTATCTGTAAGGAGCAGTGAACATTCCTTCTGCAAAGCTTAAACGTTGTACGTTACTGCCTATACAAGGAATAGCAGGCGCCCTAGTTGCAGTTAAGTTGTTGACAGAAGTAAGCAATACGAATGGCGTTTATCTTGATTAAATCGATCCAAAATCATCCGATATTCATAAATTGATTGAATTGATGTAATAATAATGAGAAACAAAGCAGTTTTAAAGCATACATTAATTATTATAACATTTTAAAAAAACTGAAATTCAACCTATAAAATACAATGAGCTTTTATATTTTATATCAAATTTTCCATTTTATATTATCGTCCAACAAAAACGAGGAAAACCTATTGACAAGAAAGTAAACTGCGACTACAATGAAGACTAAAAAAGTAGAAGTGGGTTCTAATGAAATTTATTTCATGACGGGTTCCAATGAAATCTAATTACGAAAGACAAATCTGTTTTCGGCCTCTTTAGACCCAAAGGAATTCTAGGTTATGTTTTCAAAGACGTTATGCTGAGACCTTTTCACTATCTAAACCTAGAATAAAAGCACTAATAGTTGACACGTTTAAGGAATATTTAAAAAACTAGTCTTTGAATTGTTTACTTATTTTATTCTGCTCCTTTTTTTAGACAAATAATATTATAGGGTCTGAGAGACCCACCTTTCCCCAGCAAGCAGTAACTGGCACCTTTCGCCTCGTGGGTTAAACGAAATTACTTAATTACTGATTCTCTAAGACATGATTAGATGAAATGTCCTAAAACTATTTAAGATGAAAGTGCTTAAATTTGTCCAAACGCTTAACCATTGACCTTCAAAGTTTCAGTAAATTTAATTGACAGTTAAGTTGTCTGGAGCTCATTAGACCCAGACAAGCGCCTTTCTCAATCACTTAGCGCAATTGCAGCCCCGACTGATTCTCCGCAACCGGCTGATGAGAATCGGTTTTCTTGATTAGTAACCGGTCCACCGGTGACGGATATTGCCCGTTCTATACTAGGTGTAATTGATTTTGCTTCTCCTACCAACTACAAATATATGCTCATTTACAAACAATATATATTATTTTAAAATCACATTTTGGTTCACCTGCTTGGGGATAGGTAAATATGTTACTTTTATAGGCCAAATCTAGTAGAAACTTTTTTTTTCTCAATTACTTAGAAAAATTATATTCCTTGTTTAGTATTTCATTATGCTAGCACGGTATGAATGATGATTCATTTTTTATTATTGCATATATTTTTTGTACTCGACATTTATATTACATTCGATTGCTACGAACGCAAGCATACATAATTTAGATATCTATATTTTTAGTTATTTATTTATTTACACCCTACCTTGCCTTTCGACAACACGGGTTTTGGCAGAGGTAGCATTCATAGATGCATCAATTATTGTACCTTTGCCATTAATCTTCATCTCCTTGGACTGATTTCCGAGAATCCGTTTGAAAGCGGCTTAGCCCTAAGGGCGCAAAGTTTAAAATGATCAGTTCCCACTTTCACCTTCCACCCTTAGACAAACTCTTCTAGGCGCCTGTAATTATCTTCAATCATGAGGAGGGGAAAGTCGCTCTCGGTGAGCATGTAGATCCTTATCTTCCTACGAAGGATGTTCCTTTGTGCCTCAATCGCGGTGCAGGTCGTTAGTAGTACACATAGGTGTTCGGCAGTTTCCGGAACCCCTCAGGGTGGGCAAAGGGGTTCGTCGTTGTTGCCAAAGCTATGAAGCTCTGCCCGAAAGCCTCCATACCCCGTGAGCACTTGTGTGATCATGTAGTCCGGGCCACCCATTTAGCCACTAACCGGGACTGGACGGTGGTGATTCCCTCAACCTAAGGATTGTCGACCATCTGTTGTGATCATCCGCAATCCTCACACGGAAAGTCTCTGGAAGTCCTACCGAGCTTTCTCTCGTATAGTAAAAGAACTACCGCGAAAATTTTCAGTAATCGCGAAATCGCGTAAGTTTTCAAATTTCAGATTTCAACGGAAATATGCATTTTGACCATCCCTGAATTCATTGACTAGTTTCGAAACTAATCGTCGTGGCGTCCGTACGCACGTTTGGATCGCGCATAACTCAAAAATAGTTTGCCGTAGACAGTTAAAATTTTGTATTTGCGATTGTTGTAACATCTAGTTATGATCTTCTTTTTTTGGGCACAATATAATTACCGGCAGTGGTACCTCACTTGAAGGCCTTAATAGATTTTCATTAAAAGATTTGGAATATAAAACTTATATAATAAAAAAAAAATAAGTCATTAGATTTTGATTAAAATTGGTAAACCGAAAGTAGTACTTTAAGTAAGGTCTTAATAGAATTTCATCAATAATTATATTAAAATATAATGCAGAACATTTCAAATGCAGAAAATCTGAGTTATGTATCAATGTAAATAATATACTAGATTTTGGTTAAATTTGGATAACCGGATGTGGTACTTTACTAGAAGGTCAGACTTTCATAAAAAATTATATTAAAAATATCTCAAATACGGACTTTTTCGTCCACGTATTTAGGCCTTAACTTACAATTCGGTAATCCATCGCGTAACTTTACAATCATAAAATTTACTTTGATATCGGTGAAGGACTTCTTCAATAATTATTATGTTATTACCTAACGATGGATCTAAATATCGAAGTCATCCGAAATATTAATTTTTTATCTAACTCTCCAATTATTAAAAAGAACAAAACTAACAATTAGGCTAAAATTAATCTATAATTCTACTTCTGAGGACCCAGATCTACCATGCAAAGTTAATCTTTACGGGAAATGGTCACTCTTTGGTCGTCCGTCGGTTGCCCGTCTTCTGGTCGTTGGCGACCAAGTTGCTTTGTGTAATAGGGGTATAATTGATTCCTTTAGGAATTTTCCTTAAAATTTAAAATGATTATTGCATGACAAATAAAATATTAAATAGTTAAATCTAAATTATTACCCTTATTATTATTATTACCCGATTATCCTTTCCACCCTCTGATTTAGTCGTAGCATTAGTCAAGATTCAGTAAGACTCAGATTCAGTAAAGGGATAAGTACCCATGTACATATGAATAAATTAAAGAAACAGATTATAGTAAATTATAATAATTAAATAAAAAAAATACATTTATTGTTAGAGGCGATAATTATAGTTTCTAGTTCTCTCTGATAATTCCTTAGCCTGTCCTTTTATCATCGTTCCTCTCCTATAACTATGGTCTCCTGCAACGCAAAAACGAAGTCCAATCTCAGCTAACAAGGTCCCGTCTTTCGAACATCTATACCTCATTCCACAGAATTACAGCATTCATTCCTTTCTTTACAGGTTAGCCGCTCTGTGGAATCTGTTACGCCTTAATAAGAAGGCTTATTCTTCCTAACCTAAATTCAATAATTACCTGTTCCGAAAACATCTTGTCACTATCTATACCCTTTATGGGAAAGAAATAGTTTGATTATTTTCTTTCTTTCCCATTTTTTTTTTCGCATTCGCTTATCTATTTTACTAAATTATTAAGGTATATATACCTTATTATTTTAACTAACTTTACGCCATTTTTCTTCATAAAGGTCTTTAACTTTTCATTTATGTAGTAAATCACCGAGGAATTGCAGGGAAAAAAGTTATGATGAAATGAATATTTTATTTGCGCATAGCTTAAAATGTATACAATTTACGGAAACATATAGTATATATAGATAGTATATAGATAGTATTGTATGCATGGTAATTAAATTATCTAAAAAACAATAAAAAATCATCAAAATCGGACCAGTATTAGCAAAGATACAGTGCATCGGACTAACCGGAATCCGCTATTATATCATGAATTTTACACTTGTTTACATTTTTCTCGAAAACAGCTCTAACGATTTTGATGAAACTTGCCTAAATTATTCTTTATAAAGGCTTTTAACTTTTCATTCCTGAAGTAAATCACCGAGAAAATGCAGGGAAAAAGTTATGATGAAGAAAATATTGCATGGCTTAAAAAGTATGAAATTTATGGTAAATTATGTATTAAATTGTATCAAAGGTATTTAAATTATATAAAAAACAATAAAAGGGCCATAAAAATCGGAACAGTATTAGCAAAGATACAGCGCATCGGACTAAACGGAATTAGCTTTTATATCATGGACATTATAATTGTTAACAATCTTCACGTCAACGGCACCAACGATTTTGGTGAAACTTGCCTAACGTCTTCACCTTAAAGACCTTTAACTTTTCATATATTTAATATGTCAACGAAAAAGTGCAGGGAAAAAAGTTGTGACGAAAAGAATACTTTATTTGCACATAACCTAAAAAGCATGCAATTTATAGTAAATTATGTACAGAATTGTATGAAAGGTTATTAAATTATCTAATAAAAAAGTGTAAAAATACAGCTATAATAGCTAATTCCGGATAGTCCGATGCGCTGTATCTTTGCTAATACTGGTCCGATTTTGATAATTCTTTTATTGTTTTTTAAATAATTTAATTACCTTGCATTTACTGTAAAATTCATAATTTTTATGCTATGGGCAAATAAATTATTCGTTTCATTATAACTTTTTATCCCTGCCCTTTTTCGTTGACATACTGCATATATGATAAGTTAAATGTCTTTAAGGTGAAGACATTAGACAAGGTTTACCAAAATCGTTGGAGCCATTTACGAGAAAATTGTAAACAATTGTAAAATCCATGATATAATAGCTAATTCCGGTTAGTCCAATGCGCTGTATCTTTGCTAATACTGGTCGGAATTTGGTGGTTCTTTTACTGTTTTTTAGATTATTCAATTACCTTTCATACAATTCTATACATAATTTACCATAAAGTGCATACTTTTTAAGCCATGCGCAGATAAAATATTCTTTTCTTCAAAACTTTTTCCCCTGTATTTTCTCGGTAATTTACTACATAAATGAAAAGTTAAATGCCTTTAAGAAGAATAATTTAGGCAAGTTTCATCGAGTTTTTAAATAATTTAATTACCTTCCATACAATTCTATACATATTTTTCCGTAAAATGCATACTTTTTAAGCTATGCGCAAATAAAATATTTTTTTCATCATGACTTTTTTTCCTGCAAATCCTCGGTGATTTACTACATAAATGTTAAAGGCTTTTTTGAAGAATAATTTAGGCAAGTTTCATCAAAATCGTTAGAGCCATTTTCGAGAAAAATGTAAAAAAGTGTAAAATCGATTATATAAAGTGGCACTTCCGGTTAGTCGATTTTGACGCAAAAGTTGCTGTAACATCACAGCCATATATATATATATATATATATATATATATATATATATATATATATATATATATATATATATATATATATACCTACCTTAAATACGCAATTTGAATATCGTACGACTTTTCGTTTTTGAGCTAGGCTGTTCACATACACAGAGACACACAGACCATTTTGCGAGGCTTGGTAATTTGGACTCAGTTGACCTTAAAACGTGTATTTCCATTGAAAACTCGAATTTTAAAATTTTCACGATCACAATACTCAACTTAACTTCCCCTTACTATAATACTTCGTAAATAGATAAGGGAAGGTAAAAAACAAAAAAAAAATCATCAAAATCGGACCAGTATTAGCAAAGATAAAGTGTATTTTATGAGGAGCACAAGACCCTAAATGGATAACCGAGCGCATCCGAAAGGGGATGGATGCGACCGAATCTCCTCCCACGAATCCGCCAATCTGTTGTAAACAATACGCTCTGTAATAGAGTAATTTAAGAATACAAAAGTGGAAATTAACTTGATAATTTCTACTTTCACATTATTTAATGGAAAGAAAATGTTTCCAAGGAAACTAAACCAGAAACTTTTAAAATATATTTGCAACTTGACAAAGTTGAAATATATAGGTAGTGTACAGACTACTAATTGTTATACTGTTATATTGTTATACTAAAATTGTTTGAAAAACTGTTTTATTATACTTAAGTGGGAGAAGACGTGAATGCTGCTGAGTTCATTAGAAGCAGTGTTTATGTGAGCTCTTTGACATTATTTTAAAAAGATAATTATTATAGGACGGTAAGGGAAAGTCGTGTGATGCACGAACGCACCAGATTTTTTCTATTCCTGATGTACTATATACTATTTGCAATTTTATCCTCTATTAAGGTAATGATGTTTTTTTCTGTCTGTATCAGCGATTTTATTAACATCTATTTGCTAATGCTTATGTATTTGTTGTAATTTTCTTTATATATAATATAATATACATATAAATATGTTTATAATTTAGGCATGCACAAACACATATAAAATGTAATAGAAAAGCTTATTAATTGTCATTGTCGTAATCCAAAGAAAATGTAGTAAAAGTGAATGTAATATTTATTGTAAGTTTTTACTAATCATTTGAAAGTTTCTCAAAGGTTACAAGACCTTGGTTTGAATGGGGAAAAGATGACCCTCTCACTATACGCTGTGATGTAAAGCGTTACGTAAAATTATCCACAGTAGCTCATAAGTTACCAGATCTTGGCAGCAACGGCAGTTACATAAGTTACTCAGAACATCTGTAACGCTCTGTCACTGACCCGTTACAATCGCTATATGTTTCTCGAGACTTCGTGAAGTCGAAGTTTTTCACCCTTGGCCTCTGGATACTTGTTATTTAACTTGCTGCAAATTATCTAAGTCCGCGTCCGTTTTATAGTTGCTTGTCCAGTTCCATTTCGATATTTTAAGGCTCCGGTGAGGTTCATGATTATAAAAATTTATTACTCGACGAAAATCATTTAATTATCATTTCAAAGTTTGAGGACAAAAAAACTTATTTCTCTCTCTCTCTCTCTCTCTCTCTCTCTCTCTCTCTCTCCATATATATCCACCAAAATGCTTTTTAAGCAATTTGAAGTAAAATAGAGCACTAAATATTTTTCACACATTTTAAAATATTTTCATCAACATTTTGGACATTTCAGCTATAAAAAATATTTCCTATAACACAGTTGGACTTAAATTACTTATGTTTTATACATATTTCATAGATTTCGGAAATAAATAATTACTTTTACATCAATTGGAGGAGGTAGCGGAGAGAATAGGTTAGCCAAATAATTATTGAAGGAACGTTATGAAAAAAAAAATTAATAAACAAAATAATGCCTACAATGACAGCGGTTTTGACAACCAAAGAACCAACAAAAACTTGAACGTGGACTAGCGATTTTGTGTTCGTGTTGCTATCTATAGTGAATGTACTCATATCATCCGTCGTCTAACTGTTTCAGTAACGGTTATATATTGTTTATAACAATAATAAAAAATATAATATATTATATATTGTTATTTGTTATTTTATTTGACTATTTGTGTTCCATTTTCAGTTTTTGTTCAAATTTGTTCTTCAGCTTTTATATTTTTGAAAGTTTCGTGATGTCAATGCTGACCAGCTGGTGTCTACAGAAAAAAAGATATTTTTGAAAGTTCTCAGTCGCGTAAATGTTTTTTAAGAAATATACGCTGACTTAAATTTATGTTCGGAACCAGTCATAACAACATGGGGCGGGCACCTGGATTGAGAAGGCGGAATGTTATTGCGCTAACTTTGGAAAGACATAGGAAATCATATGAAAGCTCAGTCCCGATTCTGCCGCTATTGGATAAGCCTGCTTACTGTTTAATTCGCCATTTATAAAGAAAGTTTTAACGTACGAAAGCAAACAATTTTTCCTTCTTATCTAAGATAATCACACGATTAGAGACTAAAAATATTGTTCTGGTTGAAAATTTGAAGGCATTAAACGAAGCCATCGAGAAGCTTCGTGATCTACCCGGAAGTGAAGGTGTGCCCATAAGACTGAAGACGTCATTAAAAAAAAACTTGGCCTAGATATAATGTAGGGTATAGCTGATGATCTCCAAGGCAAATACAAACAAGGAGTAGGAGAATCCACTGAATTATATGCTAAGGAAATCCCCTCATTAAAGTTTGCTCCCATCACTTCAGTCGACATAGAAAGGTCCTTTAGCCGATACAAAGCAATTCTGAGAGACAACCGGCGAAGATTTCTCTACAACTATGTATTGATCTACAAATACACCTAATTTTTCTCAATTTCACCTGTATTAGGCGAATACTTGAGTAGTTTGAAGTTTATTGTAGTTTTTCTTTAATTTAATTTTCTTTGATCCTTAATTTTACCAATTTCGTTCCTTATGTATTTTATAAAATAAACTTTAAATGTAAATAATAAACAATATATATATATATATATATATATATATATATATATATATATATATATATATATATATATATATATATATATATATATATATATATATATATATATATATATATAATAAATAAATAAATGTAAAATAATAAACAAAGTACATGTAAATAATATTTGGTTGGTGTATTTATAATATTTTTTTATATATTTCACATTTTTTACTTATATTTTTAAATATTTCGGAAATAATAACCACATATTTATGTACATATTTTGTCTTTTTAACCACATAAAAATCCTAACCCTACTCATCACGTTCGAGTTACACGATTTTTTAATTTTAATTTGTATAAAGAATATTCCCATTTTAATTTCTTCTTCTTCTTTCCCCATCTCCGCCGTGCTGTTAGGCGTTGAGAAGCCTCAGTCCACCTTCTGTACGTGTCCCTGTCCTGGGCCATTCTTCTTGTCTCCACCAAGGAGGAGCTCTCGACTCTCTCCATATAAACGTTATATGTAAGTCTGTCCCCCTGGTCTTGCTTCTAGCAGCCACCTGGCTTTACGATCGTCGCCCATCCTGCAAACATGTCCGTACCATTTGAGCTGGCGATCCTCCAGGATATCCCTCGTTGGTCTAACTCCGGGAGTTTCCCTGATAGTTTCATTCCTCACTAGGTCTCGTTTGGTCTTCCCAGCTACTTTCCTAAGATATCTAATTTCTCCTGCTGAGACCTCACTCCCGTGTCGTTTTAAGAGAACCCAACTCTGTGATCCATAGAGCAAGAATGGGAGGAACACAGACTTAAAGATTCGGAGCTTGGCATCATTGCCGATTTCTTGTTTTCCTATCAGGGTGGTGATTTGATTAAAGACCTGGTTAGCCTTTTTACTCTGTTGAGAACCTCCTGGTCTATTTTGCAGTCCCGGCTAATCATCCACAGGTAAAGGTAAAGGTAGTCATCCACCACTTCCAGTTGTCGTCCGTCACATACGATTCTCAGATTTTCCACTTCTCTACCTAATGCATAGCTTTGCTCTTGTTTGGATTTATAGCAAGATTTTTTCTTCTTAGCTCTTCAGTCCACTCCTACACAGCATTCATATCCAGCAAAATGAAGGTTGGGTGATATACCGTTTCTCCATTATCAGAATTAATCTCAAGAAAAAGATTTTCATTAGTGTCAAATAAACTATATCTAGTTGAAATCTGAATATTTGTGAAATCCAGGTGAGAAATGAGAAAAAGCTTTCGACGAAAATAGCTGCAATTGGCACAAACTTATTGAACAAATAAATAAAGTGTCAAAGAAAAGTGACACTGATACTGACAGTAAGAATTATCATTATTAAGTGACTTTAATAAGGATAATTAGGGATTGACCCTTCTATACCATCATGCGGATGTCAACTGATTAATAAGGATAATTGATTATATAAATTTTCTTCTACCATAGTATCACTGTGCCAAGAATTTGTGGTATGGTAAAGTTTCGAAATTGTTTATCCGAATGGGTCAAAGCTATTATGAAATATTGTGTGTAGGATTATAATTCGTTTTTAAACTTTCGGTAATTTAAGTTTGTATTTAGAGTTCTCCTACAGACTATGCATTTTAGACTTATCTTCATTTACTCAAAAGCTGAGAGTCTTTGCAAGATTCCCAGTGATATCATATATATTTATGAGTTACTCTCACATCATTTGCATACTCAAGAAGCTTATTTTCCATTAAAACTCTCCATCCATTTTCTTCAATATGATTCTTATAACTTTTAAATAGTTCAAGATGAGAAACTTGAGATGAGATACTTGCCTTTATCATTATTATTTTTTTTTTATTCCTCCTCTGCAGTATACCCTGCAGAAGAGGCGTATATTTTAAAGAAAATTGTGCATAGACAATACAAAAAGTATATTATATGCATTACACTATACAATTATATGCATATAATATTATTAATACAAAAAAATAAAAACAAATTATAGATAGATATATGTATATAAAAGTTATAGATACGATAAAGAAACAAATTATAGATAGATACAAATGTTATACAAACATATATAGATTTTCAGCTATGTATGTTTATATGGTCGTAATATTTAAAAAATAAAACAAGAATAAACAAACCAAAAGAAAATTGCGTAGTGTAAAAACTCAAATTCGTTAAATATCAACAAAAACATAGAGGTCCTTGTCCTTAACCTGTTATAATATCAAAGATAATTCTTATAGGCATCGATCGATTTTCTAATTCCATGACAAATGATTCTTATTTATTATTTTTTTATTTTATTTTTAGAATTTATTGCTTTATCTCCATTTTAAGTCCAATTTGAAATAATTTAATTAAATCACATTGTGCAATTTGTTTAAGCAAACAACTGAAATTCTTTATTCTCTTTTTCTAAATCGTCAAAACTGTAAAGCATATAGAAACTAAAAACATACTACTAAAAAACTTTAGCCCGTACGGACATTCACGATTCAGCAGAAAATATGCTCTTATAAAAATTACAATATTTCCAATCTAAAATTGAGACTTATAACAGATGTTTCTTGGTTAGCAAATAAGAACATTCTAAATAGCGACTTACACTAACAAATATCTACCAAAACGTACCTACTCTTTATCTCCACTTCTATAATAAACTTCACGAGTATAAAAACAAACTGATGAAAGAAATGGGCACAGCACAAATGTCTATTAATAGGATGAGACGCCTAAAAAAAGAGCTGGATTGAAGATCTCCTTTCGTGAATTACGTTACTGAAATCGAATCAGAGAAGACTGTCCTTGGCAAAGACTTACCTTGATGGCATGTCAAGTTATGGCGTATAACTTTTCATAATTTTGTCATCAAATTCGCTAATTTTCAATTTACACTGTGGCTTTTGTGAATCCAGATTTCAAGTCAATACCTAAGGAAATCTTGTTTATAATAGTTTGAGTCTTATTATCTTTCAAAACCAACTTAGGCCAATTGGAATAGGAAATAATTTAATAGAATTTTTATAGAGAAAAATAAAAAAAATATATTGATATTATGTGTTATATAATATAACTTATGTGTTATATAACTATTATTATGACCCATCATATGAATATGTTCTGTAGCTATTCAATAATGAGTAATAATGAAATGAGTTATCAAAACTGATAATCCTATTTTGATCTTTTGTTCGTTAAAATTTTGTTATTTTCTTATGATGGCGTTGTTAGAAAATTGGCATTATATTGGCATAGAAGAAAGGGGTGAAATAAAAACAACTAGCAAAAAAATATATTTTTAATAAAAAATGAAAATAGAAAATATTTTTACTGTACAATCTTCAGTCTTAATCGATGAAATATGTAATACATATATTATACTCTAGAGGATCAATCTTATTTAGGATATGTGAGATTGGATATCTAATGTTTTTCTATTTATAAAAATATAAAATTAATTTTTTTTTTGAAATCCGGGAAGACCAGTACCTACTCTTTATCTTTGAAAATAAATATAATTTACAAGACGTTCTATAATATTTTCATTACTTATGTTATAAAATCTTTTTTCGTTTCTTATCGGCCAGAATAGATTCATGAGAGGCAATGATGACCAAAGTCCATCAAAGTCACCAGAAATACTTGCGGAAAGTGTAGTCCAAGTTGAGGCAGGCTTGGTCCATCATGCGAACTTTTCCATCGAAAGAGTCAAAGATGCCAGAAGTCACACCGACGAATCCGAACTGACCTTCGGTCGGTAAATTGGGACTAAAAGAAATATATTGCATTTTAATAATATGCAAATAATTGAAATGTGTATTTATCTAATGATACCCTACCAATATTTTTTTTTTAAACTAAATTAAACAAAATTTCATTAATATAATTAATCTTTTATAGATTAAGAATAAGGATCGCTAGTAAATTCTTTACATGTATGACCTTAAAAAAGTTTAATTCTCAAAATTTTATTTTAATTATTTTTACTTGTTTGAAGGGTTATTTTTCGTTGTTTATATATTTTATAATATAGTAATTTGTTGTTGTCCTTTTATACTATTATTACTGTAATAGTAATTTTAACCTGCATGTATATATAAGGTTAAGTAAATTTCTGTTTTATGGGATTCATCGCAGTAGACAAAAATACCAATAAATAAATAAAATAATTTAAATTTGGAAAATATATGATTTACTTTAATTTAAAAAAAAATAAAATAAAAAGGAACCCGATAGGGACCCTACTTTCTATGTTATATATTAGCACCTCTTCTGTACCTGATAAATGTACAAAAATACTGATCACCGATTTATAATAATAAAAATATTAATTTGATGTCAACAAGGTAATTATTATAAGTAATTTTCTCAATTACTCCGTCAAAGAGTCATATATATATATATATATATATATATATATATAGTCATATATATATATATATATATATATATATATATATATCAACACTCCTTTTGTGGATCTTTTCTTACCTTGTTTCAGGTGAGTTGTTGGTTGTCCCGTTGTGGTTCCCTTCGCCGTACACCAGCGAGATGGCTACAAGGAACAACAGCAGCAGCTGATTCAGAAGACAATAATTAGTCAGATGAAAAATTGTAATGCTAAGACTAAATATAACTGCTGAGTTCGATCTCGAAATGATCTAAAAAACAAATCTACGGATAAATCCTCCTACCATCGTCTCCAACAATCCATCAGTACTGATAAACTCCGTAATGATTCATTCTTCAACAACTATATAAGTCAACCAATTGCCCGACACAGATTCATCGATTATATTTACAGAATGAACGTCACGAAATTCTGTATTATTTCTTTAGTCGAGTGTTTATATCTTTCACAGGCCGAGTGTGTTGCGCTAATGATATTTAAAAACCTTGGTTTTTAATTTAAGGCTTACATTAATTTAAGGCTTAAATTAACCTTTTCAATTAAAGGCTTGGTTTTTCACGTAACTAAAACAACAAAAATTTAGATTTAAAAAGAACATTAAAAATTATAAAAGTCTTTTAAATTATTACTGAGATTTCTTAAAAGTAATAGATAGAAAATCAATATTTTATTTTTAATTATTTTATTTTTTTTAAATAGATTTTAAACCTTTGATTGATAATCTGAAATATTTCTGCACTACACCTTGTATTCCCCACGATTTTCCTTGAAATGAGGTGCAAACAAATGTGAACGATGCAAGTTTGCACCGAAGTTGTTGCTGTATCATCATGGCCTCCAGGGAAGTCACATCTTCCAATCTCCGCCATAGCGTATCGCTGTACGAAGTAAGGGAAGTATAGTAATTTTCAGTTTCATATTTCAGAGGAAATATCCGTTTTGACCATCCCTGAATCCAATATGACTAGGTTCGTTGTGACGTCTGTATGTGCGTTCGTACATACTTGCGTATCTCGCATAACTCAAAAGTGGTTAGCCATTGAAAGTTAAAATTTTGTATTTAGGATCGCTGAAAAATCTAGTTGTGAATCTCCCTTTTTAATCACTACATGATTACCGGAACTGGTACTTTGCTTGAAGGTCATAATTGATTTTCATCAAAAATTCAGAATTATGGTTATATCAGAATCTCATATTAATAATTACCAACGATCACTGCAGTTACTGAAAAACAAATGGTCTACCAATACCATAAATTAACCATTTTTTTTTCTTAATTCACCATATGTGTATAATATATTTAAATTTCTGTTTTTTGTTTTACGGCTATATGAACCACTTTCAGGAAGATTCTTTTACTTTACACATTTTTTAATTGAACTGGGAGACCGGCAGCGGATATGAAACAGGATTTTTTTTTTCAAAACGTAAATCTTTAACGGTTAATTTAATTTTAAGTCACAATTGTTAACACAGTTTAAAAAGGTATAGATGAATAGATTGTGACGATTGGAGAGTTATTTTATTGGATTACCTTCGATCACAAAAACAGAACCTCTGTGAGGTAATAACTGTTACGTCACTCCTCACTAATGGGCAATATACATTAGCGAATCCCATTTCAATATCTTGTTCGCGATTGATCCGACGGGCAATATATTAATGATACCTTGTAGGAGATAGTTCGCAAGCTTTGCGCAATGTGGCATCTGTGCACATAGATTGTAGCCTGTTCTTTGCATGCTCTGAGAGCACTAAGGAAATTTCATTGACCGATTCCATTAAAACATTTATTTTATTATTTTAATATATGTTCATGATAGGACATATGAACATACATTCATAAGATTTTCACGAACTATTAACTCTAATATTTAAATATTCTAATAGTAAAAATTTAATATCCATCTGGATTACTTTTCACTCGTTGAACGAACCATTACACTATGAGCCAGATATCAAATCTACAGGGAAAAAAATATTTTTAATGCTGAATATATTCTATTTAATCTACAATTAACTTTACTATTTTATCACACATTAAGAGCACATACATTATATTTCAGTATTTTAAATATTTTCCTCCTTTTTTAGTATAAGATATTCCAATTTCATTGTATCTAGTATATAAAAAGAAGGTTTAATGGATGGTACTTGTTGATTGAGCTCCCATCTCTTAATAACCCAATGCTTCTGGGATGTGACTTCAGTGAATAAATATTTATTTCCGAAAAAAAAAAATGATGCAAATGAGCGAAGAGCATAAAATGTAAATAAAAGTATTAGAGCTACATGAAAGAAAAAAAATAATTGAAATAAGTTTTTAAAAGTCTATTGGAATTTTAATAAAATTTAAGTTGCAAATATTTTTGCATACATTGTTATAATATTTTTATAATAAAGAAAAGAGTTGTGAAGAACTAATTCTAAATGTCAAACATGATTCCTGTTATACCCATTCCAATTATTTCATACCAGGAAGAGCTTTAGTTTCTTCTCCTTTACCTGGCAATCCTGACTTCGCAGATGATTTTATCTTACCAATCGAGGGTTGGAATGAAACCAGAGACTGATAAGCCTGGATATGTGTTAAATAAAGTAAACATAAACCTAAAGTATTCGGCCAATTTATAATTCCAATTTTTGTCCCAAAGATTTGATTTTTGGTCCATGGTGCATTGTAACTTTGAACAAATACATTTTTCTAAATACTCAAGGAAACACGCTTAAATCTCAACATAGCATTTACTCTTCGCCATGAACGTGCTCTTCAGTTTCATTGACAGTATACATATTCCACAAACAGACACTATATATTATCTTGCTTAGACGTTTGACCGCAGAATGACACGTAACTTAAATATCAACGAAAAAAGAAAAATCCTCAACGAAGTCTTCCATACTTGAACCTTTCGAAACTTTAGACAGAAATTGAAGTTAGGTATATACTCTCTTACTGAAGCCGATTTGGACCAATACATCATAAATATGTAAAACCACTAAAAACTCTCCACAAACTTTAGTGGGTCCTTCACATGCCAATTACTAATTAACCAGGATTCCATGAAAATTTTAAGGACGACCGGCCATGCTTAAAAACTCAGGCATGCTCGTTTACACGTAGAAGACTGAAAAGGATATTATCAGCCTTGGACCGATTCATCGCGAAGGAGTCTGGTTACGTCAATAAATATATGTCCAAAATAAAAATAATAAATAATAAATAAAAAATAAATTATAATTAAAAAAATCGTCTTAAGTAGAAGCTGTATAATTGCCCCTACATGATCAGCCTATTCATCCATCCGAACCTCCCATCCATACTTCTATTTCATTTATTAATTTGATTTATCTTCTTTTTAATTGATTTATTTTTAATTTATATATATAAATCGAAAACAATTAATTCAAAATCTAATTATAACTCATTTAAATTACTACCCCGGCCAATGTTGATATGTTGAGGGAAGTAAATAATAATTTATAATAAAAAATAAATAATAATTATTGTTCGATGTTGACATCATTGGAGGCAGATTTATAAAAAACAGAACAATTTAACCTTTGATAATTACATACGAAAGCTATATAGAATACTTTATTGATATAGATAATGGTAATTTATAATGTAATGCATAATGAAATTCACTGTTATACGTTAAACAAATTTCAAGTAAAACCTGCAGAAAATTTAACGTTCTGTAAGATTGGTTAAGCCAAAGTTTTTCCCAAAATGCTCTGGAAGCATTTTCAATATTTCTCGGCGTCTGTTGAGAGTAGTTTCAAATATTTTTATATCAATCTTGTAGATAGAAATTTAATCCTCCACAATGTTGAATATTATACATTTTCCACTAAATTGTACTTAAAAATAGTTATTAAGTTGAAACCACTAAATATCTAACTTTTTTTTTTTTTACTTTTTACTGATATCAAGAACTATTTCGAATTTTAAAAAGTATTACGTATAAATTGGAGTAAGTTTTGTTGACCGTTAGTATAAATAAGGAAGAAGTTGGTCGGGAGGTGCTGTCTAAGACTAACACGCTAATAAGCATAACTTATTAAATAAGCATTAAGTATTAAGCATTAAGCATTATTAAAATAACCATACAGGCTAGAGCCGAGAGCCAATTGTTCGAGAGCAATTGGTGCTCAAACTTTACGCCTCTCTGCTCTGATGATGGCCTGAAACTTAGGCCGAAACGTTAGCACAGAATAAATAAGTGATGCTTATCAGTGTGTTAGTCTTTGACCGCTGGTGAGACCACTTTCAATCTGCACGATTATAAATTTTCATGAAATCAGATATGTTTTTCGGCTTCAGCTCCCGGGCTGGACAAGAAGAGTTTTATGACCCATTACATTTTATTTTTATTTTTTATAACAAACAGATTTTTTATAAACCAACTATTTTTTAAGAGCAATTTAAAAGCAAAAGTTGAAAACTCCTCCTCTACTTTAAGAAATAAAAATTTACAATATCAAAAACACTAAAGTTTTCATCCAGTCAGTAAAAACTTTTTGTTGCGATAAATATATATTACTCATTTTTTTATTCATTCACTTTCATTTTTAGCATAAGCTGTTTCTTCAATAACCAATCTTTTATGTTGCCACTTTTATGCTTACTCGATTCAAATCAAATAGATTTTGTTAAAAACATTTTTTAAAAATAAATTACTTTTATTGTATTTCTTATCCTCTTATCTTGTATAATTGTAATATTCATATAAACAATATCTGTAATAATCTATACGCCATGTTTCGATTATTATTTCGCCACTTTCGATAGTATTAAATTTAAAAACTAAAAGGTGTAATTGAAAGTTTTTATTAAAAATAATAATAATGATAATATATTAAAAATAAAATAAACCCTTTGACTATTCGTATTTATAGTAATGAATTATTTTTTAACGGAGCTTCTTAATATAACTTATAAAAAAATTCCTTCATTTTTAAATAAAAATGACTGTGACTATTTTAGCCCACCAATGGTTCCTAACTCTGAAATAAAAATACCGTAGAGGTTCTTGGAATTGTAACCAAACAGAAATAACAAACACTTGCATAAGAACTCGATTTTTTTTATAGCGCGAAAGCCACCAAACGATGAAGAAGTATATTTTTTACGAACTTATATAAGCATATTTAAGGCAGATATTTTATTTGTGACAAAAGACTAAAAAGTCATTTACCAAAAATGTCAGTTTTATATTGATACAGTTACACGAAAAAAATCTGATGCTTTGAAATCTCGTTATAAATTTTTACAACCATGCTTAATCCTGGAAAATAATTTTGAAATATTATCTAACTATTGAATAACTGGAACAAACCACAAATAAATTATTATACAAACAACGAAAATAATATTAGACAGTATAACTACATTTTGATGAACATTTACCGCTAACATTGTTGACCCACAAACGCTTCCTATTCAATGAATTCGTGAACTAACTCCGACGCACTTAAGCAATGGACTGAGCCCGATCATTTACCGATATTTCTCCAGAAATAGATACTTATATAATCTTATATTTAATAATAAATGATATATTACAATATTGATATCACAGAAGACACTGCAATTACCTTGGACATGGCCGAGTGAGTGGAGACACTGGAGGCAACGCTGGAGCGGACCGGCTTATATAGCCGCAGGAGTTACCCAATCCGGTCACTGCATCAGATGAATTTCTCCACCAAAGTCCGCAATTATCCAGAAGTCTCTGAGTCAAATGTCATAGTTCGATCTGTCCGTTTTCGGTCAATAATTTGCAATGAAGACGAAATTTAGGAGAAAAGAATCGTACAATCATTTGTGCTAAAGACTTTTATTAAAGACATTATTAACATGTCTTTAATAAAAGTCTTATATGTACTGTAAAAAATTTGAAGGAATTATGTTTGTTGAAATTATTAGTTACTTAATATTCGTTATCTATAATACGACTTGATAATTATCTATTCTAACTATTTAGATATTTTTTTCTTTCTTGGCTCAAAATAACCCTTTGAGAGAGCTGCTTATATTCGCTCAATCTAGTTGGTCCATATTTTCTGTAATGGGTGATTAACAAAAACAACCTCTAAGCATTCGATTCCAAGAATTGTTTATGCCTAACATTCTACAGTAATGAGTTATCAAAGTTTAAAGTTAACTGGTGGTTAACCTTCCAGTTGGCGTGCTCAAATCCATGCCACTAGCAAGCGCGCGGCACACTAAGTACGCCACTCTCATTTTCATCTTATTCCCTTAATATTAAAGAAAATTATCGTATTATTTTCAGATTATTATTTTGCTATAAGAGGTAGGAAAATAAAAATGACGTAATTAAAAATATATATTTAATAGAAAAAATAATGAAACCATCGGGAAGAACAAGAGTGTCTCCCATGATTAAAAAATTGCATCTGTTTAAAACAAATGTTCTAAAAGTACTTCTGTATGTATTAGAAGTAAGGGGAGTCACTAAAAGGAATATAGAAAAACCTCAAATATTTACTAATAAATACTTGGGATCGATTGGCCTGAAATTATTTGTTTAATATTAAATTTTCTATAAAACAATCCCCACGGGTTATCCGTGAGATATCAGGGGATATTTCTATACATAAATTGCTACATATATATGACCTAGTACTACATATATAAGTACATACAGTCGAACCTCTCTATATCGAATATGAGAGTTCTTTGAAAAAAATTCGATATATAGAAAAATTTGCAATTTTTCACTCTTTTCACACTAAAAACAATTACAGCTATTCTTTAAGGTTAAAGAAGTATTAAAGGTAATTTTTCGGGATTAACGATTTAACTATGGCAATTTTTTAATGCTAAAGAAAAACAAAACTGAACGATAAATAACACTTATTTGAAAAACTATACAAATTACATGTGTGATTGCAGAATTGTTAAAAATATACATTTATAACCTAATAAGGATATGTATTAAAAATATGCAAATATACAAAAAAAATTATTTATTTTTGTTTTCGTGCAAAATAGCTTTTATTTAGATGTAAATCATCACCGAAGTCATTTTTCGGAGCAATGTTCGCTACAAGAAAAGCAAAGTTAAACTGAATTTAAAATGAAAATTTCATTCTATGTTAGGAAAGAGATTCAGAGAATTTAGGTACTCCTGTGCTTCTTCTGAAACAAGATCTTTCCTGAATTTCCATTGCTTTGCAAACCAGTGGAACATATTTTTCTACTTATTTAATTATTACTCATTCTCATTTATGTAGTAAACTAAGAGTCTTTTTGATGACAATCATATTTTATTTATTTTGTAATGGGAAATTTTCGTTCGATATATAGAAATTTTATTCGACATACAGAATATTTTTTTCTAATAAAAATTCAAGGTTCCTAAAAATCAATCAAATAATAAAACAAATTTTCGTCGTCAATTAATAAAACAAATTTTTGTGACATGAGAGATTCGTCCTTATTCCATGGAGCGCCTATATACCTGTCACTGTGTATAAAATATTGGTAATAGTATCGAGTTCATAAAAAATGAAATTATTTTAAGTGGGCCATGAAGCTAAAAACAAAGATTATCATGGATTCTGAGAGCAAAAATAGATTAATTTGTTTTTCTTAGTATTGGCTAAATAAATAATAATTAAATAAAAATATATTAAATAATAATTAAATAAAAAAAAATCAGAACTTTTTTTTTCTTTTATAATATATAAACATTTAACTCTCAGAACGATAAGCGTTTATTTTCATATGTTCTTAATTTTTCCTGAAATGATTTTTAATTGTTTCGTCCAATATATGAATTATATTTCCCTTTGAGTTTGATAATTTTTTAGTTAATTTTCATGTGGTAACATTATGAAAATATTCCAATTTTCATATTAAATTGCAGTTAATATGAATTCAGTGCTATCTTTCTTAATATGCTGTTTCAACTGACCATATATAGGTGGGGAGAGTTCTTCAAAAAGTAGCATGTGAAAATATGAGTAAATGCTCAGAGAGGTTCCATAATGCCTGGTTGAATGCTTAGGAACTACTTTTGAAGACCTTTGGTACTACTTATTATTTTTGAAAAATAATAGTTGATCAACAAAAACAAGTTATTTTCTACAGGCTGGCAGGTTGACTTACTCTAATAGCTATTTTCAATAACTTAAAAGTCAGATAAGGATGTAATCTTAATATTAATCAAGTCTTTACATTAGGTAGTAAAATCTCATCAATGAATTTCAGTTGGAATTTTTATCGCTATAGATCATTTGTAGTTTTTTATTCGAATTTGTAGTATATATCATATTACTCAAATTCAAATTCAAAACTACGTCTCATTACATATTTTATAATATATTATGTAATTATTATACTGTGTACATTATGATTAGCTATAATACGTAAATGCAAAGTTTATAGTTTCAAGTAAAAAAAATAATATGATTTTTATTGGCATCCATTAATTCCTTATTTAGTAATCCCCTTTGGTATTTTGTGTATTAGGATACTTTAATGTTGTTATAACACTAGTTTCAGGTAGATATGTAATCCAGATTAGATAGTTTCCAACTCTTAGTTCTATAATTGTATGATATTACTAACTTTCATTTTGATGAGCTCGGTCAGTACTTTAACATTAGCATACTATCTCAACCCCTCAGTCGTTGGGCTCCGGACGTCCATGTGTGTCTCCACTTTCTTTATATCTACAAGTCATGATCACTATTTTTTATATGATACTATTTTTTTACTCTTGGTGAGTCACTTCTTTTTTTTCCAATTTTCTAGAAAAAATATAAAATGAAAAAAAAAATCCTGTAGGGATGACTCTAGTGCTCACTAGGACTTCCCAAAACACTTTTCAAGGCTGGTTTATTTTTACAAGAGACGTAAAACATATTTATAACAAAAAAAAAAGGAAGGTAAACTAAGTTGAACCCATTATTTATTTGCAATATACTAACTATTACTATTGTGTAAGAAATAGTAAAAAATAATTATTTGTGTTTATACTAGTTCCGCAGAGCTAATAGTGGCCGTGTCCACTTGAAAGGTCCGCTAATGTTTTTGGAACGGTCTGTAAATTGAATGCCGAATCTGTTAAAGGTACACTTTCGCTGGTACTGCCCGCGGTTGTGGCCGGCAAAGTTAGCGGGCAGTTTACTGCTACTTTGATTGAATTGGTAGGGACATATTTCGCTGGCACTGCCCGGCAGTCCAGGTATGACTGCTGCGTATCTGACCGTTCCAGAAGGAGTCATACTGCCTCAGACGCGACGGTTCCCGCTTATCATTTGAAACAATGTTATTTAACACAGAGGGATTTAGTTATTATAACGACGAACGTGTAGTAGTTTTAAATCAATATCTGGTTCTTTATGACCTCAAACATAAGGAATACAGAAATGTAATAGTAAAAAATAATGTGTAGAAAAACGTATTATTTTATTTTTATATTCATTTCACATTATTATTATTGTATTAATAAACAATAAAGAAACCACGACAGACGAACTTTGTTCATTGTCTAAAATACCTAACAAATATCTAAAGGTTTTAAGGATATACTATATAGTTATAACGATATGGTATGATTATAAATATAGGAGAGGTTATAACGTAATAGGTTATGCGAGTGGGCCGCTGCGGTGAGCAGTTTCAGCGAAATATAGAAGCAGTAACAGTTAGCGGCTATGATTGGCAAACACTACCAGTCACAACCGCGGGCAGTACCAGGGAAAGTATCTCAAGGCGGCCATTGAAGATCACTCACCATCACTTTCTTTGTTGTTATATATTTAATTTTTACATATATTTTTTTCGAAAGATCAGTGATTTCCACACTTTTTAATGTTTTCGCGGAGATGGCTTGACCAAATTTCAGTTGGATATTATTTACTTGTTTATACTTTATTTGCCACTTATATTTTTTATTTATAATTTTATTAGCTATTTTATTGAAATAAGAGAGTCATGGTTTTATTCGTGTTGTTATAGAATTTATTTGTTTTCTATAGCTCAGTATGTTTTTTTTCTTTTTTAGTATTCCTAAATATATTTTAATTATCTTTCATTTTATTCTTCTTAGTTATTTAGGATTAAACTTTAATAAGTTATTAAAATAGTTAAAGGGCCAGAAATTATATATCCCCCTCAACTTGAATTCATAAATGAAGATCTCATTATAGAACAAATAAATGCCTTATCATAAATTAAATAAGTTTTAAAACCAGGTATAAATCATTTAAAAACTATAAATTCAGTAAAATAATTGGAAGAAACACCAAAAATGTTATCAAAACTTGTTAATATAGATAAACATTATATTTTAATAATAATAGAAGTTTGGAGTGATTGGATTTTGGATTTCCATATCGAGGAGTAACCTTACTTTGGGCCATCTCGGATTTTGATGGACATACCGTCCCAAAAACATTAGCCGACCTGTTGAAATCGAAAATTCAAATACATCACCTGAAAAATCGTGAATTTGAGACATGACGTTGTTTCAACAAATGACTGATATCCGCTGGCACGTGTGTTTGTTTATTAAAGAAGAGAGAAAAAAAGATTAATTTATTTCTTCACAGGTTCTTTTTAATAATTCAATGTATTCTTTACAAAATAATAAAATCAATTCCCGCTAGTTGGATCTTATCAAATTAATCCTTATAAATTAATTTAGATAGAATACTAATAAACTAAGACTAATGAGAATAATTACTATGTATAATCGTCATTAAATCATAATTACGTTAGGCGTTTTTAATTCTTACTCACTAAGTCGTAAAACTATCCTCTAATAAATCATAGAAATAACTTTCTATACTGACTCCCAAACACGCAACATATGGTATTCAATACATGGGTGAAGTAAGTAAACTATATTTACAATTAATTAAAAGTATTGATACTATAGCTATGATTTTTTCCAATTTCCATAGACATTTGCCTATAATTATATGGCTTTTATCTGCAAAAATAAACGAACACAATTTTGGAGAGACCAAGTTAATCACCTTTATTTTAATGATTTTTAAGAAGTATTAGTGGGGTTAGTGCGTGATTCTCATTGAATCCAAACCCTCAACTTTTAAGGCGGCACCTACCGACTAGCAAATTATACAAAAATTATTTTTTTCAATACAGTTATTAAATTACATTCCACATTTCACTTTCATTGGTATAATCGAAGGTTGAAAAATGTGAATCACACAAAAGCTTTAACTTTTTTCGATGATTACACAAGAATAATAATCATCCGGAAATGGACTATTTAGCACCTGTTCCAAAACTGCTTTTGCTTGAATAATCAGTGTTCCAGGTAACTTGTTAACTGGACTTAACCGTTAAGGTAGGAGTAAGTGCGAATTTGGTACTATTCAATCAAATTAAATTATCCTCAGTACTATTAAATTAAATTCTCTATCTTGCCAAATGGACGTGGTTGAAACGTAGACTTGAATGTAATATTTAAACATAATCGTCTAAGGAATATTTTTAAAAAATGGTAAAAATCTAGATTCAAATATAAAAATTTTACAGCCATGTAAATTCGAACTATGTAAAATTTAGTACGCTCTTGCCCCACACCACTCTACCATTTCCTATTTACGAGCTTGTTGTTCTGTTATGTTTCAATTATATTCCTCTGAATTCATCGTGCTACAGGTTGATAATTGTTCACTTTTTAAACAATGACAGAATCTGAAATTCACTGTAAATATTTTCAATTTATCAGCCGATCATTTTGCCAATTTTTGATTGTTAATTACGAAAATGTCAGCATGTTTTTCGCTACGATTTTATCTGAAATCATTCAAAATTTTTTTTATAAATGTATAAGTGGAGAGGATTAGTAGTTTCGAAGAGACAAACTCTATTCGTATGTAGGTTTCCTAGAGGGAGGGATCGGGGAGATATGTCCCTCCCTTCCTTCGAAATGTACGAAAAAATATGATTTTCATACCCACCAATATACGGTTTTTATTTTGAATAGTGATTTTGATCATTTTTTGCAAGAATTTTTTATTTAGTTTTCATCCTTTCCTCTCAATTTGGCGATTACAGGCATTTAGATGATTATTTGCCTTCTTCTTATTAAATCCCTTTCCCCCCCCAAAAAAAAAAATTAAAATACTTCTAAAATAAATTCCCCTGGGCTTTTCCTATAGACAAATCAACAACAAATTAATAATAATAATATACAAATCTATGCATTTAATCACTTTTAACCTTAAATTTTAACTAACCCTGGGGTGTGTATGTTTCAACTACAGCCTATTATTATAAGACTTAATATTACAAAGTTTTTCAATTTTTTTTTAGCTTGATAATAATATGTCAACATTTTCTATGCTAGCTCCCAGACCGATAAATCGGTTCAGAGTTAAGGGCGATTTCATTCATCCTTAAAATTGTAAGCTGAAGTAACTGTACTACCACTTTTGTTTAAATCTTAAATTTTGTCAAGGTTTAATCGGGGGAAAGTATTATTTCCAAAAACAGACATAATGGGTAAACCATTGTAATGATTTAACCAAATACCTTCAAATTATTTAACGCACGGTAGCATTTCCTATTATTATAACATATCCTGCAGAGGCAATAATTCATTCTTTTAAAATAAATTTCCAATGGACACTCTGAATGCGATAATAAGTAGAAAAATAGTATAAACAAATTGTATATGTTTTAGATAAAATCGGTATATAGCAATCTGGTGAACAAATTTTTAAACGCGCCAAAAGTTTTTTTTCACCTTAAGATGCGATTTTTTTTTTTTTAAAGTAAATAAAATATCCTATACGCAATATCGTTTGAAAAAACGAAAAATTAGTTTGAAACAACAGAAGTCGGTCAAAAAAATTTAAAAAATAAATTTAAAATCGTATTATATAGTCATTTTGGACACTTAATTATAGGGTATGTAATTATTGCAGGAATTTATTTTGGAGCTTGAATTGTTTCTTTTTTCAGTGCTTATCTATAATAAAAAATTTATGAAAAAAAAGTAATAGCATTTCCCGAAAATTGAGAAAATACCAAAACAGGTTATCTTTAAAAAAATATTTAAACAAGGGCTAAAATGGTCCTACAGCGATTTTTCAAAGCGCTACTTGTGCCCGAGGAGTTTCACTACAACTCTATTTTAATAAAATATATGTGAGATTCGATTTAGTACCAAAACAACTGCATTTGAACATCGGGGTTTTTCTCGCGTCGGCCGCTAGACACGGGGTAGCGTAGGGTAAGCGAGGAAGAGAAGGGGAATCCTCTCTATCGGTCGGGCTTCGAGCACTTGATAGTGATAGAGAAAAGTTTCATATGGGATGTTCAAAGGCGATTTTTAGGTATTAAATCGAACCTATATTTTATATATATGAGAACACATGTTATTACATTTTCTCAATTTTCGTAAAAAGTAATTAGTTTTTCATCAAATTTTTATTGTAAATATGTACAAAAGCCACAATTTAGGCCCCAAATCCAGCGACAATTAAAAATAAAATGTCCTATAAAGTTAAAATTCATGTAATCAAATGGACATCTTTCACGATTTTTAATTTTATTTTTTTGCGAAAAGTTGTTCACTGGCTTCAATTGTATAAAGCTCACTTTTTCCCACTTTTCAAACGCTATTACGCACTATTTATATTTTTTTCTTTTGAAAAAAATTCACATCTTAAATGTGAAAAAATAATTGTCTGCACGTTTTTGATTTTTTTTTTTCATCAGGCCGTTACATACCGATATTGTATTATTTTTCTCCTAATTACGAAGTTAAGAAAGTTCATTAGAAATTTATTTGAAATAATTAATATATTTTCTCTGTCTCGCCTAGACTGTATGAACAACTTTCACTAATATAATCTCAGTGTAGCATCATTGACCTGCATTGTACGGAGCCGTAAGTATTTCCCACGTCATCTTACGAAACTGCACGAATTACGAGGAGATTGGATAACCGATATGAATTAATGAAGGAACTTGGCAGCGTCCAATCTCTGCTTCGACACGACAGGATCCATGTAATCACTGATTTTATAAATAGTAAAAAAAGAAATTTTACACTTTGCATTATTATAGAGTATATGTGAAGTGGAAAGTGTAAAAGTATTTCATATTGAATAATATGCAAGCAATTTTATTTAAGTGATTCAAGAGCTTCAGTTTCAATTTTCCAGAAAGTAATTTCTTCAAAACATAGTTGTTGTTTTTTTTAATTAGATATTATATGAAGTATTATCCTCTGTTTCCCATTGATTACGCATTGTTTGTTATATTTTGAATTGTGAATTACTTT
This sequence comes from Rhaphigaster nebulosa, assembly GCA_948150685.1. Lineage (NCBI taxonomy): Eukaryota > Metazoa > Arthropoda > Insecta > Hemiptera > Pentatomidae > Rhaphigaster > Rhaphigaster nebulosa. The sequence goes on from OX411306.1 coordinate 204,005,842, forward strand.
TTTTCAGAATCAACCTGGAATACCTTTTTCATCTTCCTTTATTCGGCAAATTGAAAATATATAGTTATTCAAAAATATAAAAATATAAAAAAAAAGAAGAACAATATAGATATTGATTATGTAATGTAATGTAGAATATGAAACGTAAATTGGCTAGTTACGAAGGGGGAAAAATAGTGACTATACAAATCGTAAACAAGACTAATTTTTGGAATCATGAAACTAGCCATAATTCCACTTAAGAACCTTTTATTTATATTTCATTTGGCCCATTCTATAAAGGCACATTTAAGTAATTAAAAACCATTCATAAAATATTTAAATAAACAGATAAAATTTACGGAATAGACAACAAATACAAAAATATAAATCACAAAACTAAAATAAGCAATTAAATAAATTAGTAAAACAAAACAACACAAACAACTAGGAAAAACAAGACAATGGCATCAATTACCAAAACAATTAGAAAAACAATAAGAAATATAATAAGAAAAGTAATAATAATATAAAATATACTTTTCCCCGAGCCAGGTTTGTCCCTCCACTTATGGATGGAAAGCATGACTCCAGGATATTTCAGCGCTTCTCACTCAGTCGCGTCACCGGCATGGAAAGCCAGTGGAGACTGAGCGAGAGCACTATAGCCGTAGATAAATATAAAATAAAGCCCAGACTATTGGAAATAAATTTATATATTGTACAATATTATAAATTAAAAAAAAGAACATCGAAATTAAATAAATGTTATATTTATATAAAACAAGTGAATTATAAAATAATCAAACAATAATTGTTTAATGATAAAAAATCAATATATACAAAATATTTTATAAATTTTAAATTTAAGAAAAAAATGTTTTCCATATTTAATTTCTGTGCCCCTATTCGTCAATTATTGTAAATACATATTTCAACTGAAGGTTCGGTCAATACAGACTTATAATAGGTTTGTAAAGAACATATTAACTATGCATTAATCCTATTTGTTTATTTTTGTATTTATTGTTTACATGCATCTACCCATGAAGGGTCATTAGCATACCCATGGGAATTTTTAATAAATTAATTTTTATATAATGATGGAATGATTTCTTTTGGAATCACTTTTTTAAATAACACAGTTTTAATGAACTATAGATTTTTCACTTTTTTAAGAACTTTAATAAGCTTTGAACACACGTTTCACTGTCATCTAGAGCGATGCCCAATTTGTTGTTGATGTTGCAATGTCGCCTTGCTTCCTCAAGGGCCTTGCAGTCCATTAGGATGTTCTCAACGGTCAGAGGTGCCTTGCAGGTCCTACAGGTCGGTGGGTAAAGTCTTTTTAGAAGAAAGGTATGCGTCAAGGCTGTATGTCCTCTACGTAGCCTAGCCAAGACTACTTCTTCGCGGAGGCTTCACTTTTCGACAGTTTTCCTGACCTCAGGGTTCTTTAAATTTTCCCAATTTATAGCTTGCCCTGTTCCACTCATATAAAAAGTATTGTATTGAAACTTGTTACTAATTCATTGCCAGTGCTGTCATTGTGGTGTTTATTATACTTTCAATTGGGTCCCAGCCTTTTTTAAGGAGCTCCGAAATCTTTAATTTTGAGCGCCGATCTGTAATAAGACCTGGTTGACTGTAAGTGTCAACCAGTATATTCCTAGGGCTCTCTGTATTATCCGTGAATTCGTGTACTAATTCACTGCAAGTTTTAGTATTAAACGACATGTCAATCAGTTTAAACATATTATTGAAAGAGATTGGATATTTCTGCATATTTTCTTTGATTTAAGTATTGAATTATTGCTGCTATCTACAGCTGTTTATAAGTAGATTTAATCTCTGCAATATTTTCTTTATTATGGTTATTGTCACCGTTACCAGGTGGCTGTTTTTTTTTACTGGTCACTGTTAATGTCTGCATTGGTTTCTGTTGAGGTGAGAGTGATTTCATGGCAGCTGACTTGATCTGGCTGTATGATAATATTGTGGTTAAGAAACATGTGATTAGGTGTATCTAATAGGGAGCGATCAGCACTTGTTTTTTTCATTTGTATTGGAATTTAACTTTATTAATATATTATCTTTTTCATTACTATGAGATTCTCCAATGCCATCGTCATTTTCGCGCTCAGGGCAATCAGTTGATATATAACCCGGCAGCTAACAAATGAAACAAGTGACAAAGTCTTCATTGGAAGAAAATCGATAAGAGAAATTGTCCTGCTTTATTAGTAAGGATGATGGGAGTTTACTAATGTCGTCAGGTGGGAAGTAAACTTGCCGTAGGAAACTAAGTACATGAGGCAACTTTGGATCTTGGTACCAGCCCTGAGAAAATGCAGGGGCGAAACTAATGCGAAGCCAATGCATTTAATTTCTTTCTCAATGGACTCGTAAACAATGGAAGGGCAAGCATTTGAAATTATTATTCGTTTGGCCGGTTTAACTAGTCGTTTTAGAAAAATGTCTTTGTTGTCAATAAATATTGATTTATGGTTCTTCAAAAGGTTATCTATTGCTTCTTTGTTACTGAAGTGTATGCAAAATTGGGAGATGAATATTCGTGAGGTATTACGGATCAATTTTGGATCAATTAAGGCTGCTATTTTGAGAACACATTATTTTTGCTTAATACTAGAAAAAGTATGTAAAATTATGGCATTTTCTCGTTTAGAAAATCGCTCCGTAGCGGTGGCTTGGGCATAGCGGTTGTTTCTGAAGGTTTGAGGTTAGGTGGAACTTTTGATTCATTGCTTTTTTTGGTTACTTTCTAGTGCTATTTGCTTCTTATTTGTCGGTTGCGTCATATTGAAAGAAAGAGAGAACATTATAGGGACTATTTATATCGCTGCAGAGCCAAGAGCCCTGGGCGGCTATAAACGGCGAATAATCGCCTGACTTTTTATAAATATCTCAGTTTTCTATCAAATACTGTAACACGCGCCCATAAATTGTCCAAATCGCACAAATAAAGTTTGGAAAGGCATGAACAACACTTATAAATAAGTAAAACTTTGAGACTGACCTGAAGCGTGAATTCTTCGAATATATCCCAAACAGCTGATTTCATATACTTAGTTTATGAGTCTTCTGTGTAAATTAATTCATATGGATTAAGATGATAAGTTTCAATTGGTGTGAATTAATTTCATAATTTTCGTCCTCCTAAAGAGATTTTAGTCTATTCTAAATAAATAACGTGTTCAAACTTACAAAAAATTAATCGAAATTAATTTAAATATATTTAACTCACGAATAATTTTTTAGTTCATTAGATTTGAAAAAAAAATTATAATGAAAGACGTTTGAACATTTTTTTCATGTATTATTTCCTACTAATGGAATCTTACACCTTTCAAAAAACTATCAGGTAAAGGAAATAAAAACTTACTAAAAAAAAACTATTAAATTATATAGTTTTTAGTCCTCCTCCAAGAATTAAAAACGTCAAAACGTTGCTTATAATCAATGTCAAGTTCCGAAATAACCAAAACACACAGTTCATAAGTGGGTAATGCTCATAAGGTTAAGCTGATAAGTAGCCAGCGTTAGATTGATAAGCAGATAAAGTATAAAAGTCCACTGAAAAGGCGTTTCATTTAGAAGTAAACGTGATAGTCATCAGTAACTATCGTTCTATTTCATTTCTAAATTTCCGTTACAATAAAATGTTTACCCACAATGCGTCAAAATAAGTTTAACTTTAAAAATAAATGATTTTCACCCCTCAGTCAAATTGTGGAGAATCTTCAGAAGCCCATCTGTACTTTCTAAGCCCCTAAGAAAGTGCACACAAGAGCTGCGTCACCCGCTTGACGGGTAGTTGCATTCACCGTACAACAAAGGATTGGAATATAATGGTTTGTTGTATAATTTCCACAGGGAAAGTCACCATTTCCTCTTTGTAAAAAAGAAGTTTGTCCTAGTAAGGAAGTTGCATAAAACATTACGGGACATTCTGTTGAAGAAGAAATGTGATAATTAAACCAGGACTATGCATAAGAGACACTTAAGAAATATTCATAATAAAAAAGGAGATTATAAGTATAGAAAAATTAGTTTTTAAGACACGAATAATGTAATCAGTAAAGCATTTCAATATGATAATAATCACTAGATCAGGGGTTGGCAACCTTTTGGTGACAAAGAGCCAAATCTATATTGAAAAAAAAACATAGAAGAGCCGCCAAAAAACAAATATTATATTTAAGAAAAAATCATAAAAATTGTTTATTTATTTTAAAATAATTAAGTTTTACAATAAATTATTATTATTTATTTATAAATTTAATATAATAATATTCTTTTAATGAGACGATTGCTCCTGAATAGTGTTCGATAAAATTTCAATGTTTGGTAAATATCCAGTAATCTTTAACTTAAGACAGTACTAAGTTTTAGGTCAATAAGATTATTTTTCAGTGGCTCTTGATTAATTTCGTATGTGAATAGCATTTCTCAAAATAATATGTGGATCCAAAAATTGTTATAGCCCAACAGCATTATTTTTTAAATTAAACGATTCTGGAAGACGATTCCAAGCTTTGACAATTTTATCTACATTTTGAAGATTGCGAATTTCGGTCCACTTATGCTGAGAAGATAAAGTGCACTTTTCTCTTTCTAAACTTTCTAGTTCAGAATTATGTTTTAAAAATACAACGTAGTTACAATTTACAGACAGTAAAAACAGTACAACAGTTGGCCTACAGTTTTTTACCAAATACTGAACCCATGACCCTTCATGGGTTTTAGCGGTACAGGTTTTTTTTTATTTTTTATTTATACGTTTTTTAATTTTATTTATTATTATTTCTTTTAACTTTGTTTAACAGAATTAAACCAACTATAATATCATCCTAAAATATAAGAGGACAGCCCGTTTTTCGTTTGTAAGTGATAAACGCAAAAACTGCAGGATAAATCTTTACCAAATTTTAACTATATCATCTTCATGATTACTAGACAGTTTTGTCACAATAAAATCTACTTGATATAACGACTTCGCAAACCCCCAAAACCACTTCTCTAGAGTGCAGCGCCAGATCGGCTCAGAAAATTTTAATGAAAGTTGCCTAAAATATTATTTACTTCCACATAACTTGAAAAGTATACAATTTTCACGGATTATAAGAATGTTCATAATCATAAATAAAATGTACATCATAAAACTGTTATATTTTATATCTCGAGTATGAAAAATGATATCGGCATTGAAGATTGAAGGAACAGTAGGATATAAGCGCACTACAAGGTAAAGAATGCATTGTAATCGGCTCAAATTTTCGATTCAACAGTTCTACGTGTTGCAGACCCTCCCTGGGTAAAAAAACGCATTTTTGGCCATTGGTCTGTTTTTTTCTCGATAGTCTCTTGAACGGATGAACTAATTCTACTTTGAACTTCAATTTATTCGAATTTTTAGTACTACATTTATTCATAAAATAATTATTATCAAACTTGCAATAGTTTCATTTTATCAATACATATACTCAAATCAAGCAATAGCGAAGAAATGCCAGGTCAGCTAGTTTTACATATACAATCAATCAATAGCACTTTCCCTTTAAGATCTTCTAAGAAGGAAAAAAGATATTCGACGACGTTAGAAACATAGGTCAAAATTAACATATTCCTTCTGTTATGCTTCGCTCAACCCTTCGAACTTTTTCACCAAACCATTTCAGTAATTTCTTTTTGTTTAGTTTCTTGCACCTGAGAAAGAGTTTTCATTTCAATCGCCCTTACAGTGTTCTATCAATTATATTTATTGGGGGTTTGCCTAATATTTGCCTTTACTAATATTTCCGTTACTGTTGGAGTTTTCTATAGTATTGGGATCGTTCATACCTTCGGTCAACCTTCGGTTTTCGAAGGTTCTGAATCCGTTATTTGAATTGAATTTTTTATAGAGCATGTGCTTTTCGAATTACTATTACAGTTGACATTTCTTTGGCACTGGTATCGATTATCAAGTTTTCGAGAATTCTGATTCGATCTTGTTAATTGAAATTGCGATTGCGCCAGCGCTCTTCTATTAACTGATACTGTTGATGTTTTCTTTGTTACACAAACCGTTAGTTAGGTTCCCACGAGTTCTGAATTGCTTTTTCTCAAATTTTATTTTTTATCGAACATGTGCATTTCAAATTACAATTATATTTGACATTTTTTTGAGTATATCGTCCTATGAAACCTAATAAACAATAACTTTAACGAGAAAAAGGTCAATTGGTAACGGTTATACGAAATGAGCATGGTCGTTGAAATATCTAATTCCAAAAACTAAATCAGAACGTTTGAAAACCTAATAAACGGCCCTTAGAAACGAAAAAAGTTCAATAAGAATAGTAAATAGTAATGCGTAGACGGGTACAAAAATCCGATCGTAAATTCGAAAATATGATGTTTGATAACTTCACAAAGGAGACCTGTACCAAAGAGAAATCAACATTAATAGTAATTCGAAATGCGAATGCTCGATAAGAACCTTCAAAAACCTTATGAACAATCCCTATGTCATAGAAAACTCCAACAGTAACAAAAATAGAAAACGCGCTTGTGCAATCCAAAATCAAACAAAAAAAATGGAATCAGAACCCTCCATAACCTAATAAACGATTCCTTTATGATGGAAATCTTCAATAGCAACGAAAAAGCGAAATGCGCATGCGCGATCCTAAATCCAATCCAATAAATGGAATCAGTACCCTCGAAAACCTAATAAGCGACCCCTGTATCATAGAAAACTCCAAAAGAACTCCAATCATAGAAGTGCAAAACGCGCATGCGCGATAGGAAATCCGTTAGTGAATTTGGAAATAACGCCCTGGTAAACCTAGCAATGCCTATACCGAAGAATTTTGAAAATTAATAATTAAGTAGATATACTCGAGGCCGAACAAAATTTCGGTAGTAAATTTGACATTACCAACTTCGAAAACCTAATGAACGATCAACAAATCGATGAAACCCACCCTCCCCCCACTAAATAAATAAAAAATAATAAATCTTTAAAAATAAATAAACATCAATTTTATTTAAAAAATTTAAACTACTTTAAATTAGCACTTATATCAATTATCTAATAAACGGAAAAAATGGCGAAATAATATGCCAAAACTATTTCAAAAGTCATTAATGTAATCAAAATAATTATTTTTCAATAATAAAATAAATAATAGTGAATTAATTCATGTCCGGTTGGGTTACAATTGAAATGGAAAAAGTTACAATTGAAATGGAAAAGGTAACATTTGAAATGGAAAAGGTTACATTTGAAATGGAAAAGGTTACAATTGACTTGGAAATGCTATAAATCCATTTCATAACTACTCTTTTGAGAATTCCTTAATCCCATGGATTTTTTTTTTCCTAAGCTAAATCCCTTTTTACGAGTATACTTGAAAATATATATACACTGATATCAAGCAGGCTTTCTACTGCAATATAAATATTTCTAAAATCGTCTTTAACCTGACCAGTAAATTAGAAAGGCTGGATGAAGCCAGGGCCACAAGATGATCATAAACAAGGTGGCAATCTTCATGTTCCTCTCTCCATCTCAGGCAATACTTTTCGTGTCAAGTACAATCATGTTCGGCATAGACACGAAAGAAATTGCTGAGGATATATTAAATCATAAACTTGAAATTCACATCACGTATCATTATAGTTGATTATGATCAGATAATTTTAACGCATATCATTTAATTTTTATAATTAATCCCTGTGTTCCCATTTGACATTCTGTGAATAAAAAGTGTACATAATGCTGGTATTATATATATATATATATATATATATATATATATATATATATATATATATATATATATATATATATATATATATATATATATATATATATGTATATATTGTTGGCTCAATTGGCAAGTCTAAATGGTATTGGTCAATGAAAACTTTAAATCCGACCCTGCCTGTCAATGAGTTAAAAAATTTAATAAAGTTAGACTAACTGTTGCACCCAACAAAATGGAAAGATAGCTAGGCACATAGTATTACCAACTAGACATGTTGAACACATAGATTACATCTCTGGTTTAATGATCAATTGTTTGCCACCAACTAACGAATGAGATTTTAGCTAATTTTCAGAGGACCAAAAAAGAATTTAAAGTATTATTTTTAACTTCCCCATTTGCAATATTCTTTTTATTTCTGGATCTTTTTACTTCTCTGAGCTTTAGACTTGTGTTTATAACATTTTATTTGACAAATATGCTTCTGGTGCATTAATAAAACTAACGAATTGGAAAAACATGACTTTTCACATCCGTTACTTAAACGTGGTTGCGACGATAATTAAAGGATTGCATTACTTTTTATTACTAATATAATTTTTTTAAATATTTTTAACGTATTATTATTAATACTAATAAAATTATCTATGTAGCTGTCTGCATACGGTATTATTTAAAATTATTCTGATCATTATTTATGAGTCATTGTTACTTTATATGTTCTATATGTGCAAACTATATTTTTAAGAGACTAAGCCTGAAAATAAATTACCTCTCTATATGATTAAAAGAAAATCATTAATTTTTTTTATAAGATTAGTTTTTTTTTTTTTTTGTGTTCAAGGTAAGAAAATTAAGTTCACCGAACTGTATTCATTTTAGCAATAATGTATATAATTATTATTTTGCATTCACCTGTTGCCATCAGTAAATTACCTCCGACAGAGAGAAAGTTAATATTTCTTTTGTTCAGTTTAACTATCTGATAAATAACATTTTATAGTGGATATCCTTTTTGCGTTCTTTCTTATCAGGATTGTAGGTTAATTAAAATAAATAAACAGATTAAATGTAGTTCAATTTACTCTTTCAATCATAACACAATTATATACAAAGACAATATTTAACTTGTGAGTAAAACGAAAAAAAAGCTTAGTCTACTACAATAAAATGTTTTTAGTGTCCAGTGTAATTCTAAATTATTATACGGATTTTGATGGCGACTCGGTGACCCAGCGACAAGAAACTATTCTTCTCACCAATGACTGATGCTTGTCCTTGACACTTCTTGTCACAAACTGGATTGGATCTTGTATATGAACTTGTCTGATACTTTTTTTCACATGTAAGAAGTGCCATTCATCTAATTGAAATTCCTAAATTAGATTCTTAAAATTTATATTAAATAGTTTTTAATATCAATATAGTTGTTACAAAATGTGTACCACAAATCCATAAAATTGATATTTTAAAACCGCATTTCCTATGGTCTTGGTGTTATTTCATTCCAACTGTTGCAATTATTGCAAACTTTTATTGTTGGCATTTTTCGATATCTAACGTCATATTTGTAATTACTTGTTAATTAGGTTGGCATATCTTTAATATGCCAAGTAATTAATGTTTTACTTATGCAATATAAGTAAAAAATATTAAAATTTAAATTATAAAAGTGATCCATGGTCATCCAAAATATTTTAAATTGCATGAATTTTCGGAAATTATTACAGTTTAATAATAAAATTTTCAAGTTATTGACATTTTAGTTTAAATTCGACGGGACTCGGTCGTATAACGTGCTTCTAACATTTTTTGTGAACTGAAGTTTTTGGCATCAATGGACTCCTTAGGACTGATTTCATAGATTGTGGAAAGAATCTGTAGGAAATTAGTTTTCTAATAAAGTATAATGTTTAGTTATATAAGCTTAAGTTAAGTTAAGTGATTTCTGGTTGAAAATAACATTGTAAATTATTTAAGTGTTTTTTAGCATCCTGTGATTCCTTAATTATTATGCTTCTTAATTATTTTTGTATATTAGGCTACTTTGATGTTATTATAACACTAGTTTCAAACAGATATGTAATGTGATTAGACTTTTTCCAACAGTTTCCAACTCCTTGTTCAGTAATGATCAAATTGGTATTTACAACATCGGTGAAGTTGGCCATCGACATTTTCACATTACAGCAATTTTCATTCGGTCAGTTATCATGTTTCACAGCCTAAATTGATTTTCGATCAAGATTCTAATTTTAATTGTTGAAAGAATTATTAATTCAAAAATTATTAATTGATTATTATTGCAATCATCGATAATTAAGGATATATTCTGTCTTTATATTAATATTTGTTATTAATTTATAGTGAACATTTCGTAAATGGAGAAAATGTAATTGAAACAAAACTGAGATCCCATGTTTGTAACAACAGTCCGAATTTGTGATTGAAAGTTCACAATATCAAATTGATATATTTCTACCCATTTCTAGTCATTATGTGATATTAACTGGCTAAAACACATAGATAACAAAATTTGAATTATGTAAACAGTATATTTTTTAACAAGTACACAAATAATATCACATAATCGCATAGATTATCAGTCTTTACAATGATTAAAAACAGTACGAAATAAAACATATTAACAATCAAAGTGATTTTTTTGGTTAAATTGATCAGTTCCACCATCCTTTTGACTTCTTGGTGTGATAGATATATTTTATCTTGTACACAGGCACGGGAACAGGAACTGGCTTTGGTACAGGAACTCGAATAGTCTTCACGACTTCGACGGGAACTGGTTTCTCAACCGGAAACGGAACCTTCTTCTCCACGGCGACTTGCACTATTTTTTCTATTGGTACCGGGTATGGTATTTCCAACGCAAATGGTTCAGGAATCTTCACCGGAAAGGGTACAACAAACGGGCTCTTGACCGGATGAGGTACGGGCACCTTGAGTGTCTTGTACACAGGGAAGGCTTTGATGGTCTTTTGGATCTTTGGTTGTTGAATGATAATTGTTTGGCTGCCACCTCCGTAGTTACCACCACCTTGTTGCTGATCCCATCCGTTTCCACCACCGCTTCCATGATCAGAACCACCTCCCTGTTGCTGATCCCATCCGCTTCCTCCACTGCTTCCTTGATCGGAGCCACCTCCGTAGTGATATCCACCGGAACCGCCTCCTTGTTGCTGATCCCATCCATTTCCACCACTACTTCCATGATCAGAACCACCTCCTTGTTGCTGATCCCATCCATTTCCACCACCACTTCCATGATCTGAACCACCTCCTTGTTGCTGATCCCATCCATTTCCACCACTCTGCCCTTGATCAGAACCACCTCCCTGTTGCTGATCCCATCCGTTTCCTCCACTGCTTCCTTGATCGGAGCCACCTCCATAATGATATCCACCGGAACCACCTCCCTGTTGCTGAACCCATCCATTTCCACCACTGCTTCCGTAGTCGGAACCACCTCCTTGTTGCTGTTCCCATCCATTTCCACCGCTGCTTCCTTGATCGGAACCACCTCCGTAGTGATTTCCACCGGAACCACCACCTTGTTGCTGATCCCATCCGTTTCCACCACTGCTTCCTTGATCGGAGCCACCGCCATAATGATATCCACTGGAGCCACCTCCCTGTTGCTGATCCCATCCATTACCACCACTGATTCCTTGATCGGAACCACCTCCTTGCTGCTGATCCCAGCCATTACCACCAGATTGTTGTCCACCAGAGGATCCATCCCATCCATTGTTATCTATGGCGTTTCCAGAACTACCTCCATGATCCGACCCACCTCCAGTACTGAACATGGCGTACGTATGTCCATCATTACCAAATCCCCCTCCACCATTGCTGCCACTCCATTGATCTCCTCCACCAGAAACACCACCATTGTGTCCACCGTTGCTGTCACTCTGCCATCCGCCACTGGTTCCTCCACTCGCGCCATAACCACCTCCTCCGGATTGCCCACCGTCCATCATTGCATACCAACCACCTCCTCCTCCACCACCTTTAGCTCCACCAGCTCCTTGATAGCTTAATGTCCCCAAATATGTTTGCACATAGCTCGTAGCAGAACCTCCGCCAGTACCAGCATTCATTCCAGCAGAGCTGAAAGAATAAACGAAACGATTATTTTTGACGAAAGTTTGTAGATCTAATTCCTAACTAGAATATTCTTAATTATTAAAAATGTAGAATATAAAATATACATTACCTCTGCCCCCATGTTCCACGAACCTGTCTGGTAAAGTTCCCATTCCCATTGGCAGTGACTACTCCAAAGAATAGTATTAAATAGTACTACAAACAAAATAAAAATAAAATACTAATATGTACATTTAAATTGCATATTAAATATATTTATGAGTAAATACAGAGTTTAAATATTATAAAAACATTATGATGTGTTGGATAAAGAGATGGAGGATTTGATGTAAATAGAATCTCTGTAAGTCCGTAATTGTTAAAACATTACATCTGGTATAAATAAATAATATCATATTGTTGATAAACTATTACTAATAGATGACCTAGAAGATAGGAGTTATTATTTCAAAATTAAAAATGGAAATTAAAATATTACATAAAATACAACTGGCTTGTATTTTGTCAGGTAGATAATTGAAAAATTGTAAATGAAATTACAGAAGCTCATTTATTTCTGAACTAATCAACTCAGATCCCAACTAAATTTTAACGGGTTGTCCTATTAGATTGAAAAAATGGATTACATACTAAAAAAAAAAATATCTTGAACTAAAAGATTCAAAACCATATATATTTTTAAATAGATTATTAATAAAATATATGCTCTTATTTCGTTTTATTAGAAGTCATTTCCTTAAGACCCACTACCTACTACTGTTTCAGTTTATTCTTTCATATATTTTGTTTTACTGTAAATATATATTTTAAAAAAAAAATCTACACTTCTTTTCTTTTTTTTTTTATCTTCCATTATAGACCATCCATTTGCAGTTGTATATTACTTACCATTGAAAGACCTATGACCTGTATATATTAGGAATATCCATAAAAAAATATAAATATTTGGATATGATAATATAATATAAAATTAGTACATTAAATCTAGTATCTTCGCGCATGAATAAAATTATTTTCTTTATCCCAATGATGCTCTGGCCTTTCCTAAAGCTATAGCTTCCTTTCTCTTATTTCATAACAACCCATTTCCGGTAAAGTAACCATAAAGTCAAAATACTTGAATAGAAAGTAAATGCAGGAATATAACAGTGAAAGTTCATGAATCAATCGGATGTTAAGTTCAAAGTAATTTCAAGTTTAGATATGCTATAAATCTAACGTCTATGAAAAAGGGGGTATCTTTTCTTATAATTACGACCTGTTGGATATTATTTTTAGGACATTTTGAGATTCAATATGGATTTAATGAATATCGATCAATTTGTTAGACCATCTCTGACGAATATGGTGTGTTAGTTTCAGTTGTGTATCTAGGCCATATGGGCTCGGTGCAGATTAATTTCTGAGCCCTCCTCCAAAAAAAGAGAACGCCTATTTTTGTCTTAATCGGACATTTTTTTTTTTTTTTGCAATTATGCCATCATCTGTTGTAGAGCCTCCTTAGGAAGTGAAACTCGGGGCGCACCCCCTCTCCCTTGGATCCCCACTGGTTAGGGTTCGATTCACAGAACATATGAAGAGTTTTTCGAATACCAATAACCATTGCGAGGAAATATCAGTTACTGGTTGAGTTCAATACCGTTACAGCGGCAACCTTTTCGTCATTGATTGTCTCATTCAAGAGATTTTGATTATTTTATTTAGACTTGATTTTGATTATTTTTCATAGTAACAAATGGTTCATAAAAATATTAACTTTTATTTATTCCAAATGTTTAATATTTCATATTTTAGGCGATTCAAATCCGAACTATTAATTTTCTGCCAATTTAACTATTAAGCCGTTAAAAAAAAAATTAAGATGAATTAAACAAAGTTTTTTATACAAAAATAAAACAATAACATCAAAATATTGAATAAATAAAATATATATCTTAATAAGTCGATAAGAAACAAGATTATTCTTTAAATAAAAAGTTGTAATATAAGACATTATTATACTCCCATTTCACAATTAAATCATTCCTTAAATAATCCCTTCAAAGAATTAATTCTAAACAAATTCCAGAATGCATAAATTATCACAAACAGAAGAATTATTCTAGAAATTGAGTTAGTGAAAAGTTATTTCTTTTAAGTAGAAATATTAATAAATCATGATCTATATATAATATTCATTCCTCTCAACGGAATATTATCAAACTATGAAACTGTGAAACACATTAATGTTTGTCAAGATTTAGTTCATTTTCTAGTTCATGTTTTGCTTTTGTGAACTTTAAGCAGTAAATTATTTGGAAGTAAGCATATTCATCTAGCTAATCAAAATAATTTATAATGACTCCTATTAAAAATCTTTTAAATTAAAACAGATAATAAATCCACCCATTAATTATAAGGTAAGTATTTATAGACATATATTTATCATTATTTTATAAAATGTTTTAAATTTGCATAACAGATACAATTCTGCACACTGACTTACACCTTCCAACAATCGACTAACAAATAAGGACTCTTCACCTAAGATTTTGAAATTTAGGAAATGGCAATGGTTGATCTCTCCAGCAACATGAGGGGGAGACTGAAAAGGAGTTAGATGCGAGATCTCCTTCCTTAACAAGCCAAAGTAACTTAATCTAGGATGAGGTGCTGCAACCCAGCAGAACGTGGAATGGCATGTGGGAATGACAGCCATTCCTGACATGACATAATTTTGCATAATTGTATTTTTTATATAGTTGCTACATGTTATGAATTGTAGGTAGAGCATATATCTTCCCCACCATACATACATAATATTATAAAAATATATAAACAATCAATATCAATGCGATCTTCATTTCGTCGTCACCACTTTCAATTAACGAATGGGAATATAACTACTTTTCAGGAGACCAAAAAAAGAACAAAACGTTTTACTTTTTACTTCCCGATTGCAGATAATTTTTCTATCTCTGGGCCTTTTTACTTCTCTGAGTTCTAGATTTGTGTTTATATAATTTTATTTTGCAAATATACTTCTGGTAAATTAATAAATGTAGGGAATTCAAAAAATCCATTGCCATCATATTCGTTACTTAAACGTGGCTGTGTCAATATAAAGATTGCATTAATTTTGACTATTATATTTATATGTGTTTTAATTGTATGTACTTTTTACTCTCTTATATGAAGTAAAGGAAGTACTGTAACCGCGAAAATTTTCAATTTTCAGATTTTAACGAAAATCTCCATTTTGATCATCTCTGAATCCATTTTGACTATTTTCGTTGTTACGTCTGTGCGTACGATTGTACGTCCTTTCGTATCTTGCATATCTCAAAAACGCTTTGCCTAAAAAAGTTAAAATTTTGTATTTGGGATGGTTGTAACATCTAGTTGTGAACCTTTCTTTTTTAATCACTGCATGATCACCGGAAGAGGTACTTTAGTTGATAGATTTTTATTTAATGTTTGATGAAAGTTTATAATGACCTTCAAGTAAAGTATTCTTTTCGACTCACCAATATAGATATTGGTGAGTAAATAGATAATATACTAGTATATTATATACTAGAATTATAGATAATATACTAGATAATATATTATGAATATAATATACTAGAGTAAATACGTTCATACGGATATAAATGTCCTATTTACTAAATTAGAGATTTTTTCATTATTTTTTATGAAGTCAAATATGATCTTCAAGTAATGTACCACTTTCGGCTTGTAAATTTAAACCTAAATAAATTATATTAAAATATAATACAAAACTTCTCAAATTCGATATATAAGACTTACGCATTAATAAAAATAACATAATTTATTTAGGTTTAAATTTGCAAGCCGAAAGTGGTACATTACTTAAAGATATTAGACTTTTAAAGATATTAGACTTTCATAAAAATTTATGATAGAAAATAATGAAAAATCTCAAATTTAGTGAATAAGACTTTTATATCCATATGAACGTATTTACTAGATATTGGCGAGTCGAAAAGAGTACTTTACTTGAAGGTCATTATAAACTTTCATCAAAAATTATATGAAAGTATAAAGTAAAACATTTCAATTTTGCTAAATAAGATTTTTATTTCAATTTAAATAACATAATAGATTAAAATATAACTTAGGTTAAAATTAGTCCACTGGAAGTGGTACTTTACCGGAAACTGTTTTATTGTTTGTTATTTTTTTACTTTCCGCATTTTTTTGAAACATCAATTAATAGTTTCATAGGCGTACACGGAATTCGAGTGGTCTCACATCACATATTTTTAAAAGTTATTCTGATCATTTTTCATGAGTCATTGTTACTTTTGATTTTTTATACATGCTAGCTTTATTTTAATATGATTTGAAAAAAGCCTTAACTACTTTTGTTATAATATGATTTTTTTTGTTAATGAATTATGTTAATATTTTTTTAGGTATTTTAATATAGTTTTTTTTAAAAGTTTTCTGTGCATATTTTTTTCCTTTACAATAAGCTATCCATGGATATTATTGCATTATACTTACAAATTCTGTACGAATTAAAAAGGTGCACTTTTATGCTACTAGACTTACCCTGCTCATCCTGAGACAATGGAATGTACTGATGCTAACACCCACCTTTACTAAGCTTTTATACTCTACAGCCCCCTCTCACACCGCAAACCGACCGTGTATGTATCGTTTGTACTGTTGTATAATAACATAATTGCTAGTTATAATTGTGTACAGTCCTAAAAAAAAAAGTAGAAATGGACCACGCTTCAAAATTCTATTACTTTAATAATTAATTAAGGAAACCTATGTAAAATAATCAAATATATTCCATTTAAGGCCAAAATTTCAGCTCTACATATTTTATTAGCCTATAGAAACAAAAATGGCCTATTTTACTTACATACTTCCTCATCTACCTCATTAATGATCATTTATTTTAAATAACCGTGTTTTTATTTATTTATTAATTAATTAGTTATTATTGCATGGTTTCAATAATAATAATTTCAATCATTCAAAGCACTGAGTTTCTGAAATAGCAGTAGATAACTATCAACGGAATGATTCAATATGCAATATAAATCAAAATAAAATATTTGGGGTAGTCACTCTTGCTACCATAATGAGGTGGCTCGTCCATGTTACTTTCGTAAGGTAAATACATTTTTAAAGCTCTAAAAGTCTCATTTGTATCAATTTTCGTGATTTTTTTCAATCAATTTCCTCACTACTTAGATGATGTGTTTTGAGGACAAAAAATGTAGAGCACATCCTAATTATAATTTATTTTTTGTTTTGTTTTGGTATCTGAAGAATTACCACAGTTGAAGACATCTTTCCAAAGCTTGTTTTCAGCTACAAAGCAAATTTTATAACTCTGGGGCCATTGAGTCTCAGTTACCAGTTTTTTTCATATGTTTCTATTATATAGAGGTAAAAATTCTGCTTTAAATGTTGCATATATTGACTTTTGGCCATATTTGAAATTTCAAAATTGAAAATATATGATGTGGACAACCCATTGTACGCCTATTAAATTATAAATCGGAGGCTCAAGAAGTGATCCTGAATTTGGTTACTATTTTCCGAAGATAGCATTATCTCAAAAACGACACTCGGCGTCGCGATGTCAATCTATTGACACATACAGACGACACACAGACACAAACACATACACACTGGTCCCTGGAGGTCTCATTCCGTTACTATATATCGTTTTCTTCAAGTTGGTTACAAGTTCTTCGTATTCCTTGATAACATTATCACTGTCTTATATCACTAGATAAAGTAATGGGAATCGACGATTTCAATATTTTAAGCGGAAGAACCAGCTTAATTTATATCTTATTCTCCCGCTGCAGACTAGTTCAGATCACAAATGGGGAGGAAAAAAAAGGATTTTATCAGTTAAAATAAGTAATAAAATTGTGTAATTAGAGTGGAAAAAAAATCGCGGTTATTATCTTTATCACTGAACCATATGATCTCTGTATTAAATGTAAATATACCATTTGATGTAAGTTTATTATGATCTTCAAATAAAGTTGACCATTCAGTTGAACATTGTCACATATTTAGTTGTCGTTTCGGCCAAACATATAGCCATTTTCAAAATTGATAAAAATCTTTACATTCTGAAAAAACAACACAATTAGAATTAGAACAACAATATTAATAATTTGTTATATAAATAGTCTGTTTTCTTTTAATCATTATTATTTCTTTGAAGAAAGTTTTAAGAATAACATGTTTAAATAAAGTTAGTTCTAGTTTGGTATTTATACCACTGGGTTTTATTTTATAAATACCTTAAATCACAATTCACAAAAATATTACTTCTGCACCATAACATAAAATACTAGCAAAAAAGGATTCATTTATTTATTCATTTATATGAACTCAGTTGCACTAAGCCACTGGGTAAAGCATGTTTTCATTATCCAAATATAGGCAACATGCCATTATATAATAATTTATATAATAATAAAAACATATAAAACTGCAATTATAAATAAAACAAAATGCTATTGGGGGTCATTAACCCCACAAATAACTAACTTTTCCTGCATTTCGATATCGAACAACAAAAATTGTATGTTTACTTTTTTTATTTATTTTTTTTTTTTCAATTCCAAAAAACAAAAAGATCAAAACATATTTTTGAATTTATAATATTAAGAATAATTGATTTGGAAGTAAAATCATATTTTGTTATCAATCTTTATTAAATACCGAAAACAAAGCAAATAGTATTTGCGTAAATGTTACGAATCTGTAGTTGTAGTTGTTGATCCTTAATCTTATAACTTGTGCCAATACCATGGTATCAATATAAATTTTCAAACCTTGCTTCAACTAGTTCAACCTTGCCAGTAGTAGTTAGTATTAGTAGAAGTAAGATGGGTTTTTACATCTCAAAAATATTCATTTAGATATTTATATCAATTTTACCTATCGATAATTGAGGAGTTTTCTTTCAAAAGTTAATGTATCCACTTTTGGAAAATTGTTACAAAAAAATTATTAGAGGGCATCGTACGGAGATAAGACAGATTTGTATTGAAAATGTTAATGCATATAATGCGTAACACCTATTTGACAGGGGAGAATTTAAGTTTTAAAATAAGCTGAATAATTTTTGGATATAGAACATTAATTCTTGAGCATCAACTTCTGATGAAAACCTCCTCAATTGTGCTATTCTTGTTTATTGTTTGCTGTTTTCACTAACAACCTTTGTAAACGACTAAGAAATAAATAAAGAAAAATAACAAAAATAATAATAAATAAAATTTATTGTTTTACGTTTCTGGATTCGTAGAATACAAAAGTGGAATAAATCCGTTTCTCGAAAAAACCTTTCTCCGGGACTGCTCGGCCGATTTTTTTGAGATTTGGCATCAAAATCACAGGTCAACTCAGGATTATCGTTGGAATTCGATATCACCATTAGAGGGCCCTTGTAGATATCATACGCTCATTAATCAGTAATTTATGAAGATAGAGCAAAAATATAAAGCATATGATTAATATATAAAAATAAACTATGTAAGTATAATGAATATTAATTTTTATTATAAAAAAAAATGATAAGCTGACAACATTACTAAAATAATGATTGTAATGGTTGGAAAAATAACAAATTTGGTAATGTAATATCAATATATGCTTTAAATAATGCGACTTGAAGATGGACAATAGTGCCAGAAACTTGAAGTTGTTGGAAATGAGTTTTTATGAAATATAAAGAAAATTAAATTTTTAAAATAGGGTGTTTTAAATTTATTTTCCTGAAATATAATTAATGATATAGCATAGAGAACCCTATTGAATCAATATAATAAACACCGTCCTAAAAATATATAGTTTTTCCCAATAGATTCTATCTGGTTTTAATGTCCAGTAACGAGGACTGTAGTCAGGAAGCCGACGCACAGTGGGCAAAATGACAGTGGACAGAAGTCAATATCACAATTACTCCCTATATTAGCAATATGGATGCTTACAAGCAAGGCAATTATGAATAATAAAAACATAAAACTATTTATAAAAAAAATTCCAATTTAAGTCTTTCAATGGCATAGCTTAACTTCAAAATAATAAAGTATGTAAGTAGTAAGGACTGGTGCAATGTTAGGAACTTTGATGAAGTTTCTAAATATTACTTTTTTATTAGTTTTATGCCAAAATTTGCTTATTAAGTATTCTTAATTCTTACTTTTGCGAAAAAAAACAGTAACTTGAAAAATTAAAAAAATCATTTAATAAAATGGAATTTTGATTGTTCATTTATTGAATAACGCTGTTTCCGGTGTGTTAGGCCAATGGATCATAAGATTATAACAATAGTTAATTACAAAATAAAAATTTTAAGGAAGATTTTTTTTTTTTAAATTGATAAATGCCAAAAATACAGAGATGGGAGCAGAGATGGGCATAATCATAATCAGTGATTATGATTACGATGATAAAAAAAAAATAGTGTGATTACTTGATTACACGATTGCAGGCCATGATTATGATTGTAATCGCGTAATCGTGTAATCATAACAACCGTAATCACAATCATGGTGTTCATAATCATAATCATATTTTACACGTGACTACAGAGCGCCTATGATTTTCTTTCATTTTAAATATGTGTTATCTGCCATTTTTTTAAATTTACAACCCTCGAAATTCCATCTTCCCTTCCCCCCCAAAAAACAACAAGTGTATCCTAATGATTATCCCTTGTTTTTTATATGAAATAAGGACGAGTCCTTTAAGATGTTTATAATCATTGGCTAGAATTAGCGTTAATTAAGAACTAAGAAATTCCCAAAAAATTAATTTTTATTTCGTTTTTTGCTCATAACTTGAAAATCATGCACTATTCGAATAACTTCTGATATTCATTTTATATAAAATTGAACAAGAGTAAATATTCAACACTTCATATTTTTTCGTTTAGTCGCTCCGTTTCGAATAGTGCGTGGGTAGAAATTATGAGACGGAATGTCGAGATTTATTTTTTGAACTGTTTTCTATATTTCCGGAAAAGATTTGTGGCGGAAAAGTTGAAATTCGAAATCAGCACCACAAAAACATAAAAGAGTAAATTTTCAAAACTTCTACACAACTTTCCACCGAGACCCCTTTCTAGTCTCCATTTGACTGGGCTGTTGTAAAATACTTATGAATTTATTCCGTTTTTTGTGATTAGTTCGACATACTTCATTTTCTGAATACGTTTGTACAATCATAAATTTAAGATTTTTGTTTTCAATTTTGTTACCTATGAAAGCACTCAAGTGTTCACTGAAGGAATTATGTGCTTATCGATATGAATCTGAAACCGAAAACTGCATCAAAATCGGCAACTTTGCTGTCGAGAAAAATAAAAGGCATTGGTGTGATTTTGGGATATTGGTGTGAGTGTGCTGTTATCAGTAATTATACGTATGCTGATTACAGCCTTGGGGCTAAGATAAGTAAAAATTAGTGATCCATCAGACCTGAGATTTTTGACAGCTTGATAAGTCATACTTACCTCAAATTAAACTAACTCGGTCCGTAAACGGATTCCGCGGAGCCCCTTGGACTCCCAAATCAGTAAAACTTTTTAAATCAGGCAAATCTGTAGGTTTCGGGCTTTATAATAATATGTATATGATTACAGTGATTGTGATTATGATTACATGATTTTAATCGGAATCATGGTTTCCGATCACGATTATAATCAGGTAATCATGTCTCATTTTAGCTAGATTCACAGTCCGATAGTATCAAATATAAAATACCCATGATAATTAAGTTTTATTTTCTGTAGTAATCACGTAATCATTGATTACGATTATGTCCATCTCTGGAAGGAAGTGACCAGCATTTGATTACCTGTGGAGTTTAACCAAGCTCAGTGAATCTTCTGATGAAGAAAACTGCAAATTCATAAAGGTAAAAATAAAAAAGTAAGAAATAGATTCAACATCAGCTTAAGGTCCAATTGTGACTGAAAGCGAATAAAACGTAGTAAGGGTTTGGATCTACCAATGATGGAAATACAGTAAGATGCTTTTTTCGCAATCCCGAAATTTCATCAAAAATGTCAGAGATTCATGAGAGATTAACAAAGAGGTTTAGCACGAATTATGTGTCTAAAACGAGAAAGCGTTATTTAAATCTCTTCCTGTGGTACCCAATGCTTAAATAACTTATCCAAGTAATTTAAATTACTTACTATGTCACGGCCCAGAAATTATGAACTATCAATTGATGCCCATCCGGATGCTAACCGAAGAGTCCCAAGGGACTCGCAACAAACAGCCAAGTAATTTCAGACTGTATCATGCATAAAAACAGCCTCGTACCTCATCAAATGTATAAATCTTTATTTGATGAGGTACTGAGGTGAATAAATCTTTAACATCCTGACGGTTAAATTGGATCAGGGATGGAACTATGATTTTTGCTTCATTTTGTCGACCTAAACAGTTTTGTAACAGTATCTTTGGTAATAAATGTTGGAATAAATATTATCACTCCAAAAAGATAATTAATTTTATTAACTGAATTAATAATAAAACCTACCAGAGCGATATTTTTCTTGGCAATCATGATTTTTGTGATTCTCAGAGATTCCAAGCTTGAGTCCTGTTTTGAGTCCGGTTTTGTCGTGAATACTCAGGGAGGTGATAACTACATGAAAAACGTTTGTTTTAGTCTACTTTTATGTTATTTGTATCGTCGTTGAGATGGCTATTGTGACCTGATGAATTATAATATTCATATGATCGTGGTTGCGATCATCAACATAATAATTAGGTTTATTTACTTGGCACTATCGTTTTTTCTAAGTATGCTCATGAAACAGAGCAACCTTTAGATTACCAGAGTTTTTTGGGAGGGAGGGGAGAAACTACCGCCCATCATGGGGTAAAAATTACCATCCCATCAAACTGGTAGTTTTTGCTCCTTTTCGGCATCATCTCCTAGAAATTTATAACATTTTTAGTCCATTAGCCATCAAGTTTACAGTCCAGTGAAAAAATATGAACTTTGGTCCAACATGACTGAGGAGAGAAACATGTCTGATGGGAATTTTCTAACTGAAGGTAACAGTGAATTTCCTGTCGAAAGTGAATGTAAAGAGAATGATCCTGGGTCCAAAGCTGCTTCCCCACAAGGTGCTGGTGTGCCTACTACTGTCCTAAATCACTGAAAATGTTTTAGTCATCTCACTTTTTTCAAAGAATATTTTTATAATACTTTCATTTTTTCAAATAAAGTTCAATTTTTACTTACTTAAATATATGAAATATACAGTAAGAGAAATTATTGCGATTGTATAAAATTTCGAATTCGAGGTTTTATCGAAAATACACATTTCAGAGTTCAAATAACCATGTCTCGCAAATGGTCTGTGCGTGCGCGTGATGGTCTGTATGTGAACTTCGTAGCTCAAAAACGTAAAGTTGCTAGAAAATGAAATTATATAATTTATTTTAAGGTAGGTAAATGCCTGTGATATAACAGCAACTCTTTCTTCAAAACCGACTTAGCGGAAGTCCCACTTTATATTATTGATGTTCACACTTTTTCTAAATCTAACGATTTTGATGAAACTTACTGAGGGATTGATAAATTATTTGAAACTTCTATGAATTTTTTTTATTAAAAAGTAGTTTCAAGTGTTATACATTCATCTTCAGTTCTAAAAACACACAAAAATTCAAAAATCAGCAATTTAAAATACAGTTTGGTATTATTATATATATTAAATTATATGTCGTCAAAATGCATATGCTTATACTTATTAGATTGATCCTTCCATGCGTACGTCAACTGATTGATGAAACTTGCCTAAAGTATTTCTCTTAAAGGCCTTTAACTTTTTATACATGCAGTATATCACCGAGAAAATGCAGAGGAAAAAATTATGACGAAAAGAAAATTGTATCTTCGAGTAGCTCAAAAAGTATACATTTTATGGTAAATGATTTTTATAATCATATGAATTGTAATAAAATTACCTACAAAACAAAAAGCAAATCATCGAAATTGGACCAGTATTACCAAAGATGAAGCGTATTGGACTTAAAGCAGTAGGTGCCACTCAATATCATCGATTTTGAGTTACTCAAACTGTTACGTATATAAGGCATTTGCTTGGGATATTCCAGTGACATTTAAGCTAAAATCGACTTATCGGTTTTTACAATTTTGATGAAACTCCCCAGACCAATAAACAATTAGATGTTCTTTAATATAAACTAGGCCTTATTCTCATTGCAATAGTCTAACAGGACTAAAATACCAAATTATCACAATGGCTTCCACTAATGTACCTTTTAATTTTATTGATTTTTGATCATTCATTTTCTCTCATTGTTAACAGTAATGAAAAAATGTATAAGTGTAAACTATGGAAGTATTTGAAATTCTACTAAAAAATAAAATAAAAAAAAATAAAAATATTATGACAGATTAAAAACAAATAAATATCCGGAAATAAATAAGAGCTGTAATATTTATATATTATATACTGTTGGAAAGCTAAAGATTTAAAAAAAATTAATATGTAAACTATAAAATTGTAAAAGGTAATGAAGAGTAACGAAAAACGCATAAACTTCAGGGATTATTGGAAATACTAATTTATGCTTTTATATTATTTCATGAAAGATAAATGTTTTCATTGATACTTTATGAAATTTCCTCGGAAACTATCAAACTAAATTTATTTCAAATAAGGAGGTAAGTGAAAGGTGTGTGATGCGCAGATTTTTTTCAAATACAGACATTCACTTTATATATTTATTATTGGTAATTATTTTTCCTTGCAGAACATTTTCGATCGAGAAACAAAAATCTTCTTTTTGCAGACTGAGGTAGTTAGTACCTTTGATGGCCTGAGAGAAGCTTTCAAACTAAGAAGAAGCAATTTATTTTTATTTGTATTGTTAGATTAGAAATATACAAACAATTAGCTATGACTATTTAGTGTTCGAATATTGATCTTAGACGAACCTTTTGAGATGTGGGATAAAAACTAATATTGAAATTTGGTGGGAATTTTTGCCCCTAGGCGTGGGGTAAAAACTACCTTTTTAAGAATTTCGTAAAAATAACATTACCAAGAACAGAATCATCTAATCCCACCCGTTCTTATAGCACACGTAACTCGAATCCCACAATGCCCTTTGCCGACAAAATATCACTCCACTGATATCCGTGATTCCTAAAAGACCAGACACTGTTAGTCTTTACTCCTACCTACCCAACATCTTCATTTGAAGGATAATTAAATTCCATGCCAATCATAAAAAAATCATCAAAATCAGAACAGTGTTAGAAATGTTATAGCGTATTGAACTTTGTACACAAGACTTCTAAAGTATTCTACGCTTGTTTCAATGGAAACGCGTTCACTTATATTTGGTATTTGATGAATCGAAAACTATTTATCTCCTGGAATATTCCAGATGCTCATTTAAATGATAATTTAATTGTCTACAAAGCTAAGCATATAAAAAAAAATCTTAATAGGAACATTAGCAAATATATCGTTGTCCAATAACCATTTTTATATTGAACTTTAATCCAAAGCGGTAAGAAAAGCCGTGTGAGATATTTTTAAGATATAACTATTTGAAAATAATAAACTATAGTGTTGTGATGTATAGATTCAACAATGAATAATTCGTATCGTTATAATTTCCAATTTTATTGTACATGAAAAGGAGCTGGATGAGAAATCTCCTTTCCTGAATTAAAAGACGAATTCAAGACCGGGAAGAAGTTCTGCTGAGTACTATCCTTCTTCATACCTATCACGCCACTTAAATATGTCATATTCCTAACATTTGCTTATTATCACTGTTATGTTAGACAGGCTAAACAATTATATAGGAAAGGTTAGTTATGTTCCTTACACAGTAAACCATAAATATAACTCTACAGACTTATAATGAATTACAGCTGTTTGCCTATTTTTCTTATCTTTATCTTTATCAATATTCGACGCGCGCCACTATTAACAATTCAAGAAATGAATAGTTCACAAGTTCCATCTAAAGCTCATAAATCAATTTTAATGAAGTGACGTCCGAACTTATTGAATGATGAAAAACCAAAAGGATAAGACTTTTTCTATTATTATAAATATTTCTATAGAGGATTTTATTAAAATGACATTTTTATTTTTATCCATGTTAATATTAAAATGGGTTCTATATTTTTTCTCACACGGTTACGATGCATCATTATGCATCATAGAGCTAGGTTTCAGCTTCTTCTTCTATTTTAGATATTAGATAGACAGATAACGAAAACGACTATTACCATTTATGACTTGGAAGTCCGCTATTATTGGAAGTATGCTATTCTTTAAAGCTACTGTGACCCTCATTTGGCACACACCTGGAAGTCGGTGTGAGGGTTGCTCGTTCCAAGATCTGTCTTTAGTTTATATGTAATAATGAGTATGCAGTAAGTTGGGTTTTTTCAAGGGACTCAGGCAAGGTGATTGTTTAGCATGCTTGCTGGTCAATATTGCTCTGGAAGGCGCCATCAGGAAGTTGGGAATCCAGGTAAGAGGTACGATTTTCAACAAATCGTGCCAAATCTTAGCCTACGCTGATGATCTGGATATTATAAATCTATGGTCGTTATAAATCTTCAAACAGCAGCTGCTAAACCTGGATTACAAGTCTATGGGAAAAAAAACAATGTATATGCTCTGCAATCGTAACAGAGGAGAGTATCTAGGAGAAGTAGTAAAAATAGGGGATTTCAGCTTTCATTGCTTAGAGAAATTCATTTACATTAGTACACAACTAAACTCAACGAATCATAAGCAACTGGAGATCCAGCGACGGATTATAGCGGCCAATAGGTGCTACTGTGGACTTCAGAAACATCTAAGAAGCAAGTCTCTGTCCAGCACAACGAATATAAAAGACCCTAATCAGACCGGTTTTCACATATTCGTCGGAGTGCTGGACGACAAAGAATGACCTTGAATCGTACCTATTAAGATTTGAAAGGAAGATACTGAGAAGGATTTTAGGGCCTGTACTAAGGGAGGCCTTGACTCTTTACGAGTTATAGCGCCATCGAAGAAGAAGAAGAAGAATAAGTTGTTGGGTATAAAAGTTGATTTTTCATACTATTTCAGTTATAAAAATAATTTTGATATATTTAATGTGTATACCAATAGAAAGCGATTTAGCCGTGGTTGTTAAAATATTATTGTGGTTTAGTTTATTAATAATCAACAATTTTTCAGTCCCTTGCATCATTAGTTATTCCGTGAAAACGACGAAAATCATAGAGGCGCACTTAATAAGCCGCGCCCCTGTTCGTGGATCTTTTTAATTATTCAGTTTATTTTGCTTGTGCATGTGTTGAGTTTTTTATTCTAGTACAAGAGAATAATATTATTTCTACTGTATTCATTATTTAGAGAAACAAGACCAATGAAAGTAGATAATTTCTTATTTTCGTTTACAAAATGTACTCCAAACTGTTGTGATCGAGCGTTTAACTGAAATCATTTAATTTTTTTAATTTTCCAGTATACTTTAAATTTTATCAAATAATAATTTGTATCGTGTTTAAGAAATATTTGTCTTATTATTATTTCGGTATATTTTAGGGATTTTCGTAAAATTACAATTTGTGAGTTCATTGAAAGTTTTCATTCCAACGTGTTAGTTTTTCATGAAATAATTCTATTTAGATTTTATAACATGATAATGTCTCACCTTATCATCACTAACTGCTTCTTTAGTTGGAACTAAGTTGTAATAAAATTTGTTTTATATTGTTGATTATGTTTTTTAAATTATATCACTTTTATTTTCCTACCCCTCACAACTACGTAATAATCTGTAGGTAATAAGATAATATTGTTTAATAATGAAGAAATGAAATGAAAATGAGGATGGCGTATTTCGAGCGCTACTCATCTGCCCCTGTCATGGGTTTGATTGGGCTTGCCTACTGAAATGTTAATATATCATATTTATTATACTATATTTTTCATGAATCAAACAATGCAACTAAAGATGTATATTAATATTAGGCCAAGCAGCAGAGAGCCAAAACAAAAGTCTATGATACAAAAGGTGGGTTACTAGCTTTTATTTTTTTTAAATTGTCTATATATACACCTATCGAAATTGGCTATCTCTCGATCTCTAAAAAGTGACATATTAGGCCTGAAGAGATATAATTTTGGATTGGAAAAGATGGAGTAATTTTTATTTTCAGCTAAGTTTTATGCATTGTCCCTCTCGTAAAAAATCCAGTCTTTCGACACCCTCATTCATTTTTTCCGCCATCTTGAAAAACCGTTTAAAAAGCGCATTTTACAGTTATTCCTCAATAATTCGCTTCCAGTGTAGTTAATGTAAAAATGTGACATAACCAATTTTAAGAACATTAAATTTCCTGCATGTTCTTCTAGTAATGTTTTTTAAAATTTCGAATAACTTCTGAGATACGTCAAAACCAGTAAAAATGTTCAAACAAGGCAAACAGTTTGATTTAGTTTCACCTAAACCTCAAATCTGTAGTTATTTCGAAACAAAATTTGAAATTATTATTGAAAATAATAAACCAAAAATTTGAAAAGAAGTGAAATATATAAATGAGACACAGCACAGTTTAAAGAAAATGTATAGTTAAAACAATTATGCTTTTTACAATATTTATAATAATATTTTAGTTATAGCAGATGAGGTGATTTGGAGTATCTGGCTAGCCATATCCATATTTGTGGGAAGTATAATGTTATTTGATTATTTGATTGGAACTCCCTCGTCTTCTTTGTTTCCATCTGTTGTGCATTAAATTACATTATAATTATCACAAATATGTATATAAATAATATCTTGTCCTGATATTCCCTGAACCCAGATACCCCGAATAATCTTAGATTCATAAATTCATCATTATGTTTTAATTAGATGTTATTTTATTTCTTAAGACCAATTTAGCTTAAGTCTTGGTCCACCTCGAAGAATCATAATTTAAATTTTCATATACTCGTAGCGAACTGCAAAATGTGTATTTATTCTATTAATTTCGAATCAGAATTGGTAATTTTTGCTAAACAATTTGATACTACAACTAGTGTCATTCCAGTATCAACTTCACTCCGCGTTTCTGGATTGCTTATAAGCCCATACAGTTTTGCTTTCCAAATTTCATTCCAATTTTACTATATGTTCATTTAATGTTCTGGTTTTGTTTCAATAATATCTTTATTGAGAAAGCTGAAAATAAATTTGGTGATGCAGGAAAAATTGATATTTGCAATTTCCTCAGCTGATGTTTTATATTTCCTTTCATCTGCATTATATCCTCATGAATTGGTCATGATAGTTACATTACGTACAATGTTCTTTATTTATAATTATGTACAGTCTAATGATCTCTAATTACGCTATTATGAAAGGAATAGAAGAAAAATTAAATGAAAGTAATCCAAGACATTATACATCTCATTCTATAAGATATCGTCCGAGTATCATCCTGATACTCCAACAGTATGCATTTAGATGGACTACATACACAGTAATTATCTAACAGCAATTTGGTAGAGAAGGTCTGGAAGATGCTACATACCTCACGCTCTCGGGATGTTACTATCTGGCCCCAATTAACAGACTAGTAATGGGCGAATGTAATTAGCAAGATTGCGCAATAACTAAGGAGGGGATTGTTAAAAATTAAAGTTTCATTAGCGGTTGCCGTCCTCCTTCATAAATGCTGTGACACGATTACATTAGTTTCAGTTGTTGCGGGTTTGTAATGTCTTCTTGCTACACCCTGATCAAACCGTCTCCAGTCCAATATGCAATCTCTCCATTATACCTTTCTTAATTCGCAACAAGCTATATTGTGTCTACATCGTTGTGGTCGTTAACCGTTTATTACATACCAGTAATATAGTATAGGAGTAAAGTAAACATAATAAATAAAACATAAATTAAATTGTGCTACTTTATTTATTTAGACAGCAATGAGGAAGAGAGAAACTAAATATAAAGTGACCATAACTCGCACCACTTAGTTAATTGTATTTCAAATTATATCAATTATTATATGATTTACCATAGTCAAAATATACTGTGAATTAATAATCAGTACTTTTTTTGTACAGATAAATCCCATTTGCAGAAATAAATTCGTTTACAGTTATCCCTTTTCTTTGCTGCCGTTTAATTTTATTCTTAACCATCAACGTTTGAGGAAGTGTGATAGCGCCTGGATCATAACATTATTAGAAGTGTTAAATCAGCGCGAAATGGTCAAGAGAGGGGCAATTGGAAGGTTTTTTTCGGCTCATCAGAGAACCTGAGGTTCACTCAAGGCAGTCTGAGATTTACAGACTAGAGAGGTAAATTCGTCATCCCTGTATATCTCGTACATCCTCTGTTAAACCGTAATATCACAGGAAAAGTGAAACCTCATAATACATTCTGAAATGTTTCAATTTCCATTCGGACGGTTAGAAAAACGTCTTATTTCTTACCGTAGCCTTCAAAATGGCCAGAGTTCACTTCGTACGGGAGCATGTGAATTGGACATTGGAAGATCAGGGCAGAGTCCCCTTTAAAGATGAGAATTGGCCTCAAATCTTCAGATAGGCGTAATTTCATTAAGGGACAATCAGGGGAAAAGTATCCCCAGGGTTGCAATTCCTTGGACATCCATATCGAATGTTACGCGAGAATCATCGCTAACCACTGATGTCACAAGACATAATCGATGAACATTTGTGCCCCAGATTGGTGACTGTGTGTGGATATATATATATATATATATATATATATATATATATATATATATATATATATATATATATATATAAAGCTATGAGGATTGAAGATTGAAAATTGAAGAAATTCCAATGTTTCAGTCCAAATAATAGAGAAAAATAAAGGATCCCATCTATATTTATAATTACACCTTACACGATTGGCACCACATTTGCTACAGTAAGGGCCTCAAATAATTATAAAAATTTCCTCGACAAAATTCATTCGCAATACCTAGTAATGTCTAATTTACTGAATTTGTTAGAAATGTATTTATTCTTTGGGCTTTAGCCATATTGCTTTAGCAGAAAGCTGATTGAAATATTGTCAAAATCATGCAAAACTCTTATAGATAAATGTATAATTATCAATAGGAAAGAATACGTGACTTTCAACGGGGGTTAGAGCAAAACACTCTTCCCCTTCCCCCCTTCTCCCCTCCCCCCATAGCAGGTGAGTTTGACGTACCGTGTATATTCCAAAAAGCAGCATATCAACCGTAGAAGTAAACGGTCATCGTCCTATCTCTTCGTATACTATCTATTCTAGAAACAATTAAAAAGAATTTA
This sequence comes from Rhaphigaster nebulosa, assembly GCA_948150685.1. Lineage (NCBI taxonomy): Eukaryota > Metazoa > Arthropoda > Insecta > Hemiptera > Pentatomidae > Rhaphigaster > Rhaphigaster nebulosa. The sequence continues at coordinate 204,037,081 of OX411306.1, forward strand.
ACCAGAATAAAACCAGTGATGGAACCTTATAGACAAGGTGCTGCCAATATAAGAAAGGTAAAAATCCGTTGGACCCACCTGTCGCGTTATGGGTTAAAGGTAAGACTACAGATAAAATAGATTGATGGAAAATAATTTTCTTTACATAATTAAATACAATGACTTAGTAACAGTATAACTAAAAATTGGGCGATTTCAAATTAACAATATTCTCAATTTTGTTGTCTTAAACCTTATAATTTCTCGTACCTAATTACGAATGTTTTTTTTTTCAAATATAATCTTGAAGTCTGCCATAACAAAGCCTAAATTATTTGATTAACTCTTAAATTCCATATATTTTAATATTACATTGGTACATAGCTACACCAAGAAAGTGAATCAGAGCTTTAGAATTAAAACGTAAAACTTTCATTTTTCGAAATGCTTGCCGTCCTGTAGAACTTGATTATACATACGTGGCATATCATGCGCACAATACCAAACACTCACTTCTTTGTTCTTCAATTTTCTCCAAGCTGGAAATTACTTTCTAAGGAAGTTCCGAATAGATAGGAAAGTATCCTGCGGTTGCGAAGGTAATAGCCCAGTGACCTCTTGGATCAACTACCGTCTGCTGCGCCAAATGGTCTACTGTAATTTCATTTCAGATTTATCATGCATTATTGTAATGCAGAATCTATTTGCATTCAATTTTATTTATAATAATAATAAACCTTAACTGATAATAATAATAAGCTTAAGACGAACCTATCAAAATCCCAATCCGCAAGGTCAGGTAAAATACAAGGACGTTTGAATTTCGGTTATTACTAACTCCATCAACATCACATAATTTTATTTAAATAGATATATTTGTGAATAGCGTGTTAAGATATGATTGGTTTAAATGTTTAAAAAATTTGTCTTCGAATTTAACTAATGCATTCATCTTTTTTTCAAGTTTTTTCTTCTTAATAAGATGTTTACTTTATAAGCGAGAAAGCGTTAAAATTTGTGATACGAAAAATTCAATCATTCAATTTCTGTGAGTATAAGTTTGTTATATTGAAAATAATCTGAATTTATTAGGATAACATTGGAAGAAACAAAACCAAATCTTAATTCTCTGAAATACGAGTAAATAACTAAACAACCATTTTTCGCTCATTTAGGCATTATCAGAACTGAAAAAAAAACATAATAACATACATAACAGACAATATACAGCATATCAGTCTAAAAAAATACCAAGTTAGCTTGGCACTATCTTGGTTTGGCAAGGTTTTAACTCACATTTTATGGCTAAAATGAGATTATTGGTGATTCTGATTCTTCTTTGTCTCACGCATAAGAGAATCAATAAATCCAACTCAATCTGAAAAATAGCCGTTTTAATATTTTTTTACTTTTTTAAAGACATTTCGACATATTTTTTATAAAATTATGGGTATAGTATTTTTTATTAAACAAACCTCAAAAGTTAAATTTAAACCATGTAAAACTCGTTTATCTTAAAATTAAGGTTAGAGCAGTTAGAACCTTGTCAAGCCAAGGTAGCGTAGACACTGCTCATTATTCCAAGACAACTCAACACATACTAAAGGAAACAGAATAACTAGAAATGCCGATAGGTTAATTATTTGCTGGTATTTTAGATATTTAAAGCTCTATAATGCTAACAATTGGTTGTTGTATCCTTTTTATATGTTGATTTTTATTCTTTTATATTAATAAATCATTAATTGAAAGATGATAGAACCCAACATGCAGAAGAAGAAATCAATAGAAGAAAGCTGGAAGAACAAGAATTGAATCTCGAGCCCCCTGATGAGGAAAAGATTACTGAGGCCATCAGTAACCTCAATAATAATGAGGCTCCTGGTGCTGATGCACTCTCTGCTGAACTCCTAAAATGCGGTGGATGTGATCCTGTCAAAACACTACAAGACCTCCTCCTTGTGATATGGACAGATAAGATTATTATCGCTGAATGGAATAGGTCAATTAGATGCTCAGCAACTATCAAGGTATATCGCTACTTTGCAGCGCCAATAAGATACTGTCTCACATTTTATTCACACGTCTCTTACCATACGTCGAGCGAGAACTCGAGTATGAGAACCATAGTGTATTTAGATAAAGGAAGATCCACTTCGGAACAGATCTTGTGCGGACCATCGTTGAAAGAGGTCGCGAATATAAAACCAGAACTCGCCATTTTTTCATAAATTTCTAAACAGCGTATGACAGCATAAAATGTGAGGGACTGTAGAGTGCCCTCAGATAATTTAATTACCTGAGAAACTTATACGCTTGATAAAGCTTACAATGAAGGGTATGAGATGTATGATTAGGATAAATGGCGAAAGATGCGAGGACTTTCGTGCAGGAAAAGGACACCGGCAATGGGATGCACTGGTCTGAATATTGTTTAATCTGGCACTTGAGAAGCCTTAAAGGCTTGCGTGGACGAGATAAAGGACAAGGAAAAACATATTTACTAGGCTTGTCTAATTATTGGCCTATGCTTATTATGTAGATATTGTGGGACGCTCTAATAAGGTCGTGGCTAAGGCTTATCTGGCACTAGAGGGCCCAATCAGTAGACTTAAGTTAATGTAACAAAGTTAACGAGGAGTCTCTTCCAGTTGAGATACATAATATTGGACCTCATGACTTTAAAAAATTATCATAGTTTACTTACCTGGAATCTATGGTCGCCTAAGATAATAATTCCGATATTGGGATAAGAAAGAAGATCACCGTAGCCAACCAATGATACTTTGGGCTGAGCAATCAGCTGAATATACGGGTACTATCAAGGCAGACCAATCTCCACCTCCAAAGGCCTTAGTGCGCCCCATACTTCTTTATGGATCGGAGTGCCTATAAGGAGCTCAATATTTTTGAAAGAAAACTACTAAGCCGTATTTTTGGAGGTGTAAAGGTTGAAGAAGATTGGAGGCGACGCAGGAACCAGGAACTATTCAGCGCTTTTTGGGATGCAGATGTTGTCAGAGCAGTGAAGTTGAATTGGTGAATGAATAAATGCCCAAAATATTGCTGAAACAGCCAATTCATGGGACAAGGAGAGAGAGCTAAAGCTGGGGTGGTGGTCAGATGGTGTGACAACATCCTAGGTGTCAGAAACGTGATGGCGTGACGATTGGAGGAAGCGGTTAGAGAAGGCCAATACCTGTAATCGGTTTGTAGCGCCTTTAAATAATAATAATATTAATAAATCTGTATTTATTTAAAACATCAATAATTTATTACTCTTTTATGCTCATTTCGGCTTAATGCTTTCGATGCGGAAAGGGAAAGATAGCATTTAATTACATAGTGCGCATTTTAAGAAATTTCTACGGAATGGAACGATTTGGAAATTTACTTTGTTATATTTGATAGAAATCTGAGTGAGTTTAATCAATCTTAAAAGTGAGTTTAATTATTATCATTTTTTTTTTCTCAGCCGACCTTAAGGATATTTAAGTTAGTTATCTCTGCAGCTTTTCTGTCATTGTAAATGTCATCAATAGGTTTTTTTCTTGGGTTTTGAGCATTTGTAATCTTGATATATCTATCAAACCTTAAATACTGACTACAAGTAAGACAAATGCTGAACATTTTGATATTTAAAAAATTCCTCGGGTCTCCAAGACAGTGAGGGTATATTTTTATTTTCTATAATAAAAAAATAATAATATGTTTAATATTAGTGCAGACTAACATTTGTCTGAATGTTGGTAAAAAATAAATATTACTTTAAATTATTATTACTTCAAAGGTATTTTTGAAAAAGTGGTTTATTATCCATACGGGGTAATGTTTGTTATTAGGCTAGCTGCCTGCACCTGAATGTGAAAGTATTGGTCGTTTTTAAAATTACATAACAAAAAGAAATGTATTAAAAAGAAATATGCAGTGACCATCTGATTGTACAGGTAATCAGACAAAAGTCCTCAAAGAAATCAAGATTAGTTAAGACTAAGTTTGACCACCCTATTTAAGGCGCTGCATCTTTAATTCCTCAAAACGTACAAAATCCAATCTAATTTTACCTTCAGTGTTTGGATTGAGTTTCAATAGAGGATAAACAACCACTTGGAGCACCCCGTAACAATGAACTGTAGGAAAAGTTAATGCTATAGTATTATTTTGGTTTAATATATGTTATTCAATAATCCTGAAGTCAATAAAGCAGCATCGTGAAAAAATTCTCGGGCTGAAACGAATTGGAAATGAAAGTTGTTAAAACATCAGAGGATTATAAAATCACCATTTACCATTTTTTTTAAGTTTTTCACATTTACTGATTCCAATCTAATTAATCAGTTTGAAATAATTAGACTATTAGTTTCTGGAACTTGTGCCTGGATGTTGCAATGCAAACATCTCAAATAAAAACAATTGAAATGTTCCATTATCGGGCGTTCCGATATAAGTGTTTTTTTTTTAATAAGTTTCACTCTACCTACTGAAGAGGTTTGAAAACCTGCACCATCCGTTATTTTGCTTCAATGAATTTACATTTATTACATTAATTTTTTTTTTTCATTTTAGTTCATGCAAAGTGATTTTATTATGAAGTACCAATGCTGAAATCACATTTAAAGTAGTTTTTGCGCTTGTTATAAGAAATTAAAAAAAATAATTATATATACTTTGTTTTTTTTTATTTCCTTTTCACATTAGTGTTTAATATTTATATTAAATTATTAAACTAATAAAATAAGTTAATGGTCATTAGTTCTTTCATTCCTTATTGACTTTTTTTTTATTTTCCCTTACAGAATGGGATAAATCCAATCAATTTAAAAATTCTGCATATTGAAGTTTAACAATATTTTACAAATCTATTTCTGATTTAGTTCAGAATATTTTGATGCAATAATAATTGTTTGAAAATAACAATAACCTTAATTATGTATATTTTTGGGTTCCTTGAAAAAAGTTCAACTTTCTTCTACCCATTTGCATCTCCTCGCCTTATATTTAAATAGCACTGTAGGAAACGAACAAAAATATTTTATATCCAGACGGCAACAAGAAATAAAAAGAAAACAGAGAAAATCCTGACAAAGGGAAAGCCGCTGACTAAAGATATTAAAGCGGAGCCGAGGAATATATATTCCAGAAGGAAGCCGGCGGGAGATAGACAGCATAAAGCTTGGCCAACCGTTTAGACCGAGATATGGTTTATCTGTCCGCTTCGGTTCGCCGGAGATGAACCCTTGGCTCCTTCGCGTGGCTCCTTGGCAATTAGTTCTGATTTACCACTGTCAACTCCAGGTTTCCTGCAAGTTCTAGAAGTCTGGAAAAAAAAAAGAGTGAGATATGATCTGAAGGGAGTTGAGGAGCAAGAGTTACTCCATTAAGCCTAATTGTAATGTCAAGATTTCTAAAGTTAGTTTTGAGTTAAGACAAGAAGCATTACCATTATTTTTGTTGTGAATTCCTTTACACTTCGTAATTTCAATAAAGCCTGTTGTGTTAAAACAAATTTATAAAGCAGTTTAAAGATTAGTAGACTCGTTAAGTATTCTCTGCATTAAGGTATTATCTGAAAAGTTTACCTTTAAATAATTTCCATTTAATTAATAATTTTGATTTTAACAAATTTCCAAAACATATTTAAAACGATTATTTTAAGGCAGAAGCTTATCTACGGCTAGAAGAATATTTCCAATAGTCCGGTATTATTTAATACCAAACTAAAACCACACACACACACACCCATACAACAGGTCAATAATTTGCTTCATCACACGCACAAAAATATACAGTAGGTTATTACAAAAGTCATTGGGCACCAATTCATTTCTGACATTAAAGTCTCCATTTGAATCCTTAATCAACACTGATGCAAACAATGCATATATCATTGTTTGCTTTGATTAATCCTTTATTTAGGCGCTAATCCTTTAAGATGAAAATTGTGGTGCCTCGTAATACAATTACGTTTTGGTTCAGGCGCTTCAATTCTGGGAAAATGCTTTGTGTTTGGTGGAATTATGAGGATGTTTTGCACTTCGATTTGGTTCCAGATGGCAGGGCTACTGCATTTAGCGTTGCTATGAACAACTCAAAGATCATATAGAGTTTTAAAAGAGGAATCTCCTGCTTTGGTCAATAATATTAAAGTAATGTTTCAGCAAGACAATGCTCCTGCCCATCGTTCACTCTTAATCAAAGAAAGATTCTCAGAAATGGAGGGTGTTAGCATCTGACACTGTGGGGCTATGGTCTTTTACGGTCAATGGCACATTTTTGGAAAGGCTGGGATTTCAAAACAACAGGAATTCTCAAATCTGAATGTGAGGAGTTTTCCGCCTTGAAAATCAAGGAAAAAAAACTTCAACTTCTGGTAGAAAGATGGGTTGAAGTAATTGACAGTGATGGCCTATATTTTGAAGAATAATTTTAATGTGTAGATTTTATACTGAAATTTAAATAAAGGCTTATGTAACAACCTAGTATATAAGTTAAGACTATATATATATATATATATATATATATATATATATATATATATATATATATATATATATATATTGAAGTAAGTTAAGTTGAAAAGACCGTATCACGCTGGCTCAAGAGGTTATACCTTATTAAGGTCATTACTTTAAGATATGATTAGCATAAGAGTCGATATTAATAATTCCGAAAATATCAGGCAGTAAATTTTAATAAATATTAATTAATCCTTAATTAACACTAATCTCAATTATCACTAATCGTAATTTGTATCTTATTGATACAAGCTTCGACCTGTCCGACCTGTTCAGAGACGGTCGACTCCTGCTCGATTTAAAATCAGCGGTGGAGGGATCTGACAGCTAATCAGATTGAGTATCCTCGTTCTGGAATCACGTGACCCTTGAGCCATTTCGAGGGAGAACATTTTGCTGCTAAAATGGTTTTTTTCTTTCGCTGTTTTCGAGTTTCCAGTCTTTTTATATTATAGTTATTATTTATTAGTGCCATAGTCTTCATATTTTGTTTTCTTCTTACTTTATACCTAAAGATATTTTATTTTTCAATCAAATAAAATCTATTCTTTTCATTCGCAGGTGAGTTTCATGGACATTAGGAGGCAACAGCAGAATGTAAACCTATCTGGTATGAGGTGGGGCATTGCTCAGCCGATGTACCCCACAGAGACTGTGACTATTAAGTTTTTTAATTTATTAAATGGATTAAATAACTCCCTTTTCCCCCTGTTGTACTGTTTATAGGCCATAACTGTGGGCTTTCTGTACATCCTTTTGGGGAACACTGACGGCCTACTTCAGCATAAAGCCGAACTTGATATGTACTTACATTAAAAACGAACAGTCGTTGCCATGATAACTGAAACACACCTCACTTCTCGTAACAATTTAAATATTCCGGATCACAGTATTTATTGGACCGATCACCCTGACAACACTTCACTTGTAGGAACTACCATCGTTATAAATACAGCACTCAAACACTATGCTATACGCTTCCAAAAATTACCAGACATACAAGCTACTGCCATTACACTGCACATAACATTGCACTCAATAACATTTGCATCGGTTTATCGTCCCCCCTTGGTATAATCTGATGCCTGACGATGTTTTTTAGTTTCTTTGAAAAACTCAAAAGATGTTTCATTGGCGGAGGCGACTATAATGCTAAGCATCTGTTATTGGGTAACGATTATATACTCCCAGAGGTAGAAATCATCAAACTGCTCCCCAGATACTTTCGTTAAACACCATATCACTATACCATACTGCCCTACATCCAGACATAAGACACCGTACTTATTAACTTTGTCATTACTAAAGAACTACAGTTCATACCTTACGCAGTTAGATCCAGTTCAGATGTCTGTTTTTTACTTCCTTGTACGAAGTAATCGCGTAAATTTTCTGTTTTCAGATTTCAACGGAAATATCCATTTTGATTATCTCTGAATCCATTTTGACTAGTTTCGTCGTGGTCTGTACGTGCGTATCTCGCACCACTCAAAAACAGTTAGCCGTAGAAAATAAATTTTTTTATTTAGGATTATTATATAATCTAGTTGTGAACCTCCCTTATTGGTCATTACATTTACCGCAAGTGGTACTTTACTTTAGGGTCATTATTGATTTTTATAAAAAATTATATTAAAATATAATGCAAAACTTCTCAAATTTGGTATACAATACTTACATATTACTATAAATAATATAATAAATTGTTGTTAATATTGGCAGACCGAAAGTGGTACTTTACTTGAAGGTCGTATTAGACTTTCATAAAAAATTATATTAAAATATAATGTAAAACATCCCAAATTTGGTAAATAGAACTTTTATATCAACATGAATGTATTTACTAGATTTTGGTTAATATTGGTGAGCCGAAAAGGGTACTTAACTTGAAGTTTATAATAAGCCAATCAAAAAATATATCACTACTATATATTATTACGGTAGTATAGATCCCTTTATCGGCTCTCAGGAGCGATGGCTTTTGATGAATGAGGTATCAAAAGAAAGGGAATTTCATGCAGATGTGAGGAATTCCAATTTTGTTTTTTGAATTCTTACTAGGGCTTAAATAAAAGTGATGAAAAAACTGGGAGGTCTCAAAATTTTGAAGGTGGTGGTTCTGTGGTTCGAGACGGGATGGGTCGCGTTTTAAATATTTCGACGCGGGCATCAAGATCATTTACTAGATTTAATGCCCTAAAATCTACCATTTTCGAGATAATGGACGATATAGGACCGCTAACCGTAATTCTTGCGACAGCCTCCTCGATGCTATGGTTACCTGTGATACTTATCACATGTCGTTGTTTTGTTTTACAACATTTCTTAGCGTATCTATTTTGAACTGTTGTTCTTCTTATCGGAGCTGTTTTAATAGAAGGTATTACTATTATAATATTGTGTAAATAGTAGGATGCATGTATATATATATATATGTGTATATATATGTATATATATATATATATATATATATATATATATATATATATATATATATATATATATATATATATATATATATATACACAAAGGTTTGCGCATCTCTACAGCTCCACCATATTAGTATATAGGGCTGAAAATTAGTATGTGAATTGGTTTGGTGTTAGGGAAGTATCTTTTGGGGATCTAAACTTCGATATATCGAAAAAATATTTTTTCAACATTTTTAATTGGGATTGCCACCAAGCGCATTAAAATCAGATCTCATATCAATAAAAACTGAAAATGAAATCGAGGAGGCTGTTATAATCTTAACATATAGCATTCAGGAATCTGCTGGGTACTCATCCGTTCCCAAACGCGTAGTATACAGCCATACTACCCACAGTATTTTCAGAGCCGAGAGAAGAGCTCGTTAGGTATGCCAGATTAATAACCTACGATCGCATAAACAGTCCTATACGATAAACAGAAATAGCTTACTAAAACGACAAATTCAGAAATTCAAACAGACTAACTTCTATAGATTCATCAATAGTCTCAGTACTAGCGACGGAAGCTTATGGAGGCAAATTAAAAAGCTGCTAAAGCATCGTGAGGTGCCTGTGCCACTCCGAAAAGAGGATGGTACTTGGGTCTTGTCGGACATTGAAAAATCTGAGCCTATCGACAGTTTTTACACCACTTACAGACTTCCAAGACAGTGAACATCAAAATTACATGCGAGAATCTTGCATGTAATTTTCATGATATCTTTCTCTAATTTTTGATATCTCTCTACCATTACCTTCTCCAACTTTTACTGCATCTGAGGTTCTGCTAGAAATCCGGAAATTACCCTAAAGAAAAGCCCCTCAGTATAATCTGATCCCTGCTGAGCTACTCCAACATATGCACAGAAATCATATATGTATGTGTGTGTGTAACATTATTTATATACACCTCACCTTTTTCATGCGATTTTATTTGCTCGAGATTGATATATGATACGCTGCATGTTTTAACTTGAATTGTGATATAATCGATCGTATAGGTATATATAGTATAGGTACACACCTAGCATAAAAGTGTTACAAAAAACAGTTATCAAATTGGAGAAATATTTTTTGGGGGAGAACAACAAGATTAAGCGAACTTTTACAAATTACCAATGTTCGCCGGAGGTAGAAGTTATCGAAAAATTGTCCAGGAACCATCCCCAATTTAGTGACCAATCAGGAACGAGAAACATTAGCCGGAAGAGGAAGAAGTATTAGCAGAGGACTAAAAGTTGCCCCCTCTCTCTCCTCCCAACGACAAACAGCTGAACCTATGACAAAGTTTTTCCCGCCATAAATAGTCGAGAGTTTGTGGCCGTTAATTCCCAAAGTGCCCGCTAATCCCGAGCTTATAAGTTGCCGACCAACTGCCACATCTTACCGCTCTATCCGACCGCCGGATCTACCACGGTCACATCTATTACATGCCTCTTCATCCCTGTAGGACTAACATCGCATTGGCACATGCAGAAGGGGAAGTGAGGACATTATATAACTAATACCTATTCAGATTAACGAACCTAAACAATTTAGCCCTTAAACATTTAGGGTCTTTTGTGTTTTTAAAATATTTATAAAAATAGTCACAGTCCAAACCTGGAAAGAATGTACAATCACAAATTCAAGGCAAAAAATGAAAAGTAAATATGGAATGTGGGATCTAACTTTAACCTCACTTGAAAAATTACATTTTAAGGAACCGAATTCAACGAAAATTGGCAATATCCAGTCCTAGATGAAGTGGAAGGAGGTAGCTACTATAAATTTTACATCCCTTATGAAAACACACGATGACGTCACTGCGTTGAAGATTCTTGGGTGACACCTGTACCTCGCGCATCTACTTCATTGTTAATAGTGTAGCAGTAGTTGTGTGAACAGTAGATTTCAGGAACCAATTTAGGAATTTTATTTTATTTTGCATCCGCCTGTTCAATCAGAACCCAAATGTACCGACTACGTGACTTTGCAGAAATCTCTTTCACCTCAGTTCAAATATCAGCGATACAATTGAAATTCTAAATGTCAAAAAATCGCCAGGATTCTACAAGACCTCAGCTGGAGATATCAAAGACAATTCACAAAAGATCACATATAGAATCGATCATTTTTTTTTCATTCAAAAATTATTTAATCTGCTCACAATTATTGTAATTATCTGATTTTGTTTTCCCTGCACCGCAAACGATTCCTACTTAACAGTTATCGAATAGAACTAATGGTTTAATAAAAAAAAAGAAATCAATTGTCTTCAAGGAATATTCTTTCAAATTAGAAGAAAATCTAACTATGCACTTGTTCGTGACTGCGAAACTAACGTATTTTTGATAATACGGGAGTAATAAAAAGAATCTCTTTACGAACGACGTTTTTCCTGACTTCAATGAATATTTGTATCAAATTTGAAGAAAACCGAACAACGCGATTGATCGTAATCTTATAACATACAGACAGACGTACCGATGGAATGACAAAAAGAACTGAAACAGAATCTAGCACACCCTCGGTCAACATTGATTCAAATCAAAGATTTTATGTACGTTTGCAGTTTCAGAAACGGGAAAACCATATTATTCAAAGATCTTATTATTTCAACATCACATTGGTTTATAAACATATCTTACAGACTCTCTGACAGCAAAATGGCAGGATAAACTTACCAAATTATACAGTACATTTTCTCAACAAAACTTACAGCGTAGATTAAAATCGACCAGAATGAAGAACTTATTGCACTTACAGCATAAATTCAGACTACCAAGTCCAAAGAGAAGACTCCATAGAGAAGACGCCCCTCTGTCATGTTTTTCAAACCACTAGAAGCACATTTTTTGGATTTCATTGTATCAGCTGGTTGTGACTATTGGCTTAGGTTTAGATCAATTTATTTAACAAAAAGTACAAGCTGCTTCAATTCTGCTTGTTTTATCGAAATTGCTCAGACGTCCCTTATTCCCAGAGCTGGTTGGAAACGGTTAACATCTAAACTTTAGTACTCAGCCATTGAACGTTTGCACCAAGCATTTTGTGGCTTTGTAAGTTGTAAAAGCCCAATAGATGTAATTTACACAAACAGAGAATCGTACAAAAAAAAAAAAAAAAAGACTTTTTAGTAATTAAAATGTATTATGATCTCCAAAAGCTGTGTATAACCATTTTTATTTGAATGATCAACTTACCTTAATTGCTTTTCATCTTAATGAATTCTCAAGATAAGAATATAAAAATGAACCTCTTGTTCCTCAAAATAAATTTATCGATGTTTTCTCAAAGTGATTTATTGCGTTATGGATGAGGTAACCAGCACTACGTAGACTAACTTCTGTGAATGGTTAACAGTTTTTTTTTCATTATCGTTATTATAACCAAACAAATCATAAATCGCTCTCAGGTGACGTCCGCTTGATGGTATAGAATTTTGTTTTTATTGAAAACTAGTTTCGAATGTTATACATTCATCTTCAATTGAATCGGTCATTTGGAAAAGGGCACATGTCCACGATTTACTTTTGTGGACATATGCCCTTTTTCAAATGACCGATTCAATTCTAAGAACACACAAAAATTCTAAAATAAGCAATTCAAAATACAGCTTCGTATTATTATACATATTAAATTAAGTGTAGTCTAATTAAATTAAATTAAGTTGCAAATAATTTATCAATCCCTAAATAAATTGCTCTGTTCGAGTAAGATATAGTTGAGTCATGGTGAACTGGCTGATTGGTAGACGCAAGGTTAGGATTTGACCAACTATTTTTCACAACAATCATTTACAGCACATCTGTAGAATTACAACTTTTGTGCAAATAACACATGTTGGCATTAATAATTTTTTTTTATATTTAACCTAGAAACTAAAAATTTGATAAATGCAATTCAAAAACTTACAGTGGATAAAACAAGTATTCGTATACTCACTTTTTCGGATAAAAATATTTTTAATAATTTATTGAACATAATTTCACAGGCGAAGGAAATTAGAAACCTGTACAATGTAATTATAATAATAATAATAAAAGGCTTAGCGAACCCGGAGGTTCGATGCCGATACCACTAATCGCTGTCTACAAATCTCGGTCCACCGACTACCTTCCAAACCCAAATTCCTTAGATCACTCTTAATACTATCCTCCCACCTACGTTTCGGTCTACCCCTCGGACGTTTACCAGTCAGCTCAGCGTTTATTAACTTTTTAGGAATTCGTTCGTTACTGAGCCCAACAACTTTGCAAGCCCATTTCAACCGTCGCGATGATATCACTTCGATTATATTAACAGGGTGCATGCTCCGCAATTCCGCGTTGTGTAATCTCCTAAACTCTCCAGTTGACTCATCCTTTTTCGGACCAAATATTTTACGCAGTACCTTATTCTCGAATACCTTAAGGCGTTGTTCGTCCTTCAAGGTTAGCGGCCACGTTTCACACCCATACAGAACTGTAGGCAAGATAATAGTTTTGTATATTCTAAGTTTTAAGTTTCTGGACAAAATGCGCGACCTAAGTAATGTTGACACCGAAAAATAACAAGCATTTCCCGCCTTTAACCGCGGCTTTATTTCCTCTTGAATTTCGTTTTTTCTAGTAATCACAGACCCCAAATACTTAAATTTCTCAACGTGTTCAAACCTATTTTCTCCTATATCTATATCCTCAAAATCTCCTCTGTTTCTATTGCTAACCATATATTTCGTCTTATCCGTATTTATTTTGAGGCCAACCTCTTTCCCAGCTGTCATCAACGTTGCTGTATTCAGTTTTATAGTTTCCGCGTCCTCACTTATTAATACCAAATCATCTGCAAACCCCAGCACGGATATTCTACCACCCAGATCTAAACCCCTTTCGGTAAGCATTACCTTTCTAATGACATACTCTAATGCTAAATTAAATAGGACAGGTGAAAGGGAATCGCCTTGTTTTAACCCCGAGCGAACTTCAAATTTCTCCGAAAAATAATTACCTATTCTAACTTTATTGAATGTTTCGGTCATGCACATCCCTACTAGATTTACTAACTTCTTCGGTATTCCCTGCTCAATCAAAATGTTATACAGTCTCCGGCGATCAATGGAATCATAAGCCTTTTTGAAATCCACAAAAAGCTGATGAACTACACCGTTGAATTCTAATTTTTTTTCTAATATTTGCCGTAAGGAAAATATTTGATCGATAGTTGATCGGTTCCGTCTAAAACCACATTGGTAGTCTCCGATAATTTCCTCGGCATATTCCGTGATTCAAACACAAACACAAAATGGACCAAATGATTAGTATTGAAGGACAATTCCTCCAAAATGGATCGTAAATCGAAATGATTAAGCTCTACCTGAAAAGATAAAATGTTATTTTCACGACAACTGTTGCTGTATGAATATTTATTGCATTATAAATAATTTTTTTTAGATAACTCTTACCGTGACCCCTGGAACTCCGGGCACCTGAAATTTTCCCCAAATCCTGCCCCTCCGTCACTGCGATGAATCAATTTAGAGACACCAAACATTGCTACTATTCCATATAGGAATGCTGACAAATGGAAGTTAGAGAGAAAAAACCTGCATTTTTGGATGTTTTGAAAAAATATTCGAAATATTTGAAGGCAATATCTCGGTACGGATTTGGTTTCCAAATCCTAGAATATTTCTTGTTTTTTTAACTTTTGTAATAAAATGTTAAACGTTTCGTTAAAAGAGTTATACTCCCTTCAGCGTAATCGGGGTTAACTTCTAGGAGTGTTATTTCTTGTATAAAAGCGTCAAATTTACTCCGTCGAACAGGATTCCTTAATAACACCTTGCCAGGTGTCGTTATCCAAGATGGGAGGGCTATTCCTCAAGTGCATTTCCTCTTATAAAGAAATATCCTTTCATGAGGTGTCGCGTTAGTGGTGGTGCGCAGTAATGATCGAATTGACTGCAAGGCGTTTGACAAAACCTGAGGCAGATAAGCCTTTTGAATGCAATGCGAGAGATATCTCTTTCCAAATTATACCGTTGCATCTCTCTATTTGAACATTCTCACATAATAATATGGTGTAGTGCGACTGGTGCCAATACCTCTAAAATGGAGAAAATATTTGAGTTCTTTAGATACGAAAGAAGGACCTCAATCTGAGTGCATGCATGCTGGGTATCCAAAAACTGACTTACTGCCTGAATAACCGTATCAAATGAAAAATCCGCTCAGGAGACAGCAAAGGGGAATATTGAGTATTCGTCAATAGATACTTGTGACGCGTGCCAGATGGTAGAAGGCCTTTAAAGTCCACACTAATCCGGACGTCGCCTTTATGAGGATACTTTGTCTTTTACAAAACGTGGTTTTATTGCTGCACATGTTTTGCAGCCAAAAGTTGTTTTCCTTATCTCTTCAATGGTGTTCAAAGGAAGATTTTTTAAAGATTTCGAATGTTTACTTCCAGTGTATCCATTTCGATGAACCACTTTGATGATATTCCTCAAATCTCGCGGTTTTTTAGTACTTGTCCATCTTTAATTAAGTATGTTTATTAAATTGTTATGAAAAAGTAAAACTCTTTCTTATTAAGGCTTTAATAAACATTAAATAACACACCGGTTAACAAACTGATCGAAGTAACATTGATTAAGTTTATAATTAGGTTTAAAATAATTGATACATCGATATTTTCTGTTTTCTCCTTTTAAAATTCTCCACTTATCCAAAAGAAAAATTTTCCTAACCTCCTTACCTATTTCTTTATTATATCTTCTTATTTCCTCTTCTTTCGTATCTATATTCTGTTACTTGTAACTTCTGCTCGCAAAAGCTGATGATGTTGGGCTCCTCGTTCACCTGACTTCTCTGCGCCGCTAATAGTAATCTAGCTGTCAACTTTTTCAGACTAAGCTCCTCCTCAGGAACGGATTCTCACGCTGACACAAACAATGTATGTTCCTTAGGCAAAGAAGAAAGAACTATTGTGATTGTCTTGCTTTCCGACACTGTTTCTCCATTCTGCTTTAATTGGCGAATTAGATTTTCTATTTTTTTCATATGATCGGCAACTGGATTTTCATACTTAAGGTCATAAAAATTATTTTAGGACCAAATAC
The DNA here is from genome assembly GCA_948150685.1 of Rhaphigaster nebulosa. Taxonomy (NCBI): domain Eukaryota; kingdom Metazoa; phylum Arthropoda; class Insecta; order Hemiptera; family Pentatomidae; genus Rhaphigaster; species Rhaphigaster nebulosa. The sequence continues at coordinate 204,053,130 of OX411306.1, forward strand.
TTGTTAAGCTTAGTCTTTGATTCATATGTATAATGCAATTTTCCCCACATTTCAAATGCATTGTTGCATGTCAAATGATGAGTTACTATCTTTTCTTCTATTCCATTTACGATTATTTCATGTGCCTTCGAGTCCTTTCGATCATTTTTTTTGGCAGCAGGCTTCTCCGCCACGCCGAGCAGCACTTTTGATTTTAGTGCAATAGAAAATTGGAATCGTCAACTGCTCCAATTGTTTTCGTTAAGAATTAGTGCTCGTTCCATCTTTTTATCCGTAGGCCGTAAGCTTTTCCTCTATACATTTCCTTCTTAACTTCTATTACGTTTCTCTTAAAAGGAAACTACCCTGTCTACAGTCAAGTAATACCATTTCGTTTGGCCTGTCTCGGCACAAAACCAGTTAAATTTGCATCATTTACAGAACTATTATAGGATTACAAGATATTATCAAATATAACACATGCTAGCATTAATAATTTTTGTTTTTATATAAAACACATGATATTATAACCTCTGTGATATAATTTGATAAATATAATGCACAAATTAATGAATTCATTGTTCTGCAACATTTAACTTACAAGTAATCCTATAGAGATAGAAATTTGACTTACAAAAGGTGGAGCAATTTTGATTTTCAAGTATGGTTGATCTCAATAGATGGGTGTCAGTAAAAAATCCAAGTTTTCGACTTACCATTCCTTGTGCGTTTTCGGCCTTCTTGAAAAAAACCGTTTAAATTTTGAAGAACGTTAAATTTCTCATATATTCCAACCCATAACACTCGCATTTTATTATTATGTTAAATTCAACGTCTGATGCATTAACGGAGGATTTGAATCAATAATTAATGCACCATTTAGGTATGTTATATCTGCATAACGTACTTCCTTTTAAAAAATAATATACTTTAATCTTGAATAATTAAATTTTATAACACTGTTATTTAAAACTGCTAATAGTTTCATACAAATTTAAAAAGTACAAATTTGATATAGAACATGGAGGCTACCGAACTCACTGGAATCGGAGCGGATGTTTTTCTGAAATTTTAAAGAAATATGTGATCTAAATACAGCGACATCATGGTCAAAATGCTGTGGTCTTAGATGGTCACCCCGCTGACGAAAATAAAAGATGTACTCGTCGTTCTAGTCTATAATCCTGGGCAAACCTTATATTTAATGGTACAATGTGTCCGCAGATAACAACGAATAAATTTGTATATAATAAAAAAAAATAAATTGCGATTCATTTCACTGCTCTAGAAGGAATTTAATCTAATACAAATGGTCACAAATCAGACAACAGAAGATGCAGACGTTTTAATCGTGAAAACGGGCATTTCGTTTTTTTTCTGAACGCAATTCTGAAGTTGTTATTGGATAAAATATTGATCTATTAGTTTTAATTAACTTTAGCATCAGTTAATGTGCTATTTTACAATTCTGGAAGGGGTAACATGGGAGATGCGTTGTAATCTAAAATATCATTCAAATATAAAAATATTGTGGAAACATTTTTATTCAATAAGTGATTGCCATAGCCCCTCTGCTCTGTTTGGACAGGATAAAATTAAGTTTTGTACCACACCTGAAAAAGATGTTTCTCTCAATAAAAGTATTTCCATCTTGCTAATAATCTTTGTTGAACATGGCAGATGTGCTTTATAGAATGGTCTATGGAAACCGGTTCACGTTTGTCACTAATTTTATAACTCGAAAACGTTACATCTTTCGGAACATTTGAAAGATAATATAATTCTCTGGACTCTAAACCAAAGCGACAAGGAAAGTATTGTGTATGGACACACCAGAAATTTTTTAAATATAACTATTTGGAAATAATTAACCATTGTGTAATAATTCGTAACGGTTTTAGTTTATAGCTAAATCTTACTTTCGTAGGCAATACGAACCAAACAAATAACAAAAACTATCAGAAAACTTTTTACAACAACTAACCTTTGTATTAAACACAAGCACTTAAAGGTGAATAGTAATTCTTTTCAGTACTAAAACAGCTGTTAATTAAAATAAATAATCGAATGAATTTTTGAAGTACCTACTTATATAAAGACTGTATCAATATGCCCAATAATGGCACTGCTTTCTCAATATGTTACCAGATGCAGAAAAATACACTTGAATTTCCTAAACATTCAATTCCTAGGTCTAATTGTGTTAATACTCAATAAATATATCTATTAGCTAATAATCATAAAGTCATTAACTAATAAACGTATTAAAGATTGAATCAAACGGCGACAAAGATAAAATTTAAGAAATCAAAATAAATCATAAACGTAAAACAATACTGAGACAACAACCAAAATATTTAGTAGGTAATTAATTAATTGCCATAAAATTCTATTATACTGTCTAACCTTTAAAGAAACAAATTAATTAAAATACTATTAAGGTAACACCTGCTCAAATGATATATAAGTTTGTGTTCAGCAGTTAAATAGCCGATACGGTTTCAGAGTACCTATACTGTAACTAGAGTTCATCCATTAACAATACTATCACATCTATAATATTCATCAAAACGAGCAACAATGCATGCATGGCCAAACACAATCGAAGAAAAGAGTTGATGAACATGTTACGAGACAAATTTAAAGTTTTGATAAAATGACGATTTTGGTTTATTATTTTAAATAATGAACCTTTGTAATCAACCAATAAAAACAAAATTTGACACCTCTCCCCTCCCTCACTCCCCTCATAATTTGAAGTTTCAAGTTACTATCAGTAATTGTTTCAAAATTCGTAGAACCCAATTATCGAATAAATAAGAATTCTACCGTCCACCGTCTGCTGTCCGCTGTCCGCGGCTTTTCTCCTAGATTACTGGACCCTCGGAGATTAATCTGCATTTTCTTCAGATTTGGCAGAAAAGTCTACTCGGAACTCGACATTAACATCCGTCATATAGGTTAAAAATGGCGGCTGATTAGAGAATTTTATACTCATAACTCGGTCGTTTATGAATAATGGTATTAATAGGGCAAACGAATTTATTAATAAATTTTTAACATGGCCTAAATACCACCTGCTTTTGAACTGGACATTTCAGGGGTAACCCTTCCCCTTTTAGTCAAGGACGCACCCTTCTCTAGTCATTGTTGCACCCCCGAAACCTACCGCTAATGCTCTTTGATGTGAATCCTTTATTATTATTATTTATGAAAATATTACATTATTTTCATTTTTATTTTATAATTAAATGTAATATAGTATAGGAAAAATAGAGCAAAGTTTTGTTGTAGTCGTAAAATTTGGTTCACCCCAGTTTTTTGTGTCGCTGAACACGTCTTTGACCATTTCTGAGAGATATTTTGGCCGGAGCCATGCTTTCGTAGTAAAAGACTCCAAAATATTTGGTTTTATTTTTCTAATATCTCGAAAAATACTATTTTTTTCCTAGAGTAACATCTTATACGAAATTAAAGTAGACAAAATTTCTTCATTTAATTTACAAAATAAATTTCTTTACGATCAACCGGTAAGCCGCTAGAGCCGCTGAAGAAATATAAAAAAGTGGCAAAAACCGATTTATGGCTCATTACGTCCGATTTACAATTAATCATTGCATATTACCTTTTTCATTGTGCTTCGAAGCAAATGTTTAAAATCAAAGTTAAAGGGAAAATAATGATGAAGAATATGAAGAGAACTGATGAAAATAAACTTCAGGGTGTGAACTTCAAAACTCCTGATTTCCATTTTTTCACATTGTAATGTAAGTAAGTAGTTTTGCAGTCCACCGCTTGCTGTATGAAGAGAAGTTTTCAGCAACTATTGATTTTTAAACGTAAGAAAATAAAGTAAGAGGTCAGTTTTGACAGATTTACACTCTTCATTCAGTGGGCATAATAGCCATTGATATTTAGGTATAAATAAAAAATGGAAAAAAGAGTTTTGCAGTTCACACCCTCAATTTTATTTTCAGCAGTTGTCTACATATTTTTTTATCATTTTCTCTTTAACTTTGATTTTAATCATTCGCTTCGAAACACGCTATGTACGTAGGTAATATGTACTTTTTATGTATTTAATGAGTACTTCATGAAGTTTAATAGCATGTATGGCCAAAAAAAAAAATATATATATATACACACCCACATATACACACATATATATATATATATATATATATATATATATATATATATATATATATATATATATATATATGTATAATCTTTTTCGGTTCATAGCATATTGTAATTAGAAACAGAATTTGATTTCAATGCAGCATGGATACCCCATAACATATTAAAACTTGTGCAGATTTGAGATCAAATTATAGATAAAATACACGGATACCTTAAACATATTATATAAAAGGAAAATTATCGGTAATCTTTCTGGTCGAAGAGCTATTAAGATATCTAGATTAGATAGTGTGGCATTAGTGAGTGGGAACATATGATTTTTTCGAAAGTGTTCTTAAAATATGGTCTTCAGTTTAACAACAGCTAATTAATTCTAATAATACTTTTCATGGGCTCACTTTATAACAGATTAATAGTACTTACTAAAAGACGTAACATATTTTTTTATTATTCCATAGTCACATACCTATATATTATAAAAGGATATCTATGTATATAAAAGCGAAAATGAAAATTTTTGTTACGGGTTGGCTTCGAAACTACTTATCCCATTGTCATGTGTTTTTTTTTTAAATTAAAGAGGACATCACTGAGCAGGTTTTAGACTTTATAACATCACGCTACAACCCATAGAAACGGAGCTGTAACCATAAACGTCAATCAATCTTGAAAGCTTTCGTAGGCTAGTTGTTTTCATACCCGTGGAAGTTAACAGCATACGTTTAATTAGATTAAAGGGGGAGGGTGTAAAAAAAAATTATATATAATTTTCTACTGAAATGGAGTGGAATGAATAAATATTACCTTTTGATTTTTTTTCTATCGTCCTTGGGACGGACCCTTCAAATATAATTTCTTCGAAATAATGTAACAGTTGCTATATTTTTTTCTATTTTTTTATATTATATTAGTTGGGCGAACGGTACTCATACCTCGCATTCCAAAGATGCCCAATGATTTTCCATATAGCTTAAAAGAATACTATTTCTCATTAAGATATCGTTTATAATCACTATAAATAAAGTGCAAGCACAAACTTTTAATTATATCAGAGTCGAATCAAGAGGAGACTGCTTTTCCCAAGGACAACTGTATGTTGCCGTATCCTGATCAGATTGCGGACTACAGGGAGGAAGGACTAACAATATCGTGTACACTGAAGTACACGATACTGTAAGTATCAAGATAATACGATAAGTTTTCTGTAAATAGTTTAAAACTTACCCTGCTTATAAAGTCGTTTATTATTTAACGATCCTAAAGATCCAATTAGTTTTTCGATATAAATTTTGAATGTTATTCAGTTGGTCATGTGCTCATCGAGTGTATGAAACAAGCATGTATAATCCACATTTAACGCGACTGAAACTGCGGGACACAGCTAGTATTTTATAATAACTGAAATTGGGTATTTATTGTTGATTTTCAGGCAGAAAATACCATGAAAGTTGGAGGGAGGATAAATTTTAGTCAAAATCAGAAAGGTTTTGCCCTATAGCCCTTCCAAATTGAATTAGAGGATAGAAAAGTTGTATGTGAATTAAGAAGTGTCTTTTGTAGGTTTCATTTTTTTTCTCCTACCCCCGCCATTTTGATATTTTGAGTGTTGTATTTTAGAAAAAATATGATTTTTAGTGATGTAGCTCTACTCGTCAAGTTGTTATTTTTCTCGTAAATAAGAAACTGAAAAAAATGAAGAATATTTAATACTCAAGTACCTATATTTTTTATTTATGTAATTGCTGTAGAGAAACCGATACGCAAGTAAACCTCAGAACAAAACTATAAGGCATTATTTAACACTCAAGCATAATTATAACAAGTTGTAATAATAATGAAATTAGTAAATGTTTTAATATATGATTATGAAATTCACCGCATTCATTCCTACTTTATTTTGATCAAAGGCCATAGTCCTATAAGAAGTCCTCCTGTTCGAGGAGGTTGAATTGAGGTTGAATAGTCCGAGACGACCTTCGACGATTGGTGTTTGAGTTTGACTCTTGATTGGAGACTGAGGAGGAAACATCTTCTATGGTCGACTCTCCTGAAACGTTGTTTGTGGATGCAGGTCTTGAAAGAGTAGTGTCCTGTTGAAAAGTATAGATGTCTGCCTTATTTGGAAAAATAAGATCTATGAAATCTATCTATGGACAGTATTTGAAAAAGCTGTTCGATATAGGTGTTTCGATAGGCGTATTGGTCCGAACTTTATTTATCATCGTGCTCGAGGCCATAATGAGAAGAGTACTGGGTCGACGTAAGCGAAGAATCCAGTGGACACTACGCCAAAGGCTGGAGGACTTGGAGTTTGCGGATGATGTCTGCATTATGGTCCAGAGGTCCCTGGACATCATAGCTAAATTCCAAAAACTCCGGCAGGAAGCAGAAGAGGCTGGCCTCTCAATAAATACCAAGAAGACGAAGGATATGCAGGTATACCCGAGTGTCGAGGACAGTCTCCAGATAGGTGAGGAAACTACTGAAAGTGATCAAGTCTTCCCTCACCATGGTAGCGGTCTCTCCTCTGAGAAAAGAGAGACCGACGAAGATGCCAGAGAACGCATTCGAAAAGCCAACGCTACGTTCATCCAGCTCCAACCCCTTTGGAGAAACCGGAGTGTGTCAGTGCGTACGAAACTGAGGCTCTACACAAAGCCTCAGTCACAAAGGGTGTCACCAGGAAGCTGTAGATATTGGTAAATATATATAGCCGTATCCTTAACATCAGATGGCGCGAAAAAGTCTCAAATAAAAAGCTTTGGTGCAGAGCCGGGCAGAGGCCGATTGAGCAAGACATAAGAAGAAGAAAGTGGAACTGGATTGGCCATACACTATGAAAACAGCCTGGAGCAGTGGAAAGGTCGGTACTTGCCGAAAAGGACGGCCTCGCATCACCTGGAGGAGATCCATACTAAATGAGGCGGAGTAGACACGAAGGACTTGGAGCGAGGTGAAGGCGCTGACTGGGAATAGAGATGGATGGAAGTTGTCCGTTGAGGCCCTTTGATCCACTGGGAGCTTCAGGAGGTAATACAAAAATAATAGAATAGAACTCCCAGAAGCCTTAGGTTAACTATAGTCTCTTTGCTGTCGAACAGTTTAATGAGGGCATAGTCCGGGTTAGTCTCGTTACTTTTAACTTTTTGTTAAGTTACTTTTAACTTTTTGTACAAGTGGATAGATTGTATGGAGTGGAATGAATGGTAGCCTGTTATAATGAGTCCGTGATAATGAAGAAAGCTCTGCAGTTCCTTTGATACGAAAGATTTGTTTCAGTCTGAACGGATATAAGATGGATAACCCAGAGTTAAAATCTTAATTTAAAGCGTTAATTAAAGTAGTCGATGATAGGTAAGTGCACGGCTCAGCAAATGGCTGCCTTGATTATTCATCAATGACAGTTAAAAGGTATTTTCGAGAAGTAGCAGAGGATAAAATCAGAGGTCTTTTAGCAGAGGTCAGTAGCAGAGGTCTTTTAAAATCGATATTAAGACGTTCGAGGAGAGCTGTTGCTTTAATAAGACCACTGTTTTTTGTAGAAATGAGACTTGATTTCTGCACAGATTGTGCAATAAGAAGTAAATTTTCGTATCTCATCAATGGAGTATAGGAGGTTCTAACTTTTAACCGAATGAGCCATCCTAGTAACACTTAGGTGACAAAGAGAATTATGATTGAGTATTAATTTATCAAGACTGTGAGTATTGCTGCAAACTCTAGACAAAGTGTTAGCCAATGTGTTAAGTGTATAATAAATAATATAAATGTAATAATTGTTGGACTAGTTCCAAACGCCATATGGCATATGGTGAATTTTTCACTTTTAATCTTTTCTGGGTGCTTGATGTTGAACATATATGAAATAGATTTTTGGTCTGTAATCAGATGAAATTTTCGACCAATTAAATAATGTCACCATTTTCTAAAGGCCTCGATTATTATATACGCCTCTTTTTCGACTGAAGGATGGTGTTTTGCGCTCTTAGTGAGAGATCTAGAGATGAAAGCCACGGACCTCTTTTTTCAGTAAGAATGGCAGCAATCGGCACATCTGATACGTTTTCACTTAGAAAAGAATATCATCTCCCACGTTTATCACAAATGATTTTTTAATACAAGATCTTAGATCGTTTATGTCATTGATCAGTATAGATTTTAAGGGGAATTTCCAACATTGAACAAATCTGTGAATTTTATCGTTATATTTCGGTACCATTCCATGAATTCCAGAACATTTCCAGAGCTCGTTGAAGAGAAGTCTTGTTTTTGGGAATAGAAAAATCCATCAATGGCTTATGTCGGTCAGGACCCGGCCGAAGAGTATTGTTTTCTAATAGATACCCAAAAAGTTTTATTAATTTGAGATTTTTTACTAAATCTAAGATTGTATTTCTTGCATACCTCCAAAGTTACAAAAAGTTATAGTCATATCAGTTTAGTCATCACCACTAACAGTCACATCATCCAGATATTTGTTGACACCTAACCAGTTTTCCTTAGAAGCGATCTCATCCATCTATCTTTTGAATGCAGCAACTCCATTAGTGAAGCCCATTGGGGTTAGCCTAAATTTCTAAAGTTTTCCACCTACCTTAAAAGCGGTATACGGTCTATCTTCTTGGCGTCTTGGCGTAATAATAAGCTCTTTCTAGGTCTGTAGTGCTGTACACATTATAGCTAGCTACTTTAGAAGCTAATTTTCCGATTTAGGGAATAGTATAGGCATCCAATAACGTTCATTAATTTATGGTTTGCGAGTAGTCTACCAACATACGTTTTTAGTGAGTCCCTGTAACTACCAAAACCTGTGGTAGCCATGTAGAAACACTCTCCTCAATGACGCCATCCATGCATGAAAGCATCATCCTCCTTAGAATGCTGTCTTGACTTTATAGACTTTATAGTTCTACTACTAATCTATTTTATTTTAGTCAGGGATTGGTATATCACCACCTCGAGATAAGCCTCATTCTTTACCTATATATTATTGTTGTAATATTTTCCAAAGATATACATTTCATATCTTACAGATTCTACTTATAAATATCTGGTTGTATGCCTGTATTGCTTTCGTAATATATTCATTTAATAATAAAACTTATAACGCCCTTCCTATAGGAATCATTGTTACGAAAGTATAAATGCTTTTCTGTCCTTTCTGCCATAGTAATGTCCACACACTATCACCAGAAAGCTCTGAGTTAGCTCAAAAAGAAAACAAAGTAATTCAACTTTGTACGAAAATTTTGTATTTGTACGAAAAATACGAAAATTTGAAAATCCTAAGGTCAGAAGACAACACTTTGCCTTGTACGTTTGATGTAGCTTATGCTCAGTAATCCGTGGTTCCTCCTTCTAGGCCTAAATAATTTTAAGTAAGCTATGTAGTTTAATTAAAAAATGCGATTTGTTACAACAATTATATATATTTAGATTTTTCCAATTTTTTCATAAATGTTTTTTATACGGTTATGTTGAAATATTACATTCAAACCCACGGTTTTGATCACGTCCATGTTCATGATGCAATTTAGTAGTACCTAGTAGGCGTTTTCCCCTGCCATGGGATAAGTTCGTACGCGGTATCTGTAAGACTCTACAGTAGTAGGCAGGTTCAAAATAGTTTGTTTTTAGAAGATTAATATAGTGATGCAATAATCGGCAAAAAAATACTTGCCTGAGATTCACATTTTACAATCATCCTTGACAGTCATGAAAGCAGGGTGTGGTAACACATTCCAATTCTTTAAAAAGTTATATATATTATTTGAAAAATAATACAATCTGCCACACTCAAGGGCAATAGATATTAGCGCTAAAAGAATCCATTCATACCATATATACAAGATAAAATAAAAAAAATATAAGGAGATAAAATTAAAATAATAAATATAATATAAAAGAAAAAAATGTACATTACTAGTAAAAATGAATAGAGAGACAATTTAAATAATAGCAAAATATGTAAACAACCAAGATAAGAAAAATTAAGTTAAGAAAAAATAAAAAAAAGTCATCTTAAACACATTCATACCTATATTTCAATTAATGTACTGAAAATATGAAATTTTATTGCAATACTCTAGTCCACAGATGCCAGTAGAGGTAAGTGTACACTAAAAGCACCTATATCACAACAGAGGTCTGGAAAGGTCAGATTTTACTATCATGTTTTGCAGGAACAACTGCTGACATGCACAGATACATGTATAAGCGCCGATAAAATTAATATACAATTAAGATTCAACTTAATCAATCGGTTGGAACTGATATCTTTACAACTTATTATACATAACGAACTTTCGTGTCTGATTTGTGACTCATTAGTGTTTAGAATTAATGGTCGCTTACCTATTCATGATTTGGATTTAACGCGAAGATTAAGCAGTTACTCTGAAAAAGCAGTTGCCTTACATATCATAGCATACATACCTTGTATTTGAACACGCCTCAAGGATTTCCGCCACCAGACTTCCGAGACCTTTTATCTCTAGTATCAGCCTATCTATCGACAAAGGGGCATTTTTAAACTATGAGGAATAACTATAATAACAGGAATACAAAAGGTTACTGTTTGCTATAAAAAGATAGTTCTTTCTGTTGCAATAGTAAGCACTAATCCCATTCAAACCACCTCTTATTTATTTTTTGTTTATTTCGTGATTTGGTTCTCTTCAACCTAATGCCTTCCAATTCTATAATATATAAATTGGAAGCAATACTGAAATTTTATAAATTTATTATCATTTCATGTCAAAATATTTCTCTGTAAAGACCTGTTAATGTTTTGCTTAAGAACTCACATGTTCCAGAAAGTTTAATTGCTGCCTAAATATAGCTACACTATTTAGATCATAATCTAGTCAACAAAGAACAATGTCTAATGAATCTATAATGATTAAATATTTTGCCATTTAGAAGGTTGTGAACGAGTAGTTCCATTGTTGAAATAATTTCAAAGTTTTAATTTCTTGAAAAAAGTTTGTGCTTCTTTCTTTGTTTTTTAGTTCTCCGATGAACTCAAAAGGAAATGCAGTTTCCAATGAATTTCCAGGAATGAAAGGAATAATGAAAATCATAGGATACGGAACTGGTAATGATTTTGCGACTGGACAAAGATTCTGAATGTCTAAAATTTAAGACCTTTCTAACTGCAGGTCTATATATTCTTTTCAGAAAAATATAAATCGTTTAAGAGTATTAGTTCTAGTTTGGTTAGTTAAATTTTGGGTGTCCATGGCGGTCTCTTCGAAAGGTTAATAGCTATATTGAACGTATGATGTAATTATCCTTTATCGATTGGATATTCACATATCGATGTTGATTATTTATACTAAAAATATAATTCAATATTGTCCCTTTGCAAAAAATCACTGTACTAAACCATCGTTATATCAGTTGACGTATTTTCTTTTGACTAGATACGATATTTTATAACTTACTAGATTATTATTATAATAAAACAATCAAACCTAATAACAAATCAATAAAAATAATAAAAAATTCTATTCGAAATTATAACCTGTTCCTAAGTAATTATTCAAAAGTTTTCAAACATTTCTAAAAGAACAATATTTAATAAGCAGTTATGTCTAAAACTAAATCAATATACTTGATATTCACTGGTCACATTTTCAATTAATATATAACATTAAATAATTACTTAATTTCGAAGTACACTTTAAAATAAATCAATATTTATAAAATATAATTATCTTATGGCATCGTGCAATGCTTCTACAATCTATCAGTAAATAATCAATGGTACAAAAAAGAAACAAAAATCGTACTGTTTTAGTCTTGGATCACTCTTAAGGTTTAAGTTATCAAAAAATAATGTTGAAATTCAAAGAATTGTGGGAGGAATACCAATTAACATTTAAAAGTATGTTTTGGATTTACCTTGAAATGAGGTCATTATAAAATCTAAAATATTTAACAAATAATTTTCATAAGTCCATACTGTAAATCCTAAAGATAAAACTAATTAGAAAAAAAATATTCAGTGTTTGGCATATGAACAAACTTCGGTACAATGCCTCATCTTATTTCCGTTTGAATTTCTATTTTACTTTTTTTTTTTTTTAATATTTCAATTAAATTATATTTATTAATCCATACCTGTCCAATACAAAAATTAACAATCATTGACGCCACTATAAATCCACAATACAGTTATGTCAACCATATAATATCCCGCATAAAAAAATAATATCTGGCAATATATATTTAGTGGCATTAGTCTAAAATTACACAATACTGTCATTGTTTAACAGGCGGGATAAATGTTTTACAATTCAATTTGTCCTCGCATATAAATAGTTTGGCTTTCATTGATTTTCATGAAATAGATTTTCTTTTATATTTTCTTGTGTTTTTTAAATAATCGTTTCCGGTTTCTTTTTCTTCTTCCTCTAACTCTTTTGTGTGCCCTTAAGCGTGGAGTTGCATTCCTTGTCTACCTAGTTCACTGGTCTCTGTCCCTTATAATTAACTTCATGTACGGTATGGTGCATCCTCTTACTGCCCCAGTTTTCAAATGTAGTCAGAGTATTGGGTCTCTCACGAGGACGTCCGTCTTCTGATTAGCTTCCAACACCTGACCTTTCGGTTACCGTCAATCCTGCAGACGTACCCGAACCGTTTTAGCTGCCGCTTTTCAAGGATGTCACACACTGATCTTACCATCAAGTCTTGGGTGTTACAAACTAATCTTTGGAAGAATTTCATTTCAGTCGCTGTGATTCTGCTTAAATGCTGATTTCTCCACCTAGCTCTCCGATTCATTCTGAAGCACTGAGAGTAACACTATTTTAATTAGCCAAACTATGCTTGCCTCTAGCTTGCTAAGGATAGTTTTTGATATCTGGTAGCACTGTTCCATTAATCTTCATCACCCTACCTAGTATGTTTTACCATCTTGGCTATAAGCATTTCTACACACTATTTCTGAACACTTAAACTCATTCGCTAGTTCTAGAGGATCGCCATCACATGAAATTCTTGGCTCCACACTAAATGATGCCAACACATATTCGTATCACCTTGGAATTAGTCGGATTTATGTGCAACCCTTTGTTTTAAATATTCTTGCCACTCGACTCGACTGGAGAACTATGCTTGGGAGTCAGAAATCAAGACTATATCATCTGCATACATCCTGGTCTGTGCAATTACGGGTTAAATTTCAATATTTCACTATAGCTCTCGGAGTTCTCCTTTAATAAACTTTTCATATCTCATCAATAAGGCAAAAAAACAGAGAACTAAGACTTTACTCCTTTATAATAGCGGTAAGGTTCTGATGTGAATTGAATGTAAGATCTTGTTATTTATTGTGATTATTTATCTTGTTATTTCTTGTTATAATTGTGAATTGAATGTTTAGATCTTGATATACGGCACTCATGAATGATGTTTTACTAGGTGATGTTTTAAAGTCACATGACCTGTGTGTATGATTTGTATGCCTTTAAGAATAAAAATAAAATAAATATATAATTCTTCCAGGTGTAACAATCTACAGAGTTGAAAAAAACCCTTGCGGCACACCTGGAAATATAGCGTTGAAAATGATGAACAAAAGACCTACACGGAGAAATATATTATATCAAAGACTTATCAAAGAAGCTGAAATTTTAAAGAAAATATCACACCCGAATATTGTCGGTTACCTTGGCTGTTTGACTTTTAAAAATAGAAAAGTATGAAATTATGGCGTGATGTGTTATTAAATCACTATTTAGTTGAATCACCGTTTCATTTCTCTCAGGTTCTGCTGATGGAAGAGTTGGAACAAAGCTTGGGGGACTACATCGAAGGACTGCAAAGCAATGGTAAAAGAACTATGCTTCCTGACGATATCTGTCGAGTACTGCAAGGGACAAGTAAGGCTTTGGAGTACCTACACACTGAGGAGTATCTACTGCACGGTGATATTAAATCTCACAATATTCTTATTAAAGGTAACTTTACAAGGTTTCTATTAGGTTTGGATCATTAAATTTTATTTAATTAAGTACTTGACATTTTTTTGTTTAATTGGATCGGGATTTTTCTGTAGAAAAGAACCAGTCCTAAATAATAATATTCAATACCTAAGTGGTTCTTTGGAGTAGCATTTGTAATGTTAAGCTCTGTGATGTTGTACCTCCCCTAGGCTCTATTTAATCAAGAAGAGCAGTGAATGCATGTCCACAGGTCCTTGGCCCTTCTCTAAAGTTTTCAACAAGTTACTGCTGTGATCGTAGAGGAACAGTCTCACTTTCGTCTATAAGTTGTCCGCAATAGGATACTTGTCAGCAATGCAGATGAAAAAGGAGATAAAAGGGAGAGGGAAAGGTAGAGGATAGCGGCTTCGGATTCAAGATCCAGGTTGTTTTACTCACTAGCGCGACTGATAGGATTCACTCAAAAATTAGGGTATGCAGGGAATGCATCTTACGTTCATGTGAGATGGACCCCACGGGATAAAGTTTGGAAGAAATATTGATATTACGTCTCAATTTGACGGCTTGAAATGCATTACAGGGTGTATCGAACACCTATGACAACTGATATAGTGTTAGTGCTTGATACTCTGAGAAAGGCGTCCACGACCTGGCACCAACAGTTTTCAGCAATAAGAGATGAACAGTTTGATGGCTCCCCAGAAAACAGTGCTTCTTCACGTAACCAAGAACTTGAGAAGACAAAATGAGCTATAATTTAAAAAAAAAAAGTAAACCCTGCTGGTCTTCCGAGAAATTTCGTAAGGAGCATTGTAAAATTAGATGAGGATAATCAGAGAGATTAATGAGTGGAAAGCTGGATATAAATTTCGGAGATGGGTACATAGAGGAATCACTTTATTTCTGGAATGAATGTGGAACTGGACCTCACGATTCCACATACGGCAAATGGGACTCCGCTGCATGAAATGATGCAGCTTTAAGGAGAGTACATACGGAACACTCCAATTATTGGATGGAAAACACTCCATTATAGAAAGAAGGAGACCAGTTCTGGATTAACCGCTAGACTGAAAAGAGGACTAAAGCTATGTCCATACTGTTCGACTTTCGATTCTACAACGCATGCTTTATTGCAATACACGTTCATTTTTTCATTCGTCTCGTCGAATCAAATATCGAACAGATTGGCCATAGTTTAAGGAGAAGAGTTAATAAGGTGTAAATTTTCATAAATTTCATAAATCTCCTGAAGGTGTTTATTAGTAATATTGGCTATATCATTGCGTAGGTTACCCCACAGGTGGGGACAGTCTGAAATCTCTTAATCACTGGACGGCAATGATGGGGAGAAAATGTAAAGGGGTTGCTATGGAAACAATATGCGTGGAATACATATCGTCGTTCCAATGGTAAACTTAAGAATGCGAAAATCAGTAATTTTCTGGAGGGCAAGAAAGCTGTTATATTCTTCTGTGTATAAGAGCCGATTTCAATTATTTCAATTTTTTTTATTGTTGATGTCTTTCTTTTATATAATAATTTCATGTGTATTTATTGTTTTACATTTATAATAATATGCACATCCTTTACTTTAACTTGGAAGCTTCAGACTTCAAACCTTTTTCGGAAAAATGCAACTCCGATTTCAGCACATTCTAATGCCGTAACAGATTTGTAACTCTACTCCACGCTGTATCAACCGAATTACTATCGAAAATAACAAAAACCAAAAATCGAATTTTTCACATTCTTAAGTTTAATATGGGACCGAAGATATTAACAAAACGAACATGCATGAAAGAGTGGGGAGGGAAGGCAAATGGCCAACACCAAAGAAAAGAGAGTTATTTCTGTACCAAACATTTTTGATTTATAAGTCTTAAGTTCTACCTAAGATTATCAGTCGATATATTATTAAGTAAACGTTAGTTGCATGATAAGAAACAACAGTTCAAAGTTTCATAAAAATGATCTGTTCGGTCTAAAATGCTGATTGACCTAAAGTGAATGTTTGTCAAGTTTCGGATTCTACTTGAACCACTAGTTTTGCACCTATTAGCGCAATCTTAGCAATGAACGGTAATAAGAAAATATTGTATACAACTATTCGTGTTTGTTACTTTTTTGTATGAAGAATTAATATTAAATTGAGAATAGAACACAAATGCATTAGTGATAATTTTATTATTATCGCCTCGAAGAGATAATGTTCTTTATAACGTTTCAGGAGATGTGGAGGTGGTTAAGCTCTGTGACTTCGGCCTCAGTATAAGACTGAGTACAGAAGGAACGGGCGACGTGCAGAAGTACGTAGGTACCTTGTGCTGGGCAGCACCTGAAGCTGTTGATATTGGACCGCTCACTACCAAAGCAGACATCTTCTCTCTTGGTATGGCTGACCATCATATTGATCTTTAGAATTTTGATAATTAGAACAATTTTACTAATAATTAATGACAATTAAAAAAAAAAATAGTATTCCTTTATAAAGTGCTGAACCTAAGACCCTTCATGGATTGATTTTTACATGGGCTAACCTCAACTTCGTATTAACTGAAAAATATGCAATAATTGTCAATTTCAACCTGATCCTGCTTTAAGAACTTTCTTTCCTGTAGACCTTATACCCACTATTATTTGTTGTCACTGACTACTGTACTCGCCTATTTCTAGATCACCACTAGAGATATTTAATAGCAGGGTATACTGTACTGGACCGTGTTTGCCAGATTTGGTTTTTTACCCAAACCACCAGTTGTTTTTTTTTCACCCTCTGGAGCTATTTTAGGAGTAGAAAGGTTTTTTTTTCTTATGTTTTTATTTGATGTTAAAGACATTCAAAATTTTTATCTAATTAAAATATAACAATTCGAATTACTAGGAAAAAGAATCTTGATTTTTTGTGTTAGTTTATTTTACACATATTAAACAAACGTACAGTGTAATAAGCTATTAAAAACATGTTCCCATCATCGAGTATCTCTTATTGCCACGTCACAGTCCTGAGTTCTAATGTTGAGATTTATTAAAGTATTCAATAAATAGTGAATGGCGACAATTTTGAACTAATAATTTTATATCCTTTTTTTTATTAATTAAATATTTATCTCTGATTTAACATGTGTTTTATTTGCTATCTAAGTTAGCATATAAACGTTGAATTTGGCGTTGGTTGCTGACCGCTCTGGAGTATACATCTCAGTGCGTTCTCGCGGGTGATTTAGCTTTCTTTATTATTTAAAAAATATTAAGATTTATTATTATACTTTTGTTTTAAAGGTAATCTTCATAATGACTCTAGAAGACTCTAGTAATATAACAGCAACTACCTGTAAACTAATTCGACCTATAATATTCTTATTACATTGCCCAATGGTAGAACAAATGGTGATATTAAAGGCGAAATAACGTTCATTTTATAAATAATGTCTCTGTGTCAAGGAAAATTTTGGATATCGTTAGATCGTTACAAGTTACGTTTTCCTCGGTGCGAATATCACGATGATCGTTCAACGATTCAGCTATTAGAGTCGTTCAACGAAAATCATAGAACATTATTAGGACTGGAGCTGTATTTCTAGCACACAGCTCCTATGAAATACAGTCTAATAATGCTCTATGATTATCGTTGAACGACTCTAATAAGTGAATCGTTAAACGATCGTCGTGATAGTCGCATCGAGGAAAACGTACCTTTAGATTAGATTAGGCATTTTCGGATCACATGGCCACAATTACGTGATGCAGTTTAATTATAAACATAAACAAAAAATTTTACCTCTATTACCAAAAATAAGATGGTCAATTAAAAATAATAAATTTTATATACTTGAAAGAAATATATCAGAAATTATAAGGAACTGCACCCTAAATACTGAACGTGTTGAAGATCTTTCGAACATTTAAATAATAACCGTGAATGTTAATTGTAAATTAAAAAGTATCACTAAGAGAAAGGAGAAATGGTTTGATGGAGAGTGTTGAGAGGAAAGAAAGTTCTCATTTATGGCAAGGATTCTCAGACTTCATGCCACTCCGTAATACTTCTAGTTTTCAGATAATTGGACGTGCCAGTTCATTTTCTTATATCAGTATTAAAGTCTCCGTAAACTGGCAGGGAGAGGCTGCGGACGTAATGGCATTATCGATTTCAATGAAATATATTTGGGTCATACTAGATCGAAAAATATTAGACATGTGTCCGAGGGTTCTTGCCAATGCGTCCTAGGAGCAGCGAAAAAAAAAGATTTTATATAATTTAAAAAAAAAATAGAGTTATATTACTGTTATATGCTATTCCTCTGCGTGGATTTCAAAGATCTAATGTACCAACCGATTTGCTTTTTTGTATAAAATAAGAACAAAATATTGCCGATTGTAATAAATGAGCTTAAATGTGCAAAAAATTACAAAAAAAAAAAAACAAAAAAAACGCTACATGTAAAGTAGGTAAAAACAGATATTAAAAAAAAAAAGTCAGGTTCGTTCTTAGCGTCCTTCAAAACCCTTAAATAAGAATTTTCATGGAAATCATAAAACAGAAATTTTTGGACTTGCTTTAGCTGGAGGATTTATTTTTCCTTCCGATTAATTAAGTATTCATAACTCCTCAGGATTTTTTCAAAATTCAACGGAGCTACAACCGTTGGAAAACTGAATTTCTGATCTCTAAGCCATACCAATAACTTACAGATTTTATCTAAACTCTTCAAATATTTTATTTTATATCTCCGGTTCCACTTCACGGAGATCGGGTTTGTGCTGTGTCATGTAGTTAAGTCCTAAAACACTCCCAAGTTTCGTGTGAATCAATGAAGTCGTGTTGATATTGTCGCAATTTTTGTGATTATCGAACTTATAAATAAATAATTTAATTTTCCAAAAAAATAAGTTCAATAAATTTTTTTATACTCGAACATTTTAATTTTTTTCCGTTTATGACAAAAGATATTTTTTAGGTGAACTGTATTACGTGGGTCAGTTCTTAATTATGGGTAAAAGAAAACCTCTTGAAAAAATTCGAAACCTCATTCGAAAAATCTACCACGAAACACTTTGGAAAATGGACCTGCGGGTTTTGTGGAACTCCTTAATATCTTGACCGTAATTGATGATGAGTTAAAAGTATCTGCTCCAATCTGTAGCTAAGAAGCGCTAATGGCAAGGCAGGTTGTTGGTTAAGTTGTTACGGGATGTTAATGTTGAAAAGTTCAATTTTCTTTTTTATCGATTCTTTAAAACTTTGAGAAGATAGGTTCAAACTGTTATTATTATTATTCTGATACCAAAATAATGTTTGGTGTCCGCACTCTACATTGATTCATAGGGGGGTATTGTAGCGATTTTTATTCCTAAATCTTTTCTTATATCTCCCAATTTTCATATCAAATCCAAGAGGGTGATGTTTGATATATGGAACCCCTTAGGCACTGGTTATATGAAATCGGTTTCCACTGCCACCCTCTCTGAAACTGTTTCAAGAAACACTCTTGAAATCAAAAATAAAAAAAATACCGGAAGAAAAACTACAAAAACTTATGATGTGGGGGAAGCTGTTCTATCAGTATCTAGAGGTACCACTCTTTTAAGTGAAGAAAAGGGTAGACTAGGAAATAAAGCAGGGTTCACAAAACAAAATAAATTTTTGAATTAAAGACAACAAGCAACAAAATTGTTAAAAATATTTTAAAAACACTGAGGGGTTCCATATTACCCGCACCTCAAGTCAGAGGCTCCAGTATGACTTTTTAGATAAAATTGAATTTTGCTAATTTGATGGTTGGAAGAGCGCAAATTGGAAATTGGTACTGTATGTGGATATCAAAGCTAGGAATTACCATAGAGAACAATACAATCTTTTGAAATTTCCAAAACAAAATGGGGTTCCAAATCATCCCTACCATGTCCAACTATCGAATGTGAAAAAATGCGATTTTCCTATTCATTACTTTGAAACGGACTAGGTGAGGCACATATATTGACAAAGCCTTGAAAACCTAATCCCCAAATGACACAAGCAGTCAACGTTTGAGGAATAAGAATTCCGGACTGCTTGCAATTCGTCAACGAATGCCTTTCAAAGTTACGAATATGAAAATTTCATTTTTTCACATTCGATAGTTGGACATGGTTGGGACGTTATTACGACATATTCCTGTATATTTTGTTTTAAAGTTATTTTATAATAGTAAATCCTAAACATTTCGTGTGAAATGCTATTTCACAAAATTAACTGGAATATAATAGTTTAACTAACGATGAATAATAGCAAAACTGTACCTATTAATTTTATGGAGTGGGACATCTTCATCATTTTAATATTTTTTTTTTGTATTTTTGTTATTGAATGGTTTTTTGTTTGTTTCGACCTTAATCCAGTCAATAAAATATGTTAATGCTATGATATGATATATATTTCGAAATATATTATCAAAAATACAATTATAAAACTGTTGAATTTTTTTATTAGGAGAGGGAATATATGAAGGGGCGGCAAAATTAGGCTCCTAGGAAAAAATCCTAGATCCGGCCCTGAATACTTTGATAATGTTTTGTTGTATACGTTCAAATTATATTATAAAATCATGATAATACAGCATTATCTTATTGCTATCGATCATTTATTTTACCAGACCTTCCAGCCAGTATAACTAATTTAATTATATTTAAATAATGTATTACAAAAATGTTTAATAAAATTAAATAATCCTTAGATACGCTGTTTGTCATTTATGCTTATCTTATAGTTGGGACGTAATTTTGGTTACAATGACAGAAAAATAAGAATTAAACATATCGTCGTTCCCATGGTAAACTTTCGAATGTGAAAGTCACTACTTTTTCAGGATAGCTAAAAAACTGTTAAATTCTTCTGTGTACAAGAACTGATATCGATTATTTAAAATTTGGTGTTGCTTTTCTTTTATCTCGTAGTTTCACGTGTAATTATAGTTTTACCTTTGTAATAATACGCATATTCGTTACTTTAACATCGAAGCTTCAGACTTTCAGATGTTTTTCGTAAAAATGCAACTTCGATTTCAACACTTTTCAATGCCGTAACAGATTTCTAACCTTATTAACGGCTGTATCAGCCGAAATACAATCGAAAAATAACAAAAACAAATAATCGAATTTTTCATATTCGTAAGTTTAACATGGAAAGTTGGTGGGTTTAGAGGAAAATTTAGATATGTTCAGGAAAAAAAATACATGACTAGTCACCCTGACACTAGTCCAATCCCTAGTTTCCATATTTTTTAATTTTAGAATTAAGGTCCTAATTTAATTTTTAAAAAATTCAAATTTAAATATTATTTCAAATTTTTATTTCAGGAATGGTTTTGTATGAGATGCTGACGTTGAAAGTACCATTATTTCATTATTGCCGTATCCGGAAAGAAACACATTTAAGTGGCTTTGAAGAAGAATTCACCGAATCTGAAAATGGTTAGTGTGGTCCAATCCGTAATAAGCTTAGATATTGAAATATATATTAAATTCAATCACCAGCGTCCGATATTTAGGAAATATTTGAGAGGGGGAGGGTGAAGGTGAGTGTAATAAGAGAACATAGGAATTGGGAGGGACTTAAAGGAGTAGTACAGTCATCAATAGCATTATATAACACATATAGATTAGGGATTGATAAATTATTTGCCACTTCTTTAAATTTGTTTTATTGAAAACTAATTTCGAATATTATACATTCATCCTCACTTCAAGATTTAAATGGATTATATCAAACAGAAAAGTTTGTACTGGTTTCTTCTCGCATTGAACTAACAAGGTAGAAGAAACCAGTACTAACTTTTCTGCTCGATATAATCCATTTAAACCTTGAACTGAGGATGAATGTATAATATTCGAAACTAGTTTTCAATAAAACAAATTTATAGAAGTGGCAAATAATTTATCAATCTCTAATTAGATTGATTCTTCTATACCACCATGGGGATGTCAGCATACAAATTAAACTGAACCGGAAAACCGGGATGTAAGCATCTAAAACAGTAAAATGAGTATTTTTTCAGTGAATGACTATGAGATATTGGGGAGGAGGGAGGAGCGAAGGTTAGTGTGACAAGATAACATGGGATGGAGGCAGGACTAAAAGAAGTCGCACAGCCATCATATAACACATACGATTATATAACACACACTAATTAAACTGGGACGTAAAACCGGAATGTATACATGTTAAACAGTAAAATAAACTATTTCTAAGTAAATTACTATAATATATGGGGAAGGAAGAAAGTTCTTGGTACTTTTCCCCCGATGGCGCCTATGAATTTGAGAAAAACAGGCTTGTTTCTAACAATTTTTAATCATTGTATCCTATAAAATAAGATGAGTTCTCCATTCTCCACAAACGCTAGTAGCAGACAAAAGGGTGACCATTGTCTTTTATTTCCCACATGATAAATATTTTATATAAAATTTGAATTATCTAAATTTAATAAAATTATTTCAATATATGATTTTATATAGATATAATAAAAATATCTAGAGTGTCCACTCGCACGACTAACCTCACCGCTTTATATTCAATGATATTGGTCACATCAAATTGAGTTAAAAATTTAAACTTTCAAATATGATAAACTTTCAACAGCTAAATGGTTAATGAATAGTTTTGGGATTATTTGAAAAACAAATAAAAATTAAACGGGTCCCTAAGGGTACTTTAGGAGAATACTATAAAAATGCTTCTTTTTAAGTATATGAATACAAAGTTTAATACACCGTATCTTTGCCAATATCGGTTATATTTACATTATTTGTTTTTTTGGATCATGTAGAGAATTTAATTATCTTTCAAATGATTTTTTCATAAAATGTTATACTTTTCCAGTTGTGTTCAAATATAGTTTTTTTTTCTATATAACTTTTTCCTGCTTTTTCTCGGGGATGTAGTATATACGAAAATTAAAAAGACTCTAAGGAGAAGACTTACGGCAAGTTTCATTAAAATCGTTAGAGCCGCTAGAGTTCTACATCATGTAGGAAACACTTTTTTCGGATATCGTGCTATCACTATTGCGCACAGGAAGTCCGGTTCGGGACACAGGCATTAGGGGAAAACCCTACATAATAAAAAACTAAGTAACAAAATCGGCCCTCCCGTTCAAGAGATAATTGTGGTACAAACACACAGACTCACGCGGTCTCACACACACACAAATCGCCAAAAATGCGTTTTTTGGACTCAAGGTGTCTATGAAAAGCATAGTTTGAAAACTGTTTATAGAAAATTTCACCCGATTAAAATATTTACCTTGACTAGTATCGTTAAGAAAGTAAAAATTTAGGTTAGATAAAAAATATTTCATTTTTTTCGTTCTTCATTGGTGATTTAACTATAAGATAATTAATTATATTTATACCAATGGTAGAGTTCTTGATCTTTCATTGAAAAATATTTTCAAACAAAACTATTTAGGTAAATGTGTTTTACACTAAGGTGTAGAAACCGAGTTTATAATACTTGGAATAGTTAATCTTAACAATTAAAATATAGGAATTGCTAATAATATTGTATTCATATATTTTGACGATTTGGAAATATTTTAAAATTATTACTCTTAACTCGTGGTATGAAAATAAATGGTATTTATTTATTTTATTTTTTAAAAGAAAATCATTTTGATAATCATTTACCTAACCATATGTACGAATAATTCTTCATATTTTCCCTCTTTCATTTTATATTTTAATAACCTTGTTTAATCGTTTATGGTTGTAATTAATCGATAATAATTGCTGAAGGTTGTGGACTGCGTCTTTTGTCCAGATTAGAAAGTGAATATTATTCTTTCGTTGAGATGTTCAGATGGTGCACTGAAGATGACTACAATATCAGACCATCTGCAAAGCAACTTCTTCGGGTTCTTGAATCCGGAGAGTTCGCTCCTTTGAGAAGGAAAACTAAGAGCTGACAGCAACACCTATCTAGCCATTTTTATGTTTGAAAACTGTTATTTTATTTTATTACTATCATTCTTTTTATTATGATTATTCTTTTTTTACAAGACAAATGTTATAAATAATATTTTAGCTAATAAATCAATTATCAAAGATTTGTTGAAAGTTTCTTTGGAAATGGTCACTGTTTAACTGATATAAAGATAAAATAAAGAATGATATAAAGAAATAAAGATTCATAGAAACAACTATAGGCAAAAAACTTAAGAAAGGATTTTTGAGTGCACATGCCCTAGTTTGAGAGAATAGCATTACTCCTTCTATGTAGTCTCTCCTACACTCTCAAGTGATCAGGTGAGACTGAGGATCGGACCTAAAAACAGAAGGAGTTTTAGAAGGAGTGAGAACTGAAGACTGAAATTATGGATCCGGAATTAACTTTAGATTAAGGATTGTCAGTACCTAAAGGAAACTCGACGTTTCGTCTTCCCTAGCAGAGTTTTGTTTTATTCTTCAACATTAAAATCTTTGTCAAGTACTTGGAAATCGTTTTAATTTGTGTATGAGAACAATTAATTTATCTTTTAAATCTAATATGATTTTGACGTTATTTTTACCCATAAAAGTAATTTTAAATAATTACAAATTAATTTCAAATAATGATAATTACTGTGTAATTTAATCACAGGATGATGTGGTTGAGTACATGCATTAATCATAGATATTTTTATTTGTCTTTTCTATGTTATTCTATAATATTCAGTTGGATAAAGTTTTAAATGTTTTTATATAGTACAAAATGAAATCGTCAAAACAACTTTATGAATG
Organism: Rhaphigaster nebulosa; assembly: GCA_948150685.1. Lineage (NCBI taxonomy): Eukaryota > Metazoa > Arthropoda > Insecta > Hemiptera > Pentatomidae > Rhaphigaster > Rhaphigaster nebulosa. The sequence continues at coordinate 204,077,963 of OX411306.1, forward strand.
TTTTTATTGATGTATGTTTATTGATGTGACCCAGTGAAAATATATTTAAGAGCTTCTATTCATTTCGTAGAAGCTGTTGGTTCTCTCTTTAACCACATAGCAGGTGAAATGAATAAAACTAAACATGTGCTCATTCCTGTGCTCATTCATGAGCATGTGCTCATTCCTGAAAATACTGAGCTGATGCTTTGACTAGATTTGAATAAACAGAAGTTACAAAATGTTTGGAAGAGGTGCTCCAAATGTGGGTTGATTATTAATTCGAAGTACCTGCTAACCTTTCTAAATAAATAAAACTGAGAAAGTACTTTACTGTGTGAGAAGGTACTCGGTAAAATGCTGATATGTTCTTTCGTAAACTCAGTATTTTTCTGAGTACTTACAACCATAGTGGAGCATGTTCTAAGTTTTATTAACTTAGAAAGATGAGCAGCAGGGACTCAGAATTAATATATAACCCATTTTTGAAGAACGTGCAAGTATTACATTGTGTAACTTCTCGTTATTCATATCAAATCGGAGCATGTGCTCAGTTTTATTCACTTTACCTAGTTTCTTTGTCTAGTTATTCCATATTCCATTCTTGTTATTATTTATCATTACTCTTCTTTTTAATTCTTGCTTTATATATATGTATATATTTCATATATATATATATATATATATATATATATATATATATATATATATATATATATATATTTATTTATTTATTTATTTATTTTATTTTATATGGCAGTATATTAATATATTTGTATCTTCATTACTTATTTAATAATAATTTTTTATTTCTGATCTATTTTAGACCTAAAAATATATTCGGTTTTAATTAAAAAAATAAATTCAAAGGTTTGTTTTTTTAAAGTTACTATGATTGATAAGCCTATTCTCTAATGTATACATTTTATTTTTAATGTTATGAATTTCATTAAAATGAAATTTGGCCATGAAAAAAGAAGCTCCGATCAAAGTGAATTCTTGTCTTTGACCAAAGGGTCAAAGCCTATAATGGGAACGACGAGAAGACACATCGTGCGAATGGACATTGAGGCAGTGGCACTGCGATGTGCCCGTGTCCATTAGGTGGTGGGGGCGATGGTAGGAAGGGAGGAGATCTTTTATCAAATTAGCTGCCTCTTCGATCAGTCACTGTCGGTCACTAATGACTGGTCGGAATCACTCTCTGTCCCAGTTCTTATTATCTGTCTCCAGCTTGGAGCATCCTCTACACTGTTTGCCTCTCCCTTTCCATCAGTCTTCTCCAAATGGTCTAAATATACCATCCAGTAAATTGTTTGATTTTGATAAATATTTAATGAGATCATCACTATTATAAAAACTAGGATTTTATAAAAAGAAAACCACACATTTTTCTAAATTTTTAAATAGTGTAGCTCATTATTACAAAACCCAAATTTAATCAATATTATGAAAACTACTCAGACCTATCTTTATTATTATGTACAGTACAGCCATGTTAGAACAAAAAAAAATAAAAAAAAACGAATCAAAATAATAAAACACCGTTTTAGAATTTCATTTCCTATGAGGATCCGACATAAAATATTCATTTTTCCATTCCATTGAAAATCTCAGAATTATGTGCGCTGGAAAGTTACAGAGAAATTAGGGGTATCGAATTTATACAACCTCCAATTCTATATATGACTTTATTTTTCTGGTTCTTTTTTTGTGATATAAATTTTAGGGGCTCCAGATCTCATTTATCTGTATCTCTCATCGCGACGCCGGCCGCATACCATCAAAGATACACCTGCGATTCGGCGAGGATTAAGCCCCAATTCAACTACTTATCAGTTAGACGCCCCGTCATTAGCTAGCCACCAGCTCCAAGAGACGCACGTATTGGCCAGACAGACCAATTGCTTCCGCTATAGTCTGAAATATAGCCGCTATAGACAGCCGACAACCTCATTATCCTGGACAGAGGCGGTGCGACGAAGAGGCAAAAGAAGGGAAGCGTCATCTTGACAGATAAGCCACATTTCGAATAATATGATACTAATATGAAGATAATATGAATACCTGACCCCAAATCCTCTGCAAATTGATCTAATCTATTAAATTAAGTAATCAAAAGGACATACCAACATATAAAACTTATTGCCCCTTCAGGATAAAATTTGTTGAGAGAATAAAGTTAACATGACATGGCGTAATTTCTTTCACGTCCACGAATATTTATATCAATTCTCTTTTTTTGGCATACAAGAAATGGAATCCCGGTTATCAATCGGGTATCAAACGAGTACTGAAAACCACCAGGTTTTCTGATATATGCCATATAAGTACCAGTTTGCCAGGTTATATGAGTAGGTTTGAAAAAGAGTATTCTAAGAAACAAACTCATGAAATAAAATTGTAGAGTATCATATTGTGCGCTCAATGAGTACCAAAATGTTTAAATTCCGCCAATTACACCTCAAATTGGCATCTCCCGATCCCCAGCAATTGGTTTATTAGCCCAGTATAGATATCATTTCAAAAGGTGGTGAAATTTTGATTTCAGGCAAGTTGAATGTATTGCCCTTCAAGTGTAATGTCGAAGTTTTTGACATCTTTCATTTTGTGCGTTTTCACCAACTAGAAACCACCGTTAAGAAAAAGCACTTTTTTCAGTATTCCCTCAGCAACTCGCTTCCAGTGAATTTAACCCTGAAATGGTAAGGTTAGGTGACCCGATGCAAATGTATTACTAAACTGCACACGCATCTTTTAGGATTTTCTCCATCAAACTACGGAGACCCTTATTTTAAGTATAAGCCTAGCAATCGGCAAGTCATTATTATTCAGGTAAGCGGCATTTTTAAACTAGGCTTAGTAGTAAATTAGGACATATTCAAGCTTTTTTTTTTTAATTTGCTGTTTCATTAGTTGAATAGATCTTCTTCTTCTTCTTCTTCTTGCTCTTGCTCCTGTTGCCTCTCCGCGTAGAGCACGAGCTCGCTCCACTCATTCCCATCTTCCTCCATTCGGCGTATGTGGGACTACGCTTTCCCTCTCCTTCTTACCTATCCTTCCAGGTACTCCCTGATGTCACCCTAGGTCGTCCTACCGGTCTTCGCCCCTCCGGTCTGACCTCCAAGTACCATTTGGTCTTCTAGGTTTCTGGCAATCCACGTCCAAACCACCTAAGTTGACCTCTCTCCTCTCCTTTTCCTTCGAATCTGTGATGAGAACGATACCGTCTGCAAAGACAAATGCTTGTGCCAAAATTGGGGTAGAGTTTCTGTATCCTACGACAGTCCGGAATGTTCTTCTCTTGCATGTCATAGGTATTTCATCAATGAATGATATAAAGAGGAGGAGGCTTTTTCTTAGAAAATACCATAAATTGTTGAATATTATTTTTTTTTTTAGAATCACAATGTGCCAACAGTACGTATTTACCATTCAGGAAAAGTTTCTTCGATAAATACACTGGCGATAAGGTTAAATCAGAAGATGAAGAAGATTTAGAAGCAGTTGATCCAGCAGGTATCGACATAAATTTAGATTTGGGATAAAATTGGGAAACTATTTGGGCATATCAACATTTATAATCGAAAAATTCACGGACCTCAGCTTCCAATTCCTTCTGTGAGACTTTCGGACCACCAAAATGCAGTTGAAAAATAAAGAACGGGTTCTTCCTAAGGAATCGCAACAATGAAAAAACGAAGGTTTTTTTTTTGTGTTTTGTTGCAATTTGTATTTTCCAACTTTGTATTATTTTTTTATTTTATAAAAACTACAATTATTTCTGAAATACATGTTCTAGCATGTATTTTTGAGTTTTTTTCCCCCCAAAAGTCTATTAAATAGAGAAAAAATGAAAATTAATTGTTGTCGGATCAGATTGACCCAGCCTTACCGTTTGTGTTCCACACTCACTGGTTTCGCAATCTCTGATTTAAGAAAAAAATTTGTAATTGCCAATTCATAAAAAATAGTTAAATTTCCTTTGTCTAGTATGAAATATTTTTGAATATTCGGAGCCGTGAAAACCTACAAAAATAAAAAAAAAAATCAGGAAGAATTTGATTTTATATTAGACTCCTGAGGTCACCCATGTTAGTATTTTCGTTTTTTTGCATGTTAACACCGATATATACTAGTTTGAAAAAATATAAGTTTCTACATTATCTTTTTCATCATAGACTTCTGTTTTGACTGGCCTACTAACATCGAAAATAAAAATTAACTACTTATATAGTTTTTGTTTCTTCAAATAGGGGATAAAATAGAAATAACATTCTCTTGAAGTGAAATAACAATCAGAGCAATCTCAAGCAAAACTAATTAAAGAATTAAAGACAATTTCACGAATAGGCGCGCTGCTTAATAAGTGCGTTACTATGTTTTTGTCGTCTTCACCAAATGACTATTTATATGACTAACAAATTAGTGACTAATAAATATTTTAATTTTCGTCTGACAGGTAGGAGGAATTACGAACGAAAGGCCAGAGGGTGAATGTGAACATATCATACAACTACCGGTTGATTTGAGCTCCTTTGCAAGATAATGAATAATTATAATTATTATAGTCGTTATAATGAATAATTTTTGGTTCAGAATTTCTATTAAAAGCGCTCTCTGTCCCATCAGCTTTGAAGCTAAAAGATAATATGCTGTAGTAAATTACAATTGTTTTAATTTAATATATACACTCTTCTTGCAAATGAGCGCTACAATGAAAAATTCACGAGTACAATGAAAAGGACACTTCATAATCCAACTCTCCTGCTGGAAGTTTAAGGTCTTCGAAAATTAAAAACTGCGTGCAATATTTGATCTGAAAAATGATTAGCACACGAGTGAATTTAAGAAGCTGCTACAAAGCGCGAAATTTCGAAACATGGACCCTCTAAACATAATAAATGAGACAGCATCTACCGAGATGAATTGGGAGTTAAGGTTGCAGGCTAAATAACAAAAGAATCCCTAATAAGTAAATTAAAACTGAAACTACGGGTAAATGCCCGAATCGTAGGTGGGAGGATGTGGGACGGAAAGGTATGTAGGTGGCGATTGGTGGTATCGGCATCGAGCTTTCGGGTTATCTGAGCCTTTTGTTATTATTTAAATAACAAGACATATTTAGTAATCCATCTTTTAACAAAAGATCTGTGATAGAACATTTGTGAAATATTAGCAGTCAAATGACTTTCCTTTGGAATACTATCCGATAGAAGCATGCTAATAAGTATATATAACTTCCGGGCCTTTGTAGGCTTTGGCGGGATCGAGAAACAATGCCCGTACCTGATGTAGTATCATTAGTACGCGGCTTGGCTACCAGAGCGCTCTCTTACCGTTCCATTGATAAGTTAGGGCCATTGTACTACGTTCCCCGCCTTACATTCATCTTGTCTGGATTAATTAATCTGTATCGATCTATCAAACTCGACTATTGATTAGATTTACGGTTTAGAACTTTAGAACTTCTAACTATATTTTATTTTATTTTTTTAAACTTCATTTGGGCTAAAATTTTAAATTTTACTAAAATTTACTTTACTTTTAAATAGGTGAAATGAAAAACAAAAATTAATTAAATAAATAAAAAGAAAAAAAAAAGTTTACTTTTGATGGATCAGCTTTTTACTTATTAATGTAAGAAACTCAGTAAAAAAATTGAATCCATCCTCTGTAATAGGATTTCTACGTAAAAAATTGCAACAAAAAAAAAAAGAAAAAAAAAGCTCATTTAGAGTTTATGGCAATTAAAGACAAAAAAAAATACTTTTTTACTAAACAATAAATTTTATTTGAAAACAGAAACCCACTCAAAATATATTATTAACAAAATAATATTTTTAGCATTAGTAATTATGTTTTCAATTATTATACAGAAGTAAAAATTGATACATTTTGGCCACTAAAGAAAAATACTATTAAAACATTAACAATAATTTATTGTTATCTTTATCAAGCGTCCTATAAACTTATAATATTTAAACTAACTATAATTTTTTATTTTATTTTTTTATCTCAAAGTCTCAAAATTTTCGTGTGTGGTGCTCTTCATCCGAACGAACGATGAAGGCCCTAGATTGTGCCATGATCAATAAATCTGGCTTCATTAAATATAAACATTATGATTAATTAAAAAGTAGGCACTTAATTAGCATTAACGTTATTTTCTATATCTGGTTTTATTAATTTCCTATCTGATGTAGACGGTATTAGCTACCAACCATACTTTACAATTTTTGTTTCTTTACCACATAGTTCAGTCGAGTGTTCGCGTAATTATATTCTCAATCTCTTGTCAACTTAACAATCTATATCAAATTAAAAATATGACATTATTTCTCAAAGATATATACGCCAATGGAAGTTTTCCAAACAATAAAAAGGAAAAACAAAAATTTTCTTACTGTGGCACTCTTTTTCCAAATGAACGGATATGTAAAATGTAAGCAGTATTATTCTGTAATAGTAACCATACAAATGTCTTTTATTTCCTTCCAGATGATCAAACATTCAACTTATTGTTAATGTCCATAGCAACAGAAACGATGTCCGTGGCTTTTATGTCATCTACGTAGAGAACATTAGGAAAAGCGGTTGAATTAATTTCTGGAATTATTTTTGGCAAACTGTCATGTGCCATGACAGCAAGTTCCCTGATACTTTTCGCCAACTTCATTCGACAGAGGAAGCCGTTCTTCGCACCCTGGGTCAGCGTCCATGACAGAATGAAGAAGTAATTCTTCGATACTTCCTGCATCTTCTTTATTTGGTCAGTCATCATTCTGTTCAACAGATGCGTATTGGAATACTCATCGTATATGTTGAGATTGGACTCGTAAAAGAAACCTCGACCTAATCTATGCCAGAGTTTGGCTTCAAGTTCGCTCACAATGTATAATACGGCACCTTTCGTTCCATTATTTGTAAAATGATTTAATTTCAGTTTGTCCAGGCACGCTTTTTCATCCTTGTCATAGTATAAGTTGCGAGTCTTATCTAAAATCCGTAAGACTCGTTCCCACTCAAGCATACTGAAGAAACCGCAGCGATCTGAGTTAAGAGAATGTGATACCTTTACGATGACTAATTCGTTATGGTTTGCGATGAAATCATTAATGTCGTTGACAATGGATGTCATTGACTGTCCATTTCCGCCAACGCATCTTCCTCCTGGGAGCTTCATGTAGTGGCCGGTCAGGTAGTCTTTTCCGCTTACGATATCCGGTCTTACATCGAAGTACCTTGCACCATTGTCTAGTTGACCTCTGATAGGAAGACTCTGAGTCAAAACATTGCAGGGATGGGCCATCGGTGTCCCTGAAAAGAAATTACTCATTCCAGAGTCGTGGGAACCTGGCAAGCATATCTCCTTCAACGTTCTATTGCCTAAGGTATTGATGTTGTCTCTCATCCAGTTAGCGCCATTGATTTGTCTCTTAGAGGATGGTGATGACTCTGTTATATTTGTTGTACAGATGCATGCAGGCAACGCCACCAGGATGATACAGTATTGGAATAACATAGCAGCGGATCTGAAGAACACCAATGAAAAACAAAATGTGAGACATTAAAAAACATAAACTACACAAAAACTTTGAAAGACAGATGACCTATCGATCTGGTAACTCTTAAGTCAATAGTTGAATATACAGGTGTGATATGGACTACCAAGTATATAAAATGTAATTTTTTATTTCATTATTTATTTTTATTTAAATATATAGTTACGGAAAGTATTGTGATCGTGCTTTCACTTTTTTCAAAAACTTTTTTTTAGTAAGTTCTTAACGGAAATACACATTTTAACACGTCGACTGTCAACTACGAGGTAACTAGTACTCTTATTACTTGCCATATTTGTGCGGCTACGGATAGATTCGTAGAGTGTGAATATGAATAGATGTCCTCAGGAGAGAGAAGAAAAAATCAAGGTTGTCTTATATGAAAATTTAATAATAAATGAACAGTGAAATAGAATTATACAAAATTTATTCAAAATCATCAAGCAAAAGAATATTTTTATTCTTCTCTTGATAGATTGGACAGAAATAACGTGCTTTTCGGCGTGTTTTAGGTTTGGTACAAATTCGACATAGATAACGTGCTTTTCGGCGTGTTTTAGCTATGGTACAAATTCGACATAAATAACGTGTTTTTCGGCGTGTTTTAGCTTTGGTACAAATTCAACATGGCTTTTTTTTCTTTTTTTTTTAAACACATTATATATACTTTATTATTAATTACTACTTACTATGATTCGAGTTTTTAATAATGTTATTTGACTAAATTAAATTGGCTTTTTATACCAAAATCTTGAAACGTACGGCTGAAAACTGTATAATGATAACAATGTACGGAGCACTGATAACTGTCTCGCAAAATGTGCGAATGTGTGTGTGAGAGAGAGAGAGGATGTGTGTCTGTCTGTCAGTGTGAATATGAACCGCCTAGCTCAAATATGAAAATTTGTACGAGACTGAAATTATGTATAAGGTATAAGGTATAAATTTGCCTGGGATATTACTGCAACTTTGTCGCTAAAATCGACTTTTCCAGAAAATGGAACTAATTATTTTGAAGAAACTTGCCTGAAGTCTTCTCCTTAAAGCATTTTGGAGAAAACAAAATTATAACCAGTTTTTATTGCGAGGCTTAATTATATTTTATATATTATATTCTTGTTAAAGTTCTTCAATAATAAAGCGTAGGCTAAAATTTAAAATAAAATTATATTGCGATGTACTTTTAAATGAAATATGTTAACTTAGTGAATTCCTGTTACATAGTTCATAATCTCAGTTATGTTTTTATCGTAATCAATTTTTATTCATCTATTAAATACGAATACTTTCGACTTGATTAGTAAATTATTTTTAATGATCTTAATTATGAAATTATCAATTAAATGTAATAAGCAGCTTTCTACTGATATCATTTCAAGGAATTATCGATCCTTTGGTTGTTCAGAGAACCATGTGTTCTCCAGGAGGGAATACATGACGAAATAGAGGATCTTGAGAAGAGAAGAGAGTAATGAGATATCAGAGGGAGAAGGCTGTTTAGGTCGAATCTGGTTTATCCCGAGGCAGCTGCCCTGGACCAGAGCCCTAAGCTCTTGGTTGGAGAACGTTCCTGGAGTCTCTTTATTATTTCTAGCCTCCCTTCTCCAGGATGTTGGGCTAAATATTTCAGGGGCCGGGATAAACCAGTCCTCTTTTCTCTTACCCCCGCATATGTTCATATAGCCTCTTCCCTATTTTCTTATTTTCTTTCGTCTCTCTGTTATCTTGTTTTTCACTCTAGTTAAGAGCATTTCCACATAAAAATTTTCCTTCTAAAAAAACAAAACAAAAACATGATAAAACTTTTTATGTATTTACTAGAAAGGAGAATAAGTTTTTAGTCTGAAATCAGATTTTATGTGTATTTCAAAGCATCTTGATAAGAAAATATTTAAAATACAAATAAAATAGAATCAATAAAAACGCCGTGTTGGAACTTATGAAATGTCAGTTCCTAGATAGAACTTCAATTTTCTGATCACATTTTTTTTTTTTTAAGGTAAACTAACAAACATGTTGCATTACGAGATTTGAAAATTGGATTTCAGCCATATTCATCTGACTGTTTTCCAACTGACTCCCTACCATGCTTTCAGAGCTCTTGACGCATTTTAAAATAACAAGATATTCCGAAATGAAAACGACATAAAATTTTGATTTTATCGAAAACAAATTAAATAAAATTAATATCGTTTAAGTTTATTTTTCTTTAATTTGCCTCATAGCCTGGGAACTGATGTATATATATCGTATATTCCAACCCGATAACTACAGTAGATCCCTGCTTATCATCCATATCTGAATCCCAGATTATCTGAAACATTTTAAAAAGAAAGGTTTTTTTTTTCTTCACAATAAATTAATAGGAAATTATTTTATGTAACATAAGAAAATATATTTCAATGTAATATAATAGGCTTTAATGGGCTGATTACAGTTCCTGTGAAAATGGGATTGAAATTTTTCTGTTTTATTTCTCATACGTGCTTCAACTAACAATTAAATTTCCTGTTGTCTCTTGTAGTGTGAATTCCAAAGTTATTCCTCACATTTTTTTTTTAATTTTATTAATATTCAACTATTATATTTCGTGGTGTTTTTGAGAGATAAAAAGAAGCGATTAGTAATCCCTATCGAACAAATAATGTTACTCCAATGCATTTCACTAATATTCATTTGCTGCTCATACAATCAGTTATCCAGAATTTCGCTTTATCCGTAATTTTCCTGATCACATTTCACAAACGGAGTTTTACTGAACATCAATTCCTGCATTTATTAAACATCGCACTTTATCTTCTCGTTTGAATTCTTTTACTGTCCGGGTGGAATATCGAAGGGAAGACTAATGCCATATCGATGATGATTTCTATTGTTTCAAATAGCTGATCTAAATACACACGAGGTTTTTTTTTTTTTTCTCATTTTCCCAATTAATAATTTGTGCAAACTAAGAAAGTTTCGAGATTTCAAGGATCCCTATTATTTGTTAAATATTTTCAATAAAGAGCAATTGTAATTCACTAAGAAAAAAACATTAAACCCCCATCCATATTTGAGGTAGAACAAAAATTATAAATGTCAAGATTTAAAAAAAAAAAAATTAGGTGACAACAGATTGTTTTAATTTTTTTCACAGTATTAGATGATCCATGATACTAAAATACAATTTAATAGATCAAATGCAATCAATCAGTGTTATATAGATTTGAAGATCTGAAGCCATATTTTTAAACATTACATACATTTGTAGGCCATTAACTTAGGCATAAGCCTAAAACATGCATCAGGTTATCTTATTCGTCATTTATAATTTTAGTATACACGATAAATTTCGAATAAATAAAAAAATAGTATATTGTTAACTTTATTTTTTTTTCTTGAAATAATAATTATTTATAAATCTGGTAAACGTAGTAAATATCTGAAAAAGGCAATTATACACGTAGAAAACTCTATCGAGAAGGATATTAGCTCATTTCTTTCCCTTTTGTTGTTCCTATATCCAATAAACTTTTTTATTTAAAATAAAATTATGAAATAATTAAGAAAAAAATTAATTTCAAAGGCTCGGAAACACTCTGTATATACTTTTTCACTCTCACTAATAGGACATTCCATATTCATAAATGAAAAAAATAATTTTTTTACTATCGTCTTTTAATCAAGAGTTATAGAATTTTGGCCACTAAGTCGACAATTTTTCCCACTGTGTGCCGTCTGCAATTTTTCTCCGATACCACTGAACTGATATTCTTTGCATTTTGCAAAATAGTCGCTAGTCACTCCAGGATGATCCTCCGAACTCGACATTACAGTCCGCCTGTTCGTTTCAAAATAGCGGTCGATTGGAGATTTTATTCTACCGAACGTTTGCCATTTATTTATAATCTATAACTGATACGAAGATAATGAATATTTACTAACATATTTTCTGTAGATTCTGCATCGATTTACATTACATTACATTCTGCATCTCTGAAATTAATTTCACAAATTAAAATTAACTTCAATTTCAAAGATAAGAAAACAGCGATTGGAACTGGATGTTTTTCATGTGTTCTCATTTAGAAATGTTTTTAAGGAATCTTATTCTGGTAACTTTTTAAAGAAAATACCAAAGATAACAATACTAAGAGGCTAGTTTCTTTCTTCAACTCTTCTAAGGTATATGCTATACTTCAGCGAACTTGAGTCTGCAGTATTAGTCACCGACTTGTTTACTGACAAATCTTGAACAACGCCTAGTGTTCGATTTAAAGAGTTAACTTCTGAGAGCAAACACCAGGATATTTTTCCAAAGGATCAAGGAACCTCCCGAAGGAAAACACACTTAACCTAACGGAGCTACTCAGATTTAGCAGAAGGGGTGGCTAATGAAGTTGATGAAGCATATTTACGAAAGGAAGGGTTGGGGTGCACTGGGAGTTACGTCTTTGGACTCAGAGGGGAAGGAGTGTTGACTTCAAGAATTAATGAGGAATCTAATAATAATCTTATAATTTTGTGTAAGATAAATACCACTATTAAAGATTCAGCTATCCATTTAACTTGCACATGGAATCAATTATACAACACAATAAATATTTGCCTAATATGACGAACTAAATATTAGTGTGATTTCTTGAAACAAGTACAGCGTGGGGCAGAAATTACAATCGTATTTTGAAAGTATGTAAAAATTAAATCAATGTCTCTAGAAGGAAACTGGTTTTATTTTCAAAAATAAAATTGCAAATAGGTTTATTTCATTGGGTTTAATAAATTACATCTTCCGAATCTCGGTCGTTTTGACGTAACTAGAAGTTTTACATCAGCCTTCTAATAATTGCTGATAGAATGGCATTGATTTCTTACCTGATACTCTCCTTAAAATAATCCAGATGAGAATGTTAAGGTTAAAACACCTTGTCATGAGATATCTTCTGAGAAAATAATCGCATGGAGCAGGGATGGGTATATTCGTAATCAGAAATATGAATACGGATAAATTCGCAAAAATTAATTTTAAATGAATATCAATACGAATATAATCACTCTTATAAATTAAAATATCTTCGCACACATAATTACGAATTCGAATATAATTGACTCCGTATATTCATATAATATCTCTAGCTCAAAACCACGCTTGTTATTTATCCCAAGCAGGGATTGAAATGATCTCTTATTTTTGTCTCGAAGTGCAAAAGCGTCACGATTGAAAAAAAAAAATGCGTAAGTAGCAGTCCATTTCAGATAATGTTAAATTTGTATTATTTGATTGAGCATGATTATAAAATTGTTTCGGATATTTTCGATTGGCTATCACGTATCGATTTTTTTTAAACTTTTCTAAAATCCTCGATATTGATCGGTCCATTACTGGGTTGTTGAAGGGGCTTATTATGAAAATACTATCGATTTTAATATCACACTTTCAAATTTATTTTAACATTTGGTTTATCCTCGTTATTGAGGTCCATTATTGGGTTATTGAAGGGGCTTATTATGAAACTACTATAAATTAGATTATCACGCGCTCATGTATCGATTTCTTTTAACTTTTCAGATATCCACGATATTGAAGTCCATTAATTATTCAAATCGATAGTATTTTTCATAAAATGAGCATCCGATAACCCTACATCAGTAATAAGCACCTTCAATAACCAGACAATGTAGCTCAGCATCAATTATAATCAAAATGTTGAAATAGATCGCTACGCTAGCTTATTAGTATTTTTATAGTACGTACCTCCAATAACCCAACAATGGACTTCAATATTGAGGTAACCGAAACGTTAAAATAAATCCATACGTGAGGTGAGTTATTTATTTCTTAGCCTATATAATGCAGATTGGTCCACTTCTACGGAATACCCATGATATAAAATAAAGCATGCTAAGGTTTTTACACTAAATAAACTAAAAATAACATTTTGTCTGGAACTTGTAACCTTAAAACAGTATGAATTAAGTGTACATTCGTGCATGAATAATTTAATAATACATATTATTGATTATTGAGAGAAGATGATGTGGTTGAAAATAAAAAAAGGCGTTAAAGTAAGCTATAGAAGAAGAGTCACGGATAAAATGGGAAGGAAGTTCCAAAACGAGGTCGCGAAATAATGAAAAGAAAAGCCAAATATTTGGTACATATAATTATAGAGCGGACAGAAGAAAATGGGATGAGCAAATTATGAATATTGGAAGGCTTCTTTGTTCTAAAACATTGGAAAAGATCGACAACTAGAAGTATTGTTGTCGGGAAATGGGGTAAAGCTTAAATTGGCATAACAACCGGAGACATAAAAGCTCCTAGGAATCCCGAGTTTGAATTTAATGAAGCAATTCATAAGTTTTCAGATTCATCTCATGCCTTCCAAGCAATGTATTTCATACTGGACGTTTCTACACTGAATGATTTGAATTTCGATTTCTTTAATTTATTTTAACGTTAATCTTGGATACAATGTTCATCAACTTTCTTGTATTTCTTGATTTTTTTCTTCTAAAGGAGATTATATATCTTTGGCGTTCCTACCAGTTAAATTCGAAACGCATATGTTTGAATGTTTGTGGAGTTTATCTGTCACAGATACAGACATTTATATTTTATAAATGAAAAATAATATTTCAAAAATTAATAAATTCCACTGCAATGATGGCAAAGCAATTATGTGAAAAATAAAGTTACTTTTATGGTTTAGAAGGATGCATAAGATTCACAAGTTATTTTAGATGTTCTAAATTAAAGAAAATCACTGGTTCTCAAAAAATGTCTTATGGTATATACGTCTATAATTTGATGGCACTTCTGTGCGCTACTGAATTTTTCTTCTATACATTAATCGTAGCATTTTATTCGAATCTCCTCTTTGATATCACTGACTACACATCCACTTTTGATAAGCCTTATCTCGCAGAATTGGTACAGAATCGTACATTTAACGAGAATAATAAGCGTTGCTTAATATTTGGGGTTTGATTCTGGGATAACTTTATTCGCTAGAAACTCGTGGATTGTTAAAAAAAAAATAGCCACATTACATTCGTCCATGAGTTTTTTATTTCATTCTTCAGTGTAGTTGAAAATATATCAACTGGTGTTTCCATAATGAATTTAATTACTGGCGAAATTTTATTGAAGATACGTCATGATTTTCCCAATACTGAAAAATAAATACTAAATATTTATATTAACTCCAAAAATTTGGGGTGACACTAAAATATATCGTTGTTTGGTTTTAAGGATAAAAAACTACGGTTGTTATTCTTGCTCTCATAATTACAAAAAAAAGTTCAATTTATTACCACTTACAAAACAACTATTGAATACAAATAAAATCAATGAAATAGAGGAACTGAACAATTAAACAGGAATTTATTCAATATAATACTTCTCTAAAAGTTAAAAAGCCCAAAATCCAACATTTTTTTTTTAATTTTTGTAGTGTTATCGGATTGGTCTGCAAATTACGTCTTTTTATGACATCAGAAAGCCCTAAATCAAATTGTTTGATTCAAATTTTTGATTTTAGGAGTTTCAAATGTCATAAAATGTATTTTTTATATTTTTTAGACTAAGTCGGTTATGTTACAAAAATCTATTTTGAAAAATCATTTGGAGTTAGGGCCTTTATTATGAGATTAGTATAATGCATTTAATAAATACAGTACATCAAAGAACTAAATTCAAATCTGGAAAAATATTTTAATTTTTTAAATAAATTCAACGGTACTAGTGCTACATTGACCCTTGCCGCTCAAGGCCTCGCCAGAACAGGGGAAGTACACGACATTTTTCCATTTCTCTCTTGTACCGAGAACATTCTTCGAAAATGTGAATCACTGTCAGAGTAACTCTGCAGAGTATCACCACCACAGAATAATTCTATATTAGTCAATTAGATTGTGGAAAATGTAATACTTCTGATACCTGCTAATTTCCTCTGTAAGGGCAGTACACTATAAGGGTGATTCTCAGAAAAAGCTCAAAATAGGCATCCAAAAAAGTGATTCGGTGTATTCTTCCCAAAAATCTGAAAAAAAATCATGAGTGATTTAGAAATACTGTGCAATGAGTTTTAAGTTGAACTTCAAATTTTGGGCGAGGCATTCAAATTTCCCAAATTTTAGAAGTGGCAGTAACGATAATAAATGTTTTGTTGGTGAGGTGGTATGATTTGTGGGCGGTAATGAAGAACATACTTTCCAATTGTGCAATGAAGAATTATTCTAAACCTCGAACATACTGTAAGTTGGTAACTCTTTTGAAATTTGAATTTTTAGGAAGTGATTACGATTAATTTTAACGCATTAACAAAATTAAGGATTACAAATAAGACACTGGAGATGTAATTTCAATCGATTGAATTTTTGATAAAATCGATAAATTAATTGAATTTCAATCAGGTTTTCATTACTTCACAAATACCTCATTACCGTCTCGAAATGAAAAATTTAAGGGGTGGTTATGATAATTTGAACTTTGAGTTTCTACCAAAGTAAAATTTACTCTTTATAAAACAGAACTAGTTTCGCTCAAATTAAAAAATAAAATAAAAAATATTAGCGGAACAGTTTCAGGGTCTTATATTGAGTATGACAAAAAAAATCTTTAGTTTATAAAGAAATTGTTAGTAAATATGAAGAATGGCCTATTTTTCCCACTTAGGTATATGAGGTGGGGCTCTTATAATTATATTATAATCCTATATTATATTATATCCTGGTTAGATAGTTTAGAGAATTCACATTTTATTGATTCAGTCACTTTTCGGTGCATTTCTTTAAAAAAAAAAAAGAAGACAATTGCAAAGTCACTCATCACAATTACCCATAATATTCGATCACATGAAAAGTAGATTATTTATTGGAAGATTCTAATAAAAAGCTTTAAGCCTCTGAAATAGCACTAAATGACTAACCAATCAACGTTTCTCCAATACAGAAATAATCAGGAAAGAAAAAAATATGATCATATTAACGCAGACCAGAATTGCATATCTCTCATATCGACAGTCTATAGAAGACTAATCCAGAAGATATTACACCAACACGCCAACATGCACTGAATGGAAAGGTATGTAATTGAATTTATAGTGTCGTGAAGATGACGTGAACATTTAAAATTTAGACCAGTAAAATTAATGATTTAGGCTTCTAATTAATGATTTAAGTATCTATTTTTTATTTTATTTTTTTTGGTGATATCTAGCTAATTTCTCTCAATATATACGATAACATTTACTGATTCTGGAGTTTAACACTGATTAAATAATAATTCAAGATATTAGGAAAACGTACCAGTGATGGATCGGAAGAGATACTGAATTAAATTTACCTCTCTCTTCGAAAACAATACGAAGGTTAGATACAAGATTGTTCCAGATTTTTTAGATATAGGCTCAATTGGATTGACGACAGCAAGAAGTGGTCTTAAGTTTTTCGTTTTTTTTTTGTTTTTTTTTCGTGCGTTTATACAATATATGGCTTTCAAAATTATTATTATTTTATTTGGATGATATGATAAGATAAGAGCCTTCAATCAAATGTTATCATTTGAAGCGATTTTAAATCAACAGTGAGTGTTAATTTTTCTATTCGTCTTCAAATCATTTTTAGCATCCTATCATTATAAATAATTGTAGTACAAGATTATTCATAGATATTATTACTACATTAGTAATAATTATTACTTTTAATAATTATTACTATTTTAGAAGTGGCAGTAACGATAATAAATGTTTTGTTGGTGAGGTGGTAATGAGATTTGAGGGCGGTAATGAAGAACATACTTTCCAATTGTGCAATGAAGAATTATTCTAAACCTCGAACATACTGTAAGTTGGTAACTCTTTTGAAATTTGAATTTTTAGGAAGTGATTACGATTAATTTTAACGCATTAACAAAATTAAGGATTACAAATAAGACACTGGAGATGTAATTTCAATCGATTGAATTTTTGATAAAATCGATAAATTAATTGAATTTCAATCAGGTTTTCATTACTTCACAAATACCTCATTACCGTCTCGAAATGAAAAATTTAAGGGGTGGTTATGATAATTTGAACTTTGAGTTTCTACCAAAGTAAAATTTACTCTTTATAAAACAGAACTAGTTTCGCTCAAATTAAAAAATAAAATAAAAAATATTAGCGGAACAGTTTCAGGGTCTTATATTGAGTATGAGAAAAAAAATCTTTAGTTTATAAAGAAATTGTTAGTAAATATGAAGAATGGCCTATTTTTCCCACTTAGGTATATGAGGTGGATTTTCCGCTCACGGTCGTACCATGTTCCATTTAGCTTGGAGCGGTTGGAGTGGAGTGGTTTTCAGTAACCCATATAACATAATTTAAAGACCACTGACAACATTCTCTATATCGATGATTAGTTTTAAGTTATGATTAAATTACCAAATGATATTGGATTTAGTTCAAGGATTCTGAAATTATGCATTTAGGTTTAGAATCCTAAAAAAACACCAGTTACAATGGATGGATTTAAAAAAATATATATATATATTATTGATTTTCTTACACCAAGAAGTAAAAAAGTTCAATCATTAAAAGTTTCAGCTTTTCCTTTGTTATTTTAAATTTTATTTATTCTTAGTCCATAAAAAATAATTAAATTTATACCTAGACTATATAATAGGCACAGTAAATGTCCTTAAACCTTCTTTATAGTAACTAGTTCCCGAAATAACGTTTTTCGAAAAAAAAAAAAAAAAATTCAAAAACGAAAAATCACCATTTTGTGACTTTAATTTGACATATATCATGGAAACTGGTCTTCCTACGGAGATAATCATTATAATCAAAATAATTTCTATACGGTTCATTTAACTAGCTCTGATTTGAGTTGTACTCGTTATAGACATCTGTGCGTCAAATAGTTACTACGATTGTATAGTATTGTTTGTGAATAAATTATTCAATAACTTAATAAGTATTTAGATGTTCAAAAATAAATAAACAATAATGATTTAAAATCATTTTTAAATTAAAAGCGCTCCTGACAGACTATGTCAGTAATAATAATTTGAACACTTTTGTAAGTAACATCAAATTCTGTAATTATTATTAATAAAAGTATTTTCTATCTATCTATCTACCTAGTTACTATGATAAAGTTAAAAAAAAAAAAAAATTGTTTACGATTCTGTCATTATGCAACTGAGTCATATTTTAAGAACAATTTGATGTCTCAGGAACTATTAGACATATAAATGTTTATTACCACTCAAATCGGAGCTAGTTAAATGCGCCATAAAGTAGTTTATAATGATGATCTTCATAGGAAGAGCACTTTCCATGTTAAATTCAAAAATGGTGATTTTTTGTTATTTGGAAAAAAATATTGTGTTTTGAACAACTTTATCTTGGGAATTAATAAACGTATAGAGCTTTATTACAGTTTAAATTTTAGTGAATTTACTTTACTTAATAAAAGGTATTGAAATTTTTTTTGGCGCGGTTGGTAGTTTTTAAGATATTAAACTCCGAATGAAAAAGGAGCGTAGATTTTAGGATTTTTCTTGAATATAGTGAGTGATCTTCCGATTATTGAAATAGTTCAGTACCTATTTTTATTTCCTTGTACGAAGTACAGGAAGAATTATAATCGCGAAAATTTTCGATTTACAGATTTCGACGGAAATATCCATTTTGATCATCCCTGAATCCATTTTGACTAGTTTCGTCGTGGCGCCTGTATGTGCGTACGTTCGTATCTCGCATAACTCAAAAACAGTTAGCCGTAGAAAATTGAAATTTTGTATTTATGATTGTTGTAAAATCTAGTTCTGAACCTCCCTTTTTGGTCACTGCTTGATCACCGGAAGTTGCACTTTATTGATTGATCGATTGATTTCCATCAAAAAATATATTAAAATACTAAGCAAAACTTCTCAAATTTAGTATTTATAAGTTATATATTGATTTAAATAACATACTAGATTTTGGTCCAAATTGGAAAACCGGAAGCGGTACTTTACTTGAAGGTCATATTAGAATTTCATCAAAAATTATATTAAAATATAATGTAAAATATCTCTAATTTGGTAAATAGGGCTTTTATATCGATATGAATGTATTTACTATATTTTGGTTAAAATTGGTGAGCCGAAAAGGGTACTTTACTTGAAGATCATAATAAGCTTACATCAAAAATTATATTTAAATTAAAAATCATATGTTTCGGTAATAAAGGTTACAAACGCGGTTTGTTTTCCAATCCAATTAAACATTTTTATTACTTGTTTTAAGTGTTAAAATTGAGTATAAAATACTGGTTTTCCTCTCCATTTGCGAGATGAACAATTCTGCTGCAGGAGAATAAGATATTAGTCAAGTGGGTTTTTTCGCTTAAAACGTTGAAATTGTAGATTTCCAATGCTTTATCTATTGATATTGACAGTTTTAATGTTGTCATGGAACATGAAGAAATCTCTTGAAGACTTGTCACCTACTGAAGGAAAACGACATATAATAACGGAATGAGACCTCCAGAAACAAGAGTGTGTCTGTGTGTGAGTCAATAGATGGATGTCGCGACGCCGAGTGTCGTTTTTGAGACACTGCAATCTTCGGAAACTAGTAACCAAATTCAGGATCACTTTTTGAGCCACCGATTTATAGTTTAGACAAGGAAGTCATGTGTTCTCCACATCAGATATTTTTAGAACATTTACCGAATCTGTTGTATAGTCTAGAGAGGAGTTGAACAATTTTTAAGTTTGAAGAAATAAATAAAATCCAAAATAACAAACCAAAAGCGAAAGCTGTTTTACTTCTTGATGTAAGAAACTCAATATATCTGTATTTTTGGGGGGAGGGGAGAAGGGAGAATTCATCCATTATAACTGTGTTTCTTCATTTTTCAATTTTCCTCCCATAAGGCACCGGACTAATAATGAATTCTAAAATATGTGTCAGTCAAAAACGATTAGAAAAACACCCAGAGACCGCTGTAAGATGACGCGCAAATATAAATACTAACATATGGGAAGTGTTAGTAAATATTGGGTTGAAACATGTGTATTTCCAGCTCATTTAGGTTTAGTATCCAATGCCTAATAAGGTTTTTATCCCTTGTTCGAAGATTCATTTTGGATTTCAATCAATAAACTAGAAACATTTTTCCACGTTTCCATTTTCGAATATATAGTATTCTGAAATATATCTAAGTACTCCGAAAAAATGAGTCAGTCGGAGACGAGGCAGGTGAATATGGTGGATGTGGTAGAACTTTAATTTTCAGATCACGTAATGCAACATGTTTGTCAGTTAACTTAAGTAATATTGTAGGTATTAAGTAACACCATTAATAAGGAAGTATTTCAACAATGGTGAGCTAACAGTTGTTAATTATACTCAGACATTTAAATGATTATTAGTAAAGAATTTCTTATAGTAGATGTAGTAAAAGGATAATTCATTATGACTTGGCTAGAAAATAAAGCGATTATAAATTAGATTTATTGAGATTGATACTTATTCTTAGACCATCTCATTTCATAGTTGTCACTTTAATGAATGAATTAACAAAATACTTTATATTGGGGCTGAAGCCCTTTCGAATAATTTGCAAAATAAATTACATACAACTCGCTTTGTGAGATACTACTAGGTTGTCACAATTCGTTGCGTTAATTCATTGCTGACATTAAAGTCTCCATTTGAATCCTTAATCAACACTGATGTGAACAATGCATATATCGTTGTTTACTTTGACTAATCCTTTATTTAATTATGTATACCAACTGTATCTACTTTTAATTTAATTTTATAAATTTCATTGATAATGCTGGAAGAAAAAATTGTCATTCGTAGTCTTCTGAGGCACTACTGTAAAAGATGATTAAGTGCGAAGGCAGCTGCTAAAGAAATTTGTGCGGTGGAAAATGAAAATGTGGTGCATTTTGGTTCAGGCGGTCCAACTCTGAAAACAACAGCCCTCAAGGTGATGCTTAGTTTTTGGTGGAATTATGAGGATGTTTTGCACTTTGATCTAGTTTCAGATGGTAGGACTAATGACTGGCACTTCAAAAACAACAGGAATGTAAAATCAGGATGTGAGGAGTTTTCCGCCTTAAAAACCAAGGACGACCAAATTCAACTTCTTGTAGAAATATGGGTTCAAATAATTTTCAATGATGGTCTATATTTTGAAGAATAATTTTAATGTGTAGATTTTGTACTGGAATTTAAATAAAACTTATTCTATGCACAAAGACTTTTGTAGCAACATAGTATAACCATGATTTGGCACTGAATAAAATAATTTAAATTAGAACAAAAAAGGTGATGTTAAGAATGCGGTCAGAAATAATTTTAATGTCTGCCTGTGGTGCAGCGTTCATCAAGGCTATGAAAAATTGATACGAGAATAATCGAAAAACGAATAATAAAAATTGGTAGGTTTACATAAGAGAACATTAAAAACTATAAATTACTATTCATAAAAATATAGAAGATGTGCATGACAATAGAATATCAAATTTGAAGTAGTAAATAATGGGTTAAAGAAACGGAATGGGAGTTGAAATGTAAAGAAGGACTAAACAAAAAGTTAGAATTATCAAATAAAAAAAACAAGTAACTAAAATAAATAGGTAGATGAAAAAAATAAAAAAGGGAAATATGTTAAATTCTTTCTGACCTCACCTTATCCTTGATTTTATTTAGAGACAATTTTATCTCCATTATTTAGGTGACCATTGACGATTACTCCAAATTGAACAATGGGGCGAAAGGAGTACTTGGAGTGATGAGAATTTCAAGTATCCCACTCACAATCAATCCACTCCGTCATTCCAGTTTTTACCGTCAGGTAGTTAGTCATTCACGCATTTGACAATATTTACAGTCTACAAATATATCTATGTTCAGATTTATATAACTCTCGAGAATCAATGTGACATATTTAATACCACTGCAATAGAAAGAACATTAAATATTTTATCTTTGCCTCTTCCAGACCCTCAACCAAAAAAAAAACGAACAGTAAAATTCTTCTCCCGTCGATTTTCGATTTCAATCCTTTCCAACCTTTTAAAACCTTTGGAAAGACCAGTAAAATCGCAAGTTTTCAATTTCCTTGAAGATTCCAATCAATTTGATCCACTGTAATCTGGTTTTCGACCCACCTATTCCATACAATCTTCCCTAATTAAAATTATCAGCGATGTTCAGACTGCTTTAGATGATAAAAAGTTAACAATCCTAGTACTCCTTGACTTTTCCAAAGCCTATGGTTCCATGAGCCATTCCGTCCTTTTCTCTATACTAAAACCATTATACTTTTCCGACAGTTTTCTCTGTTGGTTTCAATCTTCCCTATCCTAACGTACCTAAGCAGTTTCCCACCTTATCAACCTTTCTCTTCCTATCTTACTCTCTCCTCAGGAGTTGCTCAGAGTTCGAGCTCTTTTTTTCAGCTCCTATCAACGACCTTCATAAATCGATCATTCATTGTTCTCACCCCCTCTATGCAGATGATTCCCAAATATGCATATCTATATCTCCCTCCGAATTATTTGTAACGTTTATCAAGCTTCTAGAAAACATAGACAGAATTAGTACCTGGGCTAATTTAAATAAATTAAAGTTAAACGTTGCAAAAACTCAGACCATTATCGTTGATTCCAAAACCCTTCTCAGTTTTTATATGAACTTTCCTTTCATATACCTACACGACCCTTCCTATGTCTACAGTCTCCTCCAATTCAAGTCCTCTATTCACTCCCTTACCACAAGATCTCGACCTTCCGACCTATATACCTTTTTCTACAGATCTGCCTCATTTCAATGGTCCTATTCTGTCCACTCTACCACTTTCTGTAATTCCCTTCCTTTTAAAATCCTATATTCTCCTTTCTAAAGCACATTCAAAACCCTCATATACCAATTCCTCTTCACAATACTGTCCGACGCTTGGTGATCAAGTATGCACAATGTTAAAAGAATTTGGTGCCAATAATTACTTATTATATAATTATATAATAATTACCAATAATTATTTTCTATTTTTTTTTTGTTTTTTTTAGTAATAACATATATTTCATATCAATCCTCATACTTATTGTTTGTTTTTTAAAAGTATTTTACAATAATATCTTTCTTGAATATGTTACGTTGTTTTTCTGTTTTTTCATGTTCGAATCCTTTGTTTTAGTTATAATATTTATATCCCATTTAAAGATTTGTATATACATTTCTATTTTTTTCTTTTTGCTACAGGAATACTTTATATTACAGACGTAAATATGTTTTCGTTGTTTACAGTCGTTTTATTTTTCTCTTTTTTTCTGTTTGTTTAATAGATGAATTTATTTTCTTTCTTTTTTTAAATATTTTTTTTCATTTTGATGTATAAACTATGTTTTTTTATTTATTATATAATTGATATTATGCCCAGAAACAATGATTATATTTTTGTTCATGAACAAACATGTACAAAAGAATAACAATATTCTAAAGGAACTTTGTCTCAGAAAAAAGTTTTTTTTCTATCTTTCTAAAATAAAATAATGGAAATTTAAGGCATAATTTTAACATAATTAACACTTAAAAAAACATAAAAAATTGTAAGCTATTCACATAACTGTACTGTTTTACTGAACAACAATTATCATTATTATTATAACACAACATATTAACATTGTGAAATACTGAGCAGTCCATCGTTCTACTCCATCAATTTTCTACACTCATGGACCATAGTAGTGATTAGATTTTAAGACCGATGGAATCACACTGACGGTCGTTCCACGTCCCATTTCGTATAGAACGGGTGACCCCTGTCTTCAGTGACCACTGTAATATAATTATAATTCTTATAATTTCAATTTCCTTTATAGGAAGGATTTGAATATTTTGAAACAATCTGCATGGCAATAGTGTATAGAAAGACAGTTTTAAGGAGATCTGATGAGGAATAATTTATCATCTGCTTTTATCCCAGTACTCTGGCAATTGCGAATCAAGCAATTAAGACCATGTTGAGTTCTTCACTACTTCTTATTTTGAAAAATGTTTCCAGACCCAGGAGCATGTACATGGAACTCTAAACTCGGCCATGTAATATGCAAGAACTGAAGACTGGCCGTAAATAGAAGCAACCTTCCCTCGGGATGCTAAGGACAGACAGAGTTAGTGTTGAAAGTTGAGTCACTAGCATTAGGTATTCAAGGGAAAGGTAAAAGGCAAGTTGGGAAATTGTTATAAATACTGCTCAAACTGCCAGATATCTCGGAAAAAGTTTTTTATTTACGGGCTAGCTCTCTGAGGATTTTTGCCACTACATTACATAATGCACTTTAGTAATTCCTTTAACTCCTGTCCCCGTTTTAGCCAGTCGCCAGTTTGATATTTCTGAATTTTAAATGGACTAATGTCAGGGCCGGTTCTAGCATTTTTTCCAAGGGAGACAAGATTAATTCTGCCTCCTCTTCATTCACCCCACCCCGCTATAAAAGTCAATACCTTTATAATTGTATTTTAGGCATTTCGAAATAAATATCATCACATAACTATAACACATACTATTAACTAAATTAAGGCAACAAAATAAAATTATCAACATTGCAAATAACATCATATTTATCGTAATGATAATTATGAACATAACAAATAGCATGCGTATTTAGGAAACACCATAGTACAATCTACAAAATATTTAAATTGCAATGAGATGTATGTGATTCATCTATATCTAATGCAATCACATACGCAGTACTCTATCGACTTCGAAAAAACGTTTGGTACGGATTGGAAGAATAGTTGATAAATTAGTGGCTTGGAATATACAGGGATATTTCACTCAATTTAGCATATATTTTCTATCTTATCGTCAATTTCAAGTACGAATCGGAACATCCTGTTCCCGAAAGCAGTTTTAAGTGAATGGAGTACCGTGGGGATGCGTTCTCAGACCAACACTTTTCAAAATAACAATTGACGGAATCACTAATCGATTGCAATCCATTTTGGATGAATCAGAAATTTGGCAAGGAAAAATAAACGTCTCATCTATTAAATTTTTATGAATGATATTTGACCAAAAATTAGCCTGGATCCCTTACACACAATATCTTTTTGACAAATAGTCAAATTTTCTTAAAATTCTCAATAGTACTAAATGGGAAGGTGATAGAAAATGACCATTGTTGTTTTGCATAAGTGAGATCCCTACTTGGCTACGGATGAATTGCTCTCTCTTCCTCCTCAATCACAGTGCTAAAACTATTAGAAAGAATACAACATGCTGGTGTTCGTATAGCAATTCGCGCATTCAGAACAAGTCCGACATATAGCTTAATATATCGAAGCAGGAGAACCACCGTTAGAATACAGGCGGCATATTTTTTTGGATCGGATTGTAATGGTATCCTGGACGAAAACACACTTATTTAAGAAAAGAACTCCAAAAGCTGTTAACGTACAAATTAAACATTTGCTGACTGAACTTAGCTTTATATATAATACCTAAAATTTTCCAGTGTTCATACTTAAAAATCCCACTTTGGAACATTCCCTATATCAATATTAATTACCAATTCCGTCTTCGTTAAAGGCAAAATAGAATCACGAAATTATATTTTTATGAGTTTTTGGAAAGATATAGAGAACGTACTGTTATCTTCAAAAAGTGACAGTATTGTTGGATCCGCAGCGATAGTTGATAACATCATGGTCCAGACGAGTCCTCCCTCTGAAGGCAGTTCATTTACAGCAGAACTGACTGCGATGTATCTGAGGCTTAGAGAGACCTTTAATAAAGACAGTAAAAACAACATTGTACTCTTTACTAACCCTTTAAGTTCATTATCATTCTTGGGAAGTTTGTACACAACAGCTCCCATTTCGCCTGTTTTTCCTGCTAAATTGGTCAAAACGAACAGTTTTATTTGCCTGGATTCAAGGACACTCACTATCAGACTACAAACAATTGCAAAGCCGATAAAGCGGCAAAAGATTCATCATTGATTCCTCCATCTGACTGTTTGAACATCTGACTCACAATGCACTTATAGCATCAAAAATAACGAAGAAATCGCAGCTTAATTGGATTCGCACAAACCTCGGAAAACAAACTTCGGGAGCTAAAACACACTGTACTTTCTTGGAAATCATCAATTCGAGTATCAGAAGACTAGAGGTAGTAATGACAAGATTCCGAATAGGACACACAAATACTTACTGAATGGAACATCTGGATCAATCTGTACACAGTACAACGTACCTACGTTAAAAACTTTCTGATATACTGCAGACAACTGATTGGTATTAACTTGGGAGATACCATCAAACAACATAGTCTCTGTTTTTATGTTCATTACTGTGTGTAATATACTATTTTTTTTCCTTCCATGCTATTTATATATATATATATATATATATATATATATATATATATATATATATATATATATATATATATATATATATCTTTGTGGAAGGGTCAGGTACCCACCTTATAGAGCATGAGTGTGCTCGACCTCCATTTGGTTTTTCTTATACCGCCATTTTGTTTTTCTACCGTTTGAGAGACTTAAGGTTTTGTTGAAGGGTCAGGTACCCATTTTATAGTCTGTAACCTTCCCAACGGTTATATAATCTTAACCTATACGATGAAGGGTTAGGTACCAACTTTATACTCTATGACCTCCCCAAAGGTTACATAACCTTTACACTGTTTTCGTTTTTATGAAACCTTCTCAATGTTTACATAACCTTCACAATCTTTAGTTTTACCTACATGTAAACAGGTTGGATCATGTATAAGCAAGTTGGATGATGTCCAGCTGAAATTCAAATATGGACTTTGAACTGTTTCTCTCTAAACCTTAAATAAATAGTAGAGTCCCTTATTCCTATAACAGCTTTTGGACTTTGAGCTGTTAATCCTCTATCTTTACTCTATCTAGCTTAAACATAAACAAAATAACTTAACAATGTTCTACGTATTTTTAATCTCTGATAGTATAAATGGATGTCTTAAAAGGATTATCATTTAATCCTTTATGTTCCTATCGAATTAATTATAATCAACAAACCTGGCTCGTAATTGCACTCGTATCAGTCCTCGCGATGTCTTCGAGTCCTTTCGGCTAATCTCGGATGTCCTCGGAGCCGTACGAGACTGTTTGGTCTCACCGAGGTAGTGGGTGACACTCGTCCGTCTTCGTGTGTTCCTAACTCTATTTATCACCAGTTTATAACACTAACACAATTCCTAAAATATATCGACGAATCGAAACGACTGT
Organism: Rhaphigaster nebulosa; assembly: GCA_948150685.1. Lineage (NCBI taxonomy): Eukaryota > Metazoa > Arthropoda > Insecta > Hemiptera > Pentatomidae > Rhaphigaster > Rhaphigaster nebulosa. The sequence continues at coordinate 204,105,773 of OX411306.1, forward strand.
ATCACGCTGGCCAAAGAAGTTATACCTTTTCATAGCTATGAAATATTTTCAAAGTACACGAGTCGGTATTAATAACTACGAACATGTCGCAGTAAATTTTAATTGATGATTATTAATTAATCATCAATTCATACTCGAAATGTAAGTTCCTATAACTAATTTTTAATTATCACCAATAGTAGGGCTTCTTGATCTTTGAATAGCTTATGGACTTTGAACTGTGTACCCTGAAAAAGATTAACTTTTATACGTAAACAAAACTTTTTAATCTTCTATGTATTTTTAATCTCTGATTGTATAATCAATGGACTTACAAATTTACAAATATATCAATAAATCGAAACGACGGTACCACGCTGGCCAAAGAGATTATACCTTTTCATAGCTAAGAAATATTTTCAAAATACACGTCAGTATTAATGTACACGTTAGTCTCGTGATTCAGTCACGTGATCATGGCAGCTCCATCGTCCATCACTCCATCACTCCACACTCCATCACTTCATCGTTCTATCAATCCAGCGCTCCACGCTCCATCGTTCCATCACTCCATTTGGACACGTGACCATGGTGCATACGCCGCCATTTTGTTTTTCTGTAACTTGAGAAACCTAAGATTTTGTCGAAGGGTCAAGTACCCACCTTATAGTATGTAACCTTCACAACGGTTACATAACCTTTACAATATTTAACTTAAATGATATCAGGATAGATAATGTCACACTTGAATAATTCTAAATCTCTTAATTCATTTGCTGAAAGTAAACAATGGACTTTGAACTGTTAATCTCTACAAAATATACAAAGAGTAGAGCTTCTTAATCCGATAGCAACAGTTGGACTTTGAATTGTTAATCCCTAAAACATAAATAAATTGTAGAGCTTCTTAATACTATAACAGCTTTTGGACTTTGAGCTGTTAACAACACAATATAAAGAATGAAATAGAACTTGGCAATCCTTCCGCTAAAAAGTAAACAAATTTAGGTTTCGCAATAATGCGCTATCCCATATTCCTTCCTTTGAAAGTAAACAATGGACTTCGTGAAGTGCTAATCCTTAAAAAGTATAACTTTTATACACAAACAAAGATATAGGGCTTCCTAATCCATTTATGATATCCTAGGTATATCATGTGTGTAACAGTATTAAAATATAGTTAATAAAAGAAAATACATCTTTATAAAATAAAAAGATTTATTCTATCAAAATATTAGACACAAGAAATAAAATATTTAAATAAATGAAACGTCATCTTTATAACCAATTCTTCCATTATACACTAAAGAAATTATTTATCGCTATTGTTAAAAGTCTCGATGTCTTCTACCGAGATCTTAAAACATTTAGGAAGATACACTCTGATAGAATTATCATGATCCTTTAACGTACCGACCAACACTATCCCATTTTCGTTTCAACATGTTCCAGTTCTCCGATGATGTATGGCCGTCCGATTTGTATATAATTCAATTTATGCACATAGCGAGCGCCATCGTTTAATCGGTTGAAGAGAGCTTTAAAATCTCTGATAAAACTAAAAATAAAACAGATTTCCAAAAGAAGAATGCAGGTTTAGATAAAAACAAGAAATGGCTAAATCAATAAATATATTTACGAATTCATGATGATTGAAATGAAGGATCTGCTATGATCGGATGCTAGTACAAAAATGAATCCTTAGGTAGTCGCTCGCTGTGGAGTATTGATGGAGAGTAAATCTACGCTAGTTGCGCATGCGTTACCCCTTCCATCAACCGCACTCTTCCTTACCACCACTCCCACAATTTCAAGTTATCATTTTCGACCTTGTCGATTCCCCCACTTCTAATTTTTTTTTCGCTAAAATATAAACAAAAAATAGCTTACGCAATATTAAAATTTTACGCAACTGGAACTGTTAATCCCCTATCTTAACTCATATCACTGATACATAAACAAAACAACTTTTTAATCTTATACCAGTTCTCAATGTTTATATTTTGTGCAATTTTCCCAATGTTTACCTTTATCTACCTATTTATTTTTTTAAATTTTCTATAACGGTTATTTTATATAATCTTATCAATACTTAACGCTTCTCCATACTCACTTCATAATTCAAATTGTTTGTTTTCTCTCATAAAATGATAACTTTTTATTAGATATTTCTGTATCGTCTCCGGGTCAACATGTCTTGTTTTGTATTGTTATGTATTGAGAATACTGGGATCGAAGGAAATAATTAATATTCATAATAGTAATTAAATAAGGAATAAATTAAAGAGATGCCACCCGGTTCAGTAATAACAACATTAACCAGATTCATTTTCGGACAAAGGAATCTGTACGAGGTCGGGCGTTGTACCTGAGAGGTGCATTTCAAGACCGCCAATAGGCCGCTTAAGATAAGCGAAAGTAAGAGCACCATAAACCTAGAGACAGGCCAGTTCGACATGGTGTAATAAAATCTGCCACTCAAGGTTACAAGTCCTTTAAAAATATTCTTAGAGCGTCAGCCAATAGGATGTCCCAAAAGGAGAGTGGGGAACCAAATTCATCGGTTCAAGAAGAAGTAGGGGAAACGGTATAAGAGACCGAGAGAAAGATAGTTCTGGAGAGTTCGGGTCAGAAGTTTGAAGTGGATAGTTCTGAGGAGGAGTTTGAAGGGGAGTTTTAGAGAAAATATAGAGTAGTGTAGTTCTTGAGAGAAGCCAGAAGACACAGTTTCGCAGAGGGAACAGTGGAGCAGGCCATCGAGAGACGAAGTTCGAGCCAGAAAGAGAATCTTAGACTGTCGAGCACCGAAGTTAGAAGGCAACAATAAGATAAGTGCTTAGAGATAAGAGAGAGATAACTTTGATTCATTGTGTACATAAATGTATAATATTATGTGGCATACGGAAGATATTTTAAATAAGCAAGAGTTCTCCTAGTATTCTCAAATACATATGTTACAGTCAGTAGATTTTTACAATGATAGTAATTTAGATTAGAAATTAATAAACCAATAGTTTAATTAATAACGTAACATAAATAAAGAAAGATCTGTGACAAAATCTACCATTCTATTTACCCTACATGCCATCATCTAGTTAATTAAGTGAAATGGTGAACACGACACTCTTGGAAAGGTTATCCAATGGTATTTATAATATTCCAAGTTAGTTATCATAGCAGGGAGGGTCTGCGGTCTCTAGCCTTTTATGTTAAAATATAGTTTGATTGATCGGCTCTCTTCTGGAACCGATACAAATAGAGATTAAATTAGATCATTAAATTGAGTAAATGTGGTTTCTGGAACCTCCACCTGCCTTAGAAAAGCAGTTTGCCAGAAACATAGCAGTATAGGGGACTGTCAATATTAGAATGTTTGCCATCATCGGATGATAGATAATGTTAACAATAACTCATATGAGCAAAATCGTGGCAGTTGGAGCACAATTATGACCACACTTCGAAAGTAATTTGAAATTAAATATTCCAATATTTATTTTCAGAGCTATGAAAATCTCAGAGATTTCATCAAGTCAGAACTTAGCTTTCTAGAGCTTAAATCTGATGATTTTGATCAAAGTGAAACCAAAGGTAATGATGGCAATGTTAAGATTGGATTAGAGGGCATTCATTTCCTGATTCAAAACGATCACTATTTTCTGATGAAGGTTATGCCAATTTCGGAAAGGATCTGACCATGAAGTCCTTTGAAAAGAAGAAAGTTGCTCCGCCTGCAAATCCTTTCAATCCCTTTACCAATGGAACATTTTCAAGCTTGCATCGGCTCAAGATAAAACTAATTTTTTGCGAAATTGGGACGGTTGCACCAACTTTTTCATCGTCCAGACACATCGAGCAGAACTTGAAAGATTTGTAATCTGCGGCATCATAGCTGGCCATCAATCAATCCATCAAGGTAAAGTACCTGAAATAAGAACATCCGCTTCAAATCAAGCAACATTCGCATTAAATGGCACTTTTTCTACTGGCGTGGTTATTCTAGGCACAGCTTTAGTCAAGATATAGGATAGTCTGCACCGTTTCCAAACAATTGGCGTTGTAACTGACTGTGGGAGACAGAATTCTTTCATAACAGCTGCATGTTTATAAAGACTAGAATTAGTTCCAGATCAAAATACGCTTTCTATCTCTAGCTTACAGTAGTGATAGTTCCAGGCCTCTCATTAGGTATCCATGGATGAATGCTGTATGCCCGATGCTCAGACTGGTCAGGAGTTTTTCTTCAGATCTGGACTTTATGTAAGAGGTTTTCTATGAAAGAATATCTTGCTTGATTTCCTGAAGCTTTTTAGATGATTGGTTCCACAGTCTTTGCCACTTTTCATATAAGGAACTTTTGCTTCGACATGAGTAGCGGTAGTTAAATCTATCATTGTGGGTTCGTTCGCTTCCCTTCTGGCAAGGTTTGCTGTCTTGTCTGCTGCTTCATTTCTAGAGATACCATACTGAGCTGGGTATACCACACAAAATTTTTACTCAGCGATTCCTGCATTTTTAATTTTCCTGGTCAGAGATCCCAATGGAAATTTTCATCAGTGAACTTAGTAAGAACAAGCTTTATGTTCGTTGATTTTATGAACAATGAGCCCTGGAAATGGCGAAGAGAGCAAATTTTTATCCTTAAGTACTACTGCACAACCAACTTCTGCTTCAGTTTACGATGCTTTGGTAAGCAGGGTTGTTTATCCAAGGTACCATTGTTTTAATTCATTTTAACAAATGGTCTGTCAACATTTCGGATTTTTTTTTAGAAAGAGATGTAGCTGTTTTAAAGAGTTCTTCCATCTGGAGAATGAATCATCGTCTATTGGCATTATATTGTTCAGTTTCAAATCCAAGAGTAGTAGGAGTTCACGAGTTCTCCCCGCTATACCAACTAAATTGTGCCCATGATGTGAGTTAATGGTAGAAAACAAATTATAGTATGGGTGGTCCGGTTTAGAAATTACAGATGAGCTGGAAGACTGCATAAAAAAGGCTCTTTAAAACCTAAACTTGATTCTCTAGCCACAGTATAGATTCTAACGACAGCGTTGTGAACAGTATTAAGTATTTTGAGGGTTGTTTCGGAACCGGAGTTACATAATATAGTTCTGTAATATAATTTACTTATAATTAGTGTTCGAAACAGAGTGAGTGATGTTTTTCTATCGGATCCCCAGTTATTCCAAAAACAGCTCTGAGAATATTCAACAGCTATAAGCAATCTGTTCTCAGCTTTTGCAAATAAAATGTCATCGCAGTCGCTTATCCATCCACATCCTTAGAAAATGGAAATTGTCTACGGATGGTACCTTCAAGTGGAGAGAATATAAATGGGTCACCATGATTGATCTTGTATGTGGTTCCAGTTTTATAGAGTTCCCAATCGGATCTCGTCCGATGGAGGAAGGGAGTTCGATAACCCCAACATCAGAGCGGAGATGAAGTTTCTGGACGTGGTGTGGCATTTCAACACCCCCGGTCATCCCAAGAGCAGGAGGAGTATTAAACGGTCGCACAGCACATTGAGCGACCACCTGAGGGTGTTCCAAACGGATAAGGGGCTGGAACCAGACGTGGCGATGGCGAAGGCTATAGTGACATACAACCATTCTATTCACACAGCAACGGATTTTTCGCCATTCGAAATACTTTTCGGACTCCGCGGTCATCGGCGGGATTATCGGGATACGACAGCGGACGAGGAGGATGTAGTCAATAATACGATTGAGAGGAAGAAATTATGGGTAAAAGTCCGGGAGAAGATAGAGAAAGAAAACAGCAAAAGGGTCGCTCGAGACAATCTCAACCTCAGCGATATGATGGGAGAGGTAAAAATTGGGACGATAGTGTATAGGAAGTTAGGCACTAATTGAGGTAAAGAGTTACTGCATTACGAGGGACCATTCAGGGTGGTGGTAATTTGAGAGCACAATATTGTCACCATTGAGAGTGTTAAGAAACCCACAAAACGTAGGACAGTTCATATCGAGTAATTAAAGATCGCAACGATAGCAACACCTTAGTACCAAGCTGGAGTACCCTCGTCTCAGCACACAAACAAACTTTGTGCATAACAAATTTTTTATTTCGATATATTTTTTTAATGTTGTTTTGTAATCCCAAGTGCGCGGGAGTGCGGTAAGTGTTTTAAACGGCTAAATAGCCACAAAGGTTTCGTTTATGTTTCCGTTTAGGTAGATAGCTGTAAGAAAGATTTTTTTTTTTTTTTTTTTTTTTTTTTTTTTTTTTTTTTTTTTTTTTTTTTTTTTTTTTTTTTTTTTTGTCAGTAGCTGTTTAGATTCCGGCCGAGACAGTCGTAGACTCTCCGCAGAGTATTAAACAGATAAGAGTTTTCCTTTATTATAACATTAATTTATTTATTGTTTTGTTTTTTGCGGTTTGTTTTACTTTATTGTTATTATTATTTTGTCTTATTTATCTGGAAGAAATTCTTTAATTTTGTTAAACCACTACTCTTTATTTATTTTTTTTATTTTTTTTTTTTTAATATTTCTTTAAACGAAAAATGGGAGAGCCTCCTGACCCTCCCGAATTAACTAGTCCTTTAAATAAAAAAAGAAAATGGGCTCGGGGTCGAATCAAATTTCCCCCCGACAAAATTTTACCACAAAGGGCAGAAAACATATCACCAACCTATTTATTAGTAAAAAGAATAGATGAAGAAGACTTTAAAAAAGTCTCCCCTTTTTTTATTCATAAAGTAATTTCTAACTTGGTAGGAAACGTTAAAACCGTAAAAAAGTTAAGAGACGGGTCTCTACTAATACAAACAATAAATGGACAACAGTCCAATAAGCTTCTATCCTATACGGTTTTGGTGGACAATGCCCAGTACAGATAACTCCACACAACACACTTAACTATAGTAAAGGCGTGATCCGTTGTTTCGATTTTCAATATATGGAAATAGAAGAAATTAAAAAAGAACTTACCCCAATTATTAAAGATATAGTAAGAATTAAATCAAAGAATAATGGAAACGAAGTTTTAACGCATAATTATATAATAACATTCCCGACCCCTAAACCTCCAGATACAATACAGATTGGATACGAAACAATTAGAGTTCAACCGTATATACCTAATCCATTACGATGCTTTAATTGTTTGGGTTTTTCTCATCCTACGGCACAATGTAAAAAAGAAACTGTGTGTATCCAGTGCGGTCAGAATAAACATGGGGAAAATATTAGGTGCAATCTACAGGCTAGATGCATTAACTGTAACGGCTCACATAATGCTCTTGATCGCTCCTGTCCCGTATTTAAATTGCAAAAAGAAATAAAAGCAATACAAGTGAATAATAAAGTATCGCTGAACGAAGCGAAAAAAATATATAAAGAGAAAAATCCTATTCAGTTTAATAAAACCTTCGCGGAAATAACTAAAAATCAAAATAAAAATACTGAAAAAAAAGATGTTGCCATTCAGGCCAACATTTTATATTATTTTCCAGATAATCTTAACAAAACAGAGACTAATAAAAATAGCCCAGCTGGAGAAATATCAAATGAAACTATTCAGATTAAAGCTCATAGTAGCCATACACAAACTACGTCTGTTATCACCCAACCCGCCGGGTCTTGCGCTAGTGCTGTAATGACCCCCACTCTTCTCCCTTTCCCCTCTCCTTCCAGCTGTTCCGGTATCTCGCATCTCTCACCGACCTCCCCCATTCCAAGCCTACCACCTTCCACCACCCCGACTCCTCGACCCCCGCCACTTAAACCAGACCCACCTCCCGTCGATTTAATTAATGAACAAATATTAATTAATAATGAACAGGAAGAAGATGGATATGTGGTTCAAAAACCAAAAAGAGGAAAGCAAAGGAAAAAACTCTCCTAGTAAAAATTATAATACATCGATTTTTTTCCTTTTCAATCAAAAACAAATGTATATTCTTAGTTCTAGTTAGAATATATTTTCATCCATACATATATACGTATCTTTCCTTTTTTTATTTTATTTCTTTTAAATATAATAACCATATATGTCATTGCTTCAATGGAATTGTAATGGCTTAAAAATTCATTTTAATGATTTGAAAATATTAATGCGTGATACTGATCCGTTTTGCCTAGCTCTTCAGGAAACACATCTTGCAACAAAAGACAAAATCACAATTAAAAACTTCGAAATTTATAGAAAAGATAGCCCCAATCCAAATCATAATCACCATGGAGTTTTAATAGCTGTACATAAATCCATATATTCAGAATCAATTCCGATTAACACCCACCTTCAAGCGGTTGCTGTCAGTGTTCACCGAAGTTTTGCTTTTTCTGTATGCAATATATACCTACCACAAGATCGTACAATAGATACTCAACATCTATTAGATATTTACAATCAACTGCCCCGTCCTGTTCTTTTTATTGGGGACCTGAACGGCCACAATCCTCTATGGGGATCCCAAGATATCAACATGCGGGGTAAAATAATAGAAAATTTTCTAGATATCTCTAACCTTCTCTTACTTAACACTGGAGAATCTACCTTCCTCAGCTCCAGCTACGGGACATATTCAGCCCTTGATCTTTCTCTCTGTAGTCCAACGTTTTTTAGTAATATTTACTGGACAGTGTTACCTGACCTATATGGTAGTGACCACTTCCCGCTACTCATAAAATTTACTAACATGAATCCCACGCACGTAAAACCGAGATGGGTGTTGAAAAATGCTAATTGGTCTCTTTTTACCTCCTTAGCCTCACCACCCCAAACACAGCCATCCGATATGACCATGGACGAAGGCTGTGAAATAATTACAAATACGATCATAAAAGCAGCAAAATCATCGATACCAATGACCTCAGGTTTACCCAGAAGACCGCTAGTTCCTTGGTTTAACGATACGTGTAAAAAAGCCATTAAAGATCGTCGTAAAGCGTATAAAAAATTCGAAAAATCTATGACATCCGAAAACCTGATAGAATATAAAAAACAGCGGGCTATATGCAGGAAAATATTCAAACAATGTAAGAGTGAGTCTTGGAAAGAATATATAAGTTCCATAAATGCTTCTGCTACGTCAGCTGACGTATGGAACAAAATCCATAAACTTACTAAAAATCCTTCTTCCTCCCGTTACACTATTTCGGTTAATAGACAATTGTCTGACAACCCTTCACTGGTCTCAAATACCTTTGCAAACTTTTATTCCGAGATATATAATTCCGAGAGAAATAGTCCCAACCTTGACGAAATAGAAACTGATAATACAGTAAATGCCGAAACCCTCTATTATAATCTTGATTTTTCAATGTGGGAATTTAAAAATATCTTAAATACCGTTAAAGGAACTTCGCCTGGTCCAGACCATATCCATTACGACATGATAAAAAATCTTCCAGTCGACACACAAAAATGGCTGCTTGAATACTATAATCACATTTGGTCTACTGGGCACTTCCCAAGCACCTGGCGCGATTCAATCATAATCCCGATTCTTAAAAACGGAAAAGACAAACGGGACCCGAACAGCTATCGCCCCATATTCCTAACTAGTTGTCTAAGCAAAATTATGGAACGTATGGTCAACAAAAGATTAATGTGGATAATAGAGAATAACAATTTAATACAACCATTTCAATCTGGGTTCCGCAAAGGACGATGCACAATAGATCATCTGGTTACATTAGAGGCCGAAGCCCAATATGCCTTCATCAACGCTCAACAGATGATCGCTGTATTCTTTGATATGAAGAAGGCTTTTGATAGCATAAACCACGCAGTAATTCTCAATAAGTTATCATCTATAGGAATCAGAGAGCAAATGTTCTATTTTATCAAACAGTTTCTTTCAAACCGTCACTTCAGAGTTAGAATAGGATGCGAACTATCTGAGAACCATGAACAGGTCAACGGTGTCCCACAAGGCTGTGTCCTTAGCCCCACTCTATTCTGCCTAGCAATAAATGACCTGGGACTCAACTTACCTAGGGGTGTCAAACCGCTCTTGTTCGCAGATGATTTAGCCATTATTTGTCGATCAGATAACATTACCACCGTACAACTTAAATTACAGGAAGCCATCAATAGAATTAATAACTGGTCCCTCTCCATTGGTCTTCGTTTCTCTACCGAAAAAACTAAATGTTTACATTTCAGCAGAAAAAGAAATACTCCCACCTCTCCCGAACTACTTTTAGGTAATTCCTCGATTCCATATACAAACAACCATAGATTCTTAGGGATGATTTTTTACCGAAAACTGACTTGGGAACCACACGTCTCTACACTAAAACTAACTACAACAAAAAAATTAAATATACTACGATTTCTCAGCGGTACTTCCTGGGGCTCAGATAGAATCACTCTGCTAAAACTTTACCGATCTTTAGTATGCTCGAAATTAGACTATGGGTGTTTTATCTATGGTTCTGCCCGCTACCGGATCCTTAATAAGCTCGATACTGTCCATCACACCGGAATTCGCATCGCGACCGGCGCGTTTAGAACCAGTCCTATTCTCAGTCTGTGTTCCGAAGCAGGACTACCGCCTCTTTTATTCAGAAGAAAAAAACTGGCAATAAGCTACATCTCTAAACTCTTCCTTAATTACCTCTTACTCTTCCTTAAATTACCAAACCGGATCCTTAATAAGCTCGATACTATCCATCATACCGGAATTCGTATCGCGACCGGCGCGTTTAGAACCAGTCCTATTCTCAGTCTGTGTTCCGAAGCAGGACTACCGCCTCTTTTATTCAGAAGAAAAAAACTGGCAATAAGCTACATCTCTAAACTCTTCCCTCAAACGGAACACCCAACACATAGGTACATTTTCAAACCAAAATTCTCCAAAACCTTTGAAAAAAAAATTAATTCAACACTTCCTTTATCAGAGAGAATTTCTTCCGCTAAGTCGTTCCTTAAAGGAATTCCTTTATATAAACCTGAAATTCATACTCCTCCATGGACGCACAAACCACCAAAAATTATGTTACATTTATCAGGACTACCCAAAAACAAAACATCGCCCTTGGAATACAAAACTGAATTTTCCCGTCTCCTCCAGAATATTCCGGAACCATTCTTAATCTATACAGATGGATCTAAATCCTCCGACTCTACAGCATCTTCTTTCGTTACCCATAGCTCAACCCACAAAATAAAACTACATAAACTGTGCAGCATTTATACCGCCGAACCCCATGCAATAGTCTCAGCCCTTCACTTCTCAATGTCAATATCACCTACAACCATCGCAATAATAACTGACTCTCTAAGTTCACTAAAAGGTTTAAATAATACATATCCAAAACACCCTACATTACTTAAAATCCATACTTACCTCCAAATGCTCGAAAATCTAAGAAAATCGGTATACTTCGTATGGGTGCCAAGCCACGTAGGAATAGTCGGTAACGAGCTCGCGGACCTAGCAGCCAAACAGGCACTTACTCTTCCAGGTCGAGGCGCTGCCATTTTAACACCTCTAGAACTCAGTCTTCCCCTCAAAAGAGAAATTACTGATGGGTGGCAGTCTATGTGGAATGAGAGCCCACCAAGTAAACTGAAGGCCATTAAAACATCAGTAAAGCTATGGACCACGTCAAATCGTTCTAATCGTAGAGAAGAAAGAGCAATAACCAGACTGAGAATAGGACATACCAATTTGACCCATTCCTATCTTATTAGCAAGCAAGCGCCACCGAAATGCCAACACTGTCAAAACATTCTCACGGTCAGTCATATCTTTCGGGAATGTCCATTTTATATTTCGGTTCTAGCCAGATCAGGACTTACACCCGATATCGCAACCAGTCTAGGTAACGATGACATCAAGATAAAGCGTGTATTAAACTTTCTAAAGGCAAATGACATAATAAATAAAATATAGTTTTTTATAATATATTATATCTTATTTGTTTATCTATGTATCTGTTTTGTTTATTTATCTGAATCTATTTGTTATCTTTGTGTGTGTGTGTGTGTGTGTATATATATATTAATTATTATTATTATATATTTACTTACTTCTTTTTATTTATTTTTTTAAATTATAGATAAAAAAAAAAAAAAAAAAATAAGCCACAGGCGTTGATGACCTAGCGGTTTTACGCCTTGAAACCCAAACAAACAAACAGTTTTTTTTTTTTTGTTTTGTGCGTGTGTTGTTCTATGTTTGTTTTAGTGGTAAGATGTGAGTTTTTTCAGTTTAGACTAGAAAAACTTGTGATATAATTTTTTTTTTAGGTATCTAAGGTATATTTTATTTAATGTATATTTTCTTTTGATGTCATGTTAGGATAAACAAAACAATTGTTTTATTTTTATTTTTTTGAGAATTATACGAAGAATGTACGTAAACTGGCGGGGGAGAGTTATAGTCTGGAGCATAGCATTATTGTACTTAATACCCAAATCTCTTATGTAAATAATGATAAATGTATATAAGGTGGATTACTGAGAGGAATAAAGCAGTCTTGATTTTGCCGTTGTGCGTATTTTTTTTCTAACCTTTTACTTTTTTTTTATCAGTTTTAACTCGCTGTCACTTATATATATATATATATATATATATATATATATATATATATATATATATATATATATATTAAATTATATATTATATATTTATTATTATATTTATATTTATTATATTATATATTATAAAATGTATATATATATATATACATGTATATATATATATATATATATATAAATATATATATACATACACACACATACATATATACACATACATAGACATTTCATTTTAACTTAATTTCAACATATTTTTAATTTGTAGGTAATTCCAATGTTCAAGAATTATCAACTGAAAACCCTCTTCCCAAAAAAACTATTTTTTACTGGAGACCACGAACGCGACAACAACCATATCCCGAACCTCAAAATTCTCAAAAAATATATATTATTAACTGTGGAAATTATATATATATATATATATATATATATATATATATATATATATATAGATATATATATATATATATATATATATATATATATATATATATATATATATATATATTAAATTATATATTATATATTAAATTATATATTATATATTTATTATTATATTTATATTTATTATATTATATATTATATATTAAATTATATATATATATATATATATATATATATATATATATATATATATATATACATACATGTATATATATATAAATATATATATATATATATATACATACACACACATACATATATACACATACATAGACATTTCATTTTAACTTAATTTCAACATATTTTTAATTTGTAGGTAATTCCAATGTTCAAGAATTATCAACTGAAAACCCTCTTCCCAAAGAAACTATTTTTTACTGGAGACCACGAACGCGACAACAACCATATCCCGAACCTCAAAATTCTCAAAAAATATATATTATTAACTGTGGAAATTATATATATATATATATATATATATATATATATATTTTTTTCGGTTGGCACTGTATACCATGGAGATCCTTGGCCGCGCGATGTGGTATTTGGCATATCTCACTATCTTTCCCTTTATATCCCACTCCAAAAGTTTATCTGCTATTGATCTTCTCCATACTCTGTCGGACGCTTTTTGTATGTAAAAAAAATATTACAATTGACTATACTCTGAATCGAATCGCCGCTTGTATTTCATAAGAGATTGATAGATTATTTGCCACTTCTATAATTATGTTTTCAATAAAAACAAAGGATTCCATCTTGGGAATTGGACAAGGGTAAATTCCATTTTATTTTAGAAATGCTAAGAGATGCTGCTTCCAGCAATGTCTGGTTAAATATTTCTAACTGTTTATTGATATTTGTAGGTTCAAAAACAGCTGATCTTCTGGCTACCTTTTTCTCTATGAAATTCTGATTCAGCTAATGAATACTGCCATCTGCCATTTTATTGTGCAAAAGGTCTATTTTCTGGAATTTCTAGGAGGAAAGTAATCTCTTCCAAAACGCTCATCCAATACATTCCACATTGCTATCTATAAAATATTATGGTCACAGAGGTAAGAGTGAAATGGTACTCAGATTAAGGTGGGTTTTTGCACCATCATTTAATAACGTTGAATCCTTCTCTGTTTGAACCTTCTGACCTACGCTCCGCCCACATGTTCTAGTCACGTAATCCAGTCACGTGACCCAGGGCGCCTCCTCTCCTTATTTAATATATTTTTAGTCTGAAAATATTTGATAATATTTTAATATTACCCGTCCGCATGTTTTAGTCACGTGGTCCAATCACGTGACCCACGTCACCTATGCTCCTTGTTTAAATCATTACAAGGCCATCATTTTGTTTCTTCTGTTCGAAATGTAAAGGTGGACTATGAAAGCATAAACAAAGGATAGGGCCCCTCAATCCTATAATAGCTGATGGCCTTTGAACTGTTAATCCTTAAAATATAAACAACGAGTAGGGTCTCTAAATCCTATGACAGCTTATGGACTTTAAACTGTTAATACCTTAAATATAAAAAAATAGTAGGGCTTCTTACTCCTATAACAACTGTTGGACTTTGAACTGTTTATCTCTAACATATAAATAAATAGTTGAGTCCCTTAATCTTATAACTACTTATGGACTTTGAACTCTTAATCCCTAAAATATAAACAAATAATAGGGCTTCTTAACCTTTGAATAGCTTATGGACTTTGAACTGTTAATCCTTAAAACACAAACAAATAGTAGTGCTTCTTAATCTTTGAATAGCTTATGGACTTTGAGCTGTTAATCCTTAAAACATAAATAAATAGTAGGGAACCTTATTCCTATAACAGCTTTTGGACTTTGAGCTGTTAATCCCCAACCTTTCTTATCTCGCTGAAAACAACTTTTCAATGCTCTATGTATTTTTAATCGCTGATAGAAGAAATAATGGACTTAAAAGGATTAACTTTTAATCATTTAAGTTCCTATCGAACTTTTAATCCCTAAGATATATCGACAAACCGAAACGACTGTATCACGCTGGCCAAAGAGGTTATACCTTTTCATAACTTCGAAATATTTTCAAAGTACACGAGTCGGTATTTATAACTAAGAACATGTTACCGTTAATTTTAATTGATGAATATCAATTAATCGTTAATTTATACTCGAACATTAAGTTCATATAACTAATTTTTAGTTATCACCAATAGTAGGGCTTCTTAATCTTTGAATAGCTTATGGACTTTGAGCTATCAATCCTTAAAAAATTTTAATTCCAACACTAAGAAATACAAGTATATAAGAAAAGACTAGGAGTTGTGGTCTTCGAAATATATTTGAATGCATTAAATGATTTTAACAAAGTAACTCATATGTACCCTAATTATCTATAAAATCTGCACGAACGACTTTCACCAGGCGCGTACATAGATATTTTTTCGGGGAGAGAAATTTCAATTTTTTTTTTGAAGGAGGGATTTAGTGAGAGGGCAAGTAATCACTAAATGACTATAATCACTAAATAGGGCGTAAGTTTTAAGGATAAGAATAAAAATTGGATACAAAATTATTACTCAAAATACAAAACTTATATGAAAATCATAATTTTCAAACTTTTTTGGGGGGAAGAGGAGATAATATCACCTTGACGGTCCTAACAACGGCCTTGACGTTAAGAATAAATAAATTTCAATGAACGATATTTGGCGAATATAGACATAATAGTTGTTGGTTTTTTTTTTTTTTATTTGTGTACCCCAGATGGTTATTCTAATATTTTATATTTATGCTAGAAAAATTAATAAAAAAATATATATTAACATTTGTTCATACATAATTTAATTTTGAAACTATCCCGTTCCACTGTCATACACTGTATTTAAAAAAATGGAGATGTTGAAATTAAAAACACGTCCCTCCTTGAGAAAATTGGTGGTATTTATTAGGAAGGGAACCATGGTTTAACTAACACCTGTTTCACTCATCCCTTGTTAATCAGTATTACATACTAATCGAGTGATGAAAAATTTGGTTGGCAGACTATAATGTCTACACTATTCCTTAGCATTATTGTCATTCTTTCGTTCCCTACATAATCCCAGCTTACTTTTAATCATCCTTTTTTCTTTCTTCTTTACATATTCCAATCCATGGTCAACTTATATAACCTTTCAGACGTCATACTTCTAAGATATCCAGACCAGTTTTTCTGTGAATGAATAAGTAGATATTCTTTTTCACTTTTATCAGTATTTTTACCCCTTATCTTCAAGAGTTTATATAGCTATGAGTCTTTTAGGATGTTGTCAATGACCAATGTCATCGAATTTGAGATAAACAAGAAAACAGATTTATATATAATGTTTTTCGTACTGAGAAGTATGCTACAGGTCCAGAGAACTGAGTGAAGTAATGCTGTGGCTTTTCTATATTTTTAAGTCACCCACAATAAGAATAATAATGAACATATATAATTGAAGAAACGAATCGACGCTCTAACTTAAATGCAGTCCTACCGACTTCATCCAGGCTGAAGAGACTAAATTACATTGTATTGAGTCCTTTATAATAGTCCATACAGTGACCCATAATAGACCTAATATTGTGTTGATTGATGGTAATATGATAACAGAGAGATAATAGACATTGTTGTGCTAAATTACGATCATACTAATTTTGTCAATATTTATATTATATTAATATTGCCCGATCAGGCTATCCTTGAATGAATAAGTGTACCTTCTTTTTCACTTTTTATTTTGATTTATATATAATATATATATAATATATATAGTAACTTTGATCTCCAGCAATGATCTAAATCCAATGTCTACTGTAAATGCTACTGACAAATCTTTTCAATTTCAAATTTTCAAGACAAATGAGAGGAACTGCTTGGTAAGTAAACAAAAAAACCCTATATTCCGACTTACAACAACCGCCTATCAACCAAAATATACTTACTCTTTATTCCCCTTTTCATTATAACCTTATACAATATGGCTACGGCTGGCATAACCATTAGGAGATGCGTGATCTCCTTTCCTGAATCCAAACCGGGAAGAGGTACTGCTGTGTACTATCCCACCTATGCCATGTTTATCTTTTAACACTACCATATTTGCTTATTGTCACTCTTCTATCAGGCAGGTGCGAATAAATAGTTGAAAGTTTATATAAAAAAAAATGTATTCACAGAGTTAGACTTCTATCGACCAAGACACCTCAGTCGGTGCTCAACTGAAACTGGAACCTGAGATAGTGGGAGCAGACCAGATCAGATTTCCTCGGTCGGACACAATATTGACCTGACCATTTGGACCTCTCCTCTCCCCAGAGCTGCGATCTAAGCATCTTCCCTTATCTTACACAGCTTTTCCTTAAGATGTCCTGGGCTATTATCGAGTTCGGATTACACATCATATCGCATCCGCTTGGCTATTATTGTCCGGAATAATGGAGGCATTAACTTCTATTTATTTCCTATTGTATTATTCGGACTTGATTCTACCTTGAATATTCATTTAATTCTATCTACTACGGCTTTAGAAAAATGTTCAAAAATCATGACAAATCTCATCAAATCACCTTTAATAATATTTTTCATATCTGTAAAATAGAACTGTTACTGAGGACTTTATCCTGAAGAGTGACTAGCAAAGGATCCTTACGAGACTCCAGTTTAAACATAGTACAATTAATAATTTTAAAACTATTAGTAATCCGTTCAAGACTTTTGTTAATTTAAGTGAATTTAATTTTAAACTGTTGGTGATTACAAATTTAAATTTCACTGAAATTTAGTTATTTTTTCTCACACAAAAATGGATATCGAAGAGGCTAGGTAAGCAGCTTCAGTGTCGATCCACTGCTAATAAAATAGAATAAATAATTATCTGACACAGCCGGAATCGAACTCGGGCCCGGGAGATAGAAACAAAGTGCCTTACTCACTTAGCCACCAGGCTCCACACTTTTAAAAATAATTATAATTAAATTGTTTGCGGTTTCATATTACATATTTTGTAATATAAGTTGGCATTGAAGCCAAAAACGAAAACATTGTGCAATCCTATTCAGAGAGGACAAAAACTTGGGAATTCTAAACAATATATACACTCAGTGTCAAAATGTTAGACACGCCCATTGAAATTAAAAAATACTTTTCATGTTTTCTTTATTTTTGATTGATATTATTTTTTTAAGCACAGTTTAAAGTATAAATTATGATATTGAAATGGGGAAAATCCTCTCAGACGTTGAGGATTATTTAAATCCAATATCAGTAAATACTGATATTTTATATGCGTCAAAATGATAGACACTCTTCTTGTTGTTTACTATTTTCTTAGTCCTCTAGAGTTGAAATCGTTAAAAAAACATTCTACTTCCGTGCAATGTTGAATTTGTTTCAAAATAGATCTAAAAAGAACGTGAGTTACTGGGAAAAAATAAGTGTTTCTCCGAAGAAGAGCGCCTTTTGATTTCTTCACTCCACAAGGACGGGATGAGTTGTAGGAAAACAGCCCGCCGAATCAAGGGGAGTTTTTCATCGGTCGCGAATTTTATTCGGCACGGGGAGACATATGGAACCCACCGTTCAACTGGGAGGCCCCCTGCTTTGACATTACGAGAAAAACGGAATATTCTTCGAATCGCATCCAACTCTTGTAAAACAGCAAGAGCAATTGCTGAGGAAGCTGGAGTTCAAACAAAACTAAGGTAACAAAACTAAATGTCCAAAGATTATTAAAAAGTCAAAAACAATAGTTTAGTTAGAAAAAAATTGATAAGAAAGCCAGCTTTACCCGTCACAAATTGGCCCGGATGGCATTTGCTCATAATGTGATGTCATGTACTGAGGAGTGGAAGAAAGTCATCTTTAGTGATGAAAAAAAATTCAATCTGGATGGGCCAGATGGATTTTCGTATTATTTTCATGAATTAAGAAAAGAAGACAAAATTTTATTAAGGTGTTAAATGGAAGGAGAAAAAGTTATGGTTTGGGCATCAATTGGTTGCAAAAAGAAAGGAAATTTGGTATTTCTTTCATCAAGAGTAAACTCAGCTGAATATAAAATTTGTTAGAGGAACGTTGACTTTTAATGTCATGTAATTAAAAGTTGACTTTTAATGACATGTCTGAAGGCACACCAGTTTCCCAGCAACATAACGCCCCAATACATTCAGCGCCATGGGCCGAGCGCGTTGGGACAGCACTTTGGCTCAGCCATGCTCGTTTTTGATGATCGGAGAGAATTTCACTGATATCGAAAGATTCTTTTTTTTAATAAATAGATCCTGGGTCGGATCGGTCCGACATTTTTACTAAAGTAAATAATTTTTGTGATGACTATTTTAATTTTATGGCATAATAATATCATTTATGGCTTTATAAGACTTTTTTCTTTAGTCGTCATAAGCATTTTCTTTGTTCTTTGTTAATTAAATAAATATTCAATATTAAAAAGCCGGTCCCGAATAGATCGATTATACGATAGTTCACTTATTTTTATTTTAAATATTCGCTAAAGAAATCACGCCTAACAACGAAATTAAAGGATATTCCATAATTTTCTTAAGGTAACGTGAATACAATGAATATTTTGTATTGTACTTAGCAACCAAGGATATTCGTGCGAGTGGACAGACCAGTATTATATATTTCTTATGAGAATTACTAATTTTAGTAATTATTTTTTTATGAATGGCAACGGATTTAATTTGTTGACATCCGCGTGATGGTATATAAGGATCAATCTAATTAGGGAATGATAAATTATTTTCCACTTCTATAAATTTGTTTTATTGAAAACTAGTTTCGAATGTTATACATTCATCCTCAGTTCTAAAAACACACAAAAAGTTCAAAAATAAGCAATTCAAAATATATCTAGGTGTTATTATACATATTGAATTAGATGTAATATAAACAGTATTATAAAACATTTATGAATTATGAATTTAATTAAGACAAGAAATCAAATACATGTTGGTATTCACCAAGGTTTAAATGGATTATATCAAACAGAAAAGTGTGTACTGGTTCTTTCACGCATTGTACTAACACTGAAAGAAAGGTAGGTAGGATGTTTATAGGTAAAAATGGTTTAAGGATCGGGGTTTTATATTAGATAACTATTAGTGTTATATAACTATCTATTATCATATAGGAGTATTAGTATTATATAACTGATTTTTATTACATCTAATTTAATATGTATAATAAATACCAAGCTATATTTTGAATTGCTTATTTTTGAATTTTTTGTGTGTTTTTAGGATGAATGTATAACATTCGTATAACTGAGGATGAATGTATAACATTCGAAACTAGTTTTCAATAAAACAAATTTATAGAAGTGGCAAATAATTTATCAATTCCTCATTAGATCGATGCTACTATAGCATCATGCGGATGTCAACTGATAAAGAAATCACGCCTAACAACAAAATTAAAGGATATTCCGTAATTTTCTGAAGGTAGCGAGAATACAACGAACATTTTGTATTGGACTTAGCACCTACCGAAAGTCGTGCGAGTGGACAGACCAGTATTATGTATTTCTTATGGGAATTACTAATTTTAGTAATTATTTTTTTATGAATAGTAACGGATTTATTAGGTAGAGAAAAATCAAGGACAATTTTTAGCATTTGTCCACGGTCGTTAGTAATATTATCTTATTTTTTGAATTTTCGAGAAAAAAACACATATTATGAGTTTTCGAGGTAAACAAATTTCGTAGTGCTAAAGGTATACTTTCGCTGCTACTGCCCGCGGTTGCGACTGGCAGAGATCGCTTGCAACTGACGTTGGCTACTGCGTTGACTGAATAGATTGGGACATATTTCGCTGGCACTGCCCGGCAGTCTTGGTATGACGGCATGCCAATACTGCTGCGTCCCTGACCGCTCCAGAAGGAGTCATACTGCCACGGCCGCGACGGTTTCCGCTTCTTTTCGTTTAACGAAAGAAGGGATTTAATAGGAATGACGATGAATGTCTTCTAGAATCTTTTAAGGAATATCATGTTCTTTATATAATAACATAACAAAAAGGAATACAAATAAAATAAATAAACTTTTATTTATTTGTTTGTTTCTTGAAAGTTTATTCATGATCTGAATATTTACGATAATAATATAACAAGAATTAAGAAAAATAAACTTCTTTTTAGTCGTATTTTCCCCGAAAAAATAGACTATTGCAGTGGGTCGAAGGTCGGCGGTGAGCGGCGGGACTGCGTTTTCTATCCGTTTCATAACCCTAGAGCACGATTATGGAAGTTTTAGAGATGTCTGATATATATATATATATATATATATATATATATATATATATATATATATATATATATATATATATATATATATATATATATATATTTTTTTTTTTTTTTTTTTTTTTTTTTTTTTTTTCCACCGCTACATTTGAATGGGTAAATTCCAGTCATAATTTCGGTATGTTTACCTGAAATAAATGAGCTGAAATTCGGAATGAAGTGTTTTCCGTATCGAAGGTCAGGGGAGAGGCAGAACAATATAATAAAATTAAGGGTAAATTGCGGTATGTTAGGGAACTGTCTTTTGTGGGTCTTAACGTTTTTCTCACTCCTCCGTTTTTATAATATTTTAATTGTAATGAAAATACAATTAAAATACAATTTTTTTGTTTCTTGAAATTTCATGATAATAATATAACAAATATTAATAAAAATAAATTTCTTTGTTTGTTGTTTGTTTATTAAAAATTTGTTTAAAAACAATTAATAAATTGCACAAGTACAGAATCCTTTATCAACAACTTTTCTTCCCAGGATTTTATCTTATTTTAGAGAAATTCAAATGAATATTGATAAATATATCGTCGCCATCACGTATAACTAATGGACGTGAAAAATCGAATTTTTTTCGATTCCTTACTTTTATTAAATTACCAGAAGCATGTTTGCAAAATAAAATGTTATAAACACAAACCAAGGACCCAGAGAAGTAACACAAAATTAAACTGAGGGGTATTTAGTCAAAAAAAGTTTCTGAATCTCTTCTCACCATTTTATAAATAGCCATTTATAAGCTTAGCATAAGAACCTTCACTTTTCGGGTTTTGGAATATGCTGTTAGCATTACGTCTTGTTCCTAACATAATGTCATCTTCCTCTTCTAATAAAAAAGCAAGATTTACATCCATGTTGCAAACGAAGTCTATAACAGAAAGTTTTAAAGATTTTATAGCTATAGTATATAATATATGTAGTGTATGATATATTCCATATGTACGATATAAAAGTAAAGTACCACTGCCGGTTTGCAATGTTCAACTAAAATCTAGTATGTTATATATATTAAATATATACGTCTTATATACCAAATTTGAGAAGTTTTTCATTATATTTTAATATAATATTTGATGAAAATCTATTAAAACATTCAAAGTATTGAAGTACTATCTTCGGTAATCATGTAGTGACCCAAAAAAGAGGTTCAAAACTACATTTTGCAGCAATCCCAAATACAAAATTTTAACTTTCTACGGCTAACTGTTTTGGAGTTATGCGAGATACGAACGAACGTACGTACAAACGTCACGACGAAACGTCAAAATGGATTCAGATATGTCCAAAATGGATATTTCCGTTTAAATCTGAAATCCAAAAATATCCGCGATTACAATACTTCCCTTACTTCGTGCAAGGAAGTAAAAACATATATGTTCCTTTAATCTCCGATTTAGCGATCTTCCAGTTTTTCTCGTGTATTTGGCTGCACAATCATTACAATTTAGTTCGTATAATGCTCTTTTTCGGAAAGGGTCTATTTTGTAATGATGCTATTAACTCTCTAATGGTATGGTAAGGGTCGGATACGACCCATGAGGTAACATTTTCGTTCATACTCCCTCCATGCGTGAGTTGGAGGGACGTGACTTCAGGAGTCCTTAGTCCCACTCTTTCTCTATCGGTGTATAAGCTCACATCAATCAGATAAGTGAAATACCCCCTCACACTCACACTTCACCGACTTTTTTTTTGTCTGACGGTTGGGTCGGATGCGACCCACCTTACTGTTAACGCTACAAATTTATTGTACATTTTTTATCAGATTGTTCTGAAATGGCAGAAAAAATAATTTTCACTACTCCCGAAGAAGTTCTTGCAGAATAAGGGCGACAGCAAGGGGAAGATTCAGACTCTGAAAGTGAAGTATTTGAGGCAGATGACGAAATTTTGCCACACGACGATGATTTCGATGCCGAACAAAATCTCAGCTCATTATCAGATACGCACAAGGAAAGAGAGTTTGCACTAGGAAGGGATGAGGACACCATTTGGACAAAGACTCCGGATCGTTCAAAATATGCCAAAACACCAGCTTCTAACGTTGTCACCCATCTACCTGGGCCGAAAGGAAAAGCCTCAGAACTCACAGATGAATTACAGTTATATTCTCTTTTTATTACAGATCAAATTGTCGACGAAATTGTACAAATCAACAAATCCAAAACCCCGAAATGATTATGAATCAGAGCAGTGGTTTATATCAACAAATGACGGATTGGAGTTAAAAGAACTTATGTGATTGTTGTTCTTAGCAGGAGTTTTATAAAACTGCAACCTATGCCCCGAAGACTTTTTTCTCCCGTTTTTTGGGCCACCTATTTTTCGGACCACAATGACCAAAAAGAGATTCGATTTCCTTTCAACAAATTTGAGATTCGATGACACGGATACCCGAGAAACACGAAAGTCTTTAGATAAATTTGCAGATTTACCACACACTTTTTGAAATGAGTATATGCTCGTCGTTTTACTTTACTTATGTGTTCATTTGATTTATCTTCACATATTTTATTTGTCCAATGTGATAAGTCACTTAACGATTGTGATAATGATATCTGGATCCAATGTGATTAACTTTTAACTATTTAAGTTAAAAACAAATGTTTAGAAACAATAAATAGAGAATTAAGAATTCATTTTGGTGTAATTTATTAACATTTTAACTCTCCAAATAAGCAGAAATAGCTTCGGGTCGGATCCAACCCGGCCTTACCGAGTAAGTGCCAAGACTTCACCTTACCATTAGAGGGTTAAAGGCTGCGAGTTTATGTGCCATCGCTCTCCTAGCTTCATTGTTTATAACGATTAATCAACTGTGGTTGGTGGATCGTGAAAAAATGATGTTTTCCCCTCATTAGTTGTCCCTATACTTTGCGGCCCTTGTTTCGACTGGATTTTTTCCATATTTTATTAAAACGCGGTATAAATGTTTGGTTCAAATATCTTTTAACTTCCTCTGGCTGATTCCTTCTGATGGTCCGCTGTTAGCTGAGGGAAATCACTTCTCAATTTCTCCTTGCAATTCACAACATCACGGCATTGTCTAAAACTATATCGGCTAGTTCGCGATATGACAATTAGTAATTGTTCCATTGTGATACAAATATACTGCAATTAGGAATTGTTCAAAATAACAATTGTAAGAGACTGAGGAAAATAAATAAACAGATTTAACTGAAAGAAAAGCGAGCATGTTCTTCATTCTGATCAGCACAACACTTTTAATACCTATGTACTTTTATTCGTTTTTATTAGAATATATACAACGGTCGTAGGTGGTCGCAGCTAAAACTTGTTGGTTCGATTAGATAAGAGTCTAAGCATTAATTTCATATAGAACAAAAAACTGCGGAAGATGTCATACATTAGTTATATATTAATAAACTTTCGTAAAGCTTGATTATTTCATCGTTTATTTCAAAATTTCATGATAGCTTCAAAACAAAAAATATTGATTATGATAGTGTTCAAATTTTTTTATATAGGTTGCAAAAACATTAAAAAAGTATTAATTTGTTGCATTATCGATTTTTTGTGGAATATGAGATGCTTGGCTACGCTCAAAAAATGAATGGGTATATAAGTGACGAATCTTTTCGTCTTTTAACTAATGTTTAAAGTGTCAAAAGCTTTTTATATCATCAACATGTATTACTCAACTCTTGTGTATTCAAAATACTAAGTCCACTTATAGATTTAAATAATTCGAAAAATTGATTTTTTTTCACCTCCTGGACCACTGTGCGCCGTCCGCGGCTTATCTCCGAGACCACTGGACCAATTTTCTTGAGATTCGGTAACAAGGCCTTCTGACATCAATTGGACTTCAGACTTCCTCGCATCTCTTTATTTCATCCTTCCTTGGATTATTTCTGCGCTTCCTTTAGTTTCTTGGTCTTTCTTTTTTCTTTTCCAACTGAAGTGCACATCCAATAGTTTGATGTACATGTCCTCTGATTTCATGTCCTAACCTAACCTCAGCCTACTTGCTTTGACACTGTTTCTTCTTAACACTCCCAGTTCAGCACTCCCACGGCGATCACCTTGGAACAAGCTTCAAATTTCTGCTCCTCAGTCGCCTACTGTTTAGGTTTTTTGCTAAACTTGGTAGATACCTTTTATGGAGTATTCACAACATATTCCTTTCCCGAAACACTCCAAATCCTCATTTGAAAGATTATCTAATTATCTGAACTCTAAACCAAAGCAATTCGAAAAATTCAGCGAATAGACAGACCAAAATTTTTGAAAGATGATTATTTGGAAACAATAAATCATTGTGTAATAATTTAAAGCGTTGTTGTTGTTTTTTTATGCACCCCATTATTTAGCATTAATTAATAATAATTAATTTAAATAATTCTAAAAAAATAAAAAATATTTCTTGAGCATTTCAATGCATAATCTCCTTTTTTATGATTTAAAATGTTCATTTAATAAACATTAGCGTAATAGAGTGTGTTCCAAACTTATTTCCACGTGTATAAACAATGAAGAACATCTACTTACGAATGTTTTCTATTATATAGATTTTTTATTGAATAAAACCTTATTTTTCTTAAAAAAAGAGATCATTTCTTTAATAAAAACTATAAAATGTAAATAATAGAAAATAAACGGCGGAAGTAGCAATATTTGTTGGTGAACTGAACTGATGGAGAGCAGACAAAGAGCTATTGTCCGCAGCAGGCTTTGTTCCCTTCAGCGGGAGTTGATATTGTGCTCTAACAGTTCTCTAGCTCTTTGTTGCTTTTCCTGCTCTAGCCCTCTTCGTAGTAAAGGATATGTTCTCTTCTGTTCTAACTTCTTAACTGCCTCCTTCCAGTTACTCCAATCTCTTCCAGCTCCGATAGAATTTCATTTATCAAGTTTTCCTTGTTTATTTCGTTGCCAAAACATAATATTTGTGGTACAATACAATAAAACAAGAATAAAGATCTCTAGAAACTTGCGTACCACCTCACAAAATTTATATTCTACATGCAGTGTAGTCAACACAACATATACTTTATATTTGTCGTCACGAAATGACAAACGCTTAATGGATTTTTCCATTCCTGGAAAAAACCATTACCTGGAAAATTTTTGAGGCGTTCAATAAATTTGATCTGTTGTGTTTTGGGAGTGCTGATTACGAATTTAAACTTTGTTACCTTGAATTTTTCTCGGATATATATAAAAAAAAAATTGAAAAGCGCTTGAGAAAATTAATCTTTTTTCGTTAATTCTCACATAACATTTTAAAAGCAATATCAACATATAAGAAATTATACGAAAGAAAATTCCATACAAATTTTTACTCTAAATTTTGTTTAATCTTTTAAGAACATTCCCTCTTAGCCTAATCGGGTCCAGTCAAATGGGGACCAATCAGGGATCTTATTGGAAGGTGCTTTTTACTAATTTTTTTGTCTATTTTTTCTCCGAAGAATGTATAAAAAACTATTTGTTTACTTTTTTCCTTAAAATTTCAAAACCATGTATTATTCGAATAAATTTTAATATTCATTCAATACTAAATTAAAGAAGAGTAAATTACCTACAATATTGATTGTGATGATTATTTTGTTTGGCCGCTCCTTTTTAAAATGAGCGCTAGTCGAAATTATGAGAAGGAATATAGAAATTGATTTTTTTTTTTTTTTTATATTTCCTGAAAAATTGGAGGTAACAAAGTTGAAATTTGTATCCAGAAGTCGAAAAAACATAAGCGAGCAAATTTTCAGAACTCAAAAACTTTCCACTCTTACTCGAAAAATCAATTTTGATATTCCACCTCATAATTTCGACTCACACTCCCTTAACAGAGTGAATCCTCCTCACCCTTCGTAAGGAAGGCACGGCGATCTGCCCATTGATGCCACCGCTGCACAGAGCAGACCTACCAAATCACCCTTTGAATGTCTTCGGAAAAAGACATATGTGCCTCGGACACAAAATTGTGAATTTTGCTACTTAATAAAAGTGGAAGTAACAAAAATAAAAGCTTAAAAACGAAGTGGCCAAACAAAACAAATCATTAGATTAAAAATTGTAGGTAATTTACTCTTAGGTTTTGTAAGGTAAGTTAGTATAAAATGAATACTAGAATGTATTAAAATAATACATGGTTTTCAAGTTATAAGCAAAAAAGAAAACTTCTTTGTTTTAAATACAATTCCGGGAAAAATCGAGGTAACATCATTCAACTAGTAAAGTTTAAATTCGCAATCAGTAACTTAAAAAACTCAAATGAGCAAATTTTTAAGACTTTTTAGAACTATTTAATACAAGGTGCCTGAAATTAAGACCAATTTCGCTCTCTTACTACTTGTTACAAGATACATAGGTAAATAGATATATAAATTAAAAGCATATTTTTTTTCAATTAGAAGCGCACCTGTACCAAAAGATTAGTACCAATCGCAATGACGGTGTCTGGCTGCTGAACCTCAGGTGTGCGGTAGGGCAGGAGGCAGATCCAATTAGCCCAAGTTTAAAAAAAAAAATCTTAAAAAAATGTTGTACCTACGTATTAAAAATATTTAAAAAAAAAAATTGATAATAATTTTCCATTAACAAATATTAATTGAATTTTCCATATCGAATTAGAACATAGTTCAACGACATTGATCTGCAAAAATTTAAAATATTTTAAAAACAAACTCATTAAAGGCCACCAAAACACAATTTCATTATAATAATAAATTTTGTAATAACAATGATTTACATAGACTTTATTCACATCTTTTATAATAAATCATATCAAAAATTAAATAATCAAATTATTTTGAGATATTACAAATATTCAACTTTTGAAATAAATCCTGAAAGGACTTTCTCAACGTGACAATTAAGAAAAAATAGAAGAAACAAATTGTATAGATTTTAGATAAAAATGGCATGTAGCAACCTAGTTAATAATGTTCATAAACGTGCTGAATAGTGGGTTTTTTTTTAGGTTTATATGTTTTATCTTTTAGAAAAAAATTAAAAAAACATGAAATATGAAATATTTCACATGAAATATTTAATTGTGGCGTTTATAACACAGGCCAACAAAAAAAATTTTTTTGAAAACTTTTTTAACTTTGATAGTTGATCTTTATAGATTTTTATGTGTCTGATGAAATCTGACCTTAGTTTTTTTTTATCATCCATAGTTTTTCGGCAATATGCTTTATATTATATAGTATAAACCCCTATCTAAACCCCTATACGGTAAACGGGGAAATTAACGAATCACTATGTTACATCATAGCATGGTTTGTATTTACAATGGCTATTTAAAACAGTGATATAATGTGCCAATACAGGATTCACTTGTCAACTGGAATTGGTCTATACTTTCTTTCTCTTTCTTCTTTGAAGCTTCTTATGTAGCTTTTTACGATGGGTCGCATCTTGAACTTCTCGGTGAAGTGACCAACTGTAGTCCCCCATCATGTTGGTGTTCCAGCGGCTCTGGTAGCGTTTTTTCATCACTTTAACGTCCTGGTGAAAACGCTCACCTTGCTCCTCACTAACAAACATCTCCCAAATTGTCCGGGAAGTAATCAAGGTGGCTGTTCAAAAAGTGAACTTTCAGGCTCATCAAACATCCTAACTTTTTAAACTTCTGTAACATGATAGCTACAATAGAAACTCTGGGTCTTTGTCATTTCCCAACAACATTGTAACGACTTGCTTGAATGATACTCATGCTTCTTTCTCATTTAAGGTCATAGTGGATTCAAAGATAACATCAAACATCATTTTTATAATGTCAGGTCCGACAAAGACGCCTTCTTTTAGTTTAGGTTCTGAAAGGCGTGGAAACTTTTGGCAGAGATACTTGAAACATGGTCCATCTTTAGGCAAAGCCTTTACAAATTATTTCATGAGGCCTAACATTATATGTAGAGGTGGTAGAAGCACGTTTTTTGGATCTGCGAGGTTTTTCCGTAGAATGTTCTTCTCACCAGCTTTTAAAGACTTCCTCACAGGCCAGTTCTTTTTGCAACAATGTTGATCCCTAACCCTACTGTCCCATTCACACAAGAAACATGGAAATTTGGTAAAACCACCTTGCTGACCCCTTGCTCCTTAGCAAGCATGTTATTTTTAAATCACCACATATTATCCAACCATAGTTATATATATATATATATATATATATATATATATATATATATATATATATATATATATATATATATATCCAACCAGAATAGCCTATTCGATTTAACACTGTTTCTAGGTTTTCTTTCATAGGTACAGAATGACCAACAGCATAAGATGCGTACATGTTACCATTGTGTAATAAAACAGCCTTTAAACTAGTTTTCGATGTATCAATAATCAACATCCAGTCTTCCTTTTTGTATTCAATACCAAGCTCATTCATCACACCGGGAATGTCTGAGCAGTACACTAAATCACCTTCTTGTTTAAACAACTTGGAAAATTGTTGCTCTCTCTTCCTGTACACATAAATGCTAGTTCCAACCGCCAACAATTTCTTTTCTTTTAGTCTATAGCCAAGCAATTCAGCTTTTTCTTTCGTTAAGCCAAGATCCCTAACCAAATCATTAAGCTCGATTTGAGTAAATAGTTTAGGCTCTACATTTTTTGTAAAACATTGGAATTATTCAGCATTTTGTTCATCTAACTCCGATTATACATCAGAAAATACTTCCGTTGAAATAGAATTTAAATCATCTGGTGGTTCAGGGACCGAGAAATCTACACCGTGCTCTAGTGGTAGGATGGCGGACGGAAGATTAGGATACCTTCTTGTTTTTTGAGTTATGACCAGTAATATCGACAATACAAAAGTAGCAATCATCGGAATGATTTCTTGGCTCCCTCCATTCATAGGAACAGCAGATTTCAAGGATTTCTTCTCCTTTTTTGACCATTTTCTTAGATCTTCGACACATACATAGCACACCTTATGCGGGGCCCAAGATTTATCCTGATTACCAAGTTTAGTTCCAAAGTATGATAGACAAACCTTTTTGATAAACTCTGTAATGTTTCTTTGGTGATTTTTAATCACAAATATAACAAAAACTGTCAGCAGAGTTTTTACAACCGCGATTAGACATTGTACAGGAAACGTGAAAGATTAGTGAGGGTAGGTTGACAGTAAACAAAACATCAGCTGTTAACAGAAAATAGAATCAATCTTTTTTGGCCAGCAAATGTGTTTCAGCAGTGCTAGCAACTTCATCCACACCAATAGACCTAGTTTTTCAGTTATTTATTTTAAATATTAAAGCTGTTCAATTCTTTAAAAATCGCCTAATTTAATAAATTTAAGTATAAAATGTGAAGAAATTGTGGTTGATACAGCTTTCTTAATATCATATTTGGATTCAGCACCCTAAAAGCTATAGGAAAAGGTATTTTCAGTACAAAAGTTTTTTCATCATTGGTCTGTGTAATTGTCGTATGGACATGTTTAGAGACTTAAATTGTAGCTTTTAGTCGTGCCCATCTACTATAAAAATTCCATATAATATACAAATAATAATAACCAGGGATCGAAATTGAGAATTATATTTTTAAGCAAAAAATCAATTCATAACTAGATTTTAATTTTTATAATTTAAAAATCATTTTTCGATTTTTTCAAGAAATAACTGGTTTATTTTACAACAGATTAAAAGTCACTTCATAATAATTACTTTTGAGTGAAAAATTTAAATTAAAAATAACTCTTATTAAATGCCTATTTATTATCTTCCTTCATTCAGTCTTACTTAAATGCTCTCTTCAATTCCATCTTTTTTCTCCATATTGCCATAATTTATTAGTTGAGCTTGTGAATTTACCCAAACGGGGCATGAAAAAAAATAACATTTACATCACATTTATCGATAAATAACATTTATCGAGTACAGTTTAGAATGAATAAAGTTTTAGACGAGAGTTAATAACTTGAAAAAAAAAGGTCCTATATTCTGGACTATATTTTCAAAAACGTATATAAGATATTAAATCAAACCTCAAATGTATGTTAAAAAGTATTATAAATTCATTTTATTGGTAGATTCAACATTCTTACTTAACAGAGATTGTATTTCATTCTAAAACAGTAAATATACTTAAGAAACTGGGAGGCAACATAAGAACATATCTTTGGTCTGTCCTATTAATAAACCTACAAATAATGGTCGTCTTTTTTTTTTTTTCCGCTTTCGTTATTTTGTTTCTTTTTATTATATTTTCATCCTGGCTGATTTTCCACAAATTATTGTAACGGAAGCAAAATACTGAAGGGCCTCCCTTCACAACGCTTGGTGCGTTGTAGCCCTCATCCAATTCAGCAAATTGTGATGCAAATTGTGTCGTAATTAAATTTTGGATTTGGACGATGTATTCGAAGCTGCACTGCCAAACAGTATCTCCCGATTGTTGCATTGTAGGATTTTCTAGTTTGTCCCATAGTACGTATTTGAGACACTTATTCTTGTAAAAAAAAAGAAAAATTGGATTCAAGTTTCTTCAAAATATGTAAATTTTGGAGCAAATACGTAGGTACTTCTTCTGTGTAAAGAGGTTTCAAAGACGTAATGAGTAATATCCAGGAAATTCGTTATTACACACATTTACTCAATAATTCTAATTATTTTAAATAATTATGATATTATATAAACCTTGTTTTATTTTATTATTCGTATTGGCGATAACCCATACATTATGGTAGGAAAATACCGAAATTTAAGCTGTTACTTGATTGGCCAATCTACCGAAACCAATCAGAATTAACTGGATATCCAGGACACCCGACACTTAGTTGGTTATGCCAAAGGGCTGTTCCGGTATCCTGGGTGAACGGCGGGGTCATCCCACTCAATTCCTCCGCGGGTAGCAGATCGTCTTACCGACATCTCTTAGGGTGTTGCATTTCAGACTGACCTAACTACACAGTCTGGTAGTTGTGTATTTCCTCAAATTCATCAGAGTTAATTGGTATATTGGTGTATTATTATATTGGTATTGAATGAATAGATCGCAAATCGTCTTGCCTGGCATCTCCAAAGGTGTTGTATTTCAGACTGATCTACCCACACAGTCTAGTAGTTGTGTATTTCCTCAAATTCATCAAAATATAATACTTAGTTCGTCAATATAAGGGGTTGTTAAACCTATGGCAATAATGACTGGGTCTTTTTAATGTGATTCCAAAGAAAAATTAACTAACTTACAATCAGTTATGAACATTTAACAATTATACGTATATTGGAAGATATATTTCTTTTAGTTTATTCATTAAGATTAAAGTGAACTCTTCCTTGTAATTTTATTCAGATTTACAGCTTTATGGACCAACGTTTCGTGACAATTACCGCATCCTCAGGGTCTATATCTTATATATAATAGTAAAAGAAAGTTTCAAAGGAACAATACTTACAAATGTCTGTAATATGTCGAGCCTAAAATATTTAGATATCGACCCTAAGTATGTGGTAATTGCCAAGAAACACAGGTCGATAATGCTGTAAATCTGAATCAAATTACAAGGAAGAATGTAATTCATTTTAACCTGAATAAACTGAATATAATTTATATTGCTATAAACATTTATTTGGAAAAACTGTAAACAACTTTCTTCTTATAAAAAAATTATAAATTATCCTTGTTTTTTGGATACATTTTAGAGATAATGAAATAATACTAATGGGTTTTGGTGATTCCAACGAGTAAGAAGCAAGATAAAGGTAAGGTGTGCTACTCCGATGAATCAAAGAAACGATGTGAAGAGATCTTTTTGTTTCTTTTTCATTTTTTTATTGGTTTAAATTGAACAATAATACAGGCTGCTCATCATTACACTCAAGCGTAATGAGTTATAGGGCCTAAATATCCACTAACAACATTTATACACAGTATAGAAAAATAGATAAAATTAAATAAAGTATTAAAAATAAAAAATTATCAATGATAAAGAAATAATTAAAATAATAAATGCGCATCACAGATAAAAATAAGTAGAAAGATCAATCAAATAATATCATAATAAGTAAACAACCAAGATGAAGAAAATTAAAGTTAATTAAAAATAAATTAAATCGTCTTGAACTCAATTCATTCTTATATTAAATAATTACATTTAACCCAAGGGAAGTAAGAACAAAGCTTTATTCCCACTTGAGGATGGCAAAGCAGGACTTAATGAGATCCCAGCGCTTCTAGTTCAATGTGCAAAATTATTTTAGGCTGTTAATACGGTCTAAACATACGTAGACGCGTGTGGAGTAACTCACGATACTCTTCAAAAAATTATTGGGCCCACATTTACACTTACCGTTTCATAAACAAATGCATTATTAAGGTTCGCTGTGTTTATCATTGATATTTCTATTTCTATTAATCAGATTTTTTTGTCAAATACTCAAATCATCGTTTTCAAATAATTATTGTTTATGAAAACAATACACATGTGTACACAAAAGATAATTTGCACCGTTTTTTTTAAAGCATGGCTCGGTGGATTGAAGCCATGTATACAACTTGATTCCTAAAAAAAAAAAAAATGTGAAATTTAGTATTAAAAATCCTTCATGTCAACAGGTTCAAAAATTTTCACTAAAACGTTGACGGGAGGACGAAAGGCATCGCGTGTAGTATTATCAGGATAATACTCTTAGATTTTGTGGTTTACTTTGTATACTTATTCATAACATTGGGTCTAATCGATAAGCTATGCTAATGTTGCCGTGTATCGTAGACAGCTGCTATCGCTTGGCCCACTACACTCATCATCAATTCCTTAGGAACTGCCGAGAGCTAGAAACTGGTGCCTGTTCCGATGACACGTGAATAATTCTCGATTCGCCTTTGATGCCCCATCGGGTATGTCCCATGTGAACTTATACACGGCCGCCGTATGTAGGACGTCCCTATTAAATAATCACGTTAAGGGGGAATCTCAGGGGAATCGCGTCCCTCAGGTGAGGGACTGGTAGAGTGATTGGTTCATTCCTAAGGGACGTCCCTCTGACTGGTCCTTATCTCTTCCTGACTGGTCAATCCTATCCTGTCCAGGAAGTTGCCATCAAGAGCCGGATCGGTCCATTCAAAATATATCCTGGAAAAACCTAATTAAAACCTAAAAAATAATTTGAATTTAAAGGTTTATAAGAAATGTTCTTTATTATGGTACAAACGTTCCCTAAGAGCATAGATATTAGACAGAATGGTGTACACTTGTGCACCTTACAATGTGATATGTCGTTAAATAGCCATTTAGCTCAAATGAACATACATTACAACCTCGTTTATCCGGAATATGCAGGCAGTGCTCCACTGGATAATGCGAAATTTCCGATAAGATATGGTGAAATTAATAAATATAAAATATTGATATTATTAATGAAATTTATTAAGGTAATGCGCCAAAAAATTGTTGATTAGCTAGAGATTGCCCAATTCCTTTTACCAAAAATGTCGTCACTTTTCACATTATGCATTCCGCAAAACCTCCACAAAAACACTTTGTGGAATTACAATAAAATAAAAGAGGTGAGAACCAACAAGAGAAAATAATGATCTTAATTCTTAATTTAAATAAGTATGAGAAACAAAACAGACTGGAAGGAGGGCTTCAAGAGAAAATTTTAATCCACATTTTCACATGAACTGGAATAAGCCTAGCTTTCCAAAAAATGCACATGCATTACATATGATTTGTATTAAATTCGATTCAAGTAAGTATGCGCTTTTAAAAATAAAATTTAATATGAGAGTCAATTCAAAGGTATTTGAAATTAAAAATGTAATATTTTTTATGCTATTCTTTTTTTTTTTTAATGCATCTAAAATTTTATGATATAATTTCATATAATATATGGTGAAAAAACAAAATTGCAAAAAAAAAAAAAAAAAAGAAAAACTAGAAAGAAAAATTTCCGGTTCAATGATATAAGAAGAAATTTAAATATATAAGAACCACGGAAGCATTGTCGCAGGGTAGATATATATAGTTCATTAGAGATATATAGTTCATTCCATAGTGAGTCCGTCTGAATACCTCAAAGATTAATTGTTTAAAATTCTCTCTGTCCTTTTTATCTTACCTCAAGTTTCAAACAAAAAAAAAAACATATCCTGTTATTATTCTGATTAATTCTAAGGTTGCTTTTATTGTTTCTTCTGTTTTATTTTGAAATGTATATTATTTTCATTGTGTTGTAATATTTTTTTTTCACACTATTGTTCTGTTATTATCTGTATATTTTGTTAATGTTATTATATATACAAGGACAAACGTAAGCGACGAGATGGATTTCGGGAACTTTTCCTTATATATATATATATATATATATATATATATTAATCCTATTTTTCTCCCTCTTGCTTTTAATTAAAATTGTAAATCTAATTTACGATGACTTGTCACAGTTTTGAATTAATAATTAATAATGAACATGTTTTAAGTGCTATAATGTAATAAATATATAATAAATTTCGTTTTTGGGGATTATTTTACTTTATTTAAATGCTCCTGACTTCATATAAACAGGAAATTTTGAATTTAATTGGGGTAGAAATTAATGTTAGGGAAAGGTGGGTTCATATCACGCACCTAAGGGAGAATGAAGTTTACCGTACTGTTGTTTCTGAAACTCATATATTTTTTTATAGGTAATATCTTTAAATAATCGCGCGATACTGCCCCTGATATTGGGAAATATCGCGCATGAGTTTCCTTTGTAGGTAAAAATGATGCAAACATTATTTTATTTTATTTTATAAAACAGTTAACAGCAATCCAGCTACTTCTGTATTTTTCCGTCTATCTCTGACAGCAAGAAGGAGAGCTCTGACCATTGAGCCCTATCCGTCTGCCGTTTCGTCGTACGTATCTGCAACGATCTAAAAAATATTTTATAGTTTGTTATGGCCTTCAAGTAAAGTACTACTTCCGGTTGATGATGTAGTAAGAAAAAGAGAGGTTCACAACTAGATTTTACAACAATCCTAAATACAATATTTTAACTTTTTACAGCTACCCGGTTTTTAGTTATGTGAGATACTAACGGACGTACGAACATACGTACAGACGTCATGACGTAACTCGTCAAAATAGATTCAGGAATGGCTAAAGTGGATGTTTTCATTGAAATCGGAAAACCGGAAATTTTCGCGTTACGAATATCTCCTTAACTTCGTAAAAGGAAGTAAAAACACAATAGGTAATTAAAATAATTGTAAACGATATCATTATATAAAAACGATTTGTATTAATTCATTAAAATCAAAAAAGGTTGAATTTAAAGGCCAAGGTTTAATTTAAAATGGAAATAGTCTATATATTCAACCTTTCTTGATTTTTATATTTAATATTATAATATTAATATTAATTGATACCCGAAAAGTTACCACGTTTCTTTAAAAAAAAAAATAGGTAATTAAAATAATCTTAAACAATAGCATTATGTAAAAATTATTTATATTAATTTATTAAAATCAAAAAAGGTTAAATTTAAAATAGAAATAGTTTAATTTGACAAGTATATGCCTTTAAATGCTTTTATCCTTTTTGAATTTTATAAAATAGTATAAATCATGTTACATAATTATTAAAATTATAAAAATTATTATAATTTAATGTCATAATAATATTTATTAATTATTATGTTGATATTAATTATATTATTATTATTAATATAATATTATAAACATAAACATTAATTTATTTGCTGATATTATATTAAGGTGCATTTATATTAACGACTGCCTTGATGGAGAGCGTGCAGTTATACCTCTTTTAACGCTGCCCGCTCTTCACTGAGGCCAGAGCCTTAGTCTTAGAGCGGTAATAATAAATAAGAGAGGAGATAATTAAATATTTATAGGATGATTATTATTATTTTTATTTGCCTTAAAAATTGGATAGTAAAAATGCATTAATAAAACAATGTTTACAAATAATGTTTTTTGGGGGGTATTGGACGCTTATTGCTGTTCTCTTATATATCAATGTTATACCAATATTTCTTTCAGGAAATACCGTATATTCGAAAATATACTCATTTCAAATTGATTTTAATTCTCTCAATGATTATTTCCTTAGTTCCGAAAAACAATAACCTTTATTCAGAAAAATTTGTATAAAATCAACGTTTTTTGCGAATTATGTGATTTGGGCCTTCGAGAAGCATCGGATCAAAAAAGTATGCGGTACAAATTCGCCTGAAAATTTCATTTCCAATCAGAATCCGTTATGAAAAAAATGCCCCATCCAATTGGAAATTCCAGAGTTACAGTAGCTGGAGGAAAACTCCAGTAGGTTACAAAATCAGCAATTCGCCTCAAGCTTACTTCAGATTTCCAAAAAACGATCCCGCAAATTTAATTGTCATACTCTAAACTTTCTATAATTTAAAAGGGGGACAGGTTATCTGGAACAACCATGTATATGTTCACATTACAAGGGTAGATAGATATCTATTTCTTTTTCTGTGTTTGATATTTGAAGCATAACCATGAGTTGAGGTAATATTGTAGAGTTGCTGCAGGTATCGGGAGGGATCAGCTACTCAGCTGGTGAGTGTGTGCTATCTTGAGATCTCGGCACTCTGGCTCTGGCTTGAAACAAAGGACTCATTGCCTCAGCACTTCCACAAGAGCTAGTGTTCGAGATGCTTCCGCTAAATATTATCTTTCCGAACTCAATGAGATCTACAAGCCAGAAGAATTGTACATAATTTAAATGTAAATGTATAACTCGTATAATGAAAAATTAAAAAGAGTTGACGTTTCGGACGATCATTGTCCATTTTCAATTGTTCATTATTTCTTTTTTAGCCTAGTAAAAATATACTATTTGTCAGTTTTTCGTTCATTATTTGTCTATATATAACAGTCTCTATATATCAGAGAGAAGTATATGAAAATAAAAAAAAATTTAAATATTTACACATGATGAAAGAAATAACGAACGAAAAAAACGACTATGCTAAAAAAGGAATAATAAAATAAGATATGAATAAAGTGGCTTGAAAATGGACAATGACTGTCCGAAACGTCGCTTAATAATGTAAGGAGATATATTGTGGAACGTAATATAATAATAATAATAATAATAATAATAATAGTTAAAAAAAAAATTACATTATGAAATTTATCATTTTTGCTCTGAAAATAAAGAAGACTTTTTAAAAGAATTGGTTTAAGTCTGCTTTTGCGTTGAAGCAATGAAATTTCATTTAAATATTTTTCAATCTCAGTGTTTGATTTTTAAATATGCTTGATACCCAGAATACCTTAGAATGGTTTGAATAATTCGTACTAAATTTCACTTACCATTAAGAAGAAACAGAGTTCTAATTTAAGGCAAAACACAGTTAAGTTTATTTGTTTAACTTCGTCGTTTTATTCCCAACTGTCACTAATAACACTGACCATCAGCAAATATGGCAATAAAAAAACAGGTAAGGCAGGTTAGGGGCAATGTGGAAGGATCGTACCCAACAGCACCTCTTCTCGTTCTTGAATTATTCCCTTAATCCAGAAAAGATCTCACATCCATCTCCTTTGTCTTCATATCCTAACGGACGTGCCAGTCGTAATCACGTTGTTTATTAATTTGTTGGGAGCTCGGTGAAGTTTAGTATGAAAACGGAAATAGAGAGCACATATGAATTGGTCGATAGTGGGCTGTTGAAATTCGGTATGTTGAGTTTTTGAATTGTAAACTTCTTTTGACCCGTTAGGCACTTTTGGGATGGGGTAATAAAGGAAACTCGCGTCACGTACCGTCAACGTCAACACCATACCGTACCCTACCTAAATCCAACTTACAATTTCTCATCTGTTTATTATCTTCCCGATGAGCTAGAGACTTAAAATTTGGAATATATCTTAGGAGTGGATGGCAATGCAAAAATATGCAATAATAACACGAAAGGGGACCACGCGGCGCAGTGCGCAGCGCTTAGAACACTCTCGGACGACGACTTTTACTTCTTCGTCCGTTCTTTTCCTTGTAAGTATGCCTTGTATAACAATCGTAGCTCGTTCCTCAAAGGGAAAGAGCTACGATTGTTATAGGCATACCGTTTTTAACAGGAAGAACCCTGCTACATTCGATCAGAGTATAGCACTTTCACATTTTCAAATATTTTAATACGAATTCGGAAATCACCTCTGTGAAATTTTGGATTATTTTTTTTCGCAAACTAAAACGACTATGTTAATTGTGAATGAAGCCTGGTTAATCCTCTTTAAAACGATATGCCATAGAAAATTGACAATCCTTTGAGAAGCTTTAAATTCAAGAACGGCAATAAAAAGGGAAAAATCGGATTTTCTAAAAGTTATCCGTTAGCATCGCTCGAGCGACTTGTGTTTTTAAAAATACGACCATTTTAAAAACTAAAGGGGTTAATGCTTGATCGAATGATACGTCAACCTTCAAAATCGGATAACTATTTCCGGAGATATTCTAAGAAGCAAGATCTGTCGGGATTCGCGATACTACGGGCACAGTTTATCCCACCATTTATTTGATGTTTTCTTTTTTCATAGAAGCGATCAAAATATTCAAGAAGTAAGAAAAATAAAAATAATTTAAAATAGCAGCTCACTAGATTTTTTATTGCTGAATTCACTCCATTTTTCAAATTTTAAAAATATTATAGTATTGAGAAGTGACGATCGACCGAAGATTTTGTGTTTCACTGCTGGTATCTATTGTCCTAGAAACACACTGGTTTTATTCCTATTGGTCTTAGGCCCGGAGAACCCACTTCTCTTTCTAGTTTTGATTTCTTCTGACAAGATTAAGGTTTCTTGTTTAAGATTATTTATCATTGTTTAAGCTAAATTTCAAATGATTAGGATATTTTTTTCGATCGACTCTATTTTTCTTATGTGCTAGGATAATTTTCGAATTTTCCAATCGAGCTGAAACATGGGCAGAATTCGTTTTATGTACTACAAATCAGGAGAAGACAAATAAATCCAAATGATTAGGGTTATTTTATATTTCTATTGGGTAAAATAAGCCATTTCAACTATTTCTTATCTTTCAAGGTAATTTTCTTATTGATTAGGGCTATTCATATAAAAAAGTACCAACCATACAGCATTTAGATTTATTTTTAAGTTTGTTTATAACAGATTAGTTTTACGTCAGAAATAAACCTAATTTGAACGTGACAGAAGTTTACACTTCCAGCGTGTGGTCCTAAGCATACTCATTTTTTTCATTATGTGCCAATGAGCTTCTATTATTAATCTTAAAATTTTGGATTGAAAAGATTATAGATTTTATAATGGCGTCTTTTTTGTTGTATCGTAAATTTGTGATACGAATGTCCACACAAGTATGTGTATAGTATAGTAGGTATGTGTATATATATATATATATATATATATATATATATATATATATATATATATATATATATATATATATATATATATATATATATATATGTATATATAGTTAAATTTTATTTTCAGTTTTTACGGTTTTGAATAGTTAAAAAATATGAATAAATGCATTGAAGAGTTGAAATTATAAAATATTGTACTGTTTAGGAGTATTGCTAATACTCAATACTTGCCTAACTTCCCTGGGAGTTAGTTTGCAGTCTATTAGATTCCAAAGTTTATTTTGTTCAGATTCCTAGCAGTAGCACAGATACAATGGTTGCTTAGCTAACCTTTCAGTCAAGAAGTAGACTGAAAGATTGAATGAACGAAAAATCAATTATTATTCAGTCCCCTAACAATAACAAAAAGAGATAATTCCGGCAGAATTTGTCTGTTTGCATTACTAGAACTTAATTAAATTATATACTAACAAAACAAATAATATATAGATAATTAGATGATTATGTAGATAAATACAAAATTAAAATAGATACATCAATACATATTTGAGCATACTTATACTTAAACATTTATCCCTCATACATAAGAGGAAGGTTGATCATTAAGAAGATGGAGAATTGAATGGTGTTTAAATTAGTTTAGGAAGGAAGCTAAACAAATGGAGATGGGTAAAGAATTCCAAACAAGGACGTAATTCCAAAGTAGCACGGATAATAATGGATTTTTCAAAGTAAGCATTCTATGGGAAAGAATATACAAATCGGTTGGTTGAGATATTGTAACCCCGTATGACCGAAAGGTCAGGTAGGGAAAAAAAAAAAAAAAAAAGTTGAGATCTTGTATTTAAGAGA
The DNA here is from genome assembly GCA_948150685.1 of Rhaphigaster nebulosa. Taxonomy (NCBI): domain Eukaryota; kingdom Metazoa; phylum Arthropoda; class Insecta; order Hemiptera; family Pentatomidae; genus Rhaphigaster; species Rhaphigaster nebulosa. Next base: position 204,147,205 of record OX411306.1, read on the forward strand.
TGAATGGAAGAACGCAAGGTGAGGAGGTCAAGAATATAGGAAGGTTTTCTTTCTGGCTGTTTAATTTTGGAATGAGAAGGAATACCAGAGATATAGCCTCGGAAAACCGAAAATGAATCTGACGAAACAATTTATTAATTTTAGTCTCATCTCGAGCTCACCTGACATTGGTGTAAGTCTGATTTTGGAGTACCATGGCAAAAAAGTTTTGATGCCCTCTAAGGTTTTACACAAAATTTGAAGACTTGGCTGTGTATTATATACATAATAATATAATATTAGTTTATTGATTTAAGGTGAAATGTCCATCCACATATAGCCTTGAAAACAAACATAATTTTCATTTTAATAGCACAAGGCTAATTGCAACTGATAATTATAAAAGAAAAATGCTGGAATCAATGTGCATAACAAAAAAATTAAATAGAGTCTGCAACATTAAACCTGACACAAATGGTTCAAAGAACACTTATGCAAACATAATAACTAAATTTTAATTTATTAAAATAAATATGTCTATTGTAGATTTATAAATTAATTGATAGCATTTTGGGGTTTTATTTTAACTTAATTGTTACATATTTGTTAATGATTACATGTAATAGATTATTTTAACTGTCATCATTAATAATAGCATTACCTTCTTCCTGGGAGTTTCAATTGTGCTAGCTATAATGACAGAGGTGGCTCCGTAATTTTTTTATTTTTTTTTAAGTTTGTAAATGGCTTAGTAGTAATAACATAATAAAAAATCCTAACCTGAATTCTATAAATTGTTATTTTTATTATATTTATTAATTTTTAGTGATCTATATTTAGACTTGTCAAGATTAGTCATAATGTATTGCATTTTAATCCAGTTTTTGAAGTAGCTTTATAGTTATATATAAAAAAAATCAATATATATACACTTTGCTGTGTTGTAAATAAACTAAATAAGGGTCTTTTCAGAGATGGCTTAAAGGTCGAAACGTAGCATCCAAATTAAAGAACAAGTGATGAAATATTTTCAGCCTTTATTTATTTTTACAATATTAGTTAGTACTAAATATACTGTAATTTGATGTTGTATTTTATTGTTATAAAAGCCGATTCGAGGTACTCCTTGGGCCGATGTCCGTGACATTTGCATTCTTGCCACCTGCTATTTACGCCGAGGAAATGATTCGCAGAATCTTAGAAGCTGCTTGAGGATTGAGGTGAATTTTGAAAGGAGATTGAAGCGAATAATAACCTTTTTCTTGCTTTATTTTTAAAATTTTAATTTTATATCATGTTTTTATCATTTGATAAGTTTACAAAAGCCTTTAGAGTTATGAAGCAGTAAATATATGATGATTAATTTTATATTTTTATTAATAACATTTAAACAAAAAAACATTATTTGATCTTTATTTTTATTAATTCATCATTGATTGTTATAAATTTTATAAAATGTATGGAGGAACATTATTTGATAATCGGGAGAAGGTGGCCCAAAGGGCTATTGTAATCAGAGGAGAAAACTCCAAAACATAATATTAATTCATTTAGCAATTAATTTTAAGTATTATTTATTTTGTCTAATTAATTGAAGGCCTCCCCATAACAAATTAGTCACTAATAGATGTTCATGAATTTTCTGAATTTTCTTCGGATGGGTTATACAGCACCGGCAATACTGAAAAGTCGTGAGGGTTCAGAGGGTCAAAACGAAGGCCATGGTTGAACGCACGTTAGGGCTTCATTACATAGATGTTACGGATAAATTGAGTAGCTCCTAGAGGTATCTTTGCTATCATCCCAGAACTAAAACCGCTGAATTTACAAGTCTCCAATATCTGGTGTTCCGACTCACACGACTTTCCTTACTATTTTTGTTGCAAAGCCCAATTCAAATATGCTGTATCATTGCTAATAATGATCTGATTTCGATGAATTTTTTTGTTTGTTTTGAAGGTAATTTAGTTTTCTTTCAAATCCCCTTCAAATACGTTTTGAGTTATTCGCAAAATAAATTGTTTTTCCTTCAAAACTTATTTCTTACTATTTCTTGGGAATGAAGTAGTAAGTGAAAAGGCTTCAAGGAAGTTGCATCAAAATCGTTGAAGCAGTACAGAAACACAGACAGGCCGATGGTTGGAAATACGGTTTTTGGAATCAAGTGGTTTGCACTTGTAACTTTGCAATTTATTTTTTTATTTTTTTGTTTTATACTCTAAAGCTCTTCTTTTGTTACGTACAGTACAGTTCTAAAGAGGAAGGAATATTATTATTAGGGATTGATAAATTATTTGCCACTTCTTGCAATATTGTTTTATTGAAAACTAATTTCGAATGTTATACATTCATGAATTAGATGTAATATAAATATAAAATAAATATTTATATTACATCTAACGTAATATGTATAATAATACCAAACTATATTTTGAATTGCTTATTTTTGAATTTTTGCGTGTTTATAGAACTGAAGATTTAGTTCATAAAATATTTTTTTTTTTTTAACTTTATTTTTAAATTCACACCTGTCTATGAGACAACCAGTGAATGTGCTGGCTTTGTACATGTGAACGTGGCATGAAAGGCATGCGAAAGAGTAGTACCCAGCGGCACCTCTACCTGTCGTGATGATTGGATGTAGTTAGTCTAGGAGATCCCTCATCCAGCTCCTCTTCAGCCTTCTGCGGGTGTTGTCAGGCATGTTGGTTGTCGCCATATCTTGTATGAGTGTGTTAGGATGTCCGTGTAAGTTATCGTGAAATCGTTTGTAGTCGGTCCGTATGTGTTCGTTAACTGTAGGCATATTGAGGTCTGTATGTAACGTAAAGTTGCTGATGTACCAAGGGGCTTTGGTGATAGTCCTAAAAGTTTTTGACTGAAAAATTTGGAGTTTTTGTACGTGTGTTTTTTTGGCTGTCCCATATATCTGTGAAGCGTAGGTCCAGATGGGCTTGAGTAAGTAAGTGTAAGTGTTTAATTTATGTCTAAGTTTCAATTTTGAACGTTTTGAAAGAAGTGAATATAACAGTTTGTCTTTGGTTTAGCGTTTTTTGTTTATTCTTGATGTGTGGGACCCATGTCATTCTTCTGTCAAATGTCAGGCCAAGGTATCGAATTTTGTCTGTCTGCGGAATTGCTACATTGTCAAGGTATATTGGAGGACAGGTTTCTTGTCGGAGAGTAAAAGTGATATGTTGAGATTTGTCTTGATTAAGTCTAATTTTCCAAAGTTTGCACCAATCCTGAAGTTTTGTTAGGTGATGCTGTAAAGTCTGTGAGGCGTGTGCTGGATTTTGATGTTTTGTTAGAATCGTTGTATCGTCTGCATACGTCGCTATCAGAGTTTCGGTGCTGTTTGGAATATCATAAAATATAACATTCGATAACATATAACAATCGAAATTAGTTTTCAATAAAACAAAATTATAGAAGTTGCCAATAATTTATCAATCCCTAATTATATTGATCACTCTATACCATCATGCGGATGTCAACTGAATATGATTATTATTATTATATACAGAAGGTTTTTGGAAAAAATATATTGAAAAATAAATTCATTACCAAGTAGGAAAACTCCTTAGAGTCCACGTAAGTATTATTACACATTTATGTTGAACTCATCGTAACCCTTTCGTGACCAATCAGACTCAGCTTGTAGCCACCCTCGAATGTGTCATAGCACGATCTGGATCCTGAAGGACATATTGCTATTCACAGGATATCCCTCGGAGGAAATAAAATTTATTAGGAGGGCAGCGTGGAAGTTAGTTTCCAAGAGGCGCCACTACGTGACCCAAATACCACCGCAGAACCTCCTTTGATCCCGTCCTGGTATTATTTGGTTTGCTAAGTAGTCTCGTCTCTAATCAACGCCGGCCTCCCTCCTCTACTTCCTACTGGCTTTGTCCTAGGAGTCGGGTATGAGCGGGGTCCATTTTCAAAAATGTTTAATGCTCCTATTTCAATAAAAAAATAATACTCAAATATCAGAGCCAGTATGCAAGTTCTATTAGATAAAACAAAGATAATTATATCAGTAAGTTATACAAAGTGCAGGATTTAGACGTAGCGGACCTCTGGGCGGTACGAAGCCTCCCTTGTTTAAAGTGTTCTGGAGGGTACTGGTATTGGTAATGGTGGGGTACGAGTCCGGCAAGTGGGCCAAAATAATACCTCCCAGCTAAGAGGTGGGTTCAGAATAATTTAAAAATTTTGAAGCCAAATGGCAGTATTTTATTCCATTTACACGTTTTAAATCTATTCTCAAATGTCATGTATTCAGCTTATAATTTTACATTTTAGTTACAACTTTTATGATTTTTTGTTCAAAAACTAATTTGGCTGCTGGTTATACGCAGCTAATCGTAACTCTTTTAATGTTAAGCTGATGAATGTTAAGACTCCTCTCAATTTTAGGGACGATCGTCACTAAAATTCATACAGCGACTTTTTACGTTTATACTAACTGAAACTCGTTTGGACATATAGATCGAAAATTTACGGGACAGCCAAAAAAATGGCATGAAAAACTACTAGTGTTCGGAACACAAATTCACTGATCGACACAATCTTTATGGCACATCTATAAAATAGTAGTAGATACTTACCAACTGTAGAATATCACATTAAAACAAGAGGACGAATATTTCTGTACAAACCTGATTCCCGGCTTGGTAGACTATTTTGATAAGACGAAACGTTACAGCGGACTGCGCTTTAGGAAAACATTCTTTTAAAAAATATTATACAAATACAAAATGAATAAAACTTTAATGTTATACTATGATTCAATGTAATTAACTCGCTAATTTTAATTTGTTTATCCTTTCTTTCACTTAATTTTTTTAATAAATATTTATGTTCGACGTTGCACATCTTAGCTGATTTTGTAGAGTCTTGAATAAGTTCTCGCTGTATATAAATACTTTATTTAAAAAAAATAGTAAAGAACATATCATTGAAAGTATTGTCCATCGCTAGCCACTACTTTCTCCCATCTTTCTGGCAGCATACGAATACCATGTCGAATGAACGGCTCATCTTTTGAAGTTATCCACGAATCGATCCATTTTTTTGGCATCTTTACAAGATTGGAAGTGCTGCTCAGCCAGGCCATGAGCCATCGATCGGAACAAGTGGTAATCGGAAGGAGCAATGTCCGGTGAATACGGCGGGTGGGGTAGGACTTCCCATTTGAGCGTTTCCAAGTAGGTGTTGACCGGTTTTGCAACATGTGTCCAAGCGTTGTCATGCAGCAAAATTACTTTGCCGTGTCTTTCCTCGTATTGAGGCCGTTTTTCCTTCAATGCTCGGCTCAAACGCATTAATTGTAGTCGATAGCGATCTCCCGTGGTGGTTTCGTTGGGTTTGAGGAACTCATAATACACAAAACCCAGCTGATCCCACCAAATACAGAGCATGAGCTTGGAACCATAGATATTCCGTTTTTCCGTCGATTTTGATGCATGGCCGGGCTTAAATACTGAAGACTACGAATCGACTTGGATTACTTATTAATCTTTATCTTTTATATCTTCTTTTTCCAACACTAATGTCTGACGATGTCGGTGCAACCTACTTCCTTCATCTTCCTTTTTGTCGCTTTTCCTCTGTTTTAACTTCCCAGACATTTTTTTGTTATTACTTATATAAAAAAAGTTTAGTAAATCATACGAAAAGAATCGGGAGGGGTAAACTATTAGTTGAGACGATGGAATCGTTGGGACTTTTAGTGTGTAATGGAAGGTGTCAAACAGAAAGGCCAAGAAAATACGCACACATTTCAAAAAATTGTAACAGCATTGTTGATCTTATTTGGATTAACGACAATAGTCTACTAATACTTAGAGACATGGAAGTTTCTATCTTTCGGATTGTTCAGATCACCTTGCTTGCATTGCTTCAATTGGCTTCTCATCACCTAATTCTATTTACCAGGATATACAAACACGCAAACCACTTGATTATGTAAGATGGGACTCAAATAGGGTCAGGGACCTCCAAGACTACCTCCTTAGTTCAAGTGAGACATATTTCTATTCCGAAAATTGTAATGACTTGTATAACAATTTCGTCATATCTATGAATGAGTCATTAACGAATTATGAATTAATGGGACGTAAATGCAAATCTTACTCACAAGATGTGGTTTAAAATATAAATGGTATGATTATGAGTGTCGGTATCTAAAAAGAGTTTTACGACAAAAATGCACAATAATGATCAGAAAAAAATACTCAGAAAATTCACCAGAAGACTAGATTCACCCAGAACTATATGGAAGTAATTCAAAATAAGAAAACCAACTACCTTAATCTGATCAAAAATAAATTTGCAAAATGTAAAAAATATTGGTGAATTCTGGAAAGTAATAAATTCTCTTAAGCCAGTAAATGCAGAATGCAATGAAATAGGTTTTGATAAGTGGGTAAAACATTAAAAAGCCTTATGTGGACCAAAACTGAATCTGGAAACACATTTCTTTTCTGTAAATTACGCTTTTTTGGATTCACCTTTCTCATTAGAGGGACTCCAACGAGCGATTTAAACCAGTAAAAACAGAAAATCTTCGGATCAGGACATCATGTATGAGGTTTTCAAAAATTTAACTCCTGAATGGGAGCACTCTTATATTAAAACTTTTCAATAGTATTATTGAAGCTGAGAAACTCCCAGCCGCCTGGTCAAATTCTAATTTAATTTTAATGCATAAAAAAGGTGACAAAAAGAGTTTCAAGTTAAATTTAAAAAAAAAAAAAAATTAATTTTAGAAAAGCGTTCGACTCCATTAACCATGAGCTCCTTTGGAAAAAGCTGTTTGACTTTGTATCAGCGGTAAAATTGTGAGATTGATTAAAGCTTATTATGGCACAGCTACAATGTAAATAAAAATCAGGGATGAAGTGTCAGAGGAAATTGAAATTAATTCAGGTTACGAGTTGAAGCTGATTGACTTTGATTCATTAAGCATTTGGTTCTAGGTTATAAGATGTGCTAAATGCAGGAATACGTTTTGCGCTAAAAATAATAATGAAGATTGTAAAATAACTTTACTTTACCTGATTGTTCACTATTTGTCTCTTATGCATAAATTAACATTGTATTAAGTATTTTTAACTTTATGATTACTCTAAGGACAAATAGTGAGCTGCAACTAAGCGGATTTAATCAAGTTCGTGTTAGAATTAGCTATAATACTTATCGGTAAGCTACTTATATGGTTTGTAACATTATTATAAACCCATACTAACACTAATTGGGTCAGACTACATGTCAAAAATTAGGAGTCAGATACGCTCAACTCCTTTAGGGTAATGAAAAGTTCCTCCATGCCAATTCCACTCCAAGCAGAGTTGAAGCCATGATCTCCGTTGTTTCCGTGATCTACTGGGCATTAAAATAATATATTCCCATCATCACTACTGGATGAAGATCTTGACATTTTTAAAGCAATCCAATAAAAGGTTATTAGGGGCGTTTTATGATAGTTAAAGTTAAGTTACTGGCGCGTCATTGTCAATAGCTTGACGACCCGTCTGTCATTGATATTTTTGTCCGATATATTTTTTTGACATATCGATATTAATGTGGGTATCGAACACCGATATTTGTTCATAATAAAAAAGGAGAAACAAGTATAAAATAATAAAAAATCTAGAAGGATGGCGGATTCGACAAAGAAACAATCAGAAAAACGTTTGATGTGGTGTGTTCTAGAGATGGGATGTCGAAAGCAAAATATCGAGATGATATTGGTTAACAATATAGATATCTTGATGATATTTCGATATTTAAAAATATTGTTAATATTTTTAAAAATAAATAAACGAATCGGAAAGAGGATAGGAAATAACCTATTTCTCAATATTTAAAGTCTGCTGTAAATTAATTTAATAAAAAAAGCATCTAAGTGATATTGGTAGTGAAATCTCGTTATTATAAAAAAAAATATCTTAATTATATCGGCACAGAAATATCGATATTAATAAAACAATATCTTAATTATATCGTCCTAGAAAAATTATAAAAATAATCTTTTAATTATTTCGGCACAGAAATATCGATATTATAAAAATAATAACTTGATTACATCATCTCAGAAATATCGATATTGTTTACACAATATCTTAATTATATCGTCACAGAAATGTCGGTATTATAAAAACAATTTCTTAATTATGTCGGTACAGAAACATCGATATATGTGTGCCCCTTTAAAAGATTTAAAATATCGAGTCCCGATATATCGAAATAACGATATATTTTTTCAATGTTTCAAACTACCATTTCGATATATTCAAAAACTATCGAAACGATATATATCGGTATATTTTTTTCAGTATTCACATCCCTTCCTTTTGGGTTAAGAAATTCAAATTTTATTAGTATAAAAGAAATTGTGTCACAGATAAGTGAATAGTTCAAATCCTAAAAACTTGGGGAAAATTACAATATTTTATATTATAGTTAGGAAAATTAAACTTTCTAATATAGGAATTGATAAATTATTTGCCACTTCTATAAATTTGTTTTATTGAAAATTAGTTTCGAATGTTATACATTCATCCTCAGTTCTAAAAACACACAAAACATTTTTTTTTCCGATTCTAAAAACAAACAAAAATTTTTTTTGTAAAACTGAGGATGAATGCATAATATTCGAAACTAGTTTTCAACAAAACGAATTTATAGAAGTGGCAAATAATTTATCAATTCCTAATTATATTGATCCTTCTATACCATCATGCGGATGTCAACTTTTTAATATACTTGGGAAAATTAAAATATTTATTATTAGTGGAAAGTTCTATACTTTGTCCTATCCAAAAAATTGTTAAAACATCCGTGTCTAACCTCCAATTCAATATAAACTCTTTTCTCCTTCAGTAAAGTTTAAAAATAACGATATTTTTATTGATATATCGAACTGTTATTGTGATATAGTTGGATACCTATCGATGCGAAATATTTATGTTTAAATCCCTAAGTTCCCTTTTAAAAGATTAAAAAAATACACAATATACCGAAACATCTATATTTTTTCGAGATATCTTTTCGCTATTCACATCTCTATTCGTTTGCGAAGTTTACTCGGCAAGCAGGAAAAATCTGAAAAAAAGAAAAATTGTCTCTTACAAATTCAACGGATCACAAAATTAATGTAATTTTCAAAAAATATAAGAACATAGACAACAGTCTTTGTCTAATCCAGCCTATCCTGCAGACCTTATGCAAATCAAAATTCGTTCGAAAATAATTGTTATTGCTCGTAAATTCTATAGATATTAATTTCCAATGGGGTGTGAAAATATCCTAGCTCGTTGGCAGAAGTAGTTTGATTTACTTAAACATATTTACAATATACCAAACCTTAATTAAAATGATTATAACTGTTGTTTTTCACTTGAAGACAATCCAATAATAAAACACTTTATTAGCAATGAATTACAAACAAGTGTACTTATGCCATCTATTGTAATAGTTGTTGGTACAAGTGTTTTTATCCAACTGTTGTTTGTTGAGGTTACTCTCTCTTTAAAAAAATCATCAGTGTTGAGCAGGTTACCTCACAGTTCTCATTCGTCGGGTGAGTTATATTGATATATATATATATATATATATATATATATATATATATATATATATATATATATATATATATATATATATATATGTGTGTGTGTGTGTGTGTGTTTGATACATTTTAAAACATATTAATATCATACAGTGGACTCGTGGACTCTTCCTAAAACATATTAATTCATACTTAGTCTAACATATTGATTCTTGCTAATTTGTACCGTTACCTCAACCACCACTAAAAGAAGTAAATATATACTTGTGAAGATTTGATTTGAAGCGTGTACATGCGTTCAATAAAACCGTTTGCATTACAGACACCTTACATACTGTCACTCTTAAATTATGTAGTTAAAAATGCCTACAACTTTTATTTAAAATAAAAATAAACTGTAAGAATTTGGAAGCGTGACTGTTTATTTTCTGAATTTCATTTTCAGTGAATATTAATTATCGTATTCACAAAACTGATCTTAAGAACAAAAATATAATGTTAATACAATGAGTAGTTTATGCTATTCGAAAATACATATAACTATGAATCCTGTGGTTTCGATCAGAGGCCTTGAAAAGGAAGTTTTCAACTTCCTAATAAAGGATAACACACTATGATTTGATTTTTCAAAATGTCAAACCATAAAATTAGCTAAAAAGCACTCACTAGTCGCAGACAACTAGGGTGGGCACACATAACATTGTTGGTCGCTCATCCGTCTCTCAATCGAGGGATGGAGAGGGGAGGAGTTTAAATTCCAGGAGTACATATAACTCAACGATACCATTCTATGGTTAAAAAGGCATCGGTTTTCTTTATGAATACCAAAAAAATCTGGATTCTAACATATTTGCGAACTTGACTTAGATTCGACAGACTTTTGTCTGACATTTACTGATTTGTGATTGTATATCTTTTTTTCTAATATCTATTCAAAAGAAAAATTTTGGTGCGGTACGGACAAAAGGCAACTTTGAGTCACCAGCCTATAATAATTATTCATTTTTAAAATAATTTTATACAAACATGATTTTCAGCAGCATATACTTCACGCCTTCTCTCACAAAAGTACAACGAAATATTTTTTTTTTTGTTTTAATTTCAGTACGACAATCCGGTGCACTTTATATATTTTTTGGTTTGTAATTAAATAATAAAAAATAGAAAATTATCAACTTCAATAATTACTTATGTTTATGCCTTTTTCGTCACTCTACATCACCTTCTTCGGCCTAGTATGTTAGATATTGATTTTTCTAAAATATTCAGCTTTCCAACGGTATATCATACATCTATCTATATTACTACTTTTATTTCCGGAAATCTGTTTTCATTCTGTGAAATTTTGTCTCCCTTATTCTCCTTTAGTTAATTATCAAATTATTTCATAGCTCATATATATCCATTTTTTATTACTGCTAACGATGAGAGACGGTTAATTACTTCAAATATACGAAATTAAATATAATACAGGGCAAGCTATATTGAAAATTCGGCAACCCTTTTTAAATTATTTTAATGAGAATATAACCTGGTACTGCATTGATATGAAGAGTTTAATCAAAATCGTTAGAGTCGTTTTAGAGAAAATCGTAAAAATGTAGAGAATCGATGTATCAAAGTGGCACTTCTGGCGGGTGGATTTGAGCGAAAAAATGCCGTAACATCCCAGACATATTCCTGTCTTAAATAAGTAATGTCAGTTTTGTAAGATTTTTTGTTTTTAAACTAAGCTGTCAGCAAACATTGAACCGGGTAACCGCGGGAGACGAGAAAAGAGGCGATGCAGTTCAGGTCATTGTGATAGTGCCACATAAGAAGTTAGGTAAATAAGTGTGCTTTTATAAATTGTATTCATTTGAATGCTATAAATGCAATCATTGCCCGATTTAATTGGGACAATTCAAATAAGATCGTTATACTTAATATACATATATATGTATTTGTTAGGAAATGTGTAAGGAAATTTGTTATGCCTTCGACCATTTCTCCAGCTGTAGCTATCAAGAGCACTCCTTGTATCCTGGTAGAATATATTGCAATTTCAAAACATTTTTGGCCCTTAGCGTTGGAACATATTTTTCCGCAGAGTATATTCTTGTAGGACTGGTTATTATGGAGCTCTCTAAAATGTTTTTGCCTAATAGTAATTTAGTATGGCTTGGGCTGTGTACAGTGTTAGTGCGTGTCTGTGTTAATTTCGTATACGTTAAGTTAAACTTGCTCAACCGATGCCATTTTTGGTACGATTCTATAATTCGTATTAAAGATCGTGCCTACAAATTTTGATTTTATTCTGACACGTGTAGAAGGAAATATGAAGGAGTAAAGGAAACGTATTTCTGTGAGGATTTGCAGCGCTTATCTCGTTACCATCGTGAAATTCCCAAGCAATCTCTCCCACCATTGGCTCAAGGTCAGTATTAAAGCAAACATCACCTGTTTTTGGTATCAACATCTATATAAATTCTGCTAACGTCCTGCAAGACGGATTTGTTTTTTTTTGTTGTTTTTTTAATTAATTTTCATTTAACTCACATTTGTGCAAACTATACCGATTATGACTGGCAGCAATGAAGATATAATGGCGGTTATTAGCCAAAACAATGAAGAAACTAAATGCTCGCTAAACAAGATTACCGTAATACCGTAATTCTGGATTCTTTAATGGCTGAGGATACCGATCTTCTCAACACGACAAAAACATTACAGCCTTAGAAAGTGAAAAAGGGTTTTTTTAAGGTCGTTAAAGAGAGAAAGGAAAAAAAAAGCTTTCTAATTTTTAACTTACTTTTTAGGTACGAAAAACGAAGTTATTTCTTCAAAAGTTATTGCTGTCAGGAAGTTGATATACAATTGCCGTACTATGCCATTAGTAATTATTTCCGAATTAGAAAAGGTCAGGAACCATGACCAATTTTGTTATATCTTAATAATAATAGGATTAAGCAGGCAATAATGAAAAAGAAAGATAAGACTTCGAATTATAATAATATAATCAGTCATAATAGATCCCCAGAGAATAGGAAGGAAGAAAGAAGAATTTTCGCTAGCAAGACTAAAAAAAAAGATTGTGGATACAAATGCAACCTACAGAAGAGGATTTTTTAAAGTTTGAGGCAATCTTTACCGTTTGGATGTAATGGAAAATACGCTCAATACATCTTCGAAGATTGATCAAGAAGATAAAAAAATCCAAACAACTACAGAAAAGAAGGAAGATGGATGAACATTTAAAAAATTTAAATTTAAAATTTAAACTGGGCCGAGACCCAGTTCTCTGAAAAAACTTCCAGACTTCAAAATGCTCAGCTGTTAGATATAACAGATATAACCTACAGAAGAGGATTTTTTATAGTTAGATACAATATTTACCGTTTGGATGTAGTGGAAAATACGCTCAATACTTCGCCGAAGATTGATCAAGAAGATAAAAAATCCTAACAACTTCAGAAAAGAAGAAAGATGGAAGAAAAATTAAAAGAATTTCAGTTCCGGCCGAGACCCAGTTCTCTGAAAAAACTTCCTGACTTCAAAATGCTCAGCTGTTAGATATAACACAACGGCTCCCAGATCATCCCAATAACTTTAGTAATTATAGCCTCTCAACTAATCCCACTAACACAATAATATATGAGATAATATTTAGTAACATTAAGGGTTATTCAAATCTATTAAATACCTCATATTATACCTCATAAGTACCTCATACATGAATAGGACCTCTCCTATTTATGCCCTAATAAATTACCAATAGTATGTGTTGTGGAGACTTGGTTGACGGGCGATAATTTTAAAACGCCATATTGTCTATCAGATTTCATTCATCAGCTACGGCGTCAGAACCAAACAACGAGGCAGGGCAAACGGAGGTATTATTGCATTTACAAAGAAGTCATTAATAAAAAATAGAGAAGAAGTTACGGTGCACGAGTCTAACCAATATATGATCCTAGTATCTTTTAAAATAAGTAATAAAATTGTCGCGTTAGAAAAGGTTTATTTACCCCCAGGACTACGACTTCGAAGGGTGTTTGGAGAAAATTGGTGACGTGATATCTAATGTCATATCTAGCCACCCCTATAACAATGTAATCTTGTGGGATTTTAACGGTCACACTGGATACTTAAATAATTTGTATACCAGTATTTTCCAAAATACCAACTTATATAAAAAAATATTAGTAAATCATACGAAAGGAAACGGGAGAGGTAAACTATTAGTTGAGACAATGGAATCGTTGGGACTTTTAGAATGTAATGGAAGGTGTCCAACAGACAGGCCAGGAAAATACACACACATTTCAAGAAATGGTAACAGCACTGTTGATCTTATTTGGATTAACGAAAATAGTCTACAAATAATTAGAGACATGGAAGTTTCTATCTTTTCGGATTGTTCAGATCACCTTGCTTGCATTGTTTCAATTGGCTCCTCATCACCTAATTCTATTTATCAGGATATACAAACACGCAAACCACTTGGATATGTAAGATGGGACTCAATATGTCAGGGACCTCCAAGACTACCTCCTTAGTTCAAGTGAGACATATTTCTATTCCGAAAATTGTAATGACTTGTATAACAATTTCGTCATATATATGTATGAGTCATTAACTCATTATGGATTAATGGGACGTAAATGTAAATCTTACTCACAAGATCGTGGTTTAAAATATAAATAGTATGATTATGAGTGTCGTTATCTAAAAAGAGTTTTAGAGAAAAAAAATGCACAATAATGATCAGAAAAAAATACTCACAAAATTCAATAGAAGACTACCTAGCGGCAAAATATAATTGTAGGTAAGTAATTCAAAATAAGAAAACCAACTACCGTAATCTGATCACAAATAAATTGCAAAATGTAAAAAATAGTGGTGGATTCCGGAAAGTAATAAACTCTCTTAAGCCAGTAAATGCAGAATGCAATGACATAGATATTGATGAGTAGGTAGAACATTACAAAGCCACATATGGACCTAAACTGAACCTAGAAACACATTTCTTTTCTAGAACTCACCCTTTTTTGGACTCACCATTCTCATTAGAGGAATTCAAGTAAGTGAAAACAGGATATCTTCGGGTCAGGACATCATGTATAAGATTTTCAAACATTTTAATCCTAAATGGGACCACAATATATTAAACATTTTCACTAGTCCTATGGAAACTGAGAAATTACCAGGCGCCTGGTCAAACCCTAATTTAATTTTATTGCATAAAAAGATGACAAAAAGAGATTGACAATTAAGGTGGTATTTCATTGATAAACAATATCACAAACTTATTTACGAGCATTCAGAGCCCATAGTATTCAGGTCTGGACTGACTGTGAAAACTTAATCCCAGAGGAACAAGCGGAATTTCGAAAAGGAAGATGCTGTGTTGAACACATTTTCGCACTAATGCCACTTATTAGTATAAATATTCAGGTCAAGGGAAGTTATGTTTATGCTACATTTTTAGATTTTAGAAAATCGTTCGACTCCATTAATCATGAGCTCCTTTGAAAAAACCTGTTTGACTTTGGTTTCAGCGGTAAAATTGTAGGATTGCTTAAAACTCTATATAGCACAGCTGCAATGCAAATAAAAATCAGGGATGAAGTTTCAGAGGAAATTGAAATCAGTTCAGGACGTTTACAAGGCGAAACTCTGAGCCCAATTCTTTTAATTATATTTGTTTCAGATATAATATCATATTCTGTGGCCAATGGTGCATCAGGTCTACCAATAGATAGTACAAATGAAGTGATAATTCTGCTGTTTGCAGACGATATTGTTATGTTAAGTAACTCGTGGCACAGCACCCACAAAAAAACTACAGATACTGGAAAGGTATTGCGCCCAAAATTCACTGGATTTTAACCCTGAGAAATCAAAAGTCCTAGTATACCCCAAGTCACGACGAATAAAAAAATTGGTCACTGTTTTGGCAAAATAAGCCTTTGGAATTCACGAAATGTTCCAATTGTCTTGGAGTACCATTGTCATCATCGGCAAAACTTTTCAAAGCTGCTGACCACTTTATTCTAATAACAGGCAGGAGCGAAACTAAAATGCCCCTCTTTGATTCAATGGTCTCCTCAACTCTTTTTCATGCAGCAGAAATTTGGAGCTTAAGATATTT
Source organism: Rhaphigaster nebulosa (assembly GCA_948150685.1). Classification (NCBI taxonomy): domain Eukaryota; kingdom Metazoa; phylum Arthropoda; class Insecta; order Hemiptera; family Pentatomidae; genus Rhaphigaster; species Rhaphigaster nebulosa. The sequence continues at coordinate 204,162,897 of OX411306.1, forward strand.
GGAATCTATTGAGTTAGCACAGGGGAAATTTCTCAAATATTTATATCTCTGGCAAAGATCAACTCCATATTATATGGAGTTGATCTTTTGGTCGATTGGAAACTGGCTGTTCACCAGTTTTGATGACAGCTTTAAAGAAAAATATCAGCATTACCAGAACATCGGCTGTCTCGAAAGTGTTGGCAAAAATTGGTGGTTTTAGACAATGGGGAGCCAAATCTTGATTTTAACTTGATTTCACAAGTTAAAAAGTTAGTCACCTGTAATTGTGCTATAGGATACCTCAACGATTTTTAGGATCCTAAAATATTAATCATGAATAAAAATCCTATTTTAAGAATCGTATCTAATAACCTATACTCTATAGACATTGAACGTGCATTTAATTCAAATTACAGCCATATCTGTAGACTTTAGACTTACCTCTAAGACTTACTCTCTTTCCGAATCAGAGAATTATTTAAAATTTATTGTCACTATAAGAAAGCTTCTCAGAGTAAGCCAATTAAGGGACTCGATCAATGACTGCATAAAATTATCTCATGAGAATATTACCCATGTTATTAAAACAGACAAAGATTGTAAACGGTTTGATCAACTTATTCCTAATAGCTTAAAACAAATATTGCTAGAACGTCCATTTTTAGATATCTATAGAAAACAATATATACAGTTATATATTGATAATAAAACGGAAGGTTTATAGTTAGAGTCTATTTTGGGCATTAAAACTCTTGACCAGTTAAATAATATATTTGACATCCTTAGGTGTGTTTTGGACTTTACGAATAATACAAGCCTTTACCTTTATACAGAGAAAGATTAGCTTTCGATATTCTTAAAATAACAGGGTCTATTTCACATATATATAATATTCTTGTGTTACAAAATCATTAATTTATTTGAAAGACCGTTACATTTCTTTATAATTACAATTGGGAAAATTTACTTTTGTTTTTAATTAGAATTATTTGAAAGGTAAAACACTTTTTAACTGTATAAGGTGTTGAATCAAACAAGTGGAAACATATATATAAGTAAGAGGGAAAATATATAAACCTATTAATTATGAGCCACCTGAGTTTCGCTGTAATCCTCAGACCTTTAACGGTTAGTTAAGCGCTAATTAATTATTTTAGGGTTAGTTCATTTTTGAGCCCAAATACTCTATTGACCTATTTCAATTGCTGCAATTAATATTTTATTACATATTTAAATACTTTAGTATTTATAGGGTTCACGCTTGCGCCGATAGCGGTCTAGGCAGACAATCTTAAGCCCTTCCTCCTTTTTCAGTTCCGTAAACATTTAAAAAAATTATAATCAGAACCTATTTATTATCAGTTAATATAATAAATAATATGTTTTTTTAGTGACATAGGCTGTTTGTCTATTTTATTATAATGATTTTAATTATAATGATGATTTATGCTATAAATATATTTCTAAAGTATTTGGTTTCAGGCCTAATATATTATATATGTATATATATTCTTTTATTTTTCATTTACAGGTTTTGGTTATCTGGTACTTTGCAGACAAATCTCTGGCTTGGATAAAAGATGGAGAAGAAGTTCATTTTTGTTCTTGCTATCATATTAGTCTGTATCAGCAGCAATTCAGCATTTACCAAGAACAGAGCTGGTGTCGACGGTTCCAATTGGATGAAGAACAACATTGATGTTTTGGGGAAAAGAACGCTAAAGCAGATTTGCATTCCAGGATCACACGATTCCGGGATGAGTGAGTACAAGAAAGGTACGGCTTTGGCACATTCGTGCAACGTCCTAACGCAGAGCGGTCCGATAAGAGACCAGCTGCAGTTCGGCGCGAGGTATTTTGATGTACGTCCTGTTCTGGAGAAAGGGGAATTCGTAACAGGACACTACACGAAACTGCCTGGAGGTAATTATCAGGGTGGAAATGGGCAGTCCATTAAATCCATATTAAATGACATCAACCAGTTCATCGCAACCCACAACGAACTTGTTCTCGTTAGGTTGTCGAAGACTCTTAACACTGAAAAAGGTCGTCGTTTTAACACGGAAGAATGGGAGAGACTCTTCCAAATGCTGGACAATACTAAAAACCTGTTTTTCACATATAATGGAAACATCTATTTACCTGGAGTAACATTGGACCAATTCACAAATAAAGGTACGAAAGGAGCCGTACTTTACATAATCAATGAAGCCGGAGTCGACTTAGGCTCGAGGCTGGGCAAAGGGTACTTCTATTATTCTAACCTCGACCCGTACAGCAAATACAGCAACACCCCTCATCTGGACAAGATGATGAAGGATCAGATCAACAAGATGAAGGATGCCTCCAGAAACAGCTACTTCTTACTGTCTTGGACTCTCACTCAAGGAGGGAAGAACGCAGGGCTCTGTCGGCTCAAAATGGGAAAGAGCATTAAGGATCTTTCTGCAGAAGCTAACAGCAAACTTTGGGAAATCGTTCAAGAAGTTAGTTCTTATGCGTTTCCCAACATCTTATACGTAGACAATATCAAGGACACCAGCGTAGTCACTGTAGTTATGGAAATTAATATGAAACTTAATGTATAAATTCTTGTAATTTAGTATTTGTGGTCGATTAGATGATAATAAACATCTGAAATATTTTCCATATCTTTTTCATTTAATCTTCAAGTTCCATCTGTTACGGGTTCTATACATTATGGTACACTTATACTCGTCCATCTAACCTAACTCAGTTTTCGTTTACTCGTTTTTCCATTCTTCCTTCATCTATTATAAGCATGTGCACAGTCCCTTCAACCTCTGTATCCAAGCAAAAGAGCGTTTTTCATGTAACCATAGAGTTGAGACTGGCCTTATGATGTTCATGAGGATGCATCTTTTAAATCTTTCCGCCCAATTTGAATTGTTCTTGTTTAGTTTGCAAGACTCACTACAGGCCGAATCAGCGCTTTCTAGAGGACAATTTTTGTTTTATGGTTTACAATGTTACTTTTAGTTAATGTGGCAATGGCAATGGTAAAATGATTCCTAGCCATGGGAGACTGTGGTGGCGGAGAGTGTTAAGGCTACAACCTTAGCAACCTCCCGTCTTCTTTGGGCCGAATCCGGTCTGGGTGCATTGAAATGTATTTTGTGGCGGTCCCACAGAATCAATTTCGACCTTCTCACTCTGGTATGAATAGGTTGGTACCCGTTAGAGATTACTCGCCCTGTTTGCTTTAATTGGCGTTGGTGTTTAAAAAAAAAATAAATAAATAAATAAAAGATTCCCAGCCAAAATATAATTCTGATTTCCTCTCTTTTATTCTGAATATCACTGATAACTATGAATGTGTCCCCATAACATAGTGCTGCTGTTGGCGTAATCGCTGCACTCTTTTTAAAATAAACAGTTTGGTCTTATTTTCATTCAATCCTAACCTACCTGCTTCCATCCCAAAACTTTGCAGTCTTTCCTTAATACTAGATGCTGATCTTCCGATTATAACGACATTATCCGCATAGGCAAGTATTTGGGTTTTCCGTTTAATAATAGTCTCGCCTTTAATCAGTACTATTCTTTCCATGGCTGCCAGCAGCACAATATTGCAAAGAAGAGACGCGGAAGAATTTCCTTGTCCAAGCCCATTTAGTATACTTAATGGTTCGAGCAAACCCCCTATACAGATTAGCAGACAATACCTATCTTTCATTCTGTGTACCAAAAGGCGAACTAGTTCCAGGAGATCTCAGCAGAATGATGCTGAAGCGCTGTTGTCATATGATGGTGTCAGACGATGATTTAAAACCGATCAACAGCATCCACACTGTCCCTTTATTGAATGAAAATGAGACTTCAGAGACAATGCAATGTCAGCACCGTCAGAAGCAGAAACTCTTATTCCTTTTATTCGGCAAAAATAAAATGCTATCTCACCCCTCTTACACTGGCAAGAACAGGTAAGTAACCTACAAGCCGCTCTGCCTTTGTTGTATAACATGATGGTGTACCAACATATACAATGAATGTAATACTCATAAAAATATTAGAATAAACTACTTGTTTTAAAAATTCCTGACCTAAATTATACAATCTCTCATATCATTCAAAAATCGAAAGTTAGCATTACAAAAAAAAAAAAGGTCAAATGCTATAGATTTCTGTAAAATGTTTATAGCAAAGGAGTCAAAACAATTTAGATTTATACTATTGGTTCTATAATTAACCGCAAAATGGAGATTCTTTGCAACTTACACAGCTTTAGTATACATTATTCTTATTTTTATCTGTAGTCAGTTCAATGAATTATATCATATTTACATTAGCTTCAATGTCAAAATTATTGTATTTGTTGATATGATTTTATAGTAATATTGTAGTCTTTAAGATGCCTGAACTTTGGGAATCAACTATTGGTAAGTAAATAACTTAGATATAAAAGGAATAAATGGTTTTGTTTTGGGATTCTCCAAACATAACATATTAAAACAAGGAACTATTAGAAAAATATCCTTCTAGGTTCATACTAAAAAATAAACATAAATATATAAATAAAAATAATAAATATGGAAGAACTTTATTCTGGAACTAGGTTCCTTAAGAATAACACAATGTAACAAATAAAAGAGAAGCAATATCTGACCATAAGACCACAAAATAAAAATCAATAAATTTGTACAATATTTTCAATAAAGTAAATAAATATAAAAAGCAATATAAATTCTTGTCTTGAAATTATAATTAATGTGAACAAAAGAAAAAAAATAAATGAAAAAAAAACGAAAAAAGAAAAGAAAAAGAGTGAAAATGAAAAATACAAAAATAATGAGCTGATTAGCAAAGTTGAAGCTATCGCATACAAAAATATCATTTACTTCTGATCTATATGCTAATTAAAATTTCGTAATTAGAGAGCATCTTTTTGGAAGGAAAGAAGATATTAGAAAAGGAGAGATTTGAATGAGGATAGAGAAGAATAATGGCGGATATTATAGGGAAAAGAATTTCAGAGGGTAGAGGACCGGGGGAGAAAGGAACGTTGGAATGTTTTGGTTCTCTGGGAAGAGGCCTAGAGGTAAGAAGGGCGCGATCTTGTTTCCTGTGTGTGGACCGAGTATTTCAATTGTAGGAGGCTGTAGATGTTAAAAGACTGCTGGGTGGTGATAGTTTGGTATAGGAAAGATCCGAGGAATATGGTTGGAGTGTAAGATCCACTTTAACTTGCCGGACATGAGCCCGTCTCGATGTCCCGAAGACAAATCCTAAAAAGCAGTTCATAATCCGCCTCATACTGTCCTCGAGCATATGCGAGAGGCCACCGTATACCACACAGCCATAGTCGGAGTTTACGGGTAACTTATTGAAGAAGATAGGGTGATCAAAGGAATTACTTGAGGGTACATATTGACCGTATGGAGAAGAAGTTTTATATTTTAATTAGATTAAATGTATATAGTATTTTCTAATAGTTGTATTTTTTTAATCTTACACTATGGAAAAAAAGAGGTAATGACTTCAGCCATTCCAATATTATGGTTCATTTTTAGCACAAATGACGTCAACATCTTTGAAGTTTTCTCAAATATCTAGTGTAGTTCAAGTAAAAAGATGTTCGTCCTCTATTTCTCCACTAGACAAAGGTAAGCAATTAGGATCGTCAGCTATACCAATACGATAACCATGATTGCAGAGGATTTCATGGCTATTTAGCACCCTGAAGCTGTTCGCGAACTAGCTACGTCGGAGATTCATTGCTATTCTTCCAGATACATTTTTTTAAGTTTCCCGCTGTATTCTTGCCTTATTGCGACCGGCAAAGACAATGAACGGTTCGGCTGATCCATTTCGCGGTTCCATCAGCTTCCTAGTTTCCGTGAATTTCTCAGTTACTCAGAATCCGTTGAAAAGAAACAGTCCATCCCTCATTTATTATTTGTCGGTATTTCAGTATAACGAATCGGTGTTGCTTGAACTCGGCGAAGCTACAATAATAATGGTCGATTGTTAATCAATAAATTATTTTATCTGTAGTTTATAATAATTTTATTTTCTGATAATCTCTACTTTTTTTTAATCTATACAGAATAAATATACCACAAAATAAAAACCTCATTAAAATGTCAGGTTTTAATGCTATATGTGTTGAACGGTTTTGAAGTGAAATTATCTCCATTTCGTCAGTATTTTTTTAGGCTCTTGTAAGTCTTATCAGTAGATAACTAAGCAGTCAACGTTTCGTCGAATCAGACATCATCAGGACAAAAAAAGATAAGGACACACAAGTGCAGACCAAGGGCAGCACACATCATCAGTATTCTAAAAAAAAACTAACTGAACAGAGATAGGAACTCACTCCATCAGAGTGTAATATAAAATGCGTTGATGACTATCAGGTTTACACCTTAATCTCCAAATAACAAAGTAACCAAAATAATTCCACGTATACTTTAGGAAAAGATAGGTAACATTTGCACAACTGAGATAGGTTAAAATTAAACAGCTAATCAGTAAATCTGAAAATGCGCACCACTTCATTAAACCGAACCATCAAACATACTAATTAAGATAATAAGAAATATTTCCGTCAGTATATATTGGGCTGTATTGGGGTTATGTGGTATCTCTATTTCCTTCGTCTTTTTTAGGCTGTGGATTGTCCCTATACATTGTAAGTTTTTTTTTTTTTTTTTTTATTACCCGTTTCATGTTTCTTTCACCTGAGGCCAACAGTAAAGTTTTAATTTTTTAGGCAACATTTTACATTTTTGATGACGGATTTCTTTCTAATGAAAAATGTTTTTCAATAATTTATTTTTATTGCTAAAATCAATAGTTTTCAAAAAATTTTATTTAATTTGAGTTAATAGAGTAAAACATTATTTAAATTTGACTTTTGATGTTAAGTTAGAAGAAATTTAATTATAACAATTTCGGATTGTACAAATGATTTGTTATCAGTAACTATATTATGTTACAAACGCTCCTTTCGTCCATGGAATCGTTTGTATTATCCTTTTCAATGCGATGAATTAATTTTCCCTAGCCTGGCAAATAAAATGTAACCATTACGCTCACATTTTTACCAAAGTTAGCGAGCAGTGAACTAAGAAAAGTGTAATGTCTCCCAAAACGAGTTGCTTTATTTATATTAACAAAAGTTTATGTACATTTTATTTTTTAAGTTAGAGTAATATACAGGGTGTTTCTCACAAAAACCCTCGAGAATTTAATAGCAAATTTAACACTAAACAAAAAAGTTCCTATGAAAAAAAAAGTTTTTCAAAATGCAAAAATAACTTTTTAGCAATTATTGAAGAAACGACTTCCATCAAGAAACGGATCAAAATTTTGAGAATTAGATTTGGCATCGAATGAGACCAATAGCATGATCGATCAAACACTAGATCTTAGATTGATGAATTGTCGGCGTTTACATGATTTTCACAAACGCTGGCCAAACCAATTTACCATTTCTAGCGAAAATGATTTTAGGTTGTTTTGGGAAAAAATAAAATAAAATAATCTAAAAATCGACAGACTTGGAACCAAATTTGTTCAGGAAGGTTATACGGGAACAGCGAAGTACAACTTGATTTTGAAGATCATTCCAAGTCGGGCAATTCACCAAAGATCTATCGAGCAGCAGGTCTCATTCCACGCATAAATATTAAGATTTTACCTATTTGTTTTTTGCCTGAAAATAGCACTTGACCGTTTTCGTTTTTTTTTTTCTCATTTCTCATTGACAATGAGTCCCTTTTATCTTTAATTTCAGCTAATGAGGAGTTGTTGAAATTCGAGGAATTTCAAATACTTTTGCAGGCAGTAATTTTTCTTACTAAAGTGTTATTGACGTTTAGTAAGGTTTTTAAATGACATGGGAGATTGGTATCTATCAACTGCCTGCAGTCAGAGGTGTGATAACTGTTTATTGACTATTATAAATACAAAAATGGAAAAAAAATTACAAATTATAAATAAGTTTTCAAGCCAGAGCTTATATTTAACATGCGAGTACATCAGCAATACATTAGAATATAAAATATAAAAAGGTAAAAAAATAATATATTACAGGAGTTAATATAAAAATATAAAATAAATAACTCTGTAAACAAAGAAAGAAATACGTATATGTACATATATAATTAATTTATATAACAATGTGCTTTATATTATGATTTTAAACTTTATACGGTAAATCTACTTTAGAATAGTTGACGATATCACTTATATGTTTATGTGCAATAATTTTACTTAATTTAAAAAAAATCTGTAGTTAATTTATAAATAAAAGTTGAGATACTAGGCACATTTAGAGCATAATGTATGAGACTATTGATGTCCATTTTGGATAACTGCCAACTAGCCTCAAGCATATGTTTTGCAACAGTGATCTGTAGTCAGTCAGTAAGTTGTAACATTCATAGGTCCGTTACTCTGTGAATTGATTGGTCTACGTGTTCCAGTCAGCAAATATTGATTGGTGAGTCGTGTGTGGTGTTCGTGAGAGTGAGAGAGGAATACAACTTACGTTCCTTTCCAATATTTTTTAATTTTTCTTTTTTTCATCTTTTTTACATCATTTCAATAATCTTTTAATACCAAATTTAACGCACGTTCTCTAAGTATATTCCAATAAAAACGAATAATTTATTGGGAAAATGTAAAAAAAAAAATAGTGGTTTAAGAGTAGATCCAAACTCTGATAGCAAAACCACCAGGTAGCAGAAAAACGGATAATACTTCCATTAACAAATGTTTGCCCTTGTGTTTAACAGGATTTACAGTTAATATTTTTGATATGACTTATTCCTGCAGTATTTGTATTCCTGTAGGACCGGATTATGTCATGTAAGCCCCCCTAGGCAAAGCAAATCTCGGGGGTCTCTCTCCCTTTTTCAATTCATTAGATTTTATTGCATAAGCAAAAATAGAGGCGCAATTAAGTAATTTATAAGGTTTATACCTATCTTTTGATAGAGTCCATCACCCTGACCCTGTTCACTTCTTATAACAATCTATAAAATTTAGTAGGTCGGCAGGTAACATTTAATTAAATTTTATACAACGCCAAGTTATAATATTATAATAAATAATACTGCTACATATAATACTATATATTCTTTATCAAAACAAAGCTATTCATAGGTAATTACAATGATTATAATGTAATGCTATTTATGCAATACTCACAAATACAGAGCAATAAACTATAGCTATAACAAGGATTTATTTCTGGATTAACTTAACTGTTATAATAATTACTAAACAGAAAATCTTATTAAAAAGTATTCTATATTAAACCATGTATTTAAAACATTAACTTTTCTATAATTATGATATTTTTTAACGAAAAAGGGCCTCTGAAACCTGAACTATCCTAACAGACTCAGCAAGAAAACATGTATCAATGGAAATTAATTTTTGGAGACGTAGTTGTGAAATATCTAGAACTAAAAAACGTTCCAAATAATGCCATCAGAGAAAAAGTAAAAGAACCCCTTAACATCCTCCGTTGAGACAAAAAAGCTGAGATGGTTTGTGCACGTAACGAGAATGTCGGACGACCGATGGCCTATGCTTAAGCATGTACCATGGGAAAGGAGGAATAGAGATGGATAGAAGGTATACATGAGGCTATGTCAGCAAGAAGAAGATTCGTACGACCAAAAGAAATTGCAGCAGGGTTTATTAGGCAACGATATATGGCCATAAGACCTTATGTTGTAATAAAATCGTTTATATACATATATAAGATATCTCTTCACTTTTCTATTTTTATCTGAATATATTTACTATGTAGTTACATTGATTTTCTCAAAACACTTGTCTGCTCAATCCATCTAAAAAATGTTGAATCTTTTCTAAATTTCCAATATACGATAATCATTTCGAAAGACTTGACATAATTAACGGCCCCAATGACTGAAAAAAATAAACCTATAAAAGTGCAATACATTGTGGGCGTTCACTAATTCCGTAAATGAATTTTTATGATAAATGATTTCTGCTTGGTGAATAAACAACATACGTGGGCTAAATGAATTTATCTATCAAAGTATAGCCTAATTAAGTATTGCGGTTTGTAAAGTGAAAAAATGAACTGTAAATGCGAAATGTGAAGTTTTTCTATTTTAAACTTGCAATAGATATATTACCTATATTACCTATAGACAATAGGTAAGTTTTGCTTGAACGTCCAAGATAAATTGTCTATTTATTTATTATTGTCAACCTATTTAGCTTGGCAGGGAATCTCCTTGCAGGTATTCTTTCAATGCAAAAGTAATTAGTGCTGCCGATCGAAATACTAAAAGTGCGTGGAGTTGATTTGGAATGCGTTCTGAAATTATATTGAAAGATTCAGAGGCGGATCAAGACATATAGGGGTCCCTTACCGCATAATCCGCCCATGCTCAGCAGTATAAATTTCGGACTCCCTCCAAAATAATGTTTCAACTTAGAGGCCACCAATTTAATGTTTTATTTTTGTTTGATAATATCATGAAGGTTTTTTTAACCTTTTCGTTCAGTCCATAATCTTTATAATCTTAAAGTTAAGGCATTTTTAGACATCGGAGCCCTTAAAGACCCGATGTGGCGGCTTGTTTGGCTTACAATTTAATCCGCCCCTGGAAACATGGCCGAGTAATCTTGAGGAAGGTAGTTTCAGGACAGTAGTCTGTGTAATTCAGTTTTATTTTATACAGGGAATAAGAATATGCCATATCAATCTATTTTGTGTGGTTGTTAGTCCTATAAAAATAAACCTAAAATCTTTGTAAACCACATCAAATTATTTTCCTAGCAGGCAAATTACGGCTAATTATAAAAATTATGGCCCCTTCGAGGCTCGGGGGCCATAGGCAATTATCTACCTTGCCTATATTGTTTATCCGGCACTATCTATCCCTAAAGCTGTCCGCCAGTATGATAAAATCTTCTTCTTCTTATACATGATATTTAAAATATTTACATTGAGTGTGAAGAACATATGAAACCCACCACGTTGATATGAAAATACTGTTTATTGACCAACGGATGTGAAATGATTAGAATCTCTGATTGCAGTTCCTTTTCAAAGTCGACATTAGTTGATTTTGATAAATTTAGTGTGAATGTTCGGAAGTGAAGTATACTCAAACTCTGGGCGTTTTGAAAAAAAATAATATTAATAATAATTCCCTCTCTTTTCCAGTCTAGATGGACTAGTGGTAAGTTGGTTTTTAATATAAATTCCTTGAAGAATAAGTAATCATTGTTGTTTATATAGTTATTACTTGATCGCTCCTAAAGGCACCACTAAGTATTTTCTATAAAAATTGATTTTTAAGTAACTGAAGTACTTTTTTTTTCATTTATATAACAGCCACAGGCTAAAACCTGAGCTAGTATAGTAAACGTTTTCTTTCTCATATTTTTATTCAATAAATAAATTGATTTATTATTATTTAACTAAATTATTTGATCAAATTTTAACTATGTAAAAGATATATTGTTAAACAAGTTCGTAATAAGTAAACAAGTTTTTTTTTTTTTAAATTTTCAACTATTTATTCGCATCTGTCGAATAAAAGAATGACAATAAGGAAATGTGATGAAGAAAACATATATACGTGGCATGGTAGGCATGAGAAGAATAGTACCCAGCAGCACCTCTTCCGGGTCTTGAATTAGTCCTTCAATTCAAGAAAGGAGATCTCTCGTCCAGCTCCTTTTTAGCCTTCTCCTAATGCACATTTCAGCCGTTGTCATATCATCTATCAGTCTGTTATATTGTCCTTGGAGGTTATTATGAAAACGAGAATAAAGAGTACGCATATGTTGTTCGATGGTCTGTTGTTGTAAGTGGGTATGTAGAGTTTTGTTGTTTACGTACCAAGGGGCTTGTGTTATCAGTTTTACAATTTTGAATTAAAAATATTGCAGTTTTTGTGAGTATTTTTTGCTGATCCGCAAATCTGTGATGTGTAAGTCCATAGGCGTTTAGGTAGGTATGTCTATGCATTCAGCTTCAGTCTAAATTTCAGTTTTGACGATTTGGACAAAAACAGTTATTTCAGTCGTGTGTTTAGAGTCTTTCCTTTCATTTTGACGTATGGCCCCAAGTTATCTATCGGTCGAAATTAGTCCAAGGTACTGTGTCGTCTGAGGAATTTGGTGGTCGCCGATATAAACACGTGGAAATGTGTCTCGTGGAAAAGTGTGAAAGTTATATGCTATGATTTTTCATAATTTAATAGCGTTTCCCAAACTAAAATTTGTTAATGTAGTAAGTGATTTGTGATTCGTAAACAAGTTAAATTGTTTAACTTTACTGTAAAAAAACAATACAAAAAAGTAACTATCCAATGCCTAACTTTTTAGTTGATTACATAAATATATTTAAATTGGTTACTTAGAGGTTAAAAACAAGTAATTACAGACTACAATCCCGCTCTCCACAACACATCGTTCTGAGGAATTAATAATATTGATATTATTATTAAAAAAACAATTGAATACATTTTTAAGGCTACTACCTATAAGAATGTATTAGGACTTGGCCGGAAATTTGGCCGTATTCGTAAATAAGACGATCTGAAAAAAATAATAATATACATTAAAAAATATAACATATAAAAAATATTATTATTATTTTTTTTAAGCTAGAATTTTATCCTTGTCGAGCCTATTCTGCATACCGTTGGGCTATCAAAAATCTTTCCAATTCGAGAGCAAGAACAAATTTCAAATCGTCTGATCATATTTAATTTTACCAAAGCTTATTAAAAATGAAAATAATTTTGTTCTTCTAGACTATCTATTAATAATATTAATATTTAACCACCTATTGGGTTTGATAAACAAGTATCTTTTGCAATATTGTTGATACAAGTGTTTTCAATCAACTGGTGTTTGAGAGGTTATGGAAAAACCATAAGTATTTGGCAAGTTATCTCAAGCTCTCATTTGGCAAGTTAGTTATTTTAATAATTTGCTTGATATATTTTATAACATATTACTAGTTAATCAGATATATAATTTTTGTTCTTTAATTAAAAATAATTAAAACAACATACTCATTTTTTTCTCTTAATAGCAGAAAAAATCAACTAAGACTAGAGAAACGTGTATAATTTAAACCAATGCACTTGGCACAAGCAAAAACAATGCAATTTTGTTTTTATTGAAAACTATTTTTGAATGTTTCAAACACACAAAAATTCAAAAATAATCAATTCAAAATACAGTTTCGTGTTATTATACACATTAAATAAAACATAATATAAATTAGTATTATAAAACATTTATAAATTATGAATTTGATTAAGACATTGTATTTGATTTGTATTTGTATTTCTTGTCTTAATTAAAATCATGATTCATAAATGTTTTATAATACTAATTTATATTTAATTAAATTTAATGTGAATAATAATACCGAACTGTATTTTGAATTGTTTATTTTTGTGTTTTAGAACTGAAGATGAATGTATAACATTCGAAACTAGTTTTCAATAAAAACAAAATTATAGAAGTGGCAAATAATTTATCAATCCCTGATTTTATTTTTTAATCTCATTTTTTTTACAAAATGTGATCACAAGAAACTAAAGAAACATCCCTCTTTCCAACGAGTCGAAATCGAATAAACTGAAGATGACATACACAGCTTCAATTCGAAACGTGATTTCATGGCTTATAAATTTTGAACCCCCTCGAAACTGAAAAAGAAAATTATTTTTTGTTTTCGATATTTTCAATATGAAGGTTTTTCGGTGAGCTGAATCAAAATTTGTCACAATTTTTAGTGTAAACAAATCTGTAAGGCAAGTTTACCCAATAATCTAAACATTTTTTTCAATTTATTCGGCAAAAAAAAAAATCATTTTTTTTAAAGTCTATATTTTTCCTTTGATATAAACAAAAAAATAAATGTTTTGGTGAAAAAAAACAAGTGGATATCATTTTTCAAACTCGAGATAAAAAATAAAGCAGTTTCAGCATGTTTTATTTTTTTCTCGGCTCCTAGGCCTCATTGGAAAGAGCAACGACACATGTGTATAATATCTTTAGCAGTAGATTCATCTTAAAAGATTTCGGTAACCCATTGACTGTGCCCTCCCCTTGTTAGAATCTGAAATATCATTCAAAGCCACCTCGCCTAAATCAAGCAGTGGCGCAATAAGTGGCACATCACATGTAACAAAACAAAATGCAAACATGTCACTTTTATCCTCCAACGAATGTTCTTTCTGCCATTCCATTTTAACTGCATAACACTTCCTTTTCTGACGAAGATTACTACACAGAATTCTTAAATCTATCTGTACCTATAGACTTTTACAGTGGAAAATAGCTAAATTTTCGAATAACAAGCGCATCCAATCATTTCAGTCCAAAATCTCACGAAGAACAGTCAATACACCATTCTATGTAACAAGCAATACGCTAAATACGGTCTCATGCCATATAAATTCTCCAAACTTCATCAGTAACTTATACATGGTCCTATGGCTTCAGCACAACCACTATTTCTGAATCCCTCCTCGGTTGAAACGCCAATGACTCCGAGACCTTTTGTAAATATATGTATTGCAGTTCTGGTAATGACCAGCTTCTCCAATCATGCCCAAAAATTTTTCGGCTACAGTGCCTTCAAATTATGATTAAAAGAAAGTGTAGATTTAGCAAGATTAATTTGTTTATAAAATGTCCATCCTTTTGAAATAGCAATATTTGTTAAGATATATCGTTCCCGATGGCTCTCCAATAAATAATAGTTCTGGAACTTTCCATCATAATGAGTTCTGGAAAATTATTAAAATTAGATATTCTTAAATTATGTATTTTGATTATTCTGTAATCTAGAATAGGATAATAAACAGATGTACTCTTACAGAGTTTTTAGATATAACACAAGGTGATACAAGATCTTTTCATTCTCCTCAATGTCCATTCATCTATTCATCATGAGACCTACTTGTTTTGGCATTCGGAATTACCTTATCATTGCTGTTTTAACATTTGTTTTGTTTTTCATTTACAGGTTCTGGTTGGTCGGCAGTTTGTAAAAAATTCATTGACTTCGGTAAAACATGAAACAAAAAATCTTTCTTGTTCTTTCTGTCATATTAGCTTGTATCAGCAGCAATTCAGCATTCACCAATATCAGAACTGGTGTCGATAGTGCAAATTGGATGAGGAATAACATGAATATCTTGGCCAACAGAACGCTGAAGCAGATTTGCATTCCAGGATCACACGATTCCGGGATGAGTGAGTACAAGAAAGGTACGGCTTTGGCGGATCCTTGCAACGTATTAACGCAGAGCGTCTCGATCAAAGACCAGCTACAGTTCGGAGCGAGGTACTTCGACGTACGTCCTGTCCTAGATAAAGGAGAATTCGTCACAGGGCACTACACCAAGCTGCCTGGAAGTAACTATCAGGGTGGGAATGGGCAGTCCGTCAAGTCAATCATGGACGAGGTCAACCAGTTCATCACTAACCACAACGAACTTGTCCTCATCAGGCTATCGAAGAGTGTTAACACTGATAAACGCCGTCGCTTCGAAAAGGCAGAATGGGACAGACTCTTTCAAATGCTGGGCAATACTAAAAACCTGTTTTTCGCATCTAATGGCAGCATCTATTTGCCTGGAGTAACTTTGGACCAATTCACGAATAATGGTACGAAAGGATCCGTACTTTACATAATCAACGAAGCCGGAGTCGACCTAGGCTCGAGGCTGGGCAAAGGGTACTACTACTATTCTAACCTCGACCCGTACAGCAAGTACAGCAACACCCCCGATCTAGGCACTATGATGAAGGATCAGATCAACAAGATGAAAAAATCCTCCAGAAAAAGCTACTTCTTGTTGTCTTGGACTCTCACTCAGGGAGCCTTGAACGCAGCGCTCTGTCGGGTTAAAATGGGAAAGAGCATCAAGGATCTTTCTGCCGAAGCTAACAGCAGACTTCGGGACATCGTTCAACAAGTCAATTCTAATGCTTTTCCCAACATCTTATACGTAGACAATATCAAAGACACCAGTGTTCTGGAGGTGGTTATGGAAATCAATTCAAGACTTGACCTTCAACCTTCTATTGCTTCGCCAACGGTCATGGTGAATAAGAATTTTCAGCTAGTCTATATTATATTGTTTTTCAGCATTTTTAAAATCTACTGATCTAGTACCTAATTGTGTAACTTTGTTAGTATCAGTGAGTTATAAAAATTATGAATTATCATATTTGTTAATATATTTTTTATTTTTATTTTACTTTTACTAAGAATAGGGTTATAAATGGTTTTATCACTTATTGTATAGTTCATTAAAAGGTACATAATGGAAAGCCCTAAGTAATTATGCAAGGTAAGCCACATTACAAACAGCTCGATTAGTTAGTTTGTGAAATATTATTTTACTGTTGGGAAATGTTTGATGGCCTATTATTTAGACTATTGTTTTTTACAGCATATAATATAATTCAATATTTATTATTTATTTTAATGCATTGACTGAACTATTGTTTTTAAGTAGCTGACTTATTAAATTTTATAAATTATAAATGTGTTTATTTTTAAAGCTTTACCTACTTTAAGAATGTAAATATTAAAATATATTTTTTTATTTTTCATGCATTTTATTTTAAAAAAATATTAACACAAAAATCTCCAGATTTTTCCATATTCTGGGTATATAAATTATTTTAATTATTGGGACACTCCAGTAATTTTTTACTTGTTTAATGAAATATCTGTATTTAGAACGAAGTGGAGCAAATTTAGTGAATCTGATGAAATTCTTTCTTGCACTCAGATTTCTTTTAGAAAAAAAACTAAGCTTCCTATAATAGTCTAACATTAATAGTTGTTTTGTTTTTTCATGGTATTCGATTTCATTAATTAATTATGATACCGAAAAAATAAATTGTTTAATCAATGTCTAATTTAATTATGAAAAACTTTTGTAATTCAAAATCTCACGGTTCCAAATTTAAATTTTAAGATAGACTTTTACTGGCCCATCTTAGCGGCAGGCAGCGCTTGCGAACCGTTTTCGCTAACTGTTACTGCTTGTATATTTCTGTAATTGAAAATGGTCATCTAAGCGGCCAATTTCCCTCGCACTATCCTAGTTCGAAATATTGGTAAATAAAAATGTTAGGATTAAATCTAATAGTCTTCATTTACCTCTCAAGGACAGAATATTATACACATGGTGGCGGAATAGTGATTTAATCAACACACGGCATTTTTCCTGGTTCAATAATAAGGCGAAGTTATATCTGTTGCATATTAACAATTACCTGCCAATAATCTACATTTTGATGCCCAACTTCTACAGAGTGATGGCTTCATGTAATATTGTGAATAGAAAAAAAGGATTGAAGGTGTATCTCTGATTTTAAATTTATTATTAATGGATACTAATGAATGCTATTTGTACGATAATTTTAGTAATAAATATCTTATACGTATTTGTATTGAAATCACGAAAGATTATATTTTATCATTGGTAAATCATATACTGTTTTAACCCTCCTTTAAAAAGTTGACATTGGCCATACAACCATAAACCTTGGGTCGTATTCTTTCTCGTTACTTCATATTTGCAATTTTTGAACCAGAGAAATCTTATTTACTTCAATCCTCCAAAATTTATTGGCTATATTTTTGTTAAAATTTTTACAATTTTTCGTCTAATTTTGTCTCACATAATGAAAAAAATTAGTGAAGGTAAAATAGGAATCGTCGGAACGTGAGCGTTATCATCAAAACTCTGCTTCAACATGACAATATCATATAGAACCTAATATAATCATACTGTCGACCATTAGATTCCTTCTGGATCGGTCAACACGAAGCAATATGGATATGACGTCATACCTGCACTGCCGAGCACTACCAACGAAATATGTCCCGTTCTATTCCATAAAGCAGTAGTCATGCAACGATGGGCTAGTACCAATGACAATCTACTTTAATCACTTTGTGTGATCCATTGTAACTGAATCCAGTATCTTAAAGCTCCCTCCTTCAACAAGCAAAATTATCGAAGAAGGCTACGGCGACAATGCAGCACTTTACCATATTATGCATCTTGAAGAAGAAAGCTTTGTTATATGTTCGGATTCCTTATCTGCTGTGATAGCATTTACCGACAATTTCCCAAAAGACTTCGTAATAAATAATGCTCTCGCTAACTCATCCATGACTGACAGCTTGAACAAGAACTTAGTAATCGCCTTGATGGGCCTGGGACCAGCTTTGGGAAACCACTGAAGGGTCCAATAAATTAAAAAAAAAAAAGAAACTGGAGCATGGAAAAGTTCTAGCAGAAGAATTAGAAGAAATTCGCTAGAATGAGAGTTAGCCGCACAACACATACACACGGTTTTCTTATTAATAAAACTACATCACTAAATGTGTTATGTTCAATGTGCAGCTGAATATTAGCTACGTATTGTTATCGTGAAAAAATTTGAATACGAATTTTCAACAGATATACACGTTTGAAAGTCCCCTGAGTCCAAATAACCGAATGTCGCAAAATGGCCTCTTTGTGTGTAGCTAAAAAAATGTATGTGTTACGCAATTTAAATTGTATTTTTTTTTTAATAAACAATAGAGGTATTGTTAAATTATAGATGGCATTAAACAATTATTATGGCTTATGTTTATGTTAAATTGGAAAATGTGTAAATTATAAAATGTTGACAGATGTAATAATTGTTAATTTTAGTGGAGAAAGTTCTGATGATGAGGAAATATTTCCCCGAAACGTTAAAAGAATAAAGAAGTAGATTACAACAGGAAGTTATATCTTGCCGTTTAATAAAACCATTATAGGAACTTCCAAAGAAAGGAAATAAGGAAGAAGACAAATAAATTGTATATAAATTGGTATATCCCTGTGATGTTACACCAACATTTTCGTCAAAATCGACTGAAAAGAAGTGCCACTTAATAAAATCGATTTTACACACGTTTACAATTTTCTCAAAAACAACTCCAACGATTTTTATTAATCTCCTTATATCAATGTACAATTAAATGATCTTATATGAATTATTTAAAATAATTATTCGTAGTAATAAAAAGTGGAAAAATGTAATCCATGAAAGAATTTGATTGCCAACTAAAGAAGAAAAAAGGAGAAATATATTCCCACATAGAAAACAGATTTCCGGAAATAAGAGCTGTAATATAGATGCATAATATACCGCTACAAATGTTTTAGAAAAAATATTATATAACATATAACCTTGTAGGAGGTAATGGATATTGATAAACTTAAGTGATTGCAAGTAGATAATAATTTTTATTTTTATATTGTTTAATGATACTATATTGTTTCTATCGAAACTAAATGGAATTTCGATGGAAACTAAATGTAAGCTTTTAAAATTCATTAAAATTGGTAGGCAAGTGAAAGTTGTGTGATGCGCACACCAGATTTTTCTTTATATGTCTATGCATGTACTTATTTTATTTAATAAATATTCGAAGGCTGTTTACTGAAAACTGGAGCTGATAAAGGGCTGGCTGTTTGCCAAGTTGAAGGGAAGAGAGGTAGAGGAATAGAATATCTGTTACTGGGTGGAAGGACTGGAAGGGTCGATAAATATCCGGGATGGGTTCGAGTCCCTGCTAGTTAGCCCTATCTCCTAGGGCCACTCCTATAAAACAGACCCATCTTATTTCCTCCTTCAGCCCTTCTGCTCCTCCAATCGGCTGCCTGTACTGCCTCCCTATCAGCCTATACCGATAATATAAACAAACAGATTCGCTCTGTCCAATGGAGACATGCCAAAATTATTTCTATTCAATAATAAAAAATATATATTACAGTTGTTAGACATCGATTCGAAGGATTTTTCTGTACATTTACTTATTTTTATAAAATAAATTTACTACTGAGTTGGAAAACATCTAGTTAATCAAATGAAATTCTCTTTTCACCGAGATATCACGAAAAAATAAAACGAAAATAGGAATATTTTTGGTATTTATGGAAGAATAATTTTTTTATTTCAATTTTTGGTAGTATTCTATGAAGTAGTTTTTATTATATTATACAATGGTACATTGTAACAATGATATTAAGGGTATATATGCACACTCTTTTTTATTAATTTTTGTTTAAAATAATAGTGACTAAAACAAGACATAATAAACTAAAATGTATTGATGTAATAACAAAAAAAAAAAAGAAAATGCATAAGACTGTTGTTCTGTAGACGGGGATATGTCGAGACATCAACGAGTAACGTTGATAAATATGTATAAAATAAATATGTGATAAACGTTTATAAATATAACATAATATTAGAGGAAGAAAATTTACAACAAAAACAAAATAATTTGTTTGTTTTGTAGAACCTTTAAAAAATATCCGATGTGGACAAAACCTGATTTCCTTGTATGTCTATACATAAACTATACATTGGTGGCTCAAAAAGTGATCCTGAATTTGGTTAGTAGTTTCCAGTTAGATTGCAGTATCTCAAAAACGACACGGCGTCGCGACATCCATCTATTGATACACAAACATACAAGCACTTGTTTCTAGAGGTCTCATTCCGGTATTATATGTCGTTTTCTTTCGGTAGGTAAAAAGTTCCTAAGAAATTTCTCCGTGTTCCTTCACAAAATTAGATTTGTTCATGTCACTAGATAAAACATAGGAAATCGACAGTTTCGACATTTTAAGCGGAAGAAACCACTTAACTTATATCTCATTCACCTGCTGCAGACTTGTTCATCTCAAAAATGGGAAAGAAAACAGGTATTTTATTCTCAATTTTAACACTTAAAACAAGTTATTAAAATGTTTAGATAGAGTTGAAAAAAAATCGCGTTTGTAACCTTTCTTATTAAACCATATCGACGTCATTTTTTGAAAAAGGCTTAAGCGCCAAAAATTCGAAATTTAGGTTTCAATTTATTTTGGGACGTAAACACCACCTCTATCGATTTCCGCTCACGATATACCGAGAAAAAAAATTGGTAATCGATTATTGATGGCGTAAGCACCAAATACTAACGACTCTCAGTCGCCACTGATATTATATTCCATAATATCGCCATATTGTAATTATAAAGGTTTTGCCAGGTTAATAAACTCCTACTCTATACAATAAAGAATTAAATTAAAATAAAAAATATTGTTATTTAACAAAAAATCGTTTCATGTGTTTCCTGTAAAGTTTGCTAAATAGCGCTTACATCTTTTTCAAAAAACGATGTCGATATGATCTCTGTATTTAGTATAATTTTTGAAATTATTATTACCTTCAAGTAAACTACCCTTTTCGGTTCATCAATTTTAACCAAAATCTAGTAAATATATTCATATTGGTATAAAAGTCCTATTAACCAATTTTGAGATATTTTACATTATATTTTAATATAATTTTTTATGAAAGTCCAATATGAACTCCAAGTAAAGTACCACTTCCTGTTTTCTAATTTTAATAAAAATTTATTATGTTATTTAATTTATTGTTATGTCTTACATAGCAAATTTAAGAAGTTTTGCATTATAAATTAATACATTTTTTTATGAAAATCAATAATGACATTCAAGTAAAGTATCACTTCCGGTAACGACGTAGTGACCAAAAAATAATTTTTACAATAATCTTGAATACAAAATTTTAACTTTCTACGGCTAACCGTTTCTGAGCTATGCGAGGTACGTATGAACAGACGTCACGATGAAACTAGTCAAAATGGATTCAGGGATGGTCGAAAAATAGGATATATATATATCCTATTTTTTACTAACAAATAATAATTTCTATGTATATATAAACATATATATATATATATATATATATATATATATATATATATATATATATATATATATATATATATATATATAATTTTATTTTATAGTTCTTTTTTACTTCCTTGTACGCAGTATGTGTGTGTGTATATATATATATATATATATATATATATATATATATATATATATATATATATATATATAATTTTCTTTATATTTAATTTTATAATACTAAAATGTTCAAATAGAGCTTTAGTGTGGATGTATGTAGATTTTTGTTTTTGCTGTGTTTTAAAAATTCATAAGAATATTATATATATTGTTTTATTAGTCAACTGTCTGAAGGTGGGATGTTTTAATCCCGAAATGTACCTCATTTGAAC
Source organism: Rhaphigaster nebulosa (assembly GCA_948150685.1). Taxonomy (NCBI): domain Eukaryota; kingdom Metazoa; phylum Arthropoda; class Insecta; order Hemiptera; family Pentatomidae; genus Rhaphigaster; species Rhaphigaster nebulosa. The sequence continues at coordinate 204,185,038 of OX411306.1, forward strand.
GTAATCATATGGGATTAATGATGGAGACCTAATTTGCTTTGAAGATTCTTCTTTTTTTATTTTAATTCCATTTGAATTATTATATTTATTTTGAAATGTTTTCAATGGATGGTTCCGATTGAAAATTTTACATCGGTAGATAGAAGCTATGTCCTTCCCTCCCCCTTCGACCGCAGCTTATCCAATATCTGGCAGGACCAGACCCGCGGTGGCGGGACAAGCAGATCCCAGGGCCATTGTCCGCCAAGAGACAATGCCGCACCACGGAACGACAAAGAGAGTACACCGCTAAATATCGAAAATATAATGGCTTTGTCTAGTGCTGCTGGCATTAGTGACAGCTACACGTACGCTATATCATCCTTATCATCGTTCCAACATAGCCAGGGTTCTGCTTCTAAATATAGAAAAAGTTCTCTTTTGCGGTCCCAGTATCTAATAAATCATTGTCAATATTAAATATTAAAATTCAAATATTTCGAACGAGTAATATAGAGTTGCATTGGAAATATATATAGGAAGAGGAAGAGGTAGATAGATAGATAGAGAGAGCGAGTGTGTGTGTGAGAGAGAGTGAGAGAGAGAGAGAGTGAGAGAGAGAGAGAGAGAGAGAGAGAGAGAGAGAGAGAGAGAATGAGAGAAAGAGAGAGAGAGAGAGAGGGAAAGAGTGAGAGAAAGAGAGAGAGAGAGAGAGAGTCAGAGAGAAGAAAGAGAAATCATTGTTGCAATTATTTAAAAAAAAATGTTTAATACAATCGAACAGTTGTTTATAACTATCTAGTCACCGTTTCGCCGATTCCATTAACAACGAAATGCATTTGCCAATTATAAGTAGTAAGTAGCACATCTCACGTAAAAGCCTAATGCAGACTAACCAAAAAGTGGCGGTACACCTCTCATCTATATTTTAAACTATATTTATACTTCTCAAAGTATACATGCGATAACAACGTAATTATTCTCACATCTACACACATAAAATAGACACACACACACACACACACACACACACATATATATATATATATATATATATATATATATATATATATATATATATATATATATATATCATGATAATTATAACTAGCCATAGAAGAAGGGTACTTTATTGAACTATTGGGCACACACCGTTAAAATATGCATTTATTTTAGTTTGTTTTAAAAAAATGAAATATATTAATTGAAATTATGATATTACGTATTCCAGCGTATTATATTGTATAAAATACTTTGTAAAGATAATAGCATATGAAATGAATATCATAGAATACGAAATTCATATAAATATTAAAATACAACTGGCAAGAAAACCCAAGATATCTGAAGAAAATAAATTTAACGAAATATTATATTAATAATAAAATTTCCGTACTGAGAACAATAAATTAATGCAGTTTATATGAATACTATTCCTTATTATTATTTATTATTTTAGCCTCTACTCTTCAAAAAAGGCTGTGTGAATTATTCCTTCAATTCTCAGAGTAGACTACCCGCTTCACATATCAGTTGCACCTTATTGCATTGATCCTTAAATTCTGTAGTACAAAAGTCTCTATAGCTTCATAGTTCATTTCATAAACATTAAATTAAAATTTATTTTTAAAAAATTTCACATCTGGTGCTTAATAGCTAGAAACAGTAATATTTTCTATCTAAAAAAACGGATAATTGAGTTTGGTTGATTCAATACTGTTGGCTGCTTGCAAATTGAAGAATACAGGGCTATTCAGTGCTAATTGTAAGCTAGAGTTTAAACCCAGCATGGAAATGGACCCTACCTGTACGCTGAGTGATGGGGGTAATGGAATTGAGAAAACTGTCATGGACTTCAAAGAATCTTCGATGTTTTGTAATTTTTTCCAAAGGTTAGACCGGTATTTCATAGCAGGGGATGACTTTAACGCAAAGCACCAATCTTGGTAGTTCCGATTAAGCACGCCAGCAGAAAGGAATTTGAGGGCTCGAGCTTTCATTAAGCACGATAAATCCTGACACCCCGATATACTGGCCAGCATCAAAAAATAGAACACAATATCTTCTTAATTTTTTTTTTTATCTCGAAAGGACTACGAACAGCACTCACACCATACATACGAACTTTGATCTTTGCTCTGATCATTCCGTGGTACAATTAGTCCTTCTTGATGAACCCTTCACCGTGCAAAGAAGGCCGGCAATTATTCAATCGACAGGGATGCGTATAAAGAATCCTTGGACTTGTAGCTCTCGATTCCAGTTTCCGTTAAAAATTAAAATGAACTGGAAGAGGCTGTGGAAACTGATACACACTTATATAAACTTATACTTATTGGTCTTCGACAATATCCAGGCCCGAGCACACTATAAATAAGCACCTACCGCATTTCTCTCAGTGCATAAGGGATTTAATGAGAGCAAAGAGAAGAGCGCGTAAGTTATGGCAGACAGGCAGACGCCTATGAGACATACAGATATTTAGCAGACTAAACAATGTACTTAAAAGACAAATACAAAAATTCAATAGGACAAACTATGATGCTTACATCATAAGTAACCTTTCGACTGACGATGGAAGCTTGTGGAAGCATACCTAGAAGTTACTAAAAAATCGGAACATATCAGCACCCCTCCGAAAAGAAGATGGTTCCTGGGCTGTGTCGGATGAAGAAAAATCTGAAATCTTCGCTAGCCTTCTTTCTTTTGTATTTAAAGCATTTACTGACTTGACAAACACAGAACATGAGACCTCAATACTTAACGCAATAGACATCCCACTTCAGTGACACTGCAACCTCCCCTGTTTACTCCATCTCAGATTGCAGTACAAATCAAACATTTGCCTAAAAGAAAAGCTTCAGGTTATGATTTAATAACTGCCTATGCTTGACTAACAAAGATAAGAGATTCAAGCCTAGAAAGAGGAACTGCAAAGTACTATCCTCTTTCATGCCTCACATGTTAACGCTCCCTATAGTGTCCTCATTTTCTGACTGGCGACTCACTGTTGACAGGTGTAAATTAATATTGTAAGAGAGAAAAAAAAGAGAAAAAACTAAGAATTAAATTCAATTAAAATTTAATTTAATTATTTCGTTAACGGCACAGCTGGTATAGGTAACCATTATTTAATGAATTTTCTACAATTTCATTTCATCAAATATTCACTTCAACTACTTCCACTTCCGAAAATTTTCGAAAGGGGTTTTATTAAAACGGTCCCCTCCGCCTGGCAATAGGGGAAAAGTATTTAATCAATCATGAACACGTTGGAAACCATTTCACTGTCAACCAGCCATCGTATTTCATTTAGTGTCGGTTAGTGACATTCCCAAATTGAGGAATCAATTAACGCATTTTAATTTGTTATTGAGTATTGAAAATTTCAATATCCACTGATTTGTAGGGTGTGATAAGACTTTATTTGAAAGTGTTTTATGAATTATCAAGTACCCGTATTTTGTGTATGCTGCGGGTAGACACTGAAATAAATCCAAATCTATTATCATTGGATTCATCAAGGTTCTAAAATCTATTTTACCCTTCCCTAGCCATTCTCTCATTTAATATCTCCGTCAGAAACTTTGTTGTCTTGTTAATCAATCTTTTTTCGGCAAATATCTCAAATCTCTAATATTTCGTAGTATCAGGTCATCCCATAAGTAATGTTGGTTTTTAAGAATCTGTCTGTTTATGTTGATATTAATAATCCCTCCTTTGCAATTGAATTGTGTTTACATGTCTTGCTTTTTATAGCACTACGTACTCCTCTATATATCATGTTTTTGTTAGAGAAAGTTAGTCTGTCTGCAATTTCACGAGCTAAGCGTCGCTAATTTGCAATAACGAGTGCACATTTGCTTTTCTCTCCTCTCCTATTTAAACATAGAACCTTATCTAAACAGGTTAGTAACTGGAGATAAAAAGTGGGTTTTCTGTCGCAATGTTATACGGTCGCGACAGTGTAGAAACAAGTCTGGAGAAACACTGAGAACAGAAGCGAGAGAAGGACTTCATCCGAAAAAGTAATGACGTATGTTGGGTGGGATATGAAAGGAATCCTTCATCATTAATCATCGATCTTAACCAAACTATCACTAAAGATCTCTACTCACTACTCGATCAGCTGGATCGACTGAACCGGGCAATTGAGGAAAACGTCCCTCACTTATCAATAGACGCGGCATTTTATTCCTCCATGACAAAGCGATGCATGTAAGCCATGTTGCAATGAGGTAAAAATAAGTAGACAGATATATTATACCAAATTCTCCTAAAATTAAATTTTACGGTCAATTACATCAACACCAAAATTAAAGAGTTTGTATCGTTAATTTAGTTTCACAGTCATAAAGTTGGCATGACAACGGAACGAACGCCAGTTGGACACTTTTCAGCAATTTATTTATGGTTAGTGCTCCATTCCTGTGAGTTTGAAAACGCTGAAAGAATATTTGAAATTTTAGAGGAAGTTCCTCAAATTAGCTCGTTACGACACTCTAAGTCTAAGTTAACCGTCGGCAACTCCAAACATCAAAAAAAAGGGAAAAGGTTTAAGTAATGACACGCACAGTATCCGAAATAAGACTAACTTTATTCAGCTTTTAATTCGCCTTTTATACATTCTGGCTGTTGTTTATAGCCGTATATGGTATAAAGGCTAATACTGCTGCACTCCGGACCTTAACTTCCCCCTGCCAGAGTACAAACATTTCGTAAACTTTACAAATACACAGGAACGAAGTGCACAGTGCTCATCCGTTAATACCTTGCATTCCAGATTTACTAAACTATGACTATAATTACATTTCACTGTTCCCTATAATCACTGCACTCACATCTTAAAACTATGCACATAAATAGTAAATGCAAAAAAAAAAAAAAAACACACAAAAAAACAGCAGAAATACAAAAAAATTAAAAAATAACCATACAAAATAGAAAATTTCCGTACAAAAACTAATGACAAAATAAAATATAGCTCTTCTGAACTCCAAATTCGCTATTGTACATGTTCCTGTGTACAATAGTTCTGTGCGCTGAGACGGGGGCACTCCAGCTCGTTACGGTTAGTTAAGCCAGAAATCGTATTACTGAGAATGTTAAGGTTTGGGTAAATCAAATATCTCTGGCGAATTTCGAAAAGTTCTAATCTCCGATTACTAAAACTTTTCCATTGGAATTATTTGCACAGATTTTACTTTTCTCTTGTATTTTAGAATTATGTCAAAGAGATATCAGCCGTTCTCGCCCAAGAAATACCGGTCTATATGAATTCATGAAAAAAAAAGAAGAGAAAATCCATTTTGAATAAATCCCGAGATGAGGCCATTCCAAAATTTACAATTTAACTCATTCAGTTCATACAATTCCGACCAAGTTTTCTGAAATTTCTTTTTTCATTTTCTAACCCTACTACTAAAATATCATAAGACTTGGGTACAATGTAAATTCCATAGATTTAGATGTTTTTTGGCATTTGACGAGAAGCAGATGGTGAAATGCATAATTATTTTGCAGGCTGTTGCATGTAGTAGGTAATAGATAAAAGCAAAACAATTTTCTTCTCGAGTAACAAATAACTTTTGAGGTCAAACATGAGGCAGGACCCAGATAGTTGGAGTTAGGAGGGAGACCGTAAAGGGATGAAGCAGAGCTCCCCAGCGGCCAGCGGTAAAGGTTTACATCCACCTTGAGGGAGTAGAGCTTCCGGAGGATCACAGCTTTAGGGCAGCAGCAAGCTACTAGCTCCCAATATAAAAGGAGATTGAAATATCAGAGAACAAACCAGCTATTATATAATATTATGAAACGATACTACTTAAAAATCACTATCACAATATAACAGGAAGAAATACTTTATTTAATATGTAATGCTGCACCAATAGTTCTGGGTGCTTAAATTATCTAATAATTTAAATAAATAAACTACATCAAAACTTTTTCGTTGAAGTCAATAAATCTGAAGGTTTGCTTTTTCAGCCCACCGTTTACAATGGCAAAGTACTAAAAACAGGAATAACGACGAGCGTGTTGGGATTTTCCGATCCAAGATGGCGATCGTTTCAATGGCCCCATATAATATAAAATCTGTTTGAACACTCGCATTCCCAAAAACATCGTTATGCAATCGAGCAATTATAAAAATAAAATTGAGACATTGTTTCAACTTGATTGTTCGGCATTTCTTACTGCAATAAAGAACTTTTTTTGATTTTTAGCGAGGTCTAATGTCCACAGAACTACTAATATCTATTGCGAATAGGAGGAAAAAAATGGTACCTCTCCCCGAGAAAAATTATGATGTCCAGTATCCTAAGAAACAATACTGTCCTTTCAATGGATGACAACATTGTCTAAACCCTTTAAAGCTGCAATAAAGAGCAAATTTAAATTTTTTCACGAGGGCTACTGTTCACATAAATACAAGTAGACTGAGTATAAACTAGGTCCTGTTTCAACTAGACCGTTTGGCGTTTCGCCTGTCTATCCGTCTGTTTAATCTTTAATCAAATTTAATCTTCCAAAAACTAAAAAACTAGTCGAATCCGTTGAACTTACAAAGAGATATTCACACGGCTGATTAAGTAGAAAATCTTTTAAAGTGTAATACTTTAATACAAGAGTAGTCTTGCTTACTTCAGAATATAGCAGTAAGGCTGAAGTAAATACATTAGTGCACATCCGAAATGTAAGGCAAGTTGCCTAGTTTATGAATTGAAGGGATATTTATTGCTATGTTCAGAACAAGACGGTTATGGGAAGAAAGATGATACTTTTGTGATCAACAACTTTAATATGGTTGTTCATTTTTTATTTCATTTAAAATATTAATCAATATAAATTAAGGAACCACTTAACCCCACATTTATTGAATCAACCAAGATTTTTTACAAAGCCATTATTTTAAAATTATACAAAATTATTGACCATTTTCAAACTATTCTGCTATTACCTTATTCCAAAACCAATTATGCTTAACATATAACCCAAGACAATACTTACAAAAATTTTTAGTGTTCTGATTTTCTTCTTTGGCACATTAAGGTCCAGTCATTTATGTTGTTGACTTACCATTTCTATAAAACATAAATGTTCTACAACACAAAATTACATTCAAATTTTATTATTATTCATAAACCATAATTTAATTTTAAATTAATACATGGGGAAGACACTGGTCTTCCAGGTTGGGGGAACACTTACACTAACATTCACACAGAGTACACTGTTTACACTACATGCACTCCCCACAATATAGACGGTCACATACACTACACACCCTAGGGTCACCTCCCCTAGGTAGCCACCCGGATGGGGGAGTACGTCAGATGCTCTAAAGGAGGCAGCCCCACCACCTAATTCGGGGGCAGAGAGCTGATAACCCTCTCCCCTCAAATCTTATTATTACGAAACCTGCACAGAGAATAGCCGAACTGATTCAACGGAAACAACATAATGCCTGCCTTACGGACTTTAAACTTGGAACGTGGAACGTTCTTTCATTATACCGACCAGGAGCCTTAGATCAACTCCTAATTCAATTAGACATATGCTCGATTGACATTGCTGCTATCCAGGAGATAAGATGGACCGGACAAGGGTCGTTCAGTAGAAAACATCACACCATGTTCTACATCAAGAAATGTCTCAGCAAGAAATTCGCCACAGCGGTAACTGGATTTAAAGCGGTGAACCTCCGGATACGCTACCTACGTATAAGAGGCAGATTCCATAATTTTAGCCTCATTAGCTTACATACCCTAACAGAACCCTCAGAGGAGGCGATTAAGGATGAATTTTATGCCAAACTAGAAAATTGCCTAGATGAGTGTCCAAGATTCAACATCAAAATAGTTGTTGGAAATTGCAACGCCCAAAGTGGAAAAGAGAAGGAGTTTAAACCAATTATTGGCATGCACAGCATACATGAAGAATCCAATGACAACGGACTAAGATTGGTCAATCTTGCTGCATCGAAAGGTATGATTATAGGAATTACACTCTTTCCTCAAAAAAAGATCCATCTGGCAACTTGGCGATCTAATGAAGGTATCACTACAAATCAAATTGATCATGTACTTATGAGTGCCAGGAACATATCTAGTCTAATGGACTATCGTGTGTACCGGGGCACCAACGCAGACTCAGGCCACTTTCTTGCTGTGGCTAGAATAAGGGCCAGGATCTCTCTGGTTAAGCGACTTCGAGGGACACGACAAAGAAAGTATAACATTGACAAGCTAAAGGACCCAGATTCTCCACAATCATTGATGAAAGAGTAAGAGTGCTGGGAGAGCCTGAAGACGTTAATGATCATTGGACCGAATGCAAAAATCTGATGGCGAGTATGACCCAGGAATTACTAGGAGTGGAAGAACATAAAAGGAGCGCGCCATGGTTTGATGAAGAGTGCCGTGTTGCTAATGAGAAAAAGAACAGGACTTACAGACTTATCGTCCAACGACGTTACACTAGGGGAACGGTAGCGGAATATCGCACAAAGAGAAGGGAGGAGAAGTGCAAGGAGGAAGGAAAGAGCCTGGGAAAACCAGAAGCTGGAAGAAACAGAAAAAATGAGAAGTTTGCGAAGTAACAAAGTTCTTCCAGCAATAATGGCCGCAAACCCTTCAAGCCGAGAGTTAGGGCCTGCAAGGACCAGAATGGAAACATATTAACGGAAAAGAAGGAGGTGATTAATAGATGGAAGGACCTCTACAGCTCACTACTCGGAGGGGATGAACCTAAAGATAGATGTGACCAAGATATTCCCCCAAGAGAGTTGGAGCCGCCCGATTATGAAGATGTAAAGGATGCCGTGCTGATAATAATAATAAGGCTCCTGGTCCCGACGGGCTACCAGCAGAGATCTTTAAATATGGTGGTGACTAGCTGACCAAATGCATGTATGGTATTATCATGAAGGTGGGCAACATAAAGAAATCCCAGATGAGTGGAAGGGTAGTGTATTATGCTCCATACACAAAAAGGAAGATGTCCTTGAATTCCAGAACTATAGAGGAATATTCTTGTTCCCATGCACGTATAAAATCTTCTCCCGATTATTATACAAGAAACTATTAACGTTTGCAGAACGTGTGATTGGCGCATATCAAGCAGGCTTTGCTTGATATGGGGCGAAAGTCCACTATAGACCAAATATTCTCTATCAGGACCTTGCTGGAAAGTGCGAGGGAGCATAAGATACAAATACACCACCTCTTCATCGACTTTCAGGAAGCAATGATACCATCTATAGAGATGAACTCTATAAGAACCTCATTTAATTAGGCATTCCCTCCAAAATAGTAAGATTAAGCCGGATGACAATGAAGGAAGTGAATTGCCAAATTCGGATACAGGGAGATATGTCCGATACATTCCAGACTCATAGAGGCAAGGGGATTGCCTTGCATGTCTGTTGTTTAATTTGGCTCTGGAAGGTGCCATCAGAAGGTCAAAGATCCAGGTGATAGGCACTATTTTCAATAGAGGAGCACAGATCTTGGAGTTCGCTGATCTGGACATCGTTGGAAGGATTGCCTTGCAGCAGTGGAGGAAGCATTTCTAAACCGCTAGAGAGAAGCGGCTAAAGTCGGGCTGGCCATATTAACGAGAATAAGACGAAGTACATGACGGACCCTCAAGGTAGACGGGAGCACCCACCGGAGATCAAAATAGGGAATAGTATTCTTGAGTGAGTCGACGAGTTTGTGTACCTCGGAACCCAAGTGAACAATGACATAAAGCCAGAAATCCAAAAGAGAATTTTAGCCGCCAGTAGAAGCTACTTTGCATTGCTTAGATACTTCCGCAGCCGAATCAGCACAAGGACCACTAAACTCCGCCTATACAAGACCCTAACTAAGCCAGCACTTGTGCATGGCTCTGAAAGCTGGACAAACCCAAAGGCTCAGGAACAAGCACTCCTCTGTTTTGAAAGGCGCATTCTGAGGAAGATCTTCGGGGCAGTACGGGTCAACAATGAATGGAGGCAGCGCACTAATGCAGAGCTAAAAGAACTTCATGGTGAAGCTGACATAGTTAAATTCATCAGAATCGGGCGGCTGAGATGGGCTGGACGTATCGCCAGGATGAGGCCTGATGAAATACCCAGAAAATTTCTCGAAGAACGTCTCCATGGAACTAGAAGAGTTGGCAGACCCAAACTATGGTGGGCTGACGGTGTGACAGCTGACGCGCGGGATCTCGAAAACCTCCGTAACTGGAGAGCAGCAGCAGAGAACAGAAAAGACTGAGCGGACAATGTTGCAGGCTGCTCTGACTCTTTGTGAGTTGTAGACCCATCGAGGAAGGAAGGAAAACATATTTTATTTATTCATTCACATTTATTAAATTTAGTAAAAAAAAAAAAAAAAAGGTTTGGAAACTCCAGCTCTACTATGTTACAAAATTAAAATAAATATTAGTTAATATGAAGTTATGGTCAAATATTCATAATTATTTTTCGTGTATTATGACATTAAACATTTTTTATTAACGTTAAATAAATACAAAAAAACATGAAGTAATAATTCGTAAATAATATACGGGACGAAAATTCATCATGTTCTTATAAATATACAAGTTTTCATAAAACAAATCTCCTGCTTTGAGTTTTAACAGACAAATGCAAAATTTCTATCTCTATAAACTATTATAATGGTCAGACATCCTTTATCAATCGAAATTACTTGTCGTCTTCAGTTTTCCAATGCCTTTATTACAACTTTTAACCAAGGTAAATAAATAATAAACGTTTTAAAAGGAGAAGGAGAAGATTTTTATAATTTGAACTTATTAAAACTTTTTCTTAGCATTTTGTTATTATTTAAAAACCCGTATGAAAGGTAGAAAGAGATATTAAATAAAACTGCTCGAGACACAGACAGAGAGAAAGTTTGCCGAGGAATAAGGAAGTTATATTGAAAGGTTTTAAGGCTGGCGACATGGCGGGAGTGTAAAGGGCCGATAAGGAGCTGGCTGTAAGCCCCTCTTAAATCCAACTTACTCTTTGCCCAATTAACGCCAAATCCTCGTGTGCGATCGCATATTCCCTAATCCACGGATTACTCGACCTCCTCCTAGGCTAGTAGATAATCCTCTAGTCGATTTCACCTCCTTGTACGAACTAAACTACTAACTTACTTTTGTTTCTAGGTCTAAGTGTAAGTTTTAGGTCGCATTATGGCCTCTGAGTTGTCTGAGTGGGAACAAGATTACAAATGTTAGCAAAGGTTAATCCTCAAAATTCTATATTGTAAATATAACAACAAGAAAGTTTCCTACCAAAATTATTCAAACATAAAATATTCCATATTTTATGAAATAACTGTAACCCCAAGACAAATCAACCGATACATAGAATCAAGTCAACGCAACCAGATCATCTAGTTACTTTGATATGTAATCCTCATGATCTTAATCTGAATATTTCTGAATTTAATCTTAATCATCCTGAATAATCTTGATCGGTCATTTTTTTCGATTAACACTTCAAGAGTGACGTTGGATCTGAGAGACGATTAAGTTTTTTAATGTTTGGGCGATGGGAAACCTACCCCTCTCCTAGCTTTCTTCGGTTAGAATCCCTCTCCTAGCTTGTCTGGACACAATGCCGAATTTATTGATCTATTGATATGTTGCATGTGAGTATTCTGTGGTGTAGAATCCATGTTATCCAATTCGAGAAATCGGGTACAAAACAGGACACCAGACAAATCTTGACATTTTAGGACATTTTTCAGATTTCTGCTTATAACTCCTTAACGACTAAATATTCTTATCAAAAGGGAGTTATATACATAGGTCGGAATCATGTATCGTGTTCTTATAACCGACCTAAGTTCGGACGTTTATCAGGCGCGTACACAGCGTCAATGTGTCAAACCGTGAGCGTATTCTAAAATAAAACGATACTCTCTACATTTTTCTTTTAGCATTTTTCTCTCAGGCCAACAGTTTTCCCGCAAAATGAGAAAAAATATCTGTCCTAATGAAGCCCCGAGTGGAATAGTAAAATTAAGACTGGCCCACCCCTCTCCCTCTTTGTTAAAGAAATCTGAAGAATCAGAGTATTGTTAGGTAACTAAAGATCATAGCTTCCATATCGCTTTGGTATAAAATAAACATTAGAAACTATTTTGCGAAAAAACAAAAATAAATTAATTTTTATGTATGTTTTGCATATTTTTTATGCATGTCCTTATTAAATTATAAATGCTCATTTGAAAAAAAAAACTGCAATCACAGGTGTGATTAGTATAATTTCTCATATAGGTGCTATTTATCGTTCAGTTTGGGTTTTCTTTTATTCTGAAAAATATAAAAGAATACTTTGCTACTTCACTAACCACAAAAATTGCCTTTGGTGCTTCTTCAACCCTATATAATAGCTTTAATTGTTTTTAGCCTGAAAATGATTAAAAATCGCAATATTTCTATCTATCGAAATTTCCACAAAACGAATTTTTTTTCAAGGAACCTTTATGTACGGTATATAGAGGTTCGAATTTATATATATGTATACGTATGGGTGTGTGTGAGTGAATATATAACAGACATCACTGAAATCCCCAAAATCATTTATTAGCGGTTTTAAAACTGATTTAAAATGTACCACCAACGCCATTCGATGGAAAGTTTGAAATTGTATTATTTTGGGGAAAAAAAAACACGACTAAAAATTGATTATCTTTCTCTTCGGTATATTATTTGTATTGATTTGAAACATCGGCTTCCATAAAACTGCCTTAATATACAAAATGAATTGTGCAATTTCCACTCTAAGGGTGGAGTGCCTGTTAAGCCCAACTACTCGAAATGGAATCGCTGACACCGACATTAGGGGAATCGTATCCTCCCTGATTTCAAGGACCCTCCAGGAGGCGGAAGACCGGAATCCAAATGGCCTCCTTGGTTATTCAGGTCGGGGAGGCCGTTTAAACTTAAAAGGAGCCTAATATGAAATAAAATTCAGGACCCACTTTCCCCGCCATTTGCTCCAGAGGGTATCTACCCTTTGATTAAGAAAAAAAAAAGGAAAAAACGAGAAGGATATATAAAAGGATTGGAGGGGGAAATGGGAGCAAGGATCTGCATCGGGGTTTGTTTAGGATGCGGTTCCTACTCGAGCGTGAAATTGCATTGCAGCCTCTGCTAACTCCTCCCTAGTCTCAATGCCTTCCTCCCGACTCCCAACTCCTTACTATCTCCTCTTGATTCATTATAATGGCCCTAGGGCCATCTTGAGGGTAAGGTGTCGCTTTCCTTCCTCCCTTAATCCCTTCCATTTATACCATATCAACGGTTTCGTTTAAACTATTACCACAGAAAGCATTTTTTGAAATTTCAGGAGACCCAAATTGAAACAAGGATTATTTCCGTTCTTTGAAGGAGTTAATGGAGATGCAGTAAATCCACTCTGGTCTGATAAATTTAATATGTAAATTTAATTTGGTCTGATATTTGTGCTACAGATTTCAAGAATGAAAGATTAATTACAAACTCTTCAAAATAAAATTCTAACAATTGCAGTAGACGCCCTCTGGTTCATAATATACAGTCAACTACATCGAGAGCTACAAGTTGAAACAATAGAAGAATTCATTAAAAAACGCTTCATCAAACACCATTCCCAGTTACCAATAGTTAAAGATGCGATATCTCACAACATAAGAATTCCAATATTATCCCGTAGACTAAATACAAGATATTTAGATTAGATATTTAGCCCAGACTAATACAAGATATTCTGTTGTGAAGTCTATTATTATTTTATCAGTATATAAGTACATTATATTTATTATTTATTTGTTTTAGTAATACTATTATTATTTTTTTTTAATATTCTTAATTTTTTGTTTTTTCAAATTAGTTTATTATATTTTAATTGTATATTTATTTTATTTTTACTTTTTTTATTTCTTAGCCTTAACATATTATCTTTTTAATTTTGTATTTTTTCATTTTATCATTATAATTGCATTTTTTGTTCTAGTTAATTTTAGTATTATAGTTTATTTGTGAATTTTATAAATCTAAGATTGTTCCCTAATTATAAACAATATGCATCGTTAGGGATGTCCTTGTATGAGACTGTATTCCCCAACTGAGGCTATGACAATTGTTAAAAATATTGTTAGCTGTTAAAAAAACCCATGTAAGAAGGCTCTCCAAGCCGATCTGGAAATAAAGAATAAATAAAAATTATTTATTAAAAAAAAAAATAATGAAAGATGTCAATGGGTGTTGAGTGAGCTCTCCTTGGATATGGCACCGTACCATCTTAGCATGCGTAATTTTCTAGCTTGAGGTTGAGGAGCACTTTGATGTCTCTTTGCACGTCTGGATGTTTTCGGTAAACTTTTACAAAACCATCCTTGAATAAAGGAACTATCCTTAAGAAAAGGAAAGTAGTAAGTATAGCTGTAATAAATTAATAGACCAGTTTTCACATCACTTTCACTCATTAAATCTCTTATACTATTTACAATTGCTTACTGTAATATGTCAAAAATTTAATTAATAATATGATAACTTAATGGCCAGTTAAATCATTGGTAATTTCATTTTTTTTTTAAGTAATAAAGAGTCTCAAATAAAAACATATCATTCGTTCTCTCATTAGAATACAATTTATTATAAGTATAAAAGGACAATACTCTAGCTCGTGTAGCTACGAATAATGAAAATCACCAAAGTACAGTTTTGCACTGAAAATCAGGAAAATTAACAGTTAATTTTAAATTATCTTTTGATCCGTTGGAGATAAATTTGTAGTTTAGAAGGAAATAAAATCTTCTATAACTTCCTTTCAGTCGATTTTCCTGTAAAATAAAATATTGAGGATCAAATAAGACAACTTTGAACGAAAAAAATTGAGGCGAAGATCAATTTTCCGGAATTGTCGAATTGTTCTGAGAAAAAAAAAAAAAGGTACAAAGAAAATTAATATAAACATTCTTGAAGGAAATGCCTGTAGGTTTAATTTTAGATAAATCACATTTTCTATACTATGCACCGTTTTCGAGATATTAGTAAAAAAATGAAAAAAGGAGTTATTGCAACCCCCTTCTTACATGAAGCGGTAGGGGTAGGAATGGGGAATATTAATAAGGCTCTTAAGTACTCTTAAAAAAAAAAAGTTAATGTATACTCAGCAAAACCTCTCTGATCACGGAACAGTTGAACGGGAGAGTTGGTTAGTAAGAAATTTGTGAAATTAATAACTTTGGTAAGCGATTCAAAAAAAGTAACCAGTGAACGTTTAAAAAAATAAAGATAAGATCACGTAAATACAAAGAGCACATTTCAATTTAACAGTTTGTAAAAGACTCTTTAGTAGAGAGGGTACATTGCTCCAAGACATTAAAATACATTTTGGGCGGATAGTTATTAATTGGTATTTCAGAGGCTAAAAATTTTTTTTTATCTTAAAAAAATATCCAAAAAGTTTTAATATAAAAGAAATTAATATATATAATACTTTTTTCTGTGTTACTTAAGTTCCAGCTTCCCCAACCTCTTCTTAAATTATAAACCACTTTTTTTTCTTTTTTTTTTCCGTGTCTCTCAAATATATAACAGAAAATCAGAAGATGAGCTGATATATTCATCCAGTTAAAAAATGGCTTTTCAGTTTTCTATCACAATTTTGTTAATTAGATGACTCATCGCGTACCTTTTCAGTTTTCTGGTATTCGGAGGTATGAAAGAAGTGCACAATAGTGTTACTTAAGTTCCAGCTTCCCCAACCTCTTCTTAAATTGTAAACCACATTTTTTTTCTTTTTTTTCCGTGTCTCTCAAATATACAACAGAAAATCAGAAGATGAGCTGATATAATCATCCAGTTAAAAAATGGCTTTTCAGTTTTCTATCACAATTTTGTTAATTAGATGACTCATCGCGTACCTCTGCAGTTTTCTGGTATTCGGAGGTGTGAAAGATGCGCCCAATTGTTGTATAAATTTGTTGGGTTATTTTTTATTACTTTGGAATCGTTTATAGTACTTCCCTATCTTTTCACTAGTCATGTAAAGTTTTGTTGTTAACAAACCATGTTGCTCATGTTCTTAGACTTAACTTCTTAGATTTAAAAGTTTGTACCCATTTCATTTTTTCTGTATAACGGTACTTATCCACTAGCGCGCTCGGCTTTCATCCTCCTAATTCGAACATTTACATAATTAGATATTTAAGATAAATGAGATTAATTAAGTTATAGAGATTAATTTTAATTTAGAAATTATTGCACTAAATTATTAATGTTTTCAACAATTATATGATAAAATATTATATTAGATGATACTGGGGGCGATGACAAAGGAGTACAAAGCAATTTGGTTTGGAATGGTCATTTTGTATGTGCTCATAAAAATAAATGGTATTTTATAGAAGAAGTACATCAATTACTTTTCAGTAACTACTTTGATCCTTAGTAACTATTAATATGAGATTCGGTGATCATACCTGTTGAGATAAATATAACCATAAATCCGAAAAATGAAGTTGTTCGAACTATATGAAAAATTAAATGATGAAAGAAGAGGGCCATCGTTTTTAAAATCGAAAGTTATTCAGGATTAAGAAGGATGCTGTAGTGAAGGGTACATAATGTAATTTTGTGGTACAATCGATAAATGAAAGTCTTCAAAAATGTTTCTTTTTGTATAAATACGTTAATTCCTTGTAAATATGTTGGTATTTTTGAAAGAATATTTCGGGTTCTGTTGGAATTTTGGCCTTCTTTTATAATTTGTAAATAAAAATATCTGATGTGGACAACACATGACTTCCTTATATACCTATTAAACTATAAATCGGAGGCTCAAAAAGTAATCCTCAATTTGGTTATTAGTTTCCGAAGATTGCAGTATCTCAAATACGACACTCCATCGCGACATCCATCTATTGACACACACACACATACTCTTGTTTCTGGAGGTTTTCTATCAGTAGGTAACTAATTTCCAAGAGATTTCTTCGTATTCCGTAAAAACATTAAAACTGTCAATATCACAAAACCCAATCAACTTATTTTCCTGCTGCCGACTTGTCCATCTCGCAAATAGGGTGGAAAACCTGTATTTTGCACTCAATTTTAACACTTAAACAAGTAATAAAAATGTTTAATTGGATTGGAAACCAAATTGCGTTTGTAACCTTTATTTATTACCGAAACATATGATTTCTGAATTTAATATTAATACAATTTTTGATGTGTTTATTATGACGTTCAAGTAAAGTACCCTTTTCGGCACACCAATTTTAACAAAAATCTAGTAAATACCGATTAAAAATCGGTTCATATCGATATAAAAATCATATTTACCAAATTTGAGATATTTTACATTATATTTTAAAATCATTTTTGATGGAAGTTAATTATGACCTTCAAGTAAAATACCGCTTCCGGTTTTCCAATTTAGACCAAAATCAAATATGTTATTTATATCAACATATAAGTTATAAATACTAAATATGAAAGTTGTTCATAGTATTTTAATATAATTTTTTATGGAAATCAGTTAAGACCTTCAAGTAAAGTACCACTTCCGGTGATCAAGCAGTGACCAAAAAGGGAAGTTCACAACTAAATTTTACAAAAATACTAAATACAAAATTTCGACTATATACGGCTAACCGTTTTTGAGTTATGCGAGATACGAACGTATGGACGTACAGACGTCACGACGAAACTAGTCAAAATGGATTCAGGAATGGTCAAATGGCTATTTCCGTTGAAACCTGAAAATAAAAAATTTTTGCGATTACAATACTTCCTTTACTTCTTACAAGGAAGTAAAAAATGTTTCAATAACCCCATGCATTTAGGTTATTAATCATAGGATATATTATAACGACCACTGTAGTTACTGAAAAGTAACTGGTGTACCTATTCCATAAAAGACCCAAAATATGTTTTCGGTAACTATTTTATTTATATATATATATATATATATATATATATATATATATATATATATATATATATATATATATATATGTATATGTATCTTTTACTTACAAATATTTATTTGCACTTTTCTTAAAAATAATTAACAATTACCGAGTAGTCGTTGGAATAAAACAATAACAAGAATGTTTTCCTGTCAAAATTGTTAACAGATAAAATATCCCATAATTTATATCAGTTCTAATAATATGTTTTATTTTTGTATTAATTTGTTTTTATCTTCAACTCTTCATTCGTGCCTGTGACGATACAAATGGAAATAAGCAAATTTGATGTGGAGTTACTTATGGCATGTCAGCCATGAGGAAGGACAGCACCTACAATTCTTCAGTATCTCTTTCCAGACTTTATTTCCGCACGGAGATCTCTCATCCAACATTTTTTTAAGTTCCTTCTCGTACCGTAAGGAAATGAATCGTCGCTGTTCTCTGAATTAGTATGTTGTTATACCCTTTTATTTCATTATTAAACCGTTGGTAATGAGTCGTTATGAATCGGTCGACTGTCGCTAGGTATAATTCAGTACTTTATTTTTTATTAGACGTAATATTTTTCATTGGGAAATTTCAAGTTTTTTCAAGTGGTTCTTTATAATTATTTTTTGGGGGCTATTACGAATACCTGTGAGGAGAATATCTGTTCCATTTGAGCCTGAGGGCCCCAAGTCGTCATTCAGTCTAAGGTACTCAATGTAAGATAATAAGGTACTCAAGCTGGTGTGCTGCGATCATTTGAAGAATTTGGTGGCTGCTGGTATATACTGGAGAACAGGGTAAATATGTTTTTCGATTTTTCTTAATATCTTAATTTTTTTTATGCTGTGTACCAAATAAGTATTGTGTAACTCATGAAAATGTTGTTGTAAAGTTAGTGCACTCTGGGTAGAATCTTTATGTTTATTTTTGAATTGTGTATTGATAATCATCATTTTCCATTATAAAAAAGGTATTTCTTGTAACTTACTCAGAATCCTTTTAAAGGTGTTGATAAAATGTTCATATAACCTTTTTTATTCTTTCAATGAGCAAATTAAGCTTCTAAGATAAATTTCTTAAATAGTTTCTGAAGTGTATTATTTATATATTATTTGTATTTAAATTAAATAACATATAATTTTTCCCTATTAATTAGATAAGTAGATTTTTGCATTAGGTATTAGAAACTAAAAAGAGTTTTCGACACCTCCGCACCTCTGTGTCCGCTCGGCGACGATTGGTGTAGGCGAGCGGAAGAAAGGCCCGCGAGGGCGTGGTAGAAGAAGAAGAGAAAATAAAAAAATTTGGAGCTGACAGGATCATTGAAGGATGAGGTGGAGGAAAGCCGAAGATCGATACTCTTCGATGACAGAGCGGCGATGGACAGGAGTCATTAAAGTCGCGTGCGGCACCAGCATCATTAACCTGATGACTGATGGTCATTATTGTGGTGTGTTGATCTGTCGTTTACTCCTTTCTAAAGTCCTCCAGGTGTTGTCGTTATTCCTCTTCAAGCAGATGTCCATCTGGGTATTCGAGGGTGAATGAAACTTGAATCCATTCATGGCACAGTTATTTTCCACAAGCTGTGAATAATATGATTTGGAAAGAAGAAGTTTGATTTTTCTCTAGTCATTCATGGCATGAAGAGAATTAATCTGTTGGTATACATCCAGATAGGAGCATTGAACTCTGTTTCCATGGAAATTCCATTAAATATAAAAGTAGAAATCAATAACAACAACAATCACACAAGTTTATTACCTTTTTCGTCACACTTTATCACTTTCTACAAAAATCACTTATAAAAAGTAAGAACGTGATTTAGTAATGGTTAATTATGGACAGCGTGCATTGGAAAGTACGTTGCTACCTTAAGCGTTGAGTAACTTTTGTCGCTACTTGGTTGAGAAGGACCAAGAACACATTTTTTTTTTTTTGTTTTAATGAAGTTTAACGATGAATCGGTCTCGATGGTTGACCTGCATCAAAATCATAGAGTTACAGAGGCAGTGTAGAGGTTTTTCGTACTAAAGAAAGAGGTGAAGAAGAAAAATTTGCTGGGCCTTTCTCGCAATCAGATCCCTATAATGAAGGGTGATGTTTATGCGATCCATCAAATATGAATGAACATTTCATGTATGTATTTTTTACATTTTTATCAATATTTCATGTATGTATTTTTTAAATTTCTATCAATATTTCATGTAGTTTAATATCAAGTACTGTCAACAGTAGCCTGGATGGAAGCAGTAACATAGATAATTTTTATGGAAATAGGACGTGAAGATTCATAAATCGCTTGCCCACTTTCAGGGAATTTGGTCTCTTTTTGGTTAGCAGTTAATCGTAGAGAAATATTTTACAGACGTAAGATATAGTAAATTTTATGTACTTTAATTTGTTATAGAGTAGTCATGTAAAAAAAAAAGAAGCAGTTTCCGAGATGTAGGCAAAGAAATAAAAAAAGTGGCAACATTTTGATATTTTTTTAGGAAAAATATCCGTTAGTGAACCTCATATCCTTGTTCAGCGACCCAAAAACCAACTTACGACTACAGCAAAACGTTCTCTTATTTTTCTTATAGCGACTAGACTACAAATTATCATCCCATGTTGTAGTTCAACGGGATTAGAAACTGTATGTGAATTATAGAAGGGCCGTAAAGTATAATGGAGGCTTTGGTAAACCTACTTCATTCCGTATTTATCTTTTTTCTTTATAGAAAATTTACATGGCATTGTACCTTCACCCAATACCCTCAGGGATTTGGGGCCAGAAAAGGAATGGAATAAAAAAATTATATGCTATTTCCTCAGCTACCCCATTACACAAAACGGTGGTATTGATTTTATTATTTAGGGGAATGATTATTTCACTTATACCAAAGGATATAATATGATATTGGCTTCAATGGAAAGTCAATGGGTCAAGGGTATCTTTATGAAATTAGATTTAAAGCATTTCATTAACTTTAAAAGCAAATTTTTCACTGACTCTTAACAAACGACATAAATTATAGTTGCAAATTTAAACGCCTGATTCCAGAAATATATAAAGTAAATATAAAAGAAATATATAGTAAAATATATAAGTAAAGATAAATAGTAATGATATATATTACGGATAATAAAATAAAATAAAATCTAAAATAAAAAATAAATAATTAGACACAAGAAAGGCTTTCCCTAATGCATAATCTTGCTGCTATAGTATATACTATATACTATATACGCATATACTATAGTTGAGTTCACAGAATTAGATACTTGGGACCAGCAATGCATGGAGAGTTCTTTCTGTTGCCACTCTATTCACAACTTCTGTTCTAACATCATGAGCACTTCACTTCGATAATGTTAATCATCAAGAAAATTAGTGGTCTATATTTTTTTAATATTACATTAATATAATATAATCACTAGGAATAGGTGAACAAAAATTAAATAAATTAGGATGTATTTAATTTTTTGGATTCGAGCGTTTTTGTGACAATAAATTGGGCTTTTGTAATGCAAAATAAAAGTTGAGTGCCGATTATAACCGCAGTAGAAAGAAGAGGTACTGAAAGATAAATGGCTAAACTTATTGTAAATAGCTAGAGACATTTGCGTTATAATAATGAGATTAAATCCACCACAGGTAAATCCAAATTGTCATTTTTAAATTAAATGCACAATAAAGCGCTTTGTTAACCTCCAAAAATATTCTGGGTTTGGATAAAACTGAGATGTTGTGATAGGCGACAGTCCATATATCGATAGATCAAATTAATCTTGGATACCTTCTTAGGCACAAATTAATCTTAGATGACTTTCTTAAAAATATTTTTTCAGCAATAATTGTGTCAATTAAAACGATTTTTTTTTTTACGTGAGATAGATCGCGCATTGAGGAAGACTTAAATAAAATCTCGATACGACCCATAGGAACGGCTACCATCAATAAATTGTTTTTGAGAAAAAGTGTCCAACTTGCACATGTTTCGTTGCCATGACTTCATACCTATGGAACATAGTTGACTAAATAAGCAGATCACTACTATATATTATTACGGTAGTATAGATCCCTTTTCCGGCTCTCAGGAGCGATGGATTTTGACGAATGAGGTATCAAAAGAAAGAGAATTTCACGGAGAAGTGACGAATCCTGATTTTGTTTCTTAAAATCTTACAAGGGCTTAAATAAAAGTGATGAAAAAACTGGAAGGTTTCAAAACTTTGACGACTGAGAGTCGGCGGATCGAGACGGGATAAGTTGGGTTTTAAAGATTTTGACGCGGGCATCAAGACCATATACGCTCCGCTGGAGCGTATTGGTCCAGCGTTTTAAAGCTTAAAAACCTACCGTTTTTGAGATAACGCACGAGATAAGTCCGCACGGGCCTCATGCCATCTTGCGTACGTGCCGTTGTCATGGCAACTTTATATCAATTTGAGTCTGTTTACAAATACTTTTAATGAGTGGGAAATTATATATTGTTTTCCATGTCCAACCCTAAAGGGCATTGCTAAATATGAATACTAAACATAGATAATTTTACAGCTAGATCTAATTGCCTAACTGCTAAATTGAAGAGATATTACAGAGGGGTAAGCTATACTGTTGAAGTATGAACTTCAACATACTCATTACAAACTATGTAGCTTCACCAAATATGTGTGTTAAATAAACTTTTTTGGTAATATTATATTGTTTACACGAATAAATATGTTTCCCTAATATCACTTATACTTGGAATTAGGGATTAGAAGACATCTAATGCGAGAGTTATCGCTCGGGTATACTAGTTTTATATTTATTACTGTAGTTTTTTTTTTAGTTTCAATAATACAGTACAAATACAAAACAACAAAACTATCATTAGACATTTTTTTTTGAGCAAACAGACAAAACTTGAAAAATAGCTGATTGAATACATAATAAATAGATAATAAAACTGTATAATAGTTGAATAGTTTTTCAAGAGTTTTAATTCAGATCGAGCACCATGTCAGATTTTTACTTTCCCTTACCTACCTATATACGAAGTATATAGAAAGGGGAAGTATTGCGATCGTGAAAATTTTCGAATTCGAGTTTTCAACGGAAATACACGTTTTAAGGTTCACCAAGTCCAAATGACCAAGCCTCGCAAAATGGCCTGTGTGTCAGTGTGTTTGTGTGTCTGTGTGTGTGTCTGTGTGTATGTGAACAGTCTAGCTCAAAAACGAAAAGTCGTACGATACTTCAATTACCTATTTAAAGTAGGTATTTGGCTGTGATGTTACAGCATCTTTTTCGTTAAAATCGACTAACCGAAAGTGCCACTTTATAAAATCGATTTTATATTTTTTTTAAATTTTCTCGAAAACGGGTAATGGATTTTACCCTTTTATACATTTTTCTCGAAAACGGCTCCAACAATTTTGATGAAACTTGCCTAAATTATTCTTCATATAGGCATTTAACTTTTTATTTTCTTCATAAATCACCGAGGAATTGCAGGGAAAAAAGTTATGATGAAAAGAATATTTTATTTGTTCATAGCTTAAAAAGTATGCATTTTGCGGTAAATGATGAGTAGAATTGTATGAAAGGTTATCTAAAAAAACAATAAAAGAATCATCAAAATCGGACCAGTATTAGCAAAGATAGAGCGCATCGGATTACCCGGAGTTAGCTATTATATCATGGATTTTACCCGTCTTTACACTTTTCTCTAAAACGGCTCTAACGATTTTGATGAAACTTGCCTAAATCATTCTTCATATAGGCATTTAACTTTACATTTGTGTAGTAAATCACCGAGGAATAGCAGGGAAAAAAGTTCTGATGAAAAGAATAATTTCTTTGCGCATAGCTTAAAAAGTATGCATTTTGCGGTAAATTATGTGTAGAATTGTATGAAAGGTAATTAAATTATCTAAAAAACAATAAAACAATCATCAAAATCGGACCAGTATTAGAAAAGATACAGCGTATCGGACTAACCGGAAATAGCTAATATATAATGGATTTTAGCCTTTATTACATTTTTCTCGAAAACGGCTCTAACAATTTTGATGAAACTTGCTTAAATTATTCTTCATAAAGGCCTTTAACTTTTTATTTCCTTCGTAAATCACCGAGGAATTGCAGGGAAAAAAGTTATGATGAAAAGATTATTTTATTTGCGCATAGCTTAAAAAGTATGCTTTTTGCGGTAAATTATGTGTAGAATTGTATGAAAGATAATTAAATTATCTAAAAAACAATAAAAGAATCATCAAAATCGGACCAGTATTAGCAAAGATACAGCGCATCGGATTATCCGGAATTAGCTATTATATCATGGATTTTACACTTTTTTACATTTTTCTCGAAAACGGCTCTAACGATTTTGATGAAACTTGCCTAAATTATTCTTCATATAGGCATTTAACTTTTCATTTATGTAGTAAATCACCGAGGAATTGCTGCGAAAAAAGTTATGATGAAAAGAATACTTTATTTGCGTATAGCATAAAAAGTATGCATTCTGCGGTAAATTATGTACAGTATTGTATGAAAGGTGATTCAATTATCTAAAAAATAATAAGAGAATCATAAAAATCGGACCAGTATTAGCAAAGATATAGTTTATTTTATGGGGAGCACAAGACCCTAGATTAGGGTTGGAATATCGAAAGAAAAATATCGATATTCAATATTTCGATATATCGCAAAACCAAATATCGATATCCACCGATAATCGGTAGAAAAATATCGATATATCGATATATCGAAAGGAAATGGATGAAAAAGCAAAGAAGCCGTGCATTAAATGAGTATAACGTTATGAAATTTATGAGAAGGTTATGAAATAATATAAATATTATTTATAGAACTATATTTTTTATTATTCATGAATCATTATAAAAAAAGATAGAAAACAATAATATTTTCGTAAAAAAAATAAGTATTATAATACATTTTTATCTTGAAGGCTTTTTGCCATATTTCATATATTATATAATTCTACAAATTTTTCAACAAAAAAAACCTTGTTTTATTTTTCTAAAAAATAATTCTATTTTATAAAGTTTCCATACATGCATTGAGCATTCTCAAAACATTTATCCAAAAACATGTATTTCATCTGATATATATTTCAGTACAATCACCATTTATATTATTACCTGTTTTTCTTTACATAGGATTAATTAATAATATATGTGTTTCAATCTTATCTACTAATGATTGTTTGGCAACTAAATATTGTTTACTCTCATATTTACCCCATTATATTTATAAATTAACATGTGCTATATTTTAACCAATGATTATATGCAACAATTTATTTACATTTATAATGTTGTCTATTTTCTTTCAATTTGGTGGATGATTGATCCAGATTATTTTTTGTTTTGTTAATCTTAAACTCTTAAGTTTATTTGAAGGAAAAGGAGGAAAAACCTGGACCCTATTTCATAATAAATTACAATTGCGAGTAGACCTATGATTTACTATGCATATTACACACTGTGAAATGTTGAAACACAATAAAATTTAAAACTAGTTGTTAGCATCTACCTAATGTGCCTCGATTCCTATTCTGGAATATTCTGACCTGTGTCTTCACTATCTAGCAATACTTATGTAGTGTTCTCTTTCCTTTTTGTAATTCTTCTAGATCTTATTTTTATTTTAAATTTACTATTTTCATTACAATTATTAGTTCTTTCATTATATATCTATTTTATGTATTATGTCTATGTAATGATTTTCATTTTCATATCGATTTTGAAATTGAGCACTTCTTTATTACTATTAGGATATTTGGAATTTTTCTTATGCTGCTTTAATCTTGTTTTCAAATTTTGGGACATTTCCTCTCTATAATACTTTTCATCGTATTATTTCCATTTTATTGAGTTAATTACATTCTGTCTATTTATTGTTTTAATTTTCT
This sequence comes from Rhaphigaster nebulosa, assembly GCA_948150685.1. NCBI lineage: Eukaryota > Metazoa > Arthropoda > Insecta > Hemiptera > Pentatomidae > Rhaphigaster > Rhaphigaster nebulosa. Next base: position 204,210,887 of record OX411306.1, read on the forward strand.
CCTTAGTTTTTGTTATATATTTTGCTAGCTTATTGTTATTGTATTACAACCATTTCGAATGACCATGTTCATCATTCTTAAAAGCTTTTTTTAATTTTATAAATTCATTCATTCAATCGGCGCTATAATTCGATGTCGAGCCTTGGCCTCCTGCACCAGCCTCCACCAATTGTTCCGATCCTGCGCTGTTGCCATCCAGCTCCTCACACCCAACATGGACCTAGCACCTCCAGCCACACCATCACTCCATCGAAGACGAGGTCTTCCTCTTCGCCTTGTTCCATGTATCACCTCCGTCATTATTTTCCTTAGCAGATCATTCTCAGCCATCCGAGCAACATGTCCGGCCCATCTCAATCTACCGAACCTCAAACACTGCACCACGTCTCGTTCCTTAAATAAATCTTTGAGCTCCTGTTTTGTTGGACGTCTCCATACCTAGTCAACCTTCACAGCTTCAAAGATTATACGCAGAATCTTTCTCTCAAAGACCATCAAATTCTGCTCACCAGTTTTGAAGATAGTCCACGTTTCTGAGGCATAAAGGAGAATTGGCCGGATAATTGTTTTATATAATATAACTTTTGTGTCCTTAGTCAATGCACGGCTCCTAAAATATATACTGAGGCCATAATAACAACGATTGGCGCTTAGTACTCTTCGTTTAATTTCTGAATCCACAACATTGTCATGGGTTGTGAGGGACCCGAGATAGATAAACTCGGAAACTTTTCCAATAGTATACTCTCCGATAGTGATTTCTTCGCCAGGCCTGGGGATTTTCCTCTGTGACCACGTATTTGGTCTTTGCTGCGTTTACTGTAAGTCCCATTTTTCTCGCTGCTTCTGCTAGTTTAAGGAATCCATCATAGACAGCTGGGAAGGATCGTCCGGCGATATCAATATCATCAGCATAAGCCAGAAGTTGTACTGTTCGGCTGAATACTGTTCCGCCCACTTGAATACCAGACTCTCTAATGGCCTTCTCCAGAGCTAGATCGAATAGGAGGCATGCCAGTGTATCCCCCTGCCTCAGTCCTTTCCCAGATGTGATTTCCTCAGATCTTGCTCCTCCAATCTGCACCATACATCTCACTTCTCTTATGGTGAGTCTTGCCATTCTAATAAGCTTTTCCGGGATTTCAAGCTCTCTCATTGCCTTGTACAGTTGTTCCCTGTGGACACTGTCGTAAGCTTCTTTAAAATTCACAAACGGATGGTTTTAAGCTTATATTCGCGCCCTTTCTCAAGTATGATGCGTAAGCGGAATATTTGGTCAATTGTGGATCGTCCTTTTCGAAAGCCACACGAAGTTCTAGGAAACGTTGGATCATGTAATACTTGCTGTTCCATCTGATAAGAACATCTGAAATTAGCTTGTGTTTAGTGCCAACTCAGTGGCTTTTCTTAACTGGTCACAGTCAACAATACTGTGTTTAAACCACGTTGTAATGCTACGAAGTTTTCTGAATAAATCTTCCAACTCTGACACAGACACAAAGGCCTTTTCACACACTAGATTTAACAAGTGAGCAAAACAGTGTACATGTTTGGCTTGTGAGAACGTATCCACTGCTGCCTTCACAATGTTTGTCCCATTGTTAGTGACGATTGTTGTTACTTTATTATTCGAGATGTTAAAACTTCGGCACACATCTTCCAAAACATGAGATATGTATTGCGATGTATGCCTGTCTGTGAATTCTCGAAGTTCTAGGAACACTGAGGACATCTCATCATTTTTTTCTAAAATATAATGTACAGTGACGCCAATGAAACTTTTCTTCTGGTGGGATTCCGTCCAGATGTTACAAGTGAATGTCACTGAATTTACTTCATTCAAATGTTTTTGAAAAAGAGATCGCAGTTCTGAGTATTTTTCATTTAACAATTTTTTAAAAGTATTTCTTCAAGGTACCTTATATAAAGGGGCTAGAATTTTAATCAAACTGAGAAAACCTTCCTTTTCAACTGTGTAGAAAGGCATAGTATCCTTACAGATAAAATATAAAATTGCATCATTAATTTTTCTTCTTCGTTCGCCTCCCTCATCAATTGATGCTATATTTTGGAAACTTCTTCTTATGTCAGAAGCTTTTGATGGAGGAACTGTTTTATTAGCTTCTAATTTAGAAGTAGATGGTGTTGCAGAAACACCTGACCCTGATGGAGACGAAAAAATTTGTCCATGTATAGCTTTGAGGTGTGACCGTAGGTTTGATGTGTTTCTCGAAGTCCGAAATATTTTGTGACAATATTTACGCTCCGCACTTTTACTGTCTCTCGATTTAAAATGTTTCCATACTTCACTTTTTGGTGGCGACATTTTAGTTTCTATTTTCACTTGTATCACCACACTAACAACAACAACAATGAACAACAGTCAACAGACCGTTAGTGACGCCAATGAGTTATAACAGTAAGGAAGTTACAATAGCTCAGAGGCAGAGTCTTAGATTGATTAAATAATTAAACTGTAATATTAAGTACAGCTCACGGATAAAATTAAAAATATGATAAAGAATAAAGGAAATTTCTAATTAAAATAAAATAATAAAATTTAAAATATCGATATCTCGATATGTCGGGTATTAGGATAACGATATAATATGTCGGTTTTTCAAATCCGATATATCGATATATCGCGTTCCGATATTCCAACCCTACCCTAGATGGATAACCAAGCACATCTGAAAGGAGACGGATGCGACCGAACCTCCTCCCACCAATCCGCCAATCTATTGTAAACAATACGCTCTGTAATAAAGTAATTTAAGAATACAAAAGCGGAAATTAACTTAATAATTTCTACTTTCACATTATTTAATGGAAAGGAAATGTTTCCATGGGAACTAAACCAGAAACTTTTAAAATATATTTGCAACTTGACAAAATTAAAATATATAGGTAGTGTACAGAATTGTTGTACTAAAATTGTTTAAAATTTTTTTATTGTACTTAAGTGGGAGAATATGTGTATGCTGCTGAGTTTATTAGAAGCAGTGTTTATGTGAAATTGTTTTAAAAAGATAATTATTATAGGACGGTAAGGGAAAGTTGTGTGATATTCAACTATTCAAATGTTGAACTCACATAAAGTTTTCAATATTTAATTTATGTGTTCCGCGACTGGCCTGGTCAGTCAAACCTAATTTTTTAATTTTAAAATTTAAAATTTATTTAAAACTTTTCGCAGAAAAATCTTAACACAGAGGAGCAATAGTTGATTACAAGTAGATATGGTTCATATATAGACTTTCAGGCTTCTGTAAAAAATATAAGTTTCCATTTTTAGAAACATTTTGCAATACCATCCCACTTTAGATGTACTCGCATATACCCAATATAGCGTAGCCCTCAAAGATCATACTCACTCATAACGCACAAGACATCCTAACGGTAATTAAGCTGTCTTGCTAATTATGTTCCATCACAATTATCCGAAGCAGGTCCTGAGTAGGTTCTCGGTATTGTCTTGAAGAGCTGTTGTCAGGTTGGCATTAGGGGGCCACCTTAGTGCTATGGGATGCTCCTTTCCTCCCCTCATCTTGCCGCTCCAATTATAATTCCAGAACATTTTCGCTTTTAGCAGGAAGACTAATATACATGTGGCCACTGCTATGGGTTTATAAACACTAAATTACTTTATGCTGTAAATGTGTATATATGTACTAAATGTACCACGATTGAGAGTATGAGATAAAAAACATATACCTTTATAGGGAATGGTGGGGTGAAACGGCCACTCTAAGGGAAACTTAATTTTCACCAAATCGTGGTTATTGGTAGGAGCTTGCCGTATTCCGAATCTAGTCAATTAAAAAGTGCCTCATCATATATTTGTAATTTAAATATATATATATATATATATATATATATATATATATATATATATATATATATATATATATATATATATATATATATATAGTTAGAGCTCTAACTAATGGGGTAAACTGGCCAGTGCTTAGCCTGTTTTCTCGTATAGGTTATTAGCATAAAAACAATGTATGGGATTATAGCTTTTATTTTAAAATTGATTACTCTTAGCAGAAAAGTAATTTCCTCAGCTGGTATTCAGTGAAAACTAGCAGCATTTCGTTGATTTCATCTACGAGTGGAATAGGGTGAGTCCAGGCCCACATCAATCCGGGGAATCAGAGAAGAAAAGGGTTGTAGATGTCCCTGGGAGACCACCGGGCCATGAGGGATATGGAGATGGCACCATTAAGTGAACTTATGTTGAACTTATATTGAAAATAAAATAAAGAATTTTCTTGGCATACAGCCCGAAAACCCTGTATTGCCGAATGGGACGGAAGGGGAGAAATAATAAATAATTGATAACTCTTAATGGAATCATAATACAAAAGAAAAAACTGAAATAAAATTTGCTGGGACAACAATTAGGACACAAAATATGCAATGGCCACTCGCTCACTACCCCAAGCTACTTTTCTCTACCTTCTCCTAATATTAAAATATTTTATCAAATTCGTTGAATTATTATAATTGGTAAGTTAAATATATATATATATATATATATATATATATATATATATATATATATATATATATATATATGTATATATATATATATATATATATATATATATATATGCATATATATGTTCCCTCTTTTTCTTTTCGTTTTTCTGTTGTTGTTTTTTATTGTTCACATAAATTATATTTTTCGAGACAATAATTTATACTGTTTGCCTTTTATTTTATTTAAAATATTGTAAACATTAATTGATTTATATTTTGAAGTCTTATTGCCAGATATTGTTTCTGTTTTATTTCTTCAATTGTGTTATTCTTAAGGGACCTACTTAGTCGCAGAATAAAGTTCTTCTTCTATCCATCTATATTTTTTTTGTTATGTGGGGAATTTAAATATCTTCCATATTTCGTGTATATCAACCGAATTTTTTTACTCAAAACCAGTGTCAGATTTGGCTGAAAAACACTTATATTCAAAATTTCGGGCGAATCTGCAAATAAAAATATGTTGACTACAATTTTTGCCCAATTTCGCCCTTCGAATTTTTTGAAAGATTAAAAAAAAAAAAAATAGTCGACAAAGGGTCTTAAATTAAACCCGGAGTTCCCACGTATATTAGAACCAATGTTATCCTTAAAAAGCGTCAATTTAGTTTAATTTAAACACTTTCTTAAATTTATTCGACCAAAAATACAATATTTTTTAATGTTTAAATTTTTCCTTTAATATACTTTGAAAAGCAAATGTTTTATTATAAAAAACATGTTGATATCGTTATTCAAACTCGAAATATAAAATAAAGCATTTTCAATGTATTTTATTTATTTTGCCCATTGAACTCTGAACTCCTGGGGCCCATTGAAGGAAACGGTGAACATGATTTTGGTTTTTGTTGAGAATTTAATCATCTTCACATGATAATTTAGATAATCAACGAAAAATGTATACTTTTCGATTTATCCGCTATTAAAATATTCTTTGTGTCATCATTATTTTCCTCCTTTTTCTCTAAGATGTAGTACATATATGGATTTTAAATGGGCTATAAGGAGAAGACTTTAGGAAAGTTTCATCAAAACCTTTTGGACCATAATGTCACTGCACTCTATGGAAGAAGAGGTTATTTGTTTAGTGGCCGATAGCACACAGAATACTCAATTTGATGCACAGGCACAACATACCCAAACCCTACAAAATCGGTCCAATTATTCAAAAGATAATCGTGAGAAAGTTCGAAACTTAGACACAGAGATTTATCTATCTTAACGGAAAAATATGTGAAGAGTTTTTATATTGTGCACATCTATACAATATATATCCAACATATGTATTATCATGTATCAATAACAACACCATGACATATACCAATATGTATCTACTTCCTACGTACTATGCATACAGTCTGAGTAATCGGTTCAACAAAATAACTGCTTGCCGATCAGTGTGTGTATTTTCTTTTTTCATATTATAAAAAATTCGTAGGAATTTTTCAAAAATATGTTTTTAAAACCTCAATCATATCCTTGGCAATTCAATGTAGGTGTTACAAAACTGGTTATACCAATATAGCCGTTCAGAAAATCTTACAACCAACGGTTTAATATCAAATTTACAACGCTTTATAGATTATAAAGAATTTAAGATTTAAGCTAAACTGCTAGGAATTTTTCAAAATTAACGATTTTTTACCAATATTTTTCATTAATGTACAGTACATTGGTTATAAATAATAAATATCAAAATTAATTCAATGTTGTGCAAGTCGACAGATAGTTCATTAAACACCTACACAAGTAATGAGTTCTGTGTTTTTTTTTTAAGTTCAATCACTTTTGAATCCTGATATAAGTTACACCACTTCTCAAGAGTAGAGATCGAAGAATGATTACTCGGGAAACCCGAAGGAAAACGGTGAGGGGAGAAACGGGACATGCACTCAGAGGCACAAAGCGTTGAGAGCTCTACAGAGATGCTTCCCATTCAGCTCTACGGCTGCCTACATTTGTACGGTTGTAGGCCTCTGTCAACCGGCTATATTATAGCTTTTGTATTCCTCTTCGTACTCATTGTACTCTTGTATAATACAATATAATCACACAATAATATTGGTCCTATATGAATTGAATGTCGGGCATAGGTATGTTAATTATTATTGTCAAAACATGTTATAATAATGTAGTATATAACTATTTACGTAACAACTATTTCAATTACTGAACGTTAATTGAAATTATACTTCCGTTGCCCAGAAAATAAAAAAAATATTTGCTTACTTACCACTACTAGGTAAGGAATGTATTGAAATCGGGTCAAAATTTCTGTGTGCAGTTTTCAACGGATCTATGCGTTTTAGAGTCCCTAAGAGAGAGAGTTTTGGCTCCTAATGCCTGTGTGCTTAATCGGACCACCTGTTAGCGGCCGCGTAATTGCCGAAAAACTTGTTTTTCTATAGACTGTAACGTCAAAACGGCTTCAGCGATTTTGATGAAACTAGCCTGAAATCTTCCAATGGGCCCTCTCAACGTGATAACTATGAGAAAATTAGTAGAAATTTTTTTTATACGTTTTAGATAAAATTGCTGTGTAGAAACCTAGTGAAAAAATTCATAAACCCACCAACAGCTTTTTTGTTGGCGTTTAAGATGCGAACAAGAGACAGAAAAAATAGTACGTGATAACGTTTAAAAAGACAAAAAAAATGAGTTGTAAAAAATTGAAGTCGGTCAACATTCCCCAAAAAAATTGTTGAAACAGCAAAATATGGTCATTTTTGGACATTAAATTACAGGTCTTGTAATTGTCGCAAGAACATTTTTGTGGAATTATATTGTGGCTTCTAGTAATGCCTACGTGCAATAAACGTTTCATGCAAAAATAATTATACAATTTCACCGAAAACCCAAAAATGTATAACCAGGTGTTCTCAAAAAACGGCTTGAACAAGACCCAAAATGGACCTAGATCGATTATTCAAAGCGTTACTTGTTTGCAAAGAAATGTTCTACAACCCCATTTTCATAATATATCTGTGATGTTCTATTTAATACCTTAAAAACGCGTTTGAAAATCGTTTTTTTTTTTTTTTTTTTTTTTTTTTTTTTTTTTTTTTTTTTTTTTTGCTTCGGCCACTCGCGCCTTTGAGCGAAGGGGAAGTATTAAGTACCATGAAAAGTTATCATTATAATTACATGCAATTTTTGCTGTAGATAGACACATCTGAAAACCACATAGCTTGTAATTGTCGTAGGAACATGTTTTGGGACTTAAATTATGGTTATTAATAGTGCCTATATAACCACGGAATAGCCAGGGGTAAACAAAAAAATTTTAACTACAAAAATCACTTACATTTATGCGATTTTCGTCACTCTTCATTACTTTCTATGGCTTTACAAGTTACATATGATTTTTTCTAAAATCTTCAGCTTTCCAACGGTATATAATGCATCTGCATTACTAGTATCGCCGGTAATTTGTTTTTAAAGAAAGAAAATATTTCTCCTTTTTTCTCCTTTAGTCAGTCATCAAATTCTTTCATAGTTTATAAGTGATCATTTGTTATTACTGCTAATGATGAGAGACAGTCAATTATTACAAATGAACAAAGTTGAAGGTACTTCAGAGGAAGCCATTTTGAAAATTCGGTAATCAAGGCCTGTCAGACTATTTCAGTGAAGATATATATGTATATCTATCTGATGATTACCAAAAACTGATATTAAAGTACATTTAATCGTTCATTGATATAAATAACGAGTTTGCTCAAAAGAGTCTTTTTCGAAAAAATTGCAATAAAATGTTTAAAATTAATGATATAAAGTAGCATTTACAATAAATCGATTTCGGCGAAAAAGTAGCTGTGACATCCCAGGCATATAAAAACTTCAAATATGTAATTACAATAGCGTACGAAATTTCATTATTGAGGTAGACCTACCAAAGACAAACAGACACACACAAAAAACATATATACATACACACATATACACACAGGCGAGTTATTTATTTAAACTCAGAGGACCTTAAAACCTTAAACTCTTGAAAACTCGGATTGGAAATTTTTCACGATCCCAACACTTTCCCTTACTATATATTTCATATATTGATAAGTGAAAGTAATAAACAGCTGGCTTTGCAAAAAATATTTTAAAATTTTTTAATGATAAATATAAATAAGATAAATAATGTATAACCGCTATAGAATAGGATGAGATATCGCACAAGGAAGAAACAGATAATGAAAAAATGACGCAATAAACAAGAAGAGTGAGTGATAAGGCAGCCTTAACCGGGGCCTGGAGAAGGTTGGGGCTACCTCACAAAAGGTTCAATAAGGGTTCCCCTCAAATAAAAAATTATATATTGCCCCCCCACTTCTAGGGGGCCCGTGTCATTGGACCATCCATCAGCGGATTCACCGCTTATCGTCTAACCGGCGACTCCAGCGGGCTACTTAGGCTGCTATTTATAGTCGAGCAGATAGTGTCCTACATTGAAGAAAGTTGTCGCAATGGGGGTGGAAGCTTTGGAGATTATTGAAATAAGTGGATCATTTTGAAAATAATGTACATTTGATGTCCTACAGTTTCAAAAATCCATACCTCTCTACTGGACAAACTTATCAAAATCTGATTAATCTATCTTAGTTCGTCTTTAATGCAAAGTTTAAAATTATTGTAAATATTAATTTGTGTGGCGTAGTTATAATTGGAAAAGATAATATGTCCCAGGAATATCACAATCCCTTATTTATTAACAACTTTTAGTGTAAACATATCCCTGTCAAAAGTCTGTTTGACATTTATAAACAACCTCATTTATTTTGAAAGATTCTCTATTTAGAAAGTACAAACAGATTTTGCTTATCAGGCTTTTAATTTTATCACGACAAATAGGAGAAGTGCGGTCGACCAGTTTATAGATGTTAAAAACTTCATGAATGCTACGGCTGATATCACAATAATCCTTTATTGTGAAAACCTGTACCACTACAACCCATGAAGAGTCTTGGGTTCACTGCTTGATAAGGTCGACACAACCGCCAGGTTTTTCACCCAATGTTCAAAAGACGGTAAAACATACCATTAAATAAAAAGAATTATAATAAAGAAATTGAAATAATATATTCCATAGAAAAAAATAACGGGTATAATAAAACCACTATCAATCGTATTTTAAAAAAACAAATACAAAAAAAGACAATTGATGATATCTATTCAACAATCACCGAAGATAGGCCCATCCCGGAACATTATTTTTTGATTCCATATTACGGCCCTATAGCCACCAAAGTCGGAAATGAATTGAAAAAACTAGTATTAAATCCCTGGCGTAGGGAGTTGGCGGCCCCATCGCCCGGTAATTACTATCGCCGCAAACAGCCACTGGTCCTCCAGGTTGGGGGCACATTACTCTGACGCCACACAGTATACTAATAACAGTACTCATCAACATTAAGGTCATTTTCAGTACACACCCCAGGACGACCTTTCCTGGGTAGCCGCCCCGGATGGGGAAGTAGGTCAGGCTGCTTCGAGGCGAGTTTCTCCTCCTGACTCTTAGTGCCAGGCTAGGCGCGAGCCTGTCCGGGTTAGCAACCGGAGGAGCACAGCTCATTACCGCGCCCAATCACAGTACATTAACACACAAAGGTCACTACATCCGTTCCTCGCCACTACCCAGGCGGCTGGTGCAGCCCTCCCGGGGGGTCGCTCCAGAGGGTACAGGAGATAAACAAGGTATGGCACTCCTTGGCCGCTGGGATAGTACAGGAGCCCGCTCATCCTAACCTGGAAGGAGTGGCTGCTCTATCAGCCCAGTGTAAAAGTTCGGACGCTGTAGTAGTGCCAGTTGGTGACTGGATGGGACCCTGCTGCACGGACCGGAGTTGCACTCCCGAGGCCACTGGACTTCTCTCCTGGGAGATTACCTGTTCCGGTCAAATGGTAAAGGTGGCGAGGATGGACGCAAACCTACACTAACACCACACAGTAAACAATACAGATAAAACAACAAACAAAACCAATGGAAAACTTTAAAGTAAACGAGCAGCCTAATGTGCCAGCTGCGCAGGGGGAGGAATAGCGGTCATCCCAGACCGCTACAAATTTTGAAGCCACAACAGGGGAGCCAGAGCAGGTTGCTGCGCCCACACAGTCTAGGGTGCTGCGACCTTATCAGCTCCCCTCTAGACGAGATGGAACGGCTAAATCAGCCTACAAACAGCAGAGCACCTAAAGGGGAAGGAGAGGAGCTCAAAGCCGCTGCCTTAGCAAGAGCTAAGCAGAAAAAGAAAATTTACAGGCAAAAGAAAAGGCGGGCCGAGGCCATTCAAAGGCAAGCCGAAAGGGAGGCCATCAGGACGAGGCGTCAAAACCCCGTATCTGACCCGGCTACCCACAGGCGGCCTAGTACCAGCGGGCGCCCCGCGGGCCGTTCCCCTCTGGCTCGGCTTGGAGGGCGCGGCCCGGGGACAGTTCTCGAACCGATTCGGGAGAGGGAGGACGGGGCTTTGCCTCCGTCCACCCCTCCTTCCCGACGCGGAGGGGACTCAGCGAGCGCCTCAAGAGCAGGCCCGTCTAAACCATACCAGAAAAGGATTAGGCCTATGGAGGAGTCTCCACCGACCGATACGCGTCGGCAAGACTCTAAAAGAGCAAGATCCTCTCCCAAGAGGACCAATGAGCCTGCAGCGGGACCATCTCAGCAGAGCGCCCAGGAGGATCAGGGGAAACCCCGATCCTACAGGGATGCTGCTGCTACCAGCACAAGGGCCTTGCAGGTGGTCATTATGGGGAGCCAGGAGGGTGCCCCCATTACTCAGGAAGAGGCACAACTCATCCGAAGGCTCCTCATAGCCGAAATTGAGAGGAGGGCTTATGAGCCAAGACCTAGAAGTAGACCTCTTGAATTCATCAACTCAGGTTATCAGGCGGAACCGGGATGGTTCCTCCTAACCTGCAAAAATGAAGAAACCAGAGACTGGCTTCTCAGTTGGGTACCTCCTACGGACCGTGGGTTTGCAGTGAGGCGGTCCGCCGAGGCTCCCTGGCCCACTAGAATTGCTATTGGGCTGGGGGCTGTGGTGATCGAACCCGGCAGATTGGTCAGCCTTCTGGAATTTCAGAACCCAGAACTGGCGGGAACCAACCAGTGGCAGTTTCTGGGAGTGGAAGGCGATCCGGGACATCTGAGGGGCATCTTCAGAGTCCCAACCAGCACGATCGCCTGGCTGGAGGCGAACGGATGGCGGATCAGCTATGAGCTGGTGTCGCTGACCGTCTGGAGAACGCCTTCAGCTCCGGCTAGACAACAGCCCCCACAGGAGGACCAAGGGAGGAACGGGCGCCAATAGGCCCCTGCTCCTCCCACCTCCTTCTCCTCCACCTGCCACAATCATGGATAACGCTGGGATCGAGGTAAGACAAATTAATTTACAGCATAACAAGTCGGCTACGGCTGAATTAGCGAAGCTTCTTTCGGGGGTGAAATCCACCCTCGTTTTAATACAAGAACCTTATTGTTTTAGGGGAATGATTAAAGGACTTGGGGGTATCGGCGGAAGAATCATCCGCCCACCCTCATGCGAAGCACCAAGGTCATGTATCTGGGTCTCTAAAGACCTTCAGATACTACCTTTGTCCCAGATTAGCACGAAGGATGTGGTGGCCCTGGCCATAACTACCAAGGTCAGTAATATTAAGCTTAAAATGATTATTGCCTCCATATATGTACCCCATAACTTGGATCCAACTTATCATTACATAGAAAGTCTCTTCCGCTTTGCAAGGAAGAATGATCTACCTCTCTTAGTAGGCGGAGACGTTAATGCCCATCACCGTGTGTGGGGCAGTTCAGACACGAACGAGCGAGGGGAAACCTTGCTCGAATATATAGCCTCTACACATTTAGAGATATTAAACAGAGGTAGCGAAGCTACCTTTGTCACTCGAGTCAGAAGCGAGGTTCTGGATATCACACTCGCTTCTAGTCAGATTAAAGACCTCTGCAAAGACTGGAAGATCACCTCGGATATTACACTGTCCGACCATAGGATGATCTCATTCAAGATTAACTCTGAACAAACCTCCCCAACTCTGAAGAGAAACCCCAGAAACACTGAGTGGAATCTATTCAGGGAAAGGTTGGATAGATGCCCATACATCCCTATGGGCAGACTTCAAACCAAAGTTCAGATAGAGGAAGAAACTACACTCTTAGAGAGAATAGTACAAGACGCATATGAGGCGGCCTATCCCTTAAAGGCAGAACCTCGGAAAAAGATCAGATGGTGGTCCATTGAGCTGTCTAAGCTACAAAAGGCTACAAGAAAGGCCTATAATAAAGCATATAAATCAAAGCAGAAGGCTGACTGGGATCTGTACCGGGTCGCCTCTAACTCATACAAAAAAGAAATAAGGAAGCATAAACGGGAGGGCTGGCGTAAGTTCTGTAGCAATATAGAATGCACGCCAGAAGCCTCTCGCCTAGTTAAGCTGCTAGGGAATGACGCCCAACAGCCGCTGGGAGCCTTAAAGAAACCTAACGGACTCTGGACCTCCAACTTGGTGGACACCTTGTCTCACCTGATGGAGACCCACTTTCCGGGTTGCAGTATCACCAATTCAGTCAACCCTCCCTCAAGTATGTACCCAGGCAGTGATACTAACGACACAGAGGAGGATTGGGCTCTGGCAGAGTCCATAGTCAGTGACGGGGCCATTAGGTGGGCAGTCGGGGAGCTCAAGCCGTATAAAGCCCCAGGCACTGACGGTATCCTTCCATGTATGCTCAAAGAGGGCCTCAATGCTCTGCTCCCCCGAATCAGAGCACTTCTAGGAGCCTCTCTAGCCATCGGGTACATTCCAGAATCCTGGAGGAAATCCCTAATAGCTTTTATCCCGAAGAATAGTAAGGAGGATTACAGTGTTGCTAAGGCTTTTCGACCTATCAGCCTATCCTCCTTTCTTTTTAAGATCCTGGAGAAGCTGGTAGCAGTACACCTTACAAGTAAGGTTCTACCTCTCCATCCCCTTCACCCTCAACAGCATGCTTACCTCCAGGGAAAATCAACAGAAACTGCCCTACATTCCCTAGTTGGAAAAATAGAAAAGGCCTTGGTATACAAGGAATCCGCCTTAGGGCTCTTTTTCGATGTTAAAGGGGCATTCGACAGAACCAGGCCTGAGGCAGTTTGTAGAGCTTTAAAAGAAATATCTGCCCCACCTACTATAGCCAGATGGGTCGGATTTGTTTTGAAGAACAGAATAATAGTCGTCTCAGAGGAGGGCACCAGACTAGAGGCGCAGGCCTTCACAGGCTGCCCCCAAGGGAGCTGCATCTCCCCACTGCTCTGGTGCCTTGTAATGGACAAGTTGTTAAGAAGACTAGAGGAGGCCGGATTCTCTGCCCAGGCATTTGCAGTTGACGGAGTAATCCTCATAACTGGTAAGTTTATTGCCACCATCTTTGAGCGCATGCAGGTAGCTTGCGATATTGTTCAGACTTGGTGTAACGAAGTTAGACTTTCAGTAAATCCAACTAAGACTGAGTTGATTCTCTTTACAAAGAAACGGAAGCTGGACGCTTTTAGGGCTCCTACCTTTTTCGGCAAACAGCTCCAATTAAGTCAACAAGTCAAATACCTCGGGATTATTTTGGATTCCAAACTAAACTGGGGTTCTCATTTGACTGAAACCAAAAGGAAAGCAATAGCATCCTTTTGGCACGTTAGACGCGCTGTGGGCACAACCTGGGGCTTTAAGCCTAGGGTTATGCACTGGATATACACAGCGATTATTAGACCTAGAATTCAATATGGAAGCATAGTGTGGTGGACAGCCTTGAATAGGGCCTCCCATGTTCGTACACTCAGCCGTATTCAAAGGATGGCATGTATGAGCATTACGGGAGCGTTTCGTACCACACCTACTAAGGCTCTAGAGGTCCTCCTGTACCTAACACCGCTTCACCTATGGCTGAGGGGCGAAGCGGTTATGGCCTATCTAAGAATTAAGGAAAACAGACAGTGGCAAGAGCGGGGCGAACTCACGGGCCACTCAGTTATTGCCAAGGTGGTGGAAAAGGAGATTCCTATCCTCCAATACTGTTGCCCTCAACTTAATAGAAATCTTACTCTAGACTCTAAAGTGAGATACTCTTATCCTAGTATATCCGACTGGGAAAGGGGTTCAATTGCCACTCAAACAGGCAACCTATCCTGCTTCACGGACGGATCATGGAAGGACTCGACCGGATTAGCAGGAGCGGGCGTCTACATAGAGGATTTAGGCATTAACATAAGTCTACCACTAGGTAAACACTCTACTGTGTTTCAAGCAGAAGTGTTCGCGATACTGTCTGCGGCCACATGCACGGAGGTCATCGGCTGCGACAGGGCCGGAATTACTATCTACTCAGACAGCCAATCGGCTCTCCTAGCTCTGGAATCCTCTAGGGTGACTTCCGCATTGGTAAAAGAGTGCAAACAGGCATTAGATTTACTTGCCTGCTCGAAGAGACTGGAATTAGTCTGGGTTCCTGGACATAAAGGAATCAAAGGCAATGAAATAGCCGACAAGCTTGCAAGAGAAGGTGCTGAGAACCCTTTTTTTGGGCCAGAACCTTCAGTAGGCATCTCTAAAAGATATCAGCGGAAGAAGGTCCAGGATTGGACATGGAATTTAGCAGGTAAGGAGTGGAGGGGGTGTACGGGCCTTAGACAGGCTAAGGAACTAATTAAAAAACCCTCTGCTTCTAGAACCAAATGGCTGCTGGGCCTCAACAGAAAGGAACTCCGACTGCTTATAGGGGTACTTACAGGGCACTGCAGACTTAAAAGACACTTAAAGATATGTGGAATAGCGGGAGATGAGACCTGCCACTCCTGTGGGCAGGCACCTGAAACTGCTCTACACTACATAGCCGAATGTGATAGATATGCGTCACTGAGATACAGACTGTTAGGATCTGACAGAATCAGAATACAAGAGGCTCCCTCCATCGAATGGACATCCCTTCTGAATTTCATTAGGAAAACCAGAAGGTTCGATATGGAGGGTTAAATAGCTATTTCTATTGGTAATCCTCCGGGGTTGGCAAAAAGGACCATCAGGCCCACTTGCCGGACTTTGTCCCCCCGCCCTTGCCAGTACCAGTACCAGTAGTATTAAATTCTGCATTAAAAATATAAAAAATCCTATCCTTATATTTCCCTTCTCCTAACGACAAAATAGATCCTTTCCAAAAAAGCAGAGTATACGAACTAAATTGTAATGATTGTGAAGCCAAATACACGGGAAAAACTGGAAGATCGCTTAGTTAGAGATTAAAGAAACATATACGTGCATCTAATAATAAGACAGATAATTCCAACTTTGCAATTCATTTAAATGAAAATAATCATAAATTCATCAAATACTCAGGAGTTAAATTAATACGTTGAAAACAGCCTCAAATTAAATATATATGAAGCACTTGAAATAATAAAATTTTTCAAATCCAATATAGATTTTTGCTTAAATGACCAAATAAATATCTCCAATAGTCTAATCTTAAATTTATTCCCATCTATAACAGAAAAAACAATTACTCACCAGCATTACTGGAAAAACCCTGCCCCTTAAACCGTTTACCTAAAAACATCCTACCAACCTTTCGTTCATTGTTAGTAGAATGCGAGAAGAAACCAGTACAAACTTTTCTGTTTGATATAATCCATTTAAACCTTGGTGAGTACCAACATGTATTTGATTTCTTGTCTTAATAAAATTCATAATTCATAAATGTTTTATAATACTGATTTATATTTATCTAATTTAATATGTATAATAATACCAAACTATATTTTGAATTGCTTATTTTTGAATTTTTTGTGTGTTTTTAAACTGAGGATGAATATATAACATTCAAAACTAGTTTTCAATAAAACAAATTTATAGAAGTGGCAAATAATTTATCAATCCCTAACTAGAGATTAGTAGCTCAGTGTCATACCTACGGAGCTACCTAGGTCCCTCCTAATTGTGAAAAGGCGGGTGGAATTTTTTATATTGATTCTTACCATTACCAGTGATTACTTGCAGTTGTTGCTGGGTTTCCAGTCTGAATGGTTGAATAAAGAGATTTTGGAAACTTCAAAAAAGTAATGTTTTTTTTTATAACTCATGAATATCACAGTGTTTTTTAAACATATATTTATGCCTTATGATTCCTTGCCTAGTTTTAAAATTAAGCCTTCGCTACTGTAGTTTTGAGTGTGTTTTATTTTGTGGAAATTTAAATCTATGAGAGAACTTAATTTCAAAATCTCATAACTTTCAGAATTCACGAATTTCAGAGTTCTGTTCAGTGGCATTCCTAATTATGAGAGCTAACTATTCAAGCGGTTGTCCAAGGATATTACTACCGCATTTTGTTAGGAGAGAATCTAAAATTTTC
Source organism: Rhaphigaster nebulosa (assembly GCA_948150685.1). Lineage (NCBI taxonomy): Eukaryota > Metazoa > Arthropoda > Insecta > Hemiptera > Pentatomidae > Rhaphigaster > Rhaphigaster nebulosa. Next base: position 204,227,829 of record OX411306.1, read on the forward strand.
CCACAATTTTGACCGGGTTTTCCGACAATATTAAATATTATATTGTTTTATATAATATTATATAAATATTTTCCAACTGTTATTATTATTACACTGAAGGATGACAGACACTTCCTCACCACGACCCATGTTGGATCTTTTGTGAGATATTCTTTTGTCCTTATAAAGGACCATATAGGAATTCTGTGCTTCTTCTGATGTACATTAATTCCTTAGGGTTTGATCAAACTATATAATTTCCAACTATACAATCAAATGTTTAAATTTTCCATGCTCTTTTGGCCCAGGACATAGTCACGTACAGAAGATGGGCTGAGGCTGTTCCACGCTTAACGGCGGAGATAGAGAAAGAAGAAGGAGAAAATTTTCCAGTCAAAATCTCCCAAATTCTTGCTTTAATTCCAACACTTAATAAGAAGATGAAGGGAATCAGAGTTTACTTCAACTTTTCGTCAAATGAAGATGAGTCCAGAAAGGTAACAATAACACAGCTGATAATGGTTTTAATCAAACAGCTGACCAGAAAAAACGGGAAATACTCAAATACCACTAATATGTATATTCAAACGGTTATCTAGTTAGATTTATAAAACGTATCTAAAATGCTAAACATTTTAGTGAAAAATTATTCAAATTCAATCATAAGAAATTATCATAAAAATAAAAAAGTATTTTTCTTTTGAGGGGTCGGATAAACTACATCTATAAATTATACTCTTTCACCGTTTCGTTTCTGTATTTGGTATCAAGTTTTAGATAGATTGTTACAGTTTCCTTCATCCTTAATTTTTCCATTCCGAAATAGTTTGTCCTAATATCTACACAATAGGGCATATTCTGACGAAATGAAATGCGTTATCTAACGCGTTTTGATAGCACAGGCAACAGTTACGTCTTTTAGTAATTTTTGATAAATAATAATACTTCAGATCATTGAGCATATTACATTCAGGAGTCACTGCCTGAGTTATATTGACAACACATCTATATTAAAAAATCATTGTATAATTTCCTTTTCCCTGGGGTTTAATAAAGCAGTAAATATTTTAAACGAAGATTCGATGAATGGGGACGATTGTGTCCCTTCCCCTGCATTATTCAAAAAGTTTTTGACGCTACGAAAAGAACCCTCAGCTCGCAACGACTGAATTTTATTATTGATCGACTTCCGAACTGTCAGAAGTTTCAAGACTTTTTCCTCAGCTTTTAATCACTTTTCCTGGTGCCTTTTTATGAAATATTTCCCGGCTGGAGGATTCATGATGTTCGAGCGAAGTGAATTCTATTGAAAAATAATAAAGAACTCCTTTTTTAGAGAATAGCTATTAAGTACAAAGTCAGTAAATACTATATATGTATACAATTGAAGCGCCTACTGGACAGGATCTAGAGCAGATCGCCATGTATGGAGGAAATTAATGGCCAGTGGTTCAAAATATCAGAATTTGGTTAGTCTCACGCTCAACTGCCTCGTGATTATTATTATTGAGCTTTTGTTATTTGTCTTAAAATGTTGGAATGAAAATATTGCAGTTTTTTGTGTCTTTTTTTGCTGAACCGTAAATCTATGAGGCTTAAGTCCATATCGGTTTAAGTTAGTCCATATGTATTTTGTTTCATTCTAATTTTCATTTTTTATGATCAGAAAAAATTAGAGTACAGTGTACCCTGGCTCATTCGATCGAATATTAGTCCAAGTAGGACGGACCAATGTCCGTCAGTGGACTTTGGTGATCGCCGATATAAACTGGTGGAAACGTGTCTCGTCGAAGCTACATAATAATATTATATTATATTATGATAATGTAATATTACAATATAGCATATGAATAAATAAAATATGATACAGCTTCTGATGATCAATAGAATCGTAAGTAAATCTTTTAGCAATCAATATCGTTGAAACAACTAACAAATTCGTAGCTAATCCTCGCAAACTATTGTTTAAGCATTAATTTAAAAAAAAAAAAGTGTTCTTTTGAATATTGCAGTAACATTCAACGAAATTAACGCTTAATTCCATGGTGCATGGCACCATGGATCGCCTTTGCCTCTAAATGGAAGAAATTAAATTTAGAAAATTATCCTTCTGTTTATGTATATGCCCAAGGCTGTCAGACAAATATTTCTTCATTAGTTGACCATTGCCGTATGATAGGATGATAGAAATCATATTGCTCTCCATATTTATATATATGCATCATTATTATTATTATATATGTACGATCAGGGTATTTGAGATGTGTCCTGTCGCAAGAGTTGTCTAATGAAGACAACGACCCCCTCCCCCCCCTCCGATGACCATCAATCTGCAGCTGATGGACGCAGACCCCACACGAAGAGAAGGTATCATGAAGCCGCTCATCATCTAGCTTTTGTGTTAGTCAGATGGAATTTTAGTATCAAAGATCTCTAGTGAATAATACTATATATTTTAGAAACAAAATATTGGAAATAGAATCGTGTTATAATTTTTCATCTAATGATTTTCAAAACCAAACATGATTATTCAGCGCATGAACTAAGTTCCTTAATTAATATTCCAAACAGTTTATGCAAACAGTTAATAAAAACCAATGTATTTTAAAATATGTTTGGGTTATTACTTATTCCTTGGAAATACATTTCCACCTGTCCCTAATAAGCGGATTGATATCTTGATTTCCAAATGACACATTTTACCTAAATGTATTATGTATAGTGTGTGATACTAACTTGTTATACTAACCCTCATTACACCTCTTATAGAAAAAAGTGCACATTTCATGTATACAATCATATATATTTCTGCTTTCTCATATACATTTATATTTTGTTGGGTATAAGGGTAATAAATACCATTTCTATTTACATAACCAATGAATAACGTGATACAACTTGTTTTCTCACAAATTTAAGCCAAAACAGTAGGAAGGACATATTTGAAGAAAAACGTGAGGCGAAAAACATTTGTCTGAAAAGTTTCAATTTTTGCCGGGCAATATCTCGGAGACGATAACAGACAGATATTAATGTTATTACACCATTTTTTTAGAAAATTAAATAAGCTTAAATTTTGTAAGCTATAAAAGTTTCTGTGCAGCGCACCGTTTTCAAGGGACCTTTGAACCTCAACCTCCGCGGTTAATGAAATCGGCGGGAACTTCTTAGGCATTGATCAGAGACCTTCCTCTTCACATTCCTGAAATTTTTAGAACTAAATAATAAATAAATCAGAAAAAAACTTAATTTTACTGTACTGTATTGCGTATCCTGCACTACAGTAAATAAAGTGGTAACATGATGACGACTGAAAGCGGCGTGTAAGGTTGTCTCGGTGGATAGCCAATGAATCACTAAGCCGACTGGTAAGCATCCTCGGAGTTGACTGAAACGGGGATCGAGGTCCGATCATGAGGATTTGGGTTATAATGGTGTTCAGTAGAGGGAAGTTTGTAGGTAGGTGAGGTATGTGTTCTCGGCATAGAACCTCAGGGTTTGTTAAGGTTTTTATATACGATCATGAAAAAAAATTAAGTTAGATATTTTCTGTATGTGTTTTGCATATCGTTTCGTAAACTAAATGTATATGTAATTAATATGTTATTATACTTATAATATACAAATGTGATACCAATCTAACTGTAACATGGTGGATATATAGTTTCGAAGACAATTATTGCTTTGATGGATGAATGTTTACGTATATTGTGTGACGTGAATTATCTTTACAATGGTAAATCTGCAACTTTTCTTATAGAGCCTAACAACACGAAAACTTAAAAAATCCCTGAAAGACTGGAAAGGACGTGAGTACTTCATAAGTTACTCTAATTACATTCAAATATTTATTATTTCTCAGAAGGTATCTTAATATTTTATTTTTTTTTAAAGTTCGATTTTGTTTCATTTATACTTTTCCTCGTAAATGTACAATATAAAGAACCAGTTTTAAACCTGAAAGCTTTGATAAATATCATAAAATATTTAAATGTATCCCTTTAATTAGCTTTTAAAAAAGACGAGGTATTTGAAATTCTTCACAAATTCCTTTTTTGCTGGTGTTACATTATAAAGGACCTTTCCCGTTTATTCAATTTATGAATCGCCCAATGATTAAAAGGCCGTACTAAAAAATTTAAGCAGTTTCTTCATACAAAACATTTCTATTCAGATGGTTATTAGTGAAGGAAATATTTCGAAACATTACAGAAGCATTCTATCTGATTAATTTGTTTTATTTTATTTTGATTTCATAAAGCCGAGTTGAAAGGATTTAATTAATTTTAAAACGAGTTCATTTATTTATTTATTTCATGACTTCTTTTGATATAAAAATGAATTCAACTAGTTAATTTAGAAGCTTGCTTCGCTCAAAATATGTTTTCGTTAAAGATTAATCAGAAATATATAAAAAAAAATAAAAAAAAAGGAATTACATTCAAACCAAAAGTAGATGGAAGCACTGTTATTATATGTTTATAACAATTATTATACTTAACAATCTTTAATATTAAGAATGGGGTAAGCTCAATGGGTAAGAAACTAGTCGCCTTATTCTCGGTCCCGGCCCACAGAGGGGAAAATGACTGATCAAGCTGGATAAAATTCGGAAACCGTCCTATCTTCCTGGAAATTTCGCGCTGATCACGAATATACTCCAAATTAGAGGAAGGAAGTGAAGTCTTGTTGTTTGTATATGTATATAGGCATATATTTCATTGTATATATATCATTTCTTTAAAAACACGATATTCACTTATAATTTGTCTTTCTTGGTTGTCATAAAGTAACAGTTTGTTTTGCTGCGGGCACGACATTTCAACCATAGTCATTTAGTTGAATGAACGAATTTCTCAAATTCTATTCTCAGGGCATCTTCGAAGCATAAACTTATGTCTTAATCTGTTGTTTTTAATGACTTCTTGTCTAGCCCATCTGTCGCAGACTTCGATTTGTAGAGGAGGGAACTTCTCACATTGGTGAATCTTTCTAGAAAAAATCTAGAAGAGATACACCAACTTTTCTTGCTGTAAAAGAATTTACTGAAAGCTATTAAAAAACGTTTGCCGAATTGTGTTTAGTTGAAATTTTGTGCCATACTTTGCAATCCTTTGTTAATATTAAAACCATGCACATACATATGTTGTAACATGTTGTAACATTATTATCGTATACATTAGGGCTACTATACAAATATATATTTATGCAATTAATAAATTAACTTACATCAAGAACCCTCTAATTATCTTATATGAGGAGGTGGAATTCTTTTTCATCTATATTCGTCTGTGTGTAATTATAGAAACTTATTTGTAACAGATCCGTAAAAAGTTAAATCATTTTAAAGTAAATAATTTGTTACCTCTTAGGACATTATGAGTTCAAAATAAACTCGTAATCCAGTTAATAAAGTTAATTATGATCAAGTTTAAATTCATTTCAAAACGTTGGGCTTCCATACCTAATTGGGTTTTTTTCTACTAGATCTGTCATAATCCCCACTGAGCGGCTGTTGTAGAAAATTCTTTTTCGTTTTTATCAGCCGTGGTTCGACTCTGTGGTCATGAGGCCCTCCGTTGCCACACCCATTCTCTGTAAATTGGTCTTGGTCTCTATAAATTGGTCTCTATATATGAAATATATAGTAAGGTGAAGTATTGCGATCGTGAAAATTTTCGAATTCGAGTTTTCAACGGAAAAACACTTCAGTTCAAATAGCCTAGTCTCGCAAAATGGTCTGTTTCTGTGAACAGCCTAGCTCAAAAATGAAAAGTTGTACGAAACTGAAATTACATATTAAAGGTAGGCATGCCTGGGAGGTTACAGCAACTTTTATGTCAAAAACAAAACATTGAAAATGGCCAAATGTTGAAGGACTTTATGGAGAGGACTTTAGAAAAGTTTGATCAAAATCGTTAGAGCCATTTTGGCGCTCAAGTCAGTCTAATTTCCATTATTTTTGTTTTGAGCACATCTACATGACAATAGCTATCCAATGATATTTCTATTTTGTGTAATACGTACATAGGAGGATCATTTGCTACAACAAAATAAAACTCCTTGTTTATTAATATATAGCTACTAAGTTTTTTTATTCGCTTACAAACCACTGATTCCCTTCTCTTTCCAAATGTTCCTTCCTATTTTTATTTAAGGTCTTGTTTTTATAATTTTTTACTGATTTCATGCAAATCAGAGTACTATCTGTATTGTAAAGTGACGCCTTTAGATATAAGTATCAGTCAATGAGAATGCATAAAAGAAAATAAGAGAATTGAAAATAATAAATGATGATAAATAAGTATAAACTACCATGTATGAAAGATAGTTGAAGTCGTAGTCGTAGTGTACCTCCAATTTTTGGGGTAGGGACACGAATTGAATTCTGTTATGGCCCTACTATGCGGCTATTAGGCAGTCCTTATAATAAGAAATATGATTTTTTTTTTTTTAATTCAGAAAAAAAAATATTTTTTCTTATTTTTATGTATAACCTATTCTGCCTTTGAGAAATGCGGCTGAACCAAGTTTCTTATAATTTTTCTTCAATGTTCCAATTTTAAATGATCTTTTATTAGCATTTTAATTAATTTCAAGTTAATTTAGTGGTAGTTATAGTTTCAGTATTGTTATTAATATTATTATTTATTATTTTTTGTTTTCGTCTAAGTTACAGTCTAATGAGAAGTATTGGAATGTTTGTAATCTGTCCGTCACATTTCCGCATACGTCTGTGGAAAATTTTTAAATAATGAGTCCGGTAATGTTTCGTCAGTAGTTAGATTGGTTTGAAAAGTACCCTTTAAGGTTCAATGTATTTTTTTCTGTGTGATGTTTGGAATGTAGATGCTCAAGATAGACTAAGCCGTAAATTACTAGATTTTTTTCTATCTTTGTTCCAATCAGTCAGTGAATCCAAAATCTCCGAAACGTCCAAAAGTGACCAAATTCTAAAAATGCTTTGGCTCCCACATTAAGAAAAAATGGTCAATTATTTCACAGTAATAATTATTGGGTTGTTCTTATTAAAACAAGTTTAAAAATTTTAATTTCCAAATGAAAAACAAATCAATTCAGTTCTGGCTTCTGGTGGACTAACAGACGGAGGAGTTGGTACAGAAACAACAGACGAATCCTGATGACAATGACCGGACAAAGAAAGGTAATTGCAGCGACTAATGCTCACATTCTGTTTGTATTTTTTGTCCTGTCCTCATTTGGAACGTTTAGGGACTGCCATTCAAATTACCAGTCCCGTTGGAAGGAGTCCAAAGCTTTTTCTACATCTACACTCAGTAGACAATGGGTAACGCTACACCACCCTAGCAGGTATGCCATGGTCGCTGAATTATATCTGTGGCATCAAAGGCTTTTTTTTTCTCTTCTAAGATCGACGTGCAGGTGAAATCTGAATGGAAATATCATCCATTCTTGATATAGATCGAAAGATTTTATGTTGATGTCTATCGAGGACAGTAATACTCAATTGTAAAAAAAAATATTAATGTTATGAGATTTTCTGATTTTATCAGTTCCCAATCTACCTTTGAATGCTGTTATTATAGGTTTTGATTTTTTACCTAGGCAGAATCAGTTTAGGCTGAAAGCCCGTGCAAAAAAAGTTTCATTGCTTAAAGAAAACTATGATAGCAATTTTTTGATTTCTTATGGTATTGAAATTAAAAACATAAGAGTCTTCCAGATAGATCATGCTATCTAAAAAACATGGCGGCCAAAAAAACTGGAAATTTTAAGACTATTTTTGGTTTATTCCCTGTAATTACTAAACGGTGCATTCTATCGAAAAAGCTATAGTATATTATATTATATAATCACAAAAACATTAAATTTTGGTCAACTAGTGTGGTCGAAAACGACGGTTTTGTAAAAAAAACAAAAAAAACAGATAGATTACTATATATGAGTCTGCAGTTTGGAAATGAGTTCTCTAAGAGAAAAATTCATATTACAATCGTTATAGAGCACCAATTCTGCGTCCATTGAGCACAAAAAAAAATTGGTCTAGTACATCACTCGATTAACATTTTAGCTCAGTTTGGTTTTCATTTTGATTTTCATAAAATGAGATTTAATAATTTAATTTAATTTAAATTAAATTATTTTGATAATTTTACTTTTAATTTAATTTTAATTGAATAATTAATTAATTAATTAATTAATTTTAATTTTAAGGTAATTTTAATTTTTAGGTATATTTTACGTATTGCTCTACTTGTGACAATTCCAAGTTTTCGATCTCCTCCTTGTGGTGCGTTTTTTGCCACCTTGAAAAACCGCAAAGAAGAAACTTGTTTTCTGTTTTTCCGAAAATAACTCGCTTCCAGTACATTTAAGGTAAAAATATGTCATAACGAATTTTTAAAAATTCAGAATTTCCTACAAGTTAGTATCTAATATTCGGAATAGCTGTTGAAATAGTGATAGTGATATTGTTATATCAATTGAAATACCTGTTAAATGTTGAATACCTTATTGAAAGGTTTGATTCTTTGCTTAGGCAGAATCAGTTTAGGCTGAAAGCCCGTGCAAAAAAATTTTCATTGTTTAAAGAAAACTTTGATAACAATTTATTGACTCATTATAGTTTTTAAATTTAAAAAATATGAATCTGTCAGTCAAATAACGCCAACTGAAAAAATGGTAGCCAAAATAACTCGAAATCTTAGGACTATTTTTGTTTAAAGAGCATCAAATTTTGCGTCTCATGTACCATAAATTAAGTTAATACCATAAGGAGTCAAAAAATCACTTGGACCAAAAAAGTATATAATCTGATGGACCAAAAAAGTATATAATCTGAAGTAAAATCGAGCATGTGCGATCATTGTACAAGCGAAATATATTTTTTTGGAAAAAAATAATAAACTCATATTAATTTTGTTTCTAATATTTTATTTTATGCAAATTTGTGAGCCATTCTGACCTTCAGATTTCAGATTTAATTGGTTGCTGGTAATCAACACTTAACAGTATTAGCCATGTCTATCAAATTTCTCCTTAATCATTCAACTATTTTTAAAAACGCTGATACACCCTCGTCATCCACAGAAAGGAATCAATTACCATATATCAATTACTATATATTTTTATTATGTATATTTCTGCGTGTTATATTGGTATGCGGCAACCAAATATGCATCCTGTTACTATCTCAAAAAACTATTAACAGAAACGGATTTCACGATATCAGAAGTTGCACATTTCCAGATGCTCGAGTGATTGGCAAGTAATGACAGCTTGTCTAAAATTCAGTTAGAGTTGAATCACTCGTGGTTCACAAGTTTGTCAGGACTCGGATCTGCATTTACATATAAGCGACATACCCTCTGCCGTTCTCGATGAGGTCATGTTTGATTCAAAACTCGAGTTGAATAATAATTGCTTGGCGCCAGCTCTTCGTTGTGAACAGTTGGAGTGGTATTAAAACTATCTAAGGTTCCTCGAGGTTCAGGATTAATAAAAAAAAATTATGAGAGCAGACAGTTTATAGGTTACTACTGGTACACATGTAGAGCCAAACATGTCTATTAGAATTTTTCAATTACATTCATCCCAATGACAGCAATACTAGAAAAATTCGTGAAGACTCTCCTACACCGAAATAGTCGGTAGAGAAATGTTGGCACATCGTCTTTACCAGTTGCCATCTAGCGTTTGTCCTAAATACACCTGAGACTGCAATTGTCGACATTGTTACGATTACAATATTAAGAAGTAAAAAAATCATGTGTATCAAAGCATTGTATTTTTCATTTTTTTTTAAATTGTCTCTATAGAAAATTGTACCTGTTCAATTGAGAAAATATATCTACCAGAAATATTGCGAAAGTTCGGAAGTAAGCTATTTTGCAATTTTTATTTTTACCAACATATCATTCTGAGTTATACATATAATTAATGCTTTCAATTATTTTTGTTTTGTCCAAATTGTAAGATATGGAGGAAATTCAATGGCACCTTCAATAACTAAATGTGTAGTTTAGTTGTTATTATATTTTAATTATGTCATTACTTCAATTTTGCAAATAATATTGATTAATATATTCTTTCGTATCAATTAATTTTAATGTATATTATAACTATAATTATGTTCAAAGATGTTCAAAATACTATTAGAGTTATAAATAAATATTTTTTTTGTTTTTAATTTGAAACATTTATTTATTAACAAAAACAGGAAATCCAGAAAAACAGGAAACACACTCACAGTTCTGGTAAACCATATGTGTCAGTAACGGTTTGTAAGCTCATGCAGATAACAGTTTGGGATTTTATAGAAGTGCCATCTGAGGGTCTCAACTTTTTTCTCTACCCATGAATATACAACCTTAGGGACGGAGCTCTGCCTCCTATGTTCTTTTGTTGCTTTGTTTTTCAATAAAACTTGCAGATGAAAAAATAATGTCAGAACTTTATTCGCCTACCCATAATATCTAAGATTTACAAAAAAAAAATTGACTTTTATTTATTAATTTGTAAAGTCCCTTTAAGTTATCTTATCCACTAAATTATTTTATATTCTACAGTGACTTGAAAATATTGTACTTTCGAAGCTTACAGATAATAGCTGCTACTGTTATTGTCTTAAATGCCTCTCTCCAAAACACCAAAGTATGGAGATTTTTCAAAAATTTAATTAATATTCGTTCAATATTAACAATAAAATAATAAAAACAAGTAGTCTGGATGATGAAGGCAGACCTGGAGATATTTTCGAGTATTTTATTTATCTAAAACAACACACTACATATTAACTTTTTCAAACAAAAACCACTTCTGCTTTTACTAAATTTCAGTATCCCTACGGTGAAAAATCTTCGGACAGCAGCGGAGGGAATGTAACGTAACGCTTTGTAAAGTTATACTACTATTACCCATGTTTGTTTATAAAATGCAGTAAAAATGTGATGAAATGATTTATCTTTTCGGATATAACAGGGTAGACAGAAATTACATATTTTTTTTTTTTAATGTAATCTGCAAATTGTTTTTATTTGAAAATGACTGAAACTATTTTTCAGATGCCGTACTACTGAGGGGACCCTATCGTTCGAAAAAAGGCGTTTATGAGCAGTTCCGCATTGTATTCCATTGAAGGACGCTCAAAGGTTTTCTAATAGGTGAAGAGAACATCTTACTATGGATCCCACTGGAGCTCTTCCAATTTTCTCTGCAGTGTTTGGACTAAGTTAGACAATTGTCCAAGACAACTCCCACGTATGTTGTACAGTCCGACGTGGCATTCTTATGGACAAGTCTGTACGGTCGCATTGACAGAGAGAAGAACTGAAGAACTCCACCTGACCATAGAGACATTATTATCCATCTTATTTTCCTCTTTCCATCGATAAATTTTGCTCAGGACTTTGCTCAGGCATTCAACTTGGTCTTTACACCGATACAGAGATTTCCTTGATGGTACTGATAATATCTTCGACCATGATATTGAAAAGATTTGGTCTCAAGGCCCTGTCGTGCCAGACGGTGAGGGCATGTACTTCTCAAAGTAATTACTCGTATGAATCTTTGGGAGAGGTATGAACGGATGGCTTCGAATAATCTACCTCCTGTCTTTCTCTGTAATTTTTCGGCGGAGTCCTTCTCTTCAAACTCGATCAAATGCGGTCCGAAAATCAACCATCGCAGCTAGGATACTCTGATGACGTTAGTACACATCCTTAATACAATGTCTTAACTGCATGCTTTAATCCTTGAGCCTTGGTTACTATGAAAGCTAGCTTGTCCTTCAGACAAGTTGACCATTTAAATAACAAATCAATAATAACAATTTAATAAAATAAAAATATGACACAATTAGGTGAATAAAATCTAGTACTTATACTTTTATACTTAGGTTAACTGATGTTATCAAACATCAATTTTAAGGGGTTTTTTTTCAAAATATATTCAGTACATAACACGACAAAAACATTAATACTGATAACAGTCTCCGGTATCTAAGTCCATGCATCTTTATTCATACTTATGGCAAATATTCGTCTTTCCCTCAATGCTCGCCTTTGAGCGAATATATTAAACACATATTTATTCATTATCTCCACTACGACTCATACAGATTCGGCGAGTAGGTGCTGGCTCTTAGCAAATATCGAATATGTGGCGCCTGAATCAAGCACGGTAAGCAGAGCCGCACATAGAAATGTTGGACCCCCAACAGGTTTTAAATTAAACCCCCCAAGGGACCATTAACTTTGATACTTTACAAGTTATAGCTATCGATATCGTTAATAAATTATTAATTAATTTTAATTAAAATAATAAATAAAATAAATAAATACTTAAAAACTTGTGATGAACCCTCTCCCGGGCAACCAGATCCCGTTAAGGATCGTCAACCCACGAAAGCTGTTGGACATTCGGACCTTGGGCGGCCCAGTCGCGAAATGGTGCTTCCGAGTGCTGTCCTTTTCCAAGCATTAAATTTCATTAATTCTCAAGCAGTAATTTGCTGAATTCTAATTATTATGATAGGAATGAATAAATATCTGGAAGTAAATAAAAATTACCAAAATAGAATGATAAATTATCGTTTCCATGAAATTTCGAGACAAATACCCAAAATTAGACTTCTGTCACAGCTCAAGATTCAGGTACTTCACCTACTTTATTGCTAATAAGGCAATAACTAAAAATAGAAAAGTTAATGTTTTTTATTTTTGTGCTAAAGGGAGTTTTGTTTTAATTTCGTCCCGGTTATGCATTCATCTCCTGATCGATGAGCCGCAGGCAGGCGTTGGCTTGAGCAGCACCTTCAGCATCTTTACTGTTCCGGGCTTGATTCTTCGCCTCATTGCAATACTCCATGGCCTTCGAGTATATTCTCTTCTTCATCAGGAGCAGTCCGTTGTTGACGTAGATGGCTATGAGACCAGAAGTGTTGATGGGCAACTTCTTCCCGATCCTCAGAGCCTTGGCGAGGTAGTCCATGGCGGACTCATCGTCGCCCATGAAAGCGTGCAGCCGACCCAATTCGTTAAGGCAGTAGCACGCCTTCTCGCTCTCTTCTCCGTGGACCGCCTTCACCAAGGAGTAGACAGTGTTCCTGTAGGTCAGCGCCTCCTTGTAGCGACTCCTGTCAGCCAGGAACAAGGAATAGCTGTCGAGAACCCGCTCCAAGACGTTGGTGGCCCATAAATAGTCCTCTGAGCCCACGTTCATCACCTGGATCTGCGCCAAACAGTGCTTGTACAGTTTTTCTGCTTTTCTGCAAAAGTCATTAAATAAGAAAATTAATTGAGAATTTAGATCTTAAAACTGAAAAAATAATTATAATAATTAATAAATCACAATTATTATAGTTTTTCTCTTGCATTTCTTTCTGTCAATAAATGTTGATATTTTTTTAAAATTAAAACTAACCACCGAATTTTCGTGAAATTCTACTCAATAGCTGGAAAATGTCAAACTGATACTTTGCAAAAAACCTTAAATATTATATATAAAATATTTGCTACAGAAAAAAAGTTATGTTGATGACTCTTTGAACTCAACAATTTTTTATAGAAAAACATATAGAACAATTTTTAAATAAATATATTGACCTTACTTATTGTCTGCACGTCATAATAACTGTCATAATAACATATTGAATATTTGTATTTCTTTATGAAGTAGAATATTTTATTATATCTTTGTTTGAATTAAATTATTCCTAAAAATGTACAATCAAAAGATATAAATTTTAAAACAGAAATTTTATTAGAGAATACAGCTTCTGCTTTTCATCTATATTACACCTCATTTAAAATAATATGCTAGCAGGGTGCCGACTTCTGCTAACTTGATCCCGACATCAAGGAAGAAAGGGGCCTAATATTATTTAAAGCGAGAAACAAGAAAATGGGGAGGCAGGGTTTCTTCAAATGCAATAATAGAGTTCACCATCGATGATTTAAAAAATATTAATAAGAACCGATACTAAACTAATTTTGATTGAGGAGGTAAGACGATTAATAGAGGAAACACGTTTGCTGGATCCCGATCGTCCAGGAATCCAACGAATCTTGGAAATAGGAAAGTTCATAGGTGATAATGGAAAACCGGCTCATTATATACCTGGGCATGAAAGTATATGAGGAAATCAAGCTAATAAAGCAGCAAAAGGGACACTCTTTCTTCCAGGTTGTGGTAGGGCCCAACTAACACCATCAGAACTCACGTCTACTGAAAGAGAATATCCACAAGGAATGACAGGAAATGTGGGACAGGAGACTCCAACATTCCAATAGTATCCTAACAATAATACACATCTTTTAGCAATGCTCGTTCTAGAGTAGTAAATTAGAGAACGAGGGAACGATTGTGGTGGGGTTGGTAAAGTGATATCCTTTCTTCTTCTAAAGTGATATCCCTTCTTTAATTTGCGCCTTAAAATGTCAAAACAACCAACCAATGACAGATGTTGAAATGAAGAAGTTGAGGATTGAGGAAAGAAATAAAACTACTAAACTATAAATTTCACTCCCCAGAAATAAAGCTGACTTCTCATTACCACCGCAATTTCATTTTGAAATGATAATGAGATAATAATGTGGTAGAGAAAATCAATTACTTTATTGATTATATCAAAGATGCAATAAATTGAAATTACATTTTATTCTCTTTCAAAAAATTCAAATGTCAAAAAAGTTACCAACATGCAGGACGTTTCAGGTTTGAAATAATTCTTCATTAGTTGGTCAAAACCAACAGAAATTACCGCCACTTAAAAAATTTGTAGATTTTGAATTCCTGGCCGAAAACTTGGAGTTCAGCTCAAAACTGTCCTAAAAGTCATTGATTATTATTTCTAGATCACTCATGAATTTTGTCTGATTTTTTGGGAAGAGTTCACCGACTCACTTTTTTGAACGCCTATATTTGAGCTTTTTCTGAGATCACCCTTAGTTAAAGTGGAGTTCGAAATCCTCGAATACTAAATTACTGTATTCTTCCTGGATATTTGTATGATTTCTACCGTCATCTAGTATTGTATGCAAGAACCACTTAAGTCATTGACTTATTATGTTTAAGCAATGGAGTCGGTGAACTTGTTTGAAGAGAAAGTGTACGGACTTGCCTAGTTTTTACTCAGGTTATGTGCCGTTTAAGGAAAAGTTAGCAACAAAAATATCTAGGACGTCCACGCACGGCTTTCCTTACCGCTTTGGGTAGCAGTCCAAAATAAAAACTGTTTTAAGTATCTTCGCTAATTTTATTTTAAAGATTTATATTTTTTATATTTAGCTTTGTAGACATGAGAATTATCTTTCAAATGAGCATCTAGGTTATTCCGGGAGATGTGTAGTTATCAGGTTTTATAAAAAAACTAAACAAAGGTGAACCGGTTTCCAAAGGAACTTTATTAAACAAGTGTATAAAGTTCAATACGCTGTATGTTTTATTTTTTGTAGGGAATTTAATTAGCTTTCGAACAGACATGACTCTGGGTGCTGTAAAAGGCCTATCTATCTATATTCACTATATCTATATATAATCTATATTCACTGAAAACGGCAAATCGAAATTTTATGCTTCGTACCTTTGCTAATAATGGTTTGATGTAGATGAGGAATTTTTTTTTCTTTTAGAATTGAATATCTTTTTAATAATACAATAAAAAAATTACCATAAAATGTATACTTTTCCTGTTATGCGCGAATAAAATATCCTATTCATTTCCGCTTTTTCTCGAGGATACACTTAAAGTTAGAAAGCTATAAATAGAAGACTTTAGGCAAGTTTCATCAAAATCGTTGCAGCCGTTTCTACGCTACAGTCCATAGAAAAATACGTTTTTCGGATATTGGCTAATGGGTGTCCAATTTGTTACAAAGGTCTGTGGAGACAAAACCGTACATAATGGGAAATAAGCAACAAAATCGGTCCATACGTGCAAGAGATAATCGTAGCACAGATAGGCCAATAGCCTAAAATGCATTTTTGGACCCAGGAGGTCTCTGAAAGGCATAGGTTCGTTGAAAACTGCCTTGAAATAGAAATTTTGAACCGATTACAATACTTTCCTTACCTAGTATTGGTAAGAAAGTAAAAGTTTTGGAAAAAATTTTCTATTTGATTTGTAAAACAAACTATTCACATATGTAAAGATCTTTAAAAATAATTTCTAACCTATCACTAAGTACCTACACATAGTCGGTAGTGACTTCGTAAATCTTTGCCAGGTCATAGGCTGTGTGAACCTTCAACTTCTTGATAACCGTTGTTTGTTCCTGCGGCATGTTGAAGTTGTTGTTCAACTCCAGGTAGTGGCGTTCCGCTTTCTTGTATTCCTTCTTGTTGTATGTTAGTTTGGCCAATATGAGGAGCAATATGTTGGTCCAGTCCATGTTGTGTACCCTTCTCGCCTCATCCAAGGCGCGTTCCAACACCGTTTCTGCCTCGTCTAATCTTCCAGCCTAAAGGAAAAAGATAAATTTGGTTCATACGGAGGTTAGATGGAACTTTTCTCCTGCAAGAGCTTTAAATTTAATATATCCCCTTTAATTTAAATAAGCACTAAGCATAATAGTTATGTTTTCTTTGAATTAAAATTTTCGAATTAGAGTTTTCAACGGAAATACACGTTATAAGGCTCCCTGAGTCCAAAACAACCAGTATCGCACATTGTTCTGTGTGTGTGTGTGTGTGTGTGTGTGTGTGTGTGTGTATGTGTGTGTGTGTGTGTGTGTGTGTGTATGTTTCTGTGTGTCTGTGAATAAGGCAGCTCAGAAACAAGAAGGCCTTTTAACTTTTCATTTATGTAGTATGTCACTGGGAAAATGCGGTGAAAAAAGTTATGACGAAAAGATTATTTTATTTTAACTCGAAAAGTATGCATTTTATGGTAAATTATGTACATAATCATATGAAAGATAATAAAATTCCTAGCAAAACACAAAAAAAATCATAGAAATCGGACTAGTATCAGCAAAGGTATAGCGTTTTGGACTTAACGGAAGAACCACTTAATATCATCGATTTGCACGAAAATGAAATTCCAACAATTTTTGTGAAACTCGTTGTACCAATGCACAATTAAATGATCTTCAATATCAGCTTAAGTCTTATCCTCACTGAAATAGTCTGACAGGGCTTATATGCCGAATAATCAAAATGACTTCCTCTAATGTAACTTTAATTTTGTTTAGCTGAAATATAAATCTTCTCTCATTGTTATTAGTAATGAAAAATGGATAAATATAAACCAAGAATGAATTTGGATATTCAACTAAAGGAGAGAAAAATCAAAAATATTTTTCCAGATTAAAAACAAATTTCCGGAAATAACAGTAGTAATATATTTGCATAATGTATCGTTAGAAAGCTAAATATTTTAGAAAAATTACTATCTAGCATATACAGTCTTAGAAGTTATTGGAGAGTGACGAAATCGCGTATACTTCAATGATAGTTGTAAATAATAATTTATACTATTATAGCATTTAATGAAAGCTAAATGCTTCTATGAGAACTGCATTCAGTGGAATTCTCATGGAAACTAAATAAATAAATAAAATGGAAACTTTAAGCATAGGCTCTTGCTAATAGCAGTAACCAGCCAACGTTCAAGAATTTAAAGTGTGGCCATTTCACACCATATCAACAAATAAAAAATTAATTTTGTATACAACGTTTTTCAAAATGAGTTAAACTCGGTATTTATGTTCTACCTATAAAAACATATATATATATATATATATATATATATATATATATATATATATATATATATATATATATATATATATATATATATTATATATAAAATATATATTCCACTGCTTTTGGATGCGTTTTGAATCACTGAAAAGATTAGGGCTTCAAACTATATGCCCTAGAAAAATCAAAATAGCATTATTATTTTCCGAATTATTTGGGGTTTAATTTGTGAGTATCTTGAATATAGCAAACCAATCTTTAAATGTTTAAAAATGTCCAAAAACTTATTTTTTTTTAAACAAAATCGAAATTTTTAATTAATGAACGTTAGATAAATATGCTATATAACACACACACACACACACACACACACATATATATATATATATATATATATATATATATTTGTTATAAGAATGTATGGGCCGAATATCATGATGGGGTTTTTCTGGGTTCTATTATAAAAAAGTAATAAAACGTTTTATATTTATGCCAAGTTTCTATCAAACTGAAATGGAGATACACTGTATATGACATATTTTAAACAATTCAATTTATTTTGCTAAAAGACATTATGCAACTGCGTTTGTAAGTTATTCACCATACTCGATATTATTTGTGAGGCATTAATTGGTGAATGAGCTTTTACTATTTATTTTGACATGATCCCATCACAAAATTTATTTATGGCCATTCTTATATTATCATTAAATATAAGTTTTAAATTGGCCACATTAAAACACAAAAACATTAAATTTTGATGAGTTAATTAAAAAACAACTGTGGTTTAAAAAAATATTTATATTTAATGTTTACTGTTAATATAAAATAAAATATCAAATTTTATGATGGTATCATGTCAATTAATGGCTCACGAATAATGTTGGGTATAGTAAATAACATAAAATGCAGTTAACTTTTTCTCTTATTTGTATAGCTTAAAATAAAACCACTCATTTTCAATTGGGAAAAAAGATTTAAATACATGGAAATCAAATATAATATATAAATATAAATAAAAATACATGATAATCTTTATAAATACATGGAACTTCTTTAGAGTTTTAAAGAATTTTAGAACTTTTAAATTTATGATACCCAAGTTTAAATTACTATTATAAAAAAGAACACAACAGTAAAACTAATTAAATAAATCTTAATATTATTAAGTTGATATAATGAATAAAAAGAACTTAAGTAATTTATAAATTTATGTAAGGAAGTTGAAATTATATATTCACCTCAACTAATATCTATAAAAGAAGATCTCATTTTCGAGTAAACTAATGCCTTATTATAAATTATGTATGTTGTAAAATTAGGTATAAATCACATAAAACCAATAAACTCAGTAAAATAATTATAACCAGAAATGTCATAAATTTTTAATAAAGATAATCTATAACCTAATCAACCTCCTAGAAATACAAAAACTAAAGGAAGTACTTTTAAAATAAAATGAAAACATACAAATTCAAAATAAGGAAAACTTAATCAGCTTAAAATTCTTCCTATAACCACAGATAATGAAGTCAAGAAAATTAAAGAAAAAAGCATGATAAAATCCTCAGAATAATTTAAATTTGGCATCAAACCATTTTAACCTCTAAAAAAAAAAGAATGAACCAATGGTAATCTGTAACAAACTGTTAGACCAATAGATAAAAAAAAAAAAAATATATATATAAATTTTTAAAATTGTATCTCAACCGCTCAAAAACTAAATCATTTCTGTAAATACCTGATAAAAAAGAAAAAACACACACGAAGATAAGTTAGAAATACAAAAACAAGAGCAAGTAAAAGGGATACAATTAATTTAATTTCATCTTTTATACAATGAATAATTAAGCCTGCACATAAAAATATTAAAGTCTTAAAAGAAGTATGAGTTAACATATCAAAATATGAACAAATATGATAACCTATGAACAAAATTCTTAATATATAACTTAATTGACTTAAAGTAGATAAAGGAATAATCTTCTTAAAATCATTTTCAAAATTAGCTGCTAAACCAGATATAAATATAATTACACAAGAAATTAATAAAAAATAATTTATATTATAAAAATATAGTATATTCACTAAAATGATGAGTAAATAAACTCCAGCAGTAACTTCTCTCAGTTTGTATAAAGATTATTAGTTATCATTATCAGTTTGTATAATGATTTTTAGGTACGCAAATTTAATTGTTAAAAAAAAATATGACATATACAGTGTATCTCCATTTCATTTAAAAAAAAAAAAAGTGGTATAAAAATACAAGATTTTATTTTTTTATACTGGAATCCTCAAAAACCCATCTTTTGATATAATTTTGACAATGTGTGCATATAATGTAAATGTAACCATTTTTTAAATTAAAAATTTCGATTTTGAATCTTTGAGAAAACAACAATTTGGAAATTTTTAAGCATTATAAGATTAGTTATGTTAAGTCAAGATGCATTTCGAATTAAAGGCCATATAATTCTTAAAAGTATACCACTATTTTGGGCTTAGTAGGGCAAATAGTTTTGGAGCTATAAGCTTTTAAATGATATAAAAACATGTCGAAAAACAGTCCATTTTTGGTTCTTTAAAAATTTATAACTCAAAAATTGGAGAAATTTAAAATATTGTATTTTCATCCTTACTGATACATATATATGCAAAACATTATCGATCTTTGAGGCATCAAGTTCCAGACCATTAGTTGATTTGACCCATATGCTTTATACTAAATTTATAGTAGGTATATATAATATTTAGTGAAGAAGAAATATTTAATATTAACACGGTTTCCGTTTAGAAAAGACTTTCGGAAACTGATAAAGCCTACCTTAATTTAGAGATAAAGGGAATGATCAAGACTCACTTCCAACAAATTTTTGATGTGTTCAAGGAGCTTCAACTTCTGGTACGCGGTGACTGAAGCCTGTCCATCTCCCGAGTTTTTGTATTCGATCTTCGGCTGCCAATCCATTTTGTCGGCCAGTACGATCGGCCAGAATATGGAGATAATCGTGACATACTGTGGCACACGTGACACCTGGGCCCGTGACTTTCTGAAAGGAATGCACCTCTTATACTCTGAGTACCTTCTGAAGAGGAACAGTCGTTTGATGAAGAGAAGGCCATAACAACCTACGGCCAACTTCTTGAACATAACCTAATCTGGATTGTAATTTTCATGTCATTGAAACCATATGTTTTTGACACTGAAGTTTCCTCAGAAATGATATTTTATAATGAGTTACGGATTTTCATTTTTATTTTCATTGGGCGGAAAATAATTGCCGAAAACATTTTTATTTTGTAACGTAAAAGTTTGAAACCGAATGTCTGAAAACTTTCAGTTTTTTACAACCTTTCAGATATGAAATAAATTTTTTAAGCTCTCAGATTGTGCAATCATAAGCTGCCCTTTATAAAGAATAACGAAAAAAAACTTGTAACTTGTACTTATGTCATAACAAATTTCTTTATACTATAATGAATCATATAATATATTTATTTATAGTATATGTATGATCCATTATTTATAAATGAAAACTATAACATAAAAAAATATTCTCTGCTTGTTAATCAAATTCAACACATTTATGTACTCTAACTACGGAATGTCTTACATGCTATCAACCAATTCTAACCAGTGTAAGAGTTCCTCCAAGTTTTCGAACCGGGACACCTAATGAAAATCCCAACGCAATCAAACTGCTTGAAAATTTAAGTTGTTTATAATCAACAATCATCATCAAATACCATATTGACAGGGATTTCATTATTTAATCACGCTCCATTACAAAACAGAAAACAAAACAAAATTGGAATAGAATCAATACGAAATCGTATATTAAACTGAAGTATACGGAACGTATGCAAAAGACATGCGTGATCTAAATTTGAAACACAAATGTTTATCAATACGGAAAAAACTAAATAAACAAAGATAAATATTGTGATTAATTGAACCAGAAAAAGCTGTTTTATAACTTTTTGGTTTATTATTTTCAATAATAGACATTTGGAATCGACTAAAGAAATTTTTTTTGTAACCTCCCCTCAAAATTTGAGGTTTTACGTTTCAAGATACGTAGAATCCAAATATCGAATAAAAAAAAATCCGTCCGTCCGCCGTACGCCGCGACTTTTCTCCGAGACTACTGGACCGATTTTCTTGAGATTCGGTACCAAAGTCACAGGTCACCCCGGGATGATTCTCGGAACTCGACATTATAATCCGTCTGTTTGTTTCAAAATGGCGGCCGATTAGAGATCTCATAAGTCCATAACTCCGTCATTTATAAAGATAGAGAGAAAATGTAAGGTGTTTTGGAATCAGCATAACGAGAAACCAAAAAAAAAAAAAAAAAAAAAAATTGAAAAACAAAAAATCTATAATAATTGCCGATTAAAGATCTTATATACCCATAACTTGGTCATTTATAAACATAGAGGAGAAATGTAAGGTGTTTTGGAATCAGCATGACAAGGCATTAAATTAACAAAAAAGAAAAAAGAAAAAAAACGAAAAATAAAAAAATCTCTATCTTTAAATGCTTTTGGTTTATTATTTTCAATAATAGACCTTTGGAATCGACCAAAGAAAATTTTTTTGTAGCCCCCCCTCAAAATTTGAGGTTTTACGTTTCAAGACGCGTAGAATCCAAATATCGAATAAAAAAAAATCCGTCCGCAAAAATATAGAGAGAAAATGTAAGGTATTTTGGAGTCAACATAACGAGAGATGCAAAATTATCATTATAAAGTATCATTTTACATCACAGCCTACTTGCATTGACGCAGTTTTTTTAATTAACACAGTTCGGCACTCTCACGACGAACATCTTGTGACAAGCTTCAAATTTCTTTTCCTTTGGTACCTACTGCTTCATATTTTTTACTTTGACAGAATAGATATTTTTGTGGAATAATAAACAAGTGGAATAAATAAGTGGAAATAATAAACCATTGTGTAATAATTTGCAGCGTTTTTTTTATTATTTGTTTATTGAAATTTATAACTGTATTACAATAATACAACAAGTAAATATGAAGTTAGAGTATAATACATGATAATGACTTGTAGATCCATTGGTAGCACTTCAATGACTATTTTAAGTTAGAAGGTCCCGTGGCCATCTTCTTTTCAGAGGCCTCAGAGGATTATCAGGAATACGTGGGGATGAAAGCCTACGAACAAGGGGGTTGGTATGGGTAAGGAGTTTGGAATTAAAGGAGGTATATCTATTTCGGGCTAAATCTGCAACAAATGGGATATTGAGGTCTTTGTGGATAATTTTATTTGTGACAAAATTAGGAGCATTAAAGGATATTTCGAAGGATTTTGGATTGCAAGGATTGGATGCGAGAGGAATTTGATGGTTTAGTGGTACTCCAAAGCTATATCCCGTATGTCCAAATAGGCCTGATAATGGTGATGTAAATGAGCTTTTTGTAGAAAATTGAAAATTTGTTTTGAGCGTTTGTCAAGTAAATATTGTAGTAATCGGAATCTACGAGCAGTTTCTTGTCGTTTCAGTCTTGTATGATGGTTCCATGTAAGGCGTTTATCAAGATGGAGTCCTAGGTAGCGGATCTATTCGACAGGTATAAATGGTCTATTATTAAAGGACACTGTAGGACAGGATTTGTTGGGGATTTGTTTAATTCTCCAGTTTTGACACCATTCTTCAATAGCTGTGATTTGTGAATGCAGGGTTTGAGATTCGGCAAATGGGGCATTGTTCACAGATAACACACATGTGTCATCAGCGTAAGTAGTGAAGATGGTGCTAGGATGGGTTGGAATATCAGCTGGATATACCGTGTAAAGGTTGGGGCCTAGGTTACTACCTTGAGGTACACCGGTGGACTGAGAGAATCGTGATGAGTAGACAAGATTATAGTGTACTTTGAAGGTTCTATCGGCGAGGAAGGAACGGATTAGAAAATAAGTAGGGGGAAGGAATTGGCGGAGTTTGTAAAGCAGTCCCGGGTGCTAGACTAGGTCAAAAGCTTGTTTTGTAATTTATACTTATGAAGTATGAATACTACACAATTTTGATATTTTTTTACGGCTTTCTTCGTGTTTCGTCAAAACGGTCTAAATGCATAAGCAAGAGGTTAAAGAAGGGTTCTTCTATCAATAATGAATATATATATATATATATATATATATATATATATATATATATATATATATATAAGGAATGCAAAAATTTAAAAAAAAGTTATGCAAATGTATACAACAGGATATTTCTGTCCAACCAAAAAAAAAATACCCTATATCTAGTCTTGATGTGCCATATCCTTGATGCCAGATCTAATACTGGTCCAATTTCGATTATGTTTTTTTGTTTTGTAGGAAATTTTATTACCCCGCCACAAAAATAAAATTGAAAAAAAACTGAAATAATACCAAAATTTTTCTGTCGGCTTTAAAAAATCGTATTCATTGGGATTATTAAAATTATTACTGCATTAATTAGATCACAGCTGAAGATTTCCTATTGCTACGCTCGCTCCAATTTAATTTTTTCAATCATATACAAAATTCGTATTTAATAAAGAATATGTGAAATTCTTAAAAGTGAGGTATATTTGTTTTTTTGAACAAACCCTAATTGGCTACAGTTATTGTTAAAAAAAAGTATATTGCGATTTGTTATATGAACCTTTACTCCAATCTCCTGTTTCTCGTGCATGAACTAAGAATTCAGTTCATGAATGTTTCTTGTTATATAAACTCATAGGTTTTAACAAAGTGGATTTTGCGGTTTTGCATTTTACATATGTTGAAAAGTAGCGATATATGTCAGGTAAAAGCAACTGAGTAGTAATCTCACTCGAAAAAAAAAAAAAAAAAAATTTTTTTGCGCACGTTGCTCCAATTAATGCCATTAATACTGAGAGTATTTCATTTGCTTGTCATACTATTCGGAATTTCATGCTATGCGGAATATTCCTGCCCATATCATCCCGAAAAAATGGGATTCTATTATATTTTAAATAATTACGACAAACCTTGGAAGCTCCTTTGGCCAAAATTTATCCTTGAAAAAAGATGTTTCCGATATCTCCCGTCGTACATTCTCCACCTTGAAGCGATTTGTTCTTTCCACCTTCGTCAATTATTTCTATTTGAAATCTGTAGACTTCTAGTTGCCTCCTTAATATTTTTCCATTTTGACTGCTGTTGTTCGGCGTATGGTGGTGTCCCTGGGCACCTCAAAGCAAAAATAAAACGTTTGATAAATTGCTTTGTACGATCCATCTTCGAGATTCCAGAGGACACTTTTTTAGATGATTTCCCGAAGATTTGAAGTGGTTTTAGTTTTCCTATCGTCGTATGTATTTCCTGGCTCCTTACTCTTCCATGTTCAGACATTTTCGACCTCCTTCAGTTCAAATCCTCTGTCCATTCCTACCATGCCCGTTCTCGATCTTCTGATTTATATACAACGGTCCATCGATCAGAAGCTTTCGACAGATCTTTCCTTATCCAATCCTCGTCCCTATATAAAACGACTCCTCCCTTCATCCGTCGCTCTAATACTCTTTCCACCTTCAAATTTCGCTTATTCAATCATTTCCTATCCACCCTGTTCCAAAAGAATTATAAATAGAATTTCCTTAACTTCAATCAACATTATAACTTCAATATGTACTTAAACTAGATTTTGTACTTTTTTAATCATTTTTACTTCCTTGTACGAAGTAAAGGAAGTATTATAATCGCGAAAATTTTCGGTTTTCAGATTTCAACGGAAATAAACATTTTGACCATCCCTGAATCCATTTTGACTAGTTTCGTCTTGCCGTCTGTACGCAAGTTCGTATCGCGCATAACTCAAAAACGGTTAGCCGTAGAAAGTTGAAATTTTGTATTTAGGATTGTTGTAAAATCTAATTGTGAACCTTCCTTTTTGGTCACTGCCTGATCACCGGAAGTGGTACTTTACTTGAAGGTCATAATTGATTTCCATCAAAACTTATATTAAAATACTTTGCAAAACTTCTCAAATTTGGTATTTATAACTTATATATTGATTTAAATAACATACTAGATTTTGGTCTAAATTAAAAAACCGAAAGCGGTACTTTACTTGAAGGTCATATTAGTTTTTCATCAAAAATTATATTAAAATATAATGTAAAACATCTCAAATTTGGTAAATAGGACTTTTATATCCATATGAATGTATTTACTATATTTTTGTTAAAATTGGTGCGCCGAAAACGGTACTTTATTTGAAGGTCATAATAAGCTTACATCAAAAATTATATTTAAATTAAATGCATAAATCATATGTTTCGGTAATAAAGATTACAAACGCAATTTGGTTTTCAATCCGATTAAACATTTTTATTACTTGTTTTAAGTGTTAAAATTGAGTGTAAAATACTGATTTTCCTCCCTATTCGTGTGTGTGTGTCTGTCAATAGATGGATGTCGCGACGCCGAGTGTCATTTTTGAGATACTCCAATCTTCGGAAACAAGTAACCAAATTCAGGATCACTTTTTGAGCCACCGATTTATAGTTTAATAGGCATACAAGGAAGTCATGTGTTGTCCACATCAGATATTTTTAGTTTTAATTTTACTTAATTAACATTTGAAGTTTGTATATTTTTTTTTATTAAAAGACATATAACCGTCAAGTTATACACCTATATTTCCCGTCAGAAGCTGCTCCATTATTATGTTAGAAGCTATTCCATTACGACTTGTAATTTCATTTGTTCATACTATATCTACTTGAGGGCTCTGAAGTCCACCTATCACTGCCTGAAATCGTTTTTCTGAAGAGACTTGCGCAAGACTAAACAATGCTTATATTATTACTATTATTATTATTACTTATAATCGAACCATTATTCAATGGCTTCCGGAATTGGGTATATTGGTCAACCCTTGGAGTAATTAGAAATGGACGGGTACAAGGAACCAACAAGTCCCGAGGGCCAATCACATAAGAAGGAAAAACTTGAGCGAGCAAAAACAGAGACTTGTGCGGGTACTGTTGCTAATGAAATGGCCACTAGAGAGCGCTTGTAATTCTTTTCTTATACTCTTCTCTCCTCCCCATTCCCCTTCGAGCATCTAAATCTAACATAATTGGACAACTGACCCTTTTTCAGATGTAAAAACTCACCCTCCGCGGAAGAGCCAGTATTAGTCCGTCTTGTTATTGCTCAAATAGATTTTTATAATCCTAACGTACTAATTGAATCTTGTGTAATTGAAATTCTTGTTTGCATCCTTAACTTTAAAAATTAATGGCAAAATTCTTTTGTTCTAAATTATAGTTTGGACATATGAAAACATAATTTAAAATACGGAGCCCTGTTGCTCAAACCAATTGTCAAATTTTCCCTGAAAATAATAGACTTTTGTACTGTAAAGAAAATCCTCGAAGGGGGATGGATTTTTTTCCTACTAACTTGGGCATTTCCAGCGGCCCCCATCGGAACAAATGAGCTGAAATTCGATTTGTGTACGATTTTTTTCTAGGCCGAAATAATCATTTTATGTCAAATATGTAGTATGTCATTTTATGTATTCAACGTCATGAGTGCATATGATCATTTCAAAGGTAATTAAAGGCCCTACATAACAAAAGAAAATAAATCATCTGGATCTGACCATTATTAGCAAAGATACGTCGTATTGAGCATTGTAGTCTTTAGCAGAAGAACCTTTTACCGAAGCCCCAAATGTTGTTTGAATCTATGTTATGTTATGTTATTTAGTTATCTATGTTATTTGTTTGTTATGTTATTTAGAATTTAAAAAAACGAAATCAAATTTAATGAGATTATCCGATCGGGAAGGTTACACTTAACCAGTCTTGGCAAAATGACTTTTACAATTTATATTACAGTTTATAACCCACCCTATCTGCCAAGCAGCATCGGTCTTCAACAGAATCGTTCAAAGTATTGCTATTTTTGGACGATTTTGGTTTATTATTTTCAATAATAGACCCTTGGAATCGACCAAGGAAAATTTGTTTGTAACCACCCTCAAAATTTGAGGTTTTACGTTTCAAGATACGTAGAATCCAAATATCGAATAAAAAAAATCCGTCCGTCCGCCGTCCACCGTACGCCGTACGCCGTCCGCGGCTTTTCTCTGAGACTACTGGACCGATTTTCTTGAGATTCGGTACCAAAGTCACAGGTCACCCCGGGATGATCCTCGGAACTTGACACTACCATCCGTCTGTTTTTTTTCAAAATGGCGGCCGATTAGACATCTCATAAGCCCTCGGTCATTTATAAAGTAAGGTGTTTTGGAATCAGCATAACGAGATATGCAAAAAAAAAAAATATATATTGAAAAACAAAAAATCTGTATAATTGCCAATTAAATATCTAATAAGCCCATCACTCGGTCATTTATAAAGATAGAGAGATTACTTGGTTTGAAATTTAAAATAAACCACAAGCCACTCTCCGTGATCTCGGACTGAGGAGGATAATCAAGACTAGGTAGACCTTCAATCAGAAAAGCATTAGACGATCATTTCATATTCCCAAATTAAATTTTAATTACCAGTAGTATTATAAAATGATAAATAAGCATATGTTAAATAAGCCGGAAGCTTCTAGTAGAGAGCGCCTGTTTTCTGCTGAGGCACCGATTGGAGCAGCCGATCAGAAGCCAGATTTTGGTCACGTGGCTAAAACGATGGTGTCTAATTTGAATTAACCTAAACCTAACTTTATCAATCGGGCTTCGCGCCCTATTTAGTCAAGTGGCCTAATCCCGAATCACTTTAAAAATTGGGCCACGCCTCTTTTTAGTCACTTGACCACAATGTCAAATTTGAATTTAAACCTCGACCAAACATTAAGTATTAGGCCACGTCCATTTTAGTCACTTCCCTTCCCTCGCCTATTCTCCACCTAGAGCCGTCATTTTGTTTTTCTGCAACTTGAGAGATTTAATTATTCCCGAACCTCAGTATTCCCGGCCGCTAATTCGCTTTTTCTGCAACCTGAGAGACTTAAGATTTTATAGAGGCCGTGTGTGCCGGCTGTAATTTTACGTTACTTAGAAGCTTTAGAATTTGTCAAAAAGACAGGTACACACTTTATAGTATGTAATCTTCCCAACGGTCGTTTAGCCTTAACCAATCCAATGAAGAGTCAGATATCCACATTATAGTCTGTAACCTTCCTAAGGGTTACGTAACCTATACCTTGTTTATGTGATTCGCAACCTTCTCAATGTTTACATAACTTACACAGGTTTTTATGTATATCTATACAGTTTGAATCATGTGTAAACACGTTGGATGATGTCTTGATGAAATGTAAACCTGTACTTTCCTATCATGAAATCATATAAGGTGACGTCATGACTTTGAACTTTTAATCCTCTATCATTTAATCCTTAAAGTCCCTATACCATTTAGAAACTACGATATAGAACCTTTTAATCCTTTCTTGATAACAATATAGGCGACATTATCATTATTAACCACATTTTGTTCCTTTTATAGTTTAAGATTTATGTAATCTTCCCAATGTTGACCTTAGCCTGCCTATTT
The DNA here is from genome assembly GCA_948150685.1 of Rhaphigaster nebulosa. Lineage (NCBI taxonomy): Eukaryota > Metazoa > Arthropoda > Insecta > Hemiptera > Pentatomidae > Rhaphigaster > Rhaphigaster nebulosa. Next base: position 204,257,043 of record OX411306.1, read on the forward strand.
GTTTACATTTTCTATACCCTTCATAAAGTTACCGCTAGGAGATACTTCACTTTAGGATATTTCACTTTCCTGGTTTGAATCTACAATCTTCTCAATTTCCACATTTATACAACCTCTTCAACCTACCTACCTATTTGTTTGCATTTTTGTATAACCTTCTCAATGGTCACATTTTTTTATTCGATAGAGCGCTGCACCTACTCTACTTCAGAATGTTTCCGCCAGGGCGCATTAACTACTACAAGATTTTCTTGCCTTTTTTAAATGACCTTTTCCATGTTTACATTTTATGCAACTTTTCCAATTGTTTTTTTAGCCTCTCCTGATATGTTTTTTTCCCTTTTCCAAACATGATTAAATCACATATAATCGACAATGCTGGTCCGTATCAGCCTTTGCGACATCTTAGCCGTTTCGGATATTCTCGAAACCCCTCGGAACAGTACAAGTTGCGTAAGATGTAAACATTAAGAATATTATGGAAAATGTTAACGTTGTAGAGGTTATGTAAAAATTGGAAGATATAGGTCTATAAATTGGGAACCTGACTCTTCAAATGGTGAGGAGGATAAACGTTGGGAAGGTTATGTGAACATTGGAAGGAAAGAGTGATAAGTAGAAGAGGTTGTAAAATTCTACGTGCTCCAGTCCAGAGCGCATGTTAATATTTCTCCTAGGCATCATCCAACTTGTTTGCACAAGATCCAATCTGTTTAGATTTTAGTAATGTTAAGCAATGTGAATGTTACGTAAATATTGAGATGATTGCAAAAATACGTAAACAAAATGAAGGATGTGTAACCGTTAGGTACGTTTCAGACTTTAAAGTGGATACCTGACCCTTCATCGAATTGGTTACATTATATTACCGTCGGGAAGGTTACATACTGTTAATTGGGTATCGTTCGACAAAGCTTTAAGCCTCTCAAGTTTCAGATAAACAAAATGGTGGCGATAATAAAGGAATTGGCAGCTAGCCACACTAAGCCTTTACAAAACCGTAAGTCTCTCAAGTTGGGGTACAACAATGGCTCAGGACGGGAATGGGTGTGGAGGGATGGGACAATGTGAATGTAAAAAAAAAGGGTGTAGGTAAAAAGGGGTAGGGTCTCATGACCATGTGACGAAAAAGGGCGTTATAGTTAAAGTAAGGCGGATAATTGCGTGTAAAGGACGTGAGGCTCGATAGTTAGGATTAGGTAGAGATTTAAATTCAAATTTGGCAATGTGGTCACTTGACGGGGTCATGTGACTAATAAGGGGAATGGTCCGATAATTAAGGTTAGGTCGTGGTAAGATCACGAGACTAAAAGGGGCGCGAATCGCAATAGTTAAGATTAGTTCCAAGGTTAAATTCAAATTCAAATTTGGCACCATGATCACGTAACTGGTCAACTGACCAAATGCTGGCTTCCGATCGGCTGCTGAAAACGGTCCACCGTGTCGCCTGTTTTCCCTCTACTGCCACATTTATATGTATGAGTCAGACTCGCGTGAAATGATCCAAACTCGCTTCAAATTGAATATTACGATGTTCCCTTGCCATTCACAGGCTGTCGAAAGACGTATAAAAGTTGTGACTGAAACATCAGCAACTGCGTGCGGCCAAGAAGCAAGAGATCAGCTGATCGGAGTCCATATTCAATCTAGGAACGAGCTTCCAAAATTTGACACTTAACAGCTGTTCTTCAAGCCAGTTGCGGACCCTGAAGATGATATCCGAGGGGACTGATCTTTTTCTATATTCTTTATAAGATAAATTTACAACTATTTTATGTCGAGAGGAATTTTATATATATATATATATATACATATATATATATATATATATATATATATATATATATATATATATATATATATATATATATATATACATATATAAAATTCCTAGATTCCTAATATACATATATATTTTTATTAATTTCATTCCAACCTATTGGTTATTTCTTTAACTGTACATATTTTGGACAATCAAGGCTTAGTGTTTGAAATCCTCCAGTTACACCCTTATAAAAAATTTAATATAGTGATAATACTGACTTCAGATTGGCAATGAGTTACACAATTTTCCCACGAGTTAGATTTTCTAAGCTCACATGCCTAAAGTGTGATAATACAAAAAGATCAGAAGGACGCTTGTTGCAAGACTGTTCTAAATTTGAAACAATTAGACATATATATTAGGACTTAAGTTTTTAAAATAATAGATTTATATATATATTTATTTTTGATAACGCATATTTCTATTTCTCGGCAATTCTGTATCTTTTATTAAACACATAAACATTTTATTTTGTTATTTTTCTGGTTACATATTTGATTTAAATAAATCAAAAGCTCAATTTTTATAAAAATAAAAATATGTGATGTAGGTAACACATGACTTCCTAATACGCCTATTAAATTATAAATCCGTGGCTCAAAAAGTGATACTGAATTTGGTTACTAGTTTCCGAAGATTGACACTCGGCGTCCCGACATCCATTTATTGACACACACACACACTCTTGTTACTGGAGGTCTCATTCCGTTATTATATGTCGTTTTTCTTCAGCAGGTAACTAGATATAGCATTGGAAATCGACAGTTTCGACATTTTAAGCGGAAAAACTCACTTAACTAATATCTTATTCTCATGCTGCAGACTTGTTGATCTCACAAATGGGGAGGAAAACCAGTATTTTACACTCAATTTTAACACTTTAAACAAGTAATAAAAGTGTTTAATTGGATTAGAAACCAAATTGCGTTTGCAAACTTTATTACCGAAACATATGATTTCTCTTTTAGTTTAAATATAATTTTTGATGTAAGCTTATTATGACCTTCAAGTAAAGTATCCTTTTCGGCTCACGAATTTTAACCAAAATCTATTAAATACATTTATATCGATATAAAAAGTCTATTTACCAACGTTGAGATGTTTTACATTATATTTTAATATAATTTTTTATGAAAAACTAATATGACCCTCAAGTAAAGTACCGCTTCTGGTTTTCCAATTTAGACCAAAATCTAGTATGTTATTTATATCAATATATAAATTATGAATACTAAATTTGAGAAGTTTTGTATAGCATTTTAATATAATTTTTGATGGAAATCAATTATGACCTTCAAGTAAAGTACAACTTTCGGTGATCAAGCAGTAACCAAAAAAGGAGGTTCACAACTAGATTTTAGGACAATCCTAAATACAAAATTTCAACTTTCTACAGCTATTCGTTTTTGAGTTATGCGAGATACGAACTTGCGTACAGACGGCATGACCAAACTAGTCAAAATGGATTCAGGGATGGTCAAAATGGTTATTTCCGTTGAAATCTGAAAACCGAAAATTTTCGCGATTATAATACTTCCTTTACTTCGTACATGGAAGTAAAAATGATTAAAAAAGTACAAAATCTAGTTTAAGTACATATTGAAGTTATAATGTTGATAGTTGTAATGTTGATTGAAGTTAAGGAAATTCTATTTATAATTCGTTTGGAACAGGGTGGATAGGAAATGATTGAATAAGCGGAATTTGAAGGTGGAAAGAGTATTAGAGCGACGGATGAAGGGAGGAGTCGTTTTATATAGGGACGAGGATTGGATAAGGAAAGATCTGTCGAAAGCTGCTGATCGATGGACCGTTGTATATAAATCAGAAGATCGAGAACGGGCATGGTAGGAATGGACAGAGGATTTGAACTGAAGGAGGTCGAAAATGTCTGAACTGACTGCAAAAATAAAATTATTATCATGGTAAAATTATGTAAAATGGTAATAATTTACTTATCTCATTATTTTATGTTTTATTTTTGGGCAAAAATATCTAGTCAATATAATGAACAGCTGAACTTTATTAGGTTGACTTTAGGTTAATGTTTATTAAATGAGCGTTATAAAATTAGCATACAAAAATGAGAGACGAAGAGAGTTTGTAAAAAAAAAAGTTTAATTCTTACTGCTTATTTCTTATTATGTTATTTATTATTTTGGCGAAGGGGGTAGGTAAGAGTGAAAAAATATATATTATATTATAATATATTATACATATTATCTTCATACTATATCTTTGTTAGGTGGTTTTATATGTGTTAATTACCTTACAAAAAACACTGGTTTTTGATTACTTTTTTGATTGTAGTTGTATTCAATTATGATCGTGCAGTTGCTGTTTGCTCCTATCTGTTTTCCAAGTTTTTTAATGAAACGAAGTAAAATAAATAAATAAATATTAATTTATCGTATACAAAAAAATTTTCAATAAAAAAAATTTAATTTTGTTATTACCAATGGAGCTTAGCGGGTAAATATTATTATTATATTAACTTACAACATTATTATTATAACACATAAGGAATGTAGATCAACTATTTTATAGTTGATAGACACGGACATATAAACATACTGATAAGATGGTCATGAATACGAGACTAAAAAGGTATTGGATGAGGGATCACCTCCATAACTAACAAAGGTGAGTGAATCAAGCCAGGGAAGAGGTCCTAATAGGCACTATGTTTCTCCAAGCTGTCATTTTATTACTCTCTATATTATTAGACAATTTTCTGGTTTCAACTTACAATTGAGATGTGCAAATTAAAAAAAGAAATAAAATTAATTTTTAAAAAATTACCATCTGCAAAACATTACATAACTATAATACTAGTTATAAAAAAAATATTTTTATATATAATAAATATAAAAACGATATTCTCATAAAAAAAAACAAAAAAAAAAACATTAGGAAATTATTGAAAGATTCCAAAAATAGTCAGCTTTTCGACACTTTATAAAAGCAGATCAGAGCCAGCACATCTCACATCAACATTCTAAAACTACCCACCGAACAGAATTATATTTTAGACATATTTAAACAAATTTGTCATAGTTTCGGTAGGTTGATGTGGGATTGTAATGAACTGTCTCTATTTGGTTATCTGATCTTATCCTTTTCTGCCCCGATGACGCCAGAATATTCCATACATTGAATGGTTAATATACATGGTTAAAATATACATTGAACGGTTAATATGTTACTGGTGTTACAGAGACTATAGGCTTGGTTTTGGTATGTTTCGATACTATCGTTTTGTATTTGAGTAAATAGTATTTTTTGAACGGGTATGGGCACCTTGAAGAATGATGTGGCTACCTAACATTTAACTCTAATAGTAATTGATCAAAATCACTCGCAGTATGAACTGAGAATACGAGAACTGGTTATTCACTATTACTATTAAATACTTCAGCCTTTGTTTTAGAAATTTCCGATAAAATTCTAAAAATAATATTTTCTTGTTTTTATGTTTTCGTTCTTTTTAGGACAAACGAAGTTATATTGAAGATTCGTAAACCTTTTCTTTTATTTCCTCTACCAGGTCATTTTTTGAATAAGGAGTTTCGGTGTGAGTAGGGTGTTACGTATGGGATGTATGTATGCCACTGCTGCCAATAAAACTCAGCTTTTCAGCTTTATTTATTATTCTTATTGCACACAGTTTAAGAATCGGTAATTAATGGAACAATAATATGGACCATTCCGGTGATGGGCTGTACACCTTTTACTGATTTGGCTGCGCCCAATGGTTATTAGGAATTAAATTAAAGTTCCTGATTCGTGTAGTTAGGACTGGCTTAGGCTTGCCATTGCCGACCTGGCCTCCTCTCTATTCGGTCCAGAGCAACCCCTAGACTTTAGCTTCTTCCTGCGGATCCCCCTGAGGCGTTCTCGCTTGCGGTCTCCTCTACCTCAGACGGGCGTCCCCTACCAAGTGTGAAATTTTTGGGACCCACCACCTCTCTCTAGCTTCCTATATATTCCTCTAAGAAAGGGGTAATTTTCCTCCTCCGCTAATCGCGGAAAATGGTGTACATTCCGATTTTTCTGGATAACCAGGCTCGATGTCCTTACGTACTCTGCTATATCTTGCGCACCTCTCCGCATCCGCGATCATATTTACTCGGCTGTTCACGGACTCTGTAATCAAAAGTTCGTCAACATATGCCATCCCCAACAACTGATCACTCACCAGTTTCTATATAACTCACCAGGGACGACCTGAGAACGTTGCTCTGGGAACAGCCCCTCTGTATTCTTCTTTCAATCTCATAGAAGATACCACGCACCTTGACCGTCCAATCACTGAAATAGTTACCCACTAATTATACCACTATAAGGTAGTACAAGTTGCCACAAGGCAACGAACTTCTACAGTCGCTGGAGTACAAAAGGCCAATATCGAAGGCAGAGGATATGTCATATAATATCATCAGCACATACTTTTCCAGCCTCTCGTCAGCGTCGTATCAACGCATTTGCTGTCCACTTTCCTCTTACCGACACGAAATGTCGTGGATGGCACGCCACTTTGAGGACTGACAGTACGCTTGTAATGATTAGGTGTTCGAAATGTCGATAACAATAATTGTAGTAAATTAAAAAATAATTAAATAATGGAAATAAAAAGAAAAGATTAATAACTGTTAACTGCGGTGATAATCACCAAAAGCAGGTAAAATATGATTTTGGCTCTCAAAACCTTTCAAGCCAATTCTTTTCATTTACTGATGATTTATATGAGCTTTGATATTTCATTTTGAACGGGCTTGGGTACATTGTAGCATGGTATGACCAAAATTTAAATCTAATAGTAATCGATCAAAAACACTCAACATTGTTTTTCATAAATGGACAAACGATGAAATCATATTGAAGAGTCGAAAACAAAAATTATAGTAAATTAAAAAATAAATAAAGGAAAAAAAAATGTTAATTACAATTAGTTAGGGTGAGAATGCCCAAAAGTACGGAAAATGCGAATTAGGCTCGCAAAACCTTCCCAGTCACTTTTTTTTTAATTTACTGGTGGGTTATTTGATCTAAGATTACCTAATTGTAAACGAGTATGGGTATCATGGAGGATGGTATGGTTCCCCATATTTAACTCCATAGTAATTAATCAAAAATACTCCCAGCATGATTTAGGGATCTGAGAACTGGTTAATTATTTACTGTTATTTGAGAGACCTTAGCCTTTGTTTTGGATATTTCCAATAAAATCCTAAGAATCACTTTCAAAAGTTTTTTTAATCTTTCGTTCTCAAAATTTTCAAATTTTCAACTCACGTCCTGAAGTGTAATGCGCGTGGCTTTAGAGTGCGGTTTTTCCATCTGCGATCGATCCAATAAATAATTAAACTGAGCGGACTTAATTCAGGCGGTGGTAAAGATTAATGTTGAGAGGAGGGAGGGGAGAATCTGGAGATTATTCGGATGGGTTAAATATTCGCCAGTATGTGGGAACTTGTCCAACTTCTTCAAAGTTTCTAAATTAATTACTGTTCCGACACTCCCCAGCAATATCCATTCAACGAATCGAATAACAAACTGTTCTTGGCAATTACTCTTTAATAAGTCCATCAGAGCCTAATTTCACATATCGAGAATTCGGTTTCGAAGAACTGGATGGAATCTAACTGTTAATTATGTTTGCATTATTCTTACAAGACGGAATAAAATATTTATTACATGAAACCTTTGAATGAAGGACAGCTTTTCAATGGTTATTCGTCTTTTAATTACTGCTTTAGAATTAGTGGTTTTGTATTAAAGAAAAAAAAATCAAAAAGTATTCCCATATTTTATATATATTTATATATATACATCCTGAAATTCTCCGATCGTCCCACTGAAGGATGAGGAGAGAGCTTTTTTTACCCAATCACTTATCTCACTAAGGGTGTGAGTGATCTTATGGAGTTCGCTGGAATTTATTTTAATCTTTCTCCTTTGTTACAATTTCTCAAGCTTTCTGATATATCACTGAAAATTTACATGCCACAAATCAATGAATCGGTCATTATTTACTAATTGCAACACCTTTTTCGCACACATAAGAATAATACCACTTGCTGGCCCAGTATATGTGTAGAGTTTTCTATCAATACATATCGACTTTTGGAAAATTATAACAAACAAATTATAAGGGGAGATAAGGAATCTTTTTATTGAAAATGTTATAATACCTATCTGATAGGGGAAAATTTAAAATTTATAATAAACTGGATAATTTTTAGGCATGGAAGACTAGCTCGTTAAAAAAATCTATGTTTTTGAGAAGTGGATATATTAACTTTTGATAGGTAATTTGGTATTCACGTTTCTATACCTTCATATCAGAATAGGTTAGTATATCAACGAAAAAGTGCAGGGAAAAAAGTTATGACGAATATTTTATTTGCCCTTAACTTAAAAAACATGCTATTTATAGTAAATTATGTACAGAATTATATGAAAGGTTATTAAATTATGTAAAAAAAAAAAAAAAAAATCATCAAAATCGGACCAGTATTAGCAAAGATATAGCGTATTTTATGAGGAACATAAAATAGATGGATAACCGAGCGCATCCGAAAGGAGATGAATGCGACCGAACCTTCTCCCACCAATCAGTCAATCTGTTGTCAACAATACGCTCTGTAACAACGTAATTTAAGAATACAATAGCGGAAATTAACTAAATAATTTCTACTTTCACATTATTTAATGGAAAAAAATGTTTCCATAGAAACTAAACCAGAAACTTTTGAAATAAATTTGCAACTTGACAAAGTTAAAATATATAGGTAGTGTACAGAATTGTTGTACTATAATTGTTTAAAAAACTGTTTTATTGTACTTAAGTGGCAGAAGAAGTGAATGCTGCTGAGATTATTAGAAGCAGTGTTTATGTGAACTCTTTAAAATTATATTCAAAAGATAATTATTATAGGACGGTAAGAGAAAGTTGTGTGATGCGCGCACCGCACCAGGTTTTTAATATAGTTTTAATAGTTTGACTGTGTAAATTTCACTTAGTTTATAGGTACAGTATTTGACAAATTGTAAGCCAACTGAATCAGACATTGTATTTAAACTAAATGCACACCTCGCGAGCCAACGATCCGTTAGTAATAGCGTTTCGACAGATGACGGCTTTATTGCCTATTGGCATGAGATCCAATGCATTTTGGGTTAGTGTGTTAGAGGAGTAAAGATAAAGTTTAAATGACTTTCAAATGATATGCAGTTCGTGAGCGAGTGAGGACCGTCTAATCGTAACTGCGGACTTTTGATTGCACTATTGCTTTGGACTCAGTTGCACGTTCGGCAAAGCTCTGATGTCGACTCGATAATGCTCCAATGCCTTTGAGACCAGATACCAGAGACTTGATACCATCTTGATCCCGGTTGTGATAGATCCCGCGCGGCACACCCACGTGCTCGTGTAACAGTTCTCTCTTGATCTGTGACGATTTCGGGAACACGAGGAATGTCGGTACTAATTAGGATGTATCTGTGTTCGTTATGTTTTGACAGTTATGTGGAACTTTCTGTTTCCTCTCACTACCTTGGATATGGTTTTACTAACCTGCTACAAAATTGTTTTACATGCAAAGATTTATACTCCAAATATGCTCTAAAATTATTTTTACATTTTTCACCCATCCTTCTTTCAGCAATTACAAATAAAGGCTATTCAGCAACGATCTCTTCTACAATTTCTGCAAAGGTGCATCGTCTTGTTGAAAAATTACTTAATGTAAATAATGTATTACAAGATAAAAACAAAAATCTTATCGTTCCACATAGTATTATTTGATCCTGAAAACCGAACAAAATTATTTGAAGCTTTGAAATTATTTGAAGCCAACTGAATCAGACATTTTCATACAGCTGCAAACAGGAATATTTGAACCTTAAAACTGGAAAAAAATCTGAATCAGGAATTTTATGAAAAATTCCATTAACCCATCAGAAATAGATACAAAAGAAAAGTGTTAGAGGGAGCCAATAATTATCAACAATTATCTATCAATTGAATAATACTACTTGAACAACACTATTTGAACAACACTACTTGAATAATACTATACTATCAAGTGAACAGTTTCCTTACTTTAACAGCATTATTCAGTTTATTTAGGTGCTCTGGCTCCTAGAAACTAAGTAAATTTATCAGTTGCTGCTCCCCTTGACATTGTACAGAATGCATTATTTAGATTTTTCAATTATAACTTATTGACTCACTAAGCTTGATAGTGATTAAGTTAATAATGCTGTTATAATATTTGATAGAATTTTACTAATATTGTATTGTAAATTTTCATTATATTATTCATCGGTTTTAAATTCTGACAGCGTTATGGAAAAAACAACAGAATTAAAAAAAAAAAAAAAAAAAGTAAACCAAAATTATTTTAGCAATTTTACCAACATTTTACTTATTACGTACTTTTGAAGTATCTAACTCAAAAAAATCAATTGTTTTTTAAGGCTTTATGGATGTTAAAAAAAAAGTTATTTTTGATTCAACATAAATCCTAATGGTGAAGATTAGTGTAATCGAACTTTATAACAAAACATTTGATTATCATAACTTAGGGAATTATAATTATGTTCGCTAAAGTTCATTTGTGGTATACAAAAGTTTTAATGAATTGTTTAATATAGAAAATAAAGAATGAAAGATGGAATTGGAGTTAGGAGTAAGTTGGGGAATGATTTATTGGCAAGGCAGTATCGATTATTGATTGGGTCGATATTTCAATGATCATTCAATGCCATCAACAATAACTCAATTACGATGGATTTTAATATCACCATCACATTCTTAAGAAGATACCGGGCAGTTACATGAGATGCATTTCAATATATAATGTTAATAATTTATAACAATATATATAATCTCTAAATTTGAGGTAATCAATACAATCCCCAGCACTTTAAGTGATCAAGGATGTCACTTTCTTTTTTCTCTCTCTTCGTAATCTATCTTTTCCTTCATCCTCCTTTATCTGGCTATCTCGATTATTCGCTCGACGAGTCGCGGATATTTAGCGCCTCTTGTGAAAGGGCTCATTTGCATTTTTTAATTTCGTTATTCTATTAACATTTTGTTTAAAAAGAGAGGGGGGCAGCGAGGGTTCTCGGAGATGACTTTCAATCTGGAAGGCGGCGATAACAGCAAGTGGGGAATTTTCTTTGGCCGTTTTCAGGAAAGTTTGACGTAAATCATTCTTCAGACATAAATCGATATTGGATTCAGTAGCTCTATTCGATTTTTAATGGTGTAACGTAAGCATACAACGTAAATATTAAAAATAATGATAAAGATAGATACCAAATAATCAACGTCAAAACTTGAATAAATCAACTTGAATCAAATGGGCCCATTTATTTTGGATTCCATCTCGGAATGAGACTAATTTTGAACACTCATACGAGATTCAAAAGAAGAGATACTTCTCATCGGTTTTGAACACTTCAATACTTACTCGATAAACGCTCTAATCCCCTAATACATTACTAAAACCTCACATACTAGCGTGAGTGAGGGAAACGTGAACACACGTGTGGGAATCGCAGTGTTTCCCAATGTTTCAACATCTGCGTAATTTCCCTCTTCTATAATTTCCATAAGACTGAGTAACCCATCCTCAAAAACAAATAATAAAAAATTAAATAATTAAGTGAAAAATAAAATTCATTCATATTAAAATGAATAATAAATTATAAATAACATTTATTAGGGTCTATGAGAAGGATGCAATTGTTTATGTTGAAATGATATATCATCATAATTTGGTTCCGTGAGTGTTAATTTTAAACTTTGATGCGTTACCACATCCAAAGGGCTCTTTATTTTTTTCGGCTTAATAAATGTTATGTATAATATAACTTATATTTACATATTACATTTGATTATTATTTTTTTATGTACTAAGAAAGGAAAACTACTCCGTAGTATTTCCTTAAATATATTTTTAGTTTTATTAAAGTACCTATATGCAATTTTTTTTTCCGAATTGTACGCAGTCTTATGAAAATGATAAAAGAAGTATACAGAATCGTACCACACTTTAGAAAACACTGTTATGTAGACGATTAAGAGAACTATATTGACATACTAATCAAGCCATCGAATTTTTTCAATATCCAACCCTTACAATTCTCTTCTTTATATTACAAATAAGCAAATCCATTATGACCCTAATTTTCCATTCGTAAATGATGTGAAGTATACATATATATATATATATATATATATATATATATATATATATATATATATATATATATATATATAATCATTTTTATAGTTATCAACTTAAGTTTTCATTGGAGCACTTACCGATTATTCTCTCAACGTAAAATGTATGACATTTAATTTATTATATATATATATATATATATATATATATATATATATATATATATATATATATATATATAGATATATATATACATATATATATATATATATATATATATATATATATATATATATATATATATATATACAGCTGATTTACTTATCGATGTCGCTTGTATATAGTTGTGAATATTTTTTTTAATAAATACTATAATTTTTATAGTAAATAGTTAACCAAAATGTATATTTTCAAAGATGGCATCCTCAACTCTAATATCATAATCCTTGTCCATTTTATCGATTTTTTTCAAAGCTCAAATGTTTAACTGGTTACAGTTGTAAAGAATAAGGTCACATTGTGATAGGTAGACTGTTCTTTTATTTTTTAATAAAAACCACAACCACTCAACAATCTCGAAATTCCTTTATCATATGTATTATAATGTTAAGATGCTTTCGGTGCGCTGCATCATATTCATCTAAAATATTCAAACATGACATAGAAAATAAATGCAATCAGAATTTCAAAAAATCATAAAAACTATTAAATTTAACAAATTTCCAATGTAAATCCGAGCAACGTAACTTCTGATTTCATTGCTTATTGGAAAATATTTCAATTAATGAGAATTAAATAAACAATAATTTTATTTTTAAATTTATTTCTTAAATTCACAACTATAAAGAAATTTACAACCAGTAAATTTTCTACAAATATGAAGCAAATATATAAAATCATGAAGGTATAAAAGTAAAGGACATCCAATAATATTTCTCCGGAATACTCTAAAATTTGCAAATACTTTGTAGACGTGTTCATGTGAGACTTATATCGATAATTCTATACATTAAGAACATTTGTATTAATAACTACATCAAGTATTTCTCTACTAAATTCACGCTTATTTTCTTATATGCTTAATGCTATGCGCAAGTGTTTCGTTTGTACTTATTCAAAAATTCACTTGTATGTAATATGATGTATTAAATCTGGATTACTTGTATTACTTATATTAAATTATTTAATTTAGGTCTATATATTTAATATAGTGTATAAAATGTATATTTTAAAGATCCCTAACATAAAATTCAACAGATCTTCTTATATATTTAGGTTTGTTTATGTATAAAAATAATAATGTACATGTTTAATTTTGTGTTTTAATTTATATTTTACTGATTTATATATATATATTTACTGAATAATCTTGAATACTTCATGAACCTTATGGAAATGATCAAGTGTTATTTACTGTAGTAATTTGTTTCTGTTTGTAACTTAGCTAAGATAAATTTCAATAATAAAATAACTATAAAGCGATTGAATTGGGGTGCTAAAGTATTCCGAGAGGGAATAAGTTAAGAGGTAAAAGATAGGGGTATAAAAAGGAAAAAATAAAACTTGAGGAAAAAAGGAAGGGAAAAGTAAGGAATAGCTCCGGAACGCAAAAGCACGTACAGGAGAGGACTCACGTCTGTTGGGATGTCCCTGCGTGACGCCAAGGTCTATTCCTCCATCGCCCTCTATATCATTTTTACTTCTTCGCTTTTCCCTTCATTTTCTCTTTTTTTTTTAGTGCCCCACTCAAATATTAATATAGTGTATATCTGCTTTTTTTTAATGTCTTTTTTTATAGGATAATTACATTTTCCCAAAAAAGCGATAAACCATTATTACTATTGAATGAGTTTTACAACTTATAGAAAAATGAAAAGAGAAAATAAGATCGGAATTCATAAATTTCAACAGTTTGTGAGTAATTATTTTCATTTTGAGCCGGTGAACAGTGCTTTGAGAGTGGACAAAAACGAAAATATCATATCTTTATTTTGGTTTTTTAATTTTATTTAAAATCTATCTTGGGATGATCATGAATAATAGTTTTTATAAATATTTTTTTTCGAGTTTTTGTTACTAAAAGTAAAGAAATAGAAAATAATCATGCATTTGGATCTCGTCAGCACTCGTATTTATCAGATGAAGATTTTAAAACAGAGTTAAATATGAAATGTAAAAATTACGATCTGTCGTTTTTTAATAATTGATTCTTCGCCCAGTACGGGCTTGGTAGATCTTTGTGATAATCAGGCCTAAGCAATAGAATATATCATCTTAAAGAATATGATATGGATGAGTGCATATTTTGTTCGTTGGAGTTATAATATACTTTAAATGCAAATTTCTATGTATGTTCTATTTTCGTATTTATTTTTATAGAAGAATCACCAGTTTAAATCATGAACTGAATAAACTGAAATTTTTATTAAACAAAAACAACATTAATAATAATAATAATAATAATAACAAGAAGTTTAAAAAGATAATGAAATACAAATAAAACAATTATAATACCTGAGATAAACTGAATTTTATACGCCTGCTGTTTGTTGTATATCTTGTTTAAACTTTGGTTTAGATGGCACACGCGCAATGTCGAAATTTGCGACCTCTGCGAACAATTCATCCACTGAAGTTATATCAGTTCTTTTTAATCTATTCTGGACGTATAGCGGCAACCCTACCACTATTAAATTTATTAGGCTAATCTGCGTCATATCGTTTTCCATTTCTAATAGGAGTCTTTGTTTTGTTAATAAATAATCCACTAAACTTCCACCGATATATCTAAATTGAATCGCGTGGCGAACATACGCCTAGTTTCTTAAACCAAAAACAGAGTTAAACGACTGTATTACGACATCCCAGTCTTGTATTCCTTTCTTAACATTAGTTATGTACCATTCTACAGCTGATTCAGTTAAAAATATGCGCATCACTTCCAACTTTTCCTCATTACGTAATCCAAACCTGGCACATTCACTCTCAATTTTTTCGAGCCAACCAACGGCATCACCTTTTCCATTAAATTTCTCTAAATTAAATTTTTTTTCCGCTTCCCATTTCTTCAAGCGTGAGTTTTCATTTATTTTTTTCTGTAGATCCTTTATCATTTGTATTAACCGCATGTTTTCTTCTTCATTCTTCTTAGACGTCCCAGTTTCTTCGTCTAAATAAATTTTATTGAAAACAAAATTTTCCTCTTGATCCATATAAACTTGCTTCAAAGTGCCATCCAAGGTTATAGTGACATTTCTAAATCCCATTTCTTTCTTCAGAGAAGTGACACTATTTTTTATAATACTTGTATTAAACAAACTTACGTGGTGTTCTTCATTCTGCAGCCCAGGTGGAAATACAAAATTGACATTATCTTTCACGTTCTTTATACTTTTAACCTTCTTCACTCCTTTCTCGTTTACAATATGAAATTTAACCTTCATTTTAATGTTCTCAAAAAATTCAGTTTATGTAAGTTCAATTTTCGTATTTATCTTTATAGAAGAATCACCAGTTTAAATCATGCAACTGAAATTTTTATTAAACAAAAACAACATTAATAATAATAATAATAATAACAACAAGAAGTTTAAAAAGATAATGAAATACAAATAAAACAATAATAATACATGAAATAAACTGAATTTTACACCTATAAAAAATCGGAATGGCAATATAAAGAATTGACAATAAATAGATTTTTGTCCAGCAGACACCTTATATTCGAAGCAACGTTCTCAAGATCAATCAAAAATTTTGGAGCGGTTCCTAATAACAAGTATTATAAGAGTAGGCTATAGCTACAATACCCAAATTGTAAGTATTAAAGACATAATTTTTAAACTGCAGTTTTAAATATTTAATATAACTAGTTAGTATTAATCCAAATTGTTTAAGCTATCATCTTAAGCTATCATATTAATCTTTTTCAAGCTGCCAAGTTTTAACGTGAGCCTGTCAATTCAAATTTACGAAATTGCCTTCAATTATAATATAATAGAAAGCAAATTTTAATGACTTGGTAATTGTTATTCAATCATTAACGTCGTAAATTTTTGGACAACAATTACTAAGTTATTTTTTTTTTTTTGGTTAAGAAGAAAACTGGAGCACTTTTAAAATATACAATTGGAGGGGCAAATTAAGAAGGAAAAGGATGACTTTTCGAGTACTCCTCGAATTATCTTCGATTATCTTCAGAAGGAATACTCTTCGAAGATTGAGTCATAGTTAATTATAACAAAACACTACAACATATATTTCATTTATATTCTACTATTTTATAAAATAGTATTAGTTTTAAAAATAATTCAAACATTATTTAATTTACACAAATTAAAATTTCAAAATTTTGGTTTATATGAAGTGCCGTTCTTTCGTCGCTATGTTATATCTATAATAAAGGACTTACTACGAATTCCTACTAGAGGTTTGAACTATTACCAAAATTTCTTATTACAAAAATACATTTGTAGATGTTAAATTACATTTTGTTTTCAACTTAATTTGTATTAAAATAATAATAATTTATTGCTATGCTTATTTAAACTGAATAAACGTATAACATGTATCAAACAGATAGGGATTTATTTATCTAAATATAAACAAACTATTAATGAAAGAAGAGTAGAAGGACTGCTGTCTATTATTTGACGGGCATCATCCATCTTGAGGAAGATCCATCAACGAGGCGGAGGATCTTTTGTTAACCTCCACCTTTTTTTTCACCCTCCTTCGCGGGATCTTCGATAGTCATCCTTTCTTTTTGTGTCTCTCTCTTCTGTCCTCATCCTTCAGGTATATTGGTCTTTCTGAATTCTGGTGGTTAATTGCCCGGCGATTATCGAAAGTATGAAGAATATACGGTCGCTATATCACATATGCGGAACAGGTATATTCATAAAGATGTTTCATAAACCTTTTTATTAAACCCCACCACCTCTAAACATAAATGCTGGTACAACTTTGAAAAATACATTTATACAGAATATTTTCTTATTTAATAAATTGCATGTAGCATCTTAAATTGCATAAGTTATCTTTAAATTCATATTCATTTTTAACGAAACCCAAATATTTGTATACGAAAACCAAACGGTTAATCATATCTATCTCGAACACCTTTGTTTTCGTTAACTTTCAAAATATGCAAATACGTGCGTTTAATTACCAGTATCTGGTAAACTTCAAATGATAGTTTCCATAAAAAATCTAGAAAATTTTGTCTTACTCCTGTATAAGAATCATTTTCACCTCACATAAACGCCTTGAGGCTATACGCTTACTGGCTATTTTCTCACTCATGCCCTGATCATTTTATTCAGCTTGTCGCTTGAGTTTTTTCATTTCTTTTCATAGTTTAAAATTAATAATTGTTAAAATATTCCTTACAATATTATATCCTATGCTTGCTCTCAACGAAATTTGTTCCATTTTTTTCAGCTATCATGATGTTGTAATAAATGTGACATAAAAATATATGGTCTACAACTGGAGCAATTGAAAAACTGGCAAGGTCCGCCATCAGGGAGTGTGACAGTGCCAAAACTCTCGTGGCCCGATAAGAGTTAAATAATAAAATCTATACAGCCAAAAGTTCAAAATTTATTTTAACCAATAGTAAATAGCATCTCTTGCTTTTATCATACTCTGACAGTAAACCCTAATGTATAAACATGTAGGTTGTTTATATTGATGTTGGTTGGTCGACAGTGATGTTTATGATGAAATAAATATTCGGAATGCAGTCAGCATAATGTTTTTATTGTAAATGCCGAAGTTCCGTGCGAAAAATATGAGCCATCATAGTTGGTTCTAAGAGACGCCTGAGCTGGACAACCATAGATGAACAAAAACCATAAACAAAGTTGTCATTAGACAAAGATGGCTGGCCTCGCATCCAACACAACCCTCAGGATGACTACTTCCAACTATGCAGGAAAGAACAAGTCACCATTTTCAGAGTAAGGTCCAGACACATCCGTCTTAAATCCCCACTTATAAAAAAAACTAAAAAAAGGAACAAGCCCTTTATGCAACTGCGGAGAAGCTAAAGTCCTTCGAACAATAGCCAATCCATGTTATACTACCAACAAGACCTTCCATCATAACCTCAATATCAATTATGTCCTAGACCTATTCCATACAAATTCTCAAAATTTCGAATTTACAAGAACCTTACTCATCCTCCAAATCCTTAAACACAATCCCTATTCAGCTCCAACCGTCCCTATAATCCTCTCTGAACGTTGAAGCGACGTGGCTCCGATATTTGAATAAATTATAGTTCTGGCTATGGCCAGCTTCCCAACTCAAGTCCTGAGCGTCTGCGGCTCTCGTGCCCTCACTGTCACCACTTGTTTTCTATCCCAGTGACGCGATTGGGAAAAAGCTCTGAAAAATCCTGAGGTCCTGCTTTGCCTTCCACATGTCGGGGACATCGATTAATACCAATACAATTTAATTCCTTCAATCTGCAGGAAGTTGATATTCTATTATAAATATAGTCCTAAAATATTTATGATTAAAAACTAAATCGCTTGATATATATTTAGAACTTGCCAGTCAATTAGCATAGCCAGGAAATTAATATATATATATATCTATATATATATATATATATATATATATACATACATATATGCATATACCAATCGGCTGGTGGTGATATACATTTGAAATATCGTCATGCTCTTTAGAGACGATTCTGTGCCGACCAGCGTTTTGCTATTTTAACAATGAGAAACAAGGAAAGCAGTCAACTGCGTTCATTTTCAACATATCCTACACACATCATCCTATGGTAACAAATTGCTGCTAATGATACGTGATAGCAATACAATAGCAGTTGACGCCGTATAATGTGACTCTCGAAACGTCCTCTTATCATGAACATCAGCATCGGGAAACTGACGAATCATCGGCCGAGGTTGAAAGAGATAAAAAACCGAAAATAATATTTTTGGCTATGTTAATTCACCGGCAAGTCCTGAGTCTATTCCTCACCAGAGATGACAGCAGATTCATTGACAACTTGTACAAAGGAGAAACATTACTCCATCGTATCTCATGGAGCCACCCATAGATTATTGTATCTGCCTCAGGTAGCTTCTATAGGGTTCGTTCTATTTCACTCTAGGGTTTTTGAACAGATTTAAACAAAGATGGTATATTTAAAACAACATTTTAAATATTTACATAATTTAAAAAAATATATACATGTGAATAAAACCTTAAATTTTAAAAAATGAGGAAACAAATAAAAAAAAATTAATTAAAAGAATTGGAGGTGCTGGGATTCGAACCCAGGACTTTCAGCATGCGAAGCAGACACTCTACCACTGAGTTACACCCCCCATGTAGTAACAATTTAAATATACTTAAAAAATATATATATTCTAAATTAATAATTTTCAATTAGAAATAAATAAAAAATAATTATTACTGAAAAGTTATTCATTAACTTTAGTACTTACGGAATTTCAATAAATTTTCTAAATAACTAACCATAGCTTATTGAATTATATATATATATATATCTGCATCCTCTTCACATTGTGCTTAAAATTTTGTTCTTTCGTTGAGTTGGTATCAAAGAAGAGCCTTTTGTGGATCCCAACTTTTTCTTCCTCCCCCAACATTTATAAATGATCAATTTTTTGTTTTTGCGAAAATACGACCTGCTGCGGTTTTTTTCATTTTTTAATGGGATGCTTTTTTAAATGAATGACAAGAATTCATGCTGTGATTTCACATCACAAACATGTCGCATAAATATTTAGGAATCATTAGAGAGTGACAGAAGAATTTCCAATTAAAACAATTCTCGAAGGTCGAGTGGTGGCGAGGGGGTTGGGTTGAAGTTAGCTGGCTCAATCATTAATCACAGATAACTAATTAACAGTTAATTATGCTTTGGTAGTATGCACTATCCATCAATATCCTTTTGATTGATACGTCTGTCCTCCGCACATATCCTCCGACCATTATTGAAATTTGTTGTCGATCCATCTTCGGTCAATAGTCGGAAAGAACGTAGGACGTGCAAGTTGCAAAAAAAATTAGCTATTCTATTAAAAAGAATTTTTATGGAAAACACATTTCATATCTTAGGGAATTGCATACCATAGTAAGATGACAAACTAAAATATCGAACAAATTCAAAATAAAAATATTTTTAATTTATTTTAAAATCTTTTAAATTATAAATACAACGAAACCTGTAATTGTAAGAAACATTATCGTCAAGTAAAAAAAACGAAGTAAATAATTGCAACAATATTTCAACAAACGCTGGAAGTATGCAAATTACGGGATGGTTTATTGCTTCTAAATAGATATATATCAAAAATATATAGTTGCGGGCAGTATAGGACTTCAATGCCGGGAAAAATAAAAAATAAATATATATATATATATATATATATATATATATATATATATATATATATATAGTTTGTTTTCTCGATTTCCTTATTGCCTTGGGTGCAAAGTCCAATATAAAATATGTTTGCTATATCTATATAGCTAATATTAGCCCAATTAAGATTTTTTTTTATGTGTAGCTTCGTAGATAATTAAATTGTCAAACATTAAGCAATGATTAACCAGTTCCCATAGGTACCAGTGCTGAATATATTATATAACGTGTACAAAGTTTTGTTAATTATTTTATTCTGTTAAATGTTTAAGCATTATCTATTTTAGTTTATTATTGTTTAGTTTATTTTTATTTTTAGAGGTAGATTCATTTCATATTTATTTTCAGAAAGTTATGGCTAATTTAGAGATATTTTATTTTATTTGACAAAGAGGTCTTGTAATTCCATATTTTCATGTTATTTTAGTGACTACAAAAATTGCGAATTTAATTAATTTCATTCTCAAAACACTTATTTTTCGGAGAAACCTAATTTCACGCCACACTTTTTGGCAAACTAGGTGCCAATTCTAGACCAATGACAGAAGAGACCCAAACTACATTTATACTAAATTGAACCTTGATAAAAGTAGATATTTTTCTATAATTGCGGTAACTGTAGCCCGGCAGGATGCTGAGAAAAACCTTCACAAGTAAATTGTGATTTTAAAAATAAAATAAGACTTTTTGATGTTGTCCACTCTAAATCGCTCGTACAGTGAATATAGTTAAGTCAAACTATACTTGAACATGAAGAGAATTTTTACTAATTTATAATGGTACAATTGGAACTTAATTACCTTTAAGAGTTTTTAAGTGATCGACTAGATTCGATTGATAATGATTATCATAAATTATAATATAAAAATATTAAGGTTTGTGTTTTTCCTTCTGCACAAACGATCAGCTTTAAAAATCACGTATGTCAAGTAGTATTGTATAAGTTGCTCACCACTTCAATAGGTTTCATAAGGAATACCAAATATAAGCAAGAAAGACATACGAAAAACAGTTTATCTCGACATGTTTCGAAATATATATATATATATATATATATATATATATATATATATATATATATAACTAAATATGATTATACCAATCGGAAAGTCTTATAAACTTGTATTCTTTTACGGGCGTCAGGTGTCTTCTAAAACGCACCCTTGCAGAACGGGAATGGGAAGTCTTTGTGACGGAGGGAGCCGTCCAGAAGGGCCTTAAAGTTCTCATCTCCTCCCTTCGTTTTAAACTTCCTAACAATTTAAATTGTCCCTGGAACTATTTGGCCAACTCAGGGCTTCAGTGACCCTTTCACATCTTTGATGCCTGCAGGAGCTCTTTATTGGCCCTCCTCTTGGAAATAGTTTCACTTTTAATTGAGATTACAGTTCAGGGAGGGTGGCGATTAGATTTTTCCTTCAAGTCGTGTCTTGTCCTTAGCAGTAAAGGGTCTAAGGACGTCTTTGCTACCTACGAATAAAATTCAGTACATATAATATTTATCAAGCATTATGTCATATTATAACCAGTCATACATAATTTTTTTGAATATTCCAGTGTAACTTCAACTTTTCAAGCCATTTGGGTTGAATAAGGTTGTACTGTTACCAAAAGTAATACGAACTTACACTTGGAGTTTAAATGTTAATGATAATAATAAATTAGGAAAGGTATGTCATCGGGTAAATTTTTAAGTGTCCTGTTTTCAAAATATATTTACATTTTAGGGCGCAGTGTGTAAAAAAAAACATTTTTGGCTATTAGTCTGTGTGTGTGGCTTTGCCCCGATAATCCCTTGAACGGTTGCATCAAATTCGTTGCTTTTTTTAATAGTTTTTCAATAGACTTTAGCGCCAAAACGGCTCTAAGGATTTTGATGAAACTTGCCAAACGTCTTCTCCTTAAAGCCCTTCAACTTTTTACTTGGTACATCCAAAATGGTAAGAAAAGTCGTCTAAGTGGACACACCAGATATTCATAATCATTGCTATTATATTAAACAACAGTATTTGACTATTGCTAAAAACAGTATTAGAGCTGGAAGAAGACATTACATGTTTCGTCGTTACCATCCCATTCGTTTTTTACTTTGATTTTTATATTACTTGTTCAATAATAGAACATTTTAGTCTTGTAAACTGAAGAATAAGAACCTATCCCGGATTGGGAGAACCATTCCACAGAGATTGAAAAAAAAGTTGTTGTTTTTTTAAATATTAACTTTATTTTCATTTTGACGGAATAAAAGTTACATTATATAATAAAACTTTTTTATTTCAAAACTTTAATTTTTCAACTTTAAAAATAAAAGTTTTATAATAACAGTTATTTTCAAATAGTGTGGAAAAAAGATTATTAAAAAAAAAAATGAATATTTCAAAATAAGTTATACTGCTTTTGTCGCATTGAAGGTAATGTTTTTATTGTAACAGAAGCTGCGTACACAGGGTGTAGCGGAATGCCATAGTCTTGAAAGTTTTAAAAAACCTTTCATTTTTGAAACATAAAAATAATTTTTTTTTTTCAAACTGTTTGGAAACAAGTTCAATAAAAAAAAAAAAAATTTCAAACTGTTTGCGGACGAGTTCAATAACAAAAGTAAATAGTTGACAAACATTTATTTTAATAGATTAATACTGAAGCACTTGGTACATTTATTTTCAACACTTCAATTAAATTTTGTTAAAAGATTTGAAAAATCATTTATTTTTCAAACATAAAAGAGGACACCTGGAGGCATTGTCATAAAAGTTAAAGAAAGATTTAATTGGTAAAAGAAATTTTAATTTAAAGTGAAAAGAAAAGGTTGATTTAAATGGAAGATAAAAAATTATTCAAATATTTAATATAAATAAAAACATAAAATTTACTCAAGAAATTTAAGATATTTAAAATAAATAAAAACAGAGATTCACTAAACAGCAAACCAGCATCAAAGTAAGACATTATAAAATCATAAAATTATTTGTGAAGAATTAATTAGTTGAAAATAAGTGTGGGTTTTATTTCTATATGATTTGGGTTTTATTCTATATGATTTCTATATCATTATTTGGACAACATTTGGGAATGCGGAAGAAGGTGCGGTTGAATATTTTTCAAAATTTTGGAATAATTCCATCCAGAAAACTGTGTTAGAACTGGCTTATATCCATTTACTCCAGTCTAAAACAATGGAAATGCAATGTTAAGAGTTATGAGAAGCGGGTTTCATTCAGAAAAGGAACTTGGTTTGAAGGTTCTAAAATCACGATTAAAGCCGTACTAAGATTTATATGCAGTTGGTCGCAAAGATTAACGTCATTTAAATGAGCAAAAGAACAATATGATCAAAATTCAATTTTTTGGCTTCAAAGTTTGGAAATTATTTCATTTGT
This sequence comes from Rhaphigaster nebulosa, assembly GCA_948150685.1. Lineage (NCBI taxonomy): Eukaryota > Metazoa > Arthropoda > Insecta > Hemiptera > Pentatomidae > Rhaphigaster > Rhaphigaster nebulosa. Next base: position 204,280,866 of record OX411306.1, read on the forward strand.
TTTTGTGAAAGGAATATTATTAATGAAAGTTAAATAAAATTTAATTTTGAACGCCCTAACATAAATTACCATAAATAAGAAGAATCTAGGCGTTATCAGTACCAGGTAATGAGAGACGGTAACAGCTAACCTGGTCGACTGGAAAATACGTTAATATTTCCTAATAAAATATAATAAAATAAAAATCTGGTGCATACATCACACAATTTTCACTTACCTCCTTATTTGAAATAAATTCTAAAAGTTTCCATTTAGTTTCCAAAGAAATTTCTTTCTACGGAAACATTTAGCTTCCTTTAAATGGCATAATTTGTATAAAAGTATAAATTTATTTATGTAAAAGTAAAAATTAATTAAACTTTTTCATAGTTAATATTTATCCATTTTTCATAACTACCAACAAAGAGAGAATGTTAATTACTTCAAGTATACGAAATTAATCGTACTTTAGAAGAAGCCATTTTGATCATTCGGCAATTGAGCCCAGTCAGACTACTTCAATGAGGATGAAATCCAGCTGATATAAAAGACCATTTAATTGTGCATTGGTATATTTATTCAAAATCTTTAGAGCCGTTTTTGAATAATTGCAAAGAAGTGTAAAATCAGTTAAATAAAGTGGCTCCTCCTGGTAACTTGATTTTAGCGAAACAGTTTCTGTAATATCCTATGCATAAACCTATCTTAAATAATGTAATTTCAGTTTCCTATAAATCGATGACATTAAACGGCACTTCCGTTAAGTCCAATACGCTATATCTTTGTTAAACCTCGTCCGATTCCGAGGATTACCTTTCATATGATTTTATCGCCACTTACCATAAAAGGTATATTTTTTTTAGTTTTACCTTTTCCCGTGCATTTCCTCGGTGATGTACTACATATATGAAAAGTTAAAGGGGTTTTAGGAGAAGACTTCTGGCAATTTCATCAAAATCAAAAGAACATTCTCTTGGTGATGTACTGCATATATAAAAAGTAAAGGGATTTCAGGTAATTTCATCAAAATCAAAAGAGCCGTTTTTGAGAAAATTGTAAAAAAAGGATAAAAGCAATTACATAAATTCGAACTCTCTGTGAATCTATCTTAGCGAAAAAGTTGCTGCAACATCAAAGCATTTTGGAAAATGACACATAAGCTTGAAATACTTTCTAGATTCACTTGAAATACCATCTATTATATCAGGAATATGCACTTAAAGCATGGAAGGAAATGATGGCCAAACCTCAGGAAGGTATTTCGAGGCCCATAACAGCCCCTCTATCGTTATATTTTTATGAAACATAATTTTACTAATTGGTAGCACTGTAGAAACTGATATTATTTTTTGAATAGAATACTGCTATTAAGGGCGATAACACTTTTTTTTGCATATTATTTAATTTTTTAAAAATATTTTTAAATAAAATATAACAATTGTAAATAAAATAATAATCTATGAATACCAATTAACAAATCTATTACTAATGCTCAGCTAAAACTGTAAGCGGTTGAGGCACCAGGTACCAGGTGTACATTGTAGGGAACTTTACCTGAGCACCATTTGGTGGATCAGTGATTGATGGTATCACTAATGGTGCCACAGTCTGGCCAACACACAGCAAAAAAAAAAAATAATTTACTTCAAACGTCGGCTAATCGACTATTATATTGGACCCAGCTACAGTCAACTTCGGATAACGCACGCCGTTCGTTAACTTTAAAGTTTCACTAAGGAAATAACCAACTACTATATTTTGGACCACAGAAGTTCATAATTTCAAATTTAAAGTTCATAATTCATTACCGTTCTCTTTTAAATTATATGTCCGGAAGCGATAGTGCAAAAAAACTTTATGTCCATAAAAGGTAGGTAAAGTAACCTACTTATGAATATCAAAAACAAAAAATTCTTGGAGGTCCATAATATTAAGAGAGAGCGAGGTGACTCAATGGTAAGGCATTATCATGCTCCCGGTCCCGGATTCGAGACCGTCTGTGGCCGACAATTATTTATCAGCCGTGGATCGAACCTATGGGATCAGGAGACCCTCCTCGGGCTCATGCAGCCTCTATAAAATGGGTACCCTTAATTGGGGAAGAAACCTGAAGGTTGAGCCCAATCACCTCCTTGCACAACCGTTGGATTAGAAACAGTATGTACTGAACGCAGGGGACCCTTCATGGGTTGCAGTATTTTTTTTTTTTTCAAAATACTTTTCAAAAAGTCCCACAAAAATAGACTCTACCCGAAATATGTAACCCATGTAATAATGGTTTTTGAAAACGCAAGTTTAAAAAGATAATAGGACAAATTAATGATAACTTGTTTTTTAATTTATAGTAAATATATCGGAAATAATTATACAATCACAGAGAATAGTCCCACAATAATCTTTCGAATGGGAACGAATCTGTTAAACTTTATTTTTTGTACTGCATAATTCATGCTGGACTATTTTTTAGCGTTCGCGAATTAAATTGAAATTCATTTAAGGTACTTCTGAAAAATTAAGCGGAGCTAACCGCCTCACAGAGACTGAAACGCCAAATACGTGATAGATATTTTTCCTGCTCACTCGTCGAACTTTAATGAAATAGGGAATTGCATTTTTTCGTAAATTGTTAACACATTGAGCTATTTTATGAAGAAAAAAATGTTTTCCTCATCTACCCAAAACTGTAGGGAAGAAACGTGCCCAAAAATCCTAACATGCCAAAAAGCCTTAATTAATTAATTGGAGAGACTATCAATTTATTGGAATCTTGCATAAAAACAATTGTTATACAGTCAGGAAAAAAATGCTAAATATCATTTTTGGTAACTATCATTTCTTTATATAAAAAATGAGTACTTAAACATTATGAACATTTCAAATTGTTTCTCGCTGGTACAAAAAAATATTTTACATTAATTACAACATTATTTTGAACATATTAAATCACTATGAAAACTGTTAAATTAAAAATAAATAAATCAGTCATCGTCTCTGATTGGGTCTTCATTTCTTTTCTTCCACTGCTTTGCGAACTACATCCCTACTGCTAACTGAGGAAAACTCTCCAAGACCTAAAGGAATATTGACTTGTTCTATGGTACGTTACGTGCCAAAGGATTTAGATAGGGACTTTAGATCTTCAGTTTATATCTAATTGATGTGGTTGATGTGCATTCATTTTATTGTTACCTTAAATTGCAAGTAATCAGTCATAAAGTCTAGTCACATTTAAATCACAATGCATATAAACGTCCACAAATGAAGATGGCAATAACATTATAGGACAATCAGAATACTTCGAAGCAGGCAAGGAGCCAATCATTAATACCGAGAACTATTTACACGAGGATAAAAAAAGCAGGATTAAATTAAATTCTGGCAGCTTAATATATCATGGAATTTTTCAATAGGGTTTTTTAAGCAAATTGAAATTTATTTCAAAAGCTTCTCTCGATTCCTATATTGAAACTCTCATACAATTCAATAAGTATATTACTTCATCGAGTAAAAATGAACCTGTGAAACATACATAGTTTAAGTCAATTAGGAACGAAGTATGGTATCATTGTCATAATGCACAAGAAAAATTATAATTATTTTCCAAATTTCCTAATAATAAAATGTGCAATTAAAATAATTGGTTTAAATAATGACATTTCAGTAACCAACAAATGCTTCAACTTTACGAGTCTGTAAACCTGCACTGAGGACCTTCCCGGGATTATTATAAACATTTTTTTGATTTCTTAATTACTCGACAATGAAGGATATAATTTTTAGTTTAATTGGGAAAATTCGAAATTTCGGTCACGTTTTTCGGCATTTCGGCCCGTTGTGCGCCTGTCCAACGCTTTTAAGATGATGGAATACTGGATCATTTCTAGTTACTGTTGCTTCTGCTATAGTCTGTTATTGTTGGATTTTGTATTATAGAGCACTCCAAATCATTTTAGCTAGATAGATGAGTTTTAGAACGCTTATTCACAGACTAAAAACTATCATTGGGGTGCTACAAATTTATCAGTCTTCTATCAATCTAGAATAGCGTGACTTTTAATTCATATACCGCAACCTTTAGAGAAACAACGGCTCAAAGTGGTTGAAAGGCGGAAAAAAACAAATTTTTAAGGTATTGGAAAATTAATCTTTTTT